>CM026565.1:36124487-36822403 GCA_015143295.1 Tetracentron sinense
TCTTAACCTTAGATGGGGTCATAACGATTGGGAGTTCGATGATTGTTTACGTTTGTTGGATAGAGTTAAGATAATCGTCATTTATCCTTTCCTTAGGGATATGCGTGTTTGGTTCTTAGACTTCAAGGATCTTTTCTTAGTAAGATCCTTTGCTCTAGCATCATGGGGTGTCTCTTTGCTTCCATTTCTGCATAGGGCTGTGTGGAACCCTGATGTTCCATCGAAGGTTGTCTTTTGTTTCTTTTTCTTTGGGAAGCCTATTTGGATAAGGTAATCCCTTGTGACCATTTGAAACATAGAGGGTGGAAGTTGACTAACTGATTTTTTTGTGCTTTGAGTCGGAGGAAATGGTGGATCTTTTGTTAATGCATTGTTCTTTTGCATCGGAGGTTTGTAGTTATTTCCTTGAATATTTGGGTGTGGTCTTGGTCTTTCCGAATTTCTTTAAGGGCTTCTATCTTGTTGGCTTTCGGCGAGCTTAGATGCCCCATCTTTACTTTATGGGGTTTCCTTTCGGCTGTGATTGCTTGGTCTATTTGGAAGGAGCGGAATCGTAGAGCATTCGACGACCTGACTCTTCCCCCCAAAGGATTTATGAGGTTATCCCTTGCCTAATTTTGGATTGGTGCTTAGTTTGTCAAGAGTTTGAGGATATGGACCTTCAAGAGTTACTGATGAGTAGGTTTGTTTTGTTTTTGTTTCTTTTCTCTCCTCTTTCACCTTCTAAGTTCACTTTCTTGCGCTCCCTTTTGTTGTGTTGTACTTTTGTTAGCTGGTTTTTATGATATTCTTTGATTTACCGATAAAAAAAATAAACATATGATAAGAGTTATTTTACAACATATATACCTGCTCGCTTGCTAACTAATTGTATCTCTTAATTTAGTAGGGATTCTCTAATCTAGTATTCTTGTCAACTTATCAATAAAACTAATTTAATAACAGCCGAATAAAAATAAATACAAGGAAACAACTAATTAATAAACTACACATGCAGCATAACATATGCCATGAGGTTTGGGACATAACAGTTGGTGGGAATTTCGTTCTTTGCTCATTGTTGAAAAATGTTCTTGGACATTTTTTCTCAAATGTATTATGAGAAGACGTGTTAGTGAAAAATTGTGTCCATCTAAAATAAGTTCTTTTTAAGAATGTTGTTTGTTTATGATATATCCAAGAGTAGGGTCCTTCATTTTGAATTATGAAGCACGGGATTTTGGAGAAGCTTCAAGGTTACAATTGAGTAATCTATGGCATTAGGGATGAACCCAAAATTTTTGTGAATTCGGATGGGATCTTTAGGGCTTGTCAAAGAACAAAAAATAAGGTTTTTCAAATTGACTTGTATATACAATTTTTCAAGTTGACTTGTATATACAAGCTATATACAAGCCCTAAGAAGAGTCCTGGGCTTATGGAATAGTACAATTTTTTAAGGATTGATGTCTTTTTGTAACCACACCAATCAGGAGCCGGGGGTATGGGTTGTTTTTCTTTCTCTTTGTTTATATCAAAGGGTTCATCAACTTGTGAACCTCTCTTTTTCACTTCCCTTTTACATTTTTCGGCCAACTTTGTATTTTGTTGTCTGTTTTAATTTATATATATATTAGATTATCGATTAAAAAAATGAAAGATTTTCTAATTCTACTTAGATACAAGTCAATGTATCCCAAAATTAAAATTATTACTTAACTCAATTCTATGTATGTTTGAAAAAATTTACCTAAAATAAAGACTAAGAGGGTGTTTCGTAACTCTTAACTAAAATAAGTAAAGTTTATTTGAAAATTGAGCTTATTTAGACTTTAGTGTGTTAAGTTAAAGTTTAATTGTATGTCTAAATATTTTTGAAGTAGAGGTTTTATCTCTAAAGAAAAAAAGAGCCCATGTCTCCAAATTTCCACTAATTTGGAGAAATATGATTTCTTTCCATTTATTTGGTATTTTATCCGCTCTAAGGTGTTTCCCCTTAGTGTTTATCAAACCCTAACCTTTAGTTGGGTTGGTTGGACTATGTGAGTCCATGTGGTCGGTAGTGTGTGCTAGTCACCACTTTATTTATCCGAGTTCCATTCCCGAGAGGGTGTGAACTTTGTCATCTCCACCCGCCCATGACTTAGAACATATACCAACCTACTAACCGGGGTTGCGGCCTAACCATGTATCTCTTGTTGGGGAAATAATATAATAACACCCGACTGAAAAAGAATAAATAAGCATACATCAAAGAGAAAACACAAGAGATATATGTGGTTCGACAATAACCTGCTTACGTCCACGAGTCAAGATCCGATTGCTTCTTCTTTATTTAGAGAAATCTTGAGAAACCCAATACAATATTGCTCTCATCTAAGATTAATCCCTACCCAATCTTAGAGCCCCTTGTACAACGCACTCAAGTCACCTTCTCAATGACCCCAAGAACAATCCCTATGTTTTCCCAAGCCCTACTATGCTTAAACCTTTTTTATTATCTCTCACTCCTCATGAAAACAACTAGGACTCTCCTTGAGAGAAAAACCCGCTCTCCTTGGGAGCCCTTTACATTCACATTCCCATAACTATGACCATCCAAACCCTAGACCCATAATCCCCTATTTATAGACCTAAACTTTCGGAGTCCTAGACAAATAAAAAGTCTCCTCTCGCAATAGGAGTTTCCTAAAACAATACAAACTCAGATCTCGCTTTGGCCGATCGGGATCGGCGCTCCAAGCAATATTCCTGTCGCGTTGCCAATCGATCGGCACATCCATGGCCAATTGATCGGTGCTCCTCGGATTTCTTAAATTCAAGCCAAATTTTCTACATCTGTTACCTAAAAAAAAGTCCATGTGGGCCCCACAAAATAAAATCCCTATTTCTGTGTTTTTATCCTCCTGGATCTTCCAACTCTTGCAGGACTTTTAGAGGGCTTTGTCTTTGTCTATTGATATGTTTGGATTCTCTTATAGGTTGATCTGGAGGCCATTCCCAATAGACCCATGGGTTGGCACTTAGGCACGCAAGATCATGGTTTTCAAGGACTTGTATTGATTAAGACCCTATTTTTGAATGGTCAAGACCTACCCAAAAATCTATCGAGCTCTCTTCTTTGCTAACTTTTACTTTGCATTAAGGTCTTTGATGCATTTTTAGTGGATTGCAAGGGAGAGCCCAAATAAGTGTGATGCCCCTTTTTTTTTCGCCTTTCTATTTAATGGGTTGTGCATAAAAATGTGAAAAGTATGTGTCAGTTTATTTTTATCACATTTTGATTACTAACACATTGTGGCATTGGATTGCACGCCCAAATGGCCAATGACAACACGATTCCCAAAATGCATTAAATTCGGCAATCCCAACAGGTCAATATATTGTAGTTTTAAAATCTTTGAGCTGAGCCCATTTCTCCATAAGATGGCTCGATATAATACTTAATCTATTGTGTCTTTTTTGTTTTCATTCTGTATATCTTTTGTTAATATTAGTTATCATTTGTTCAGATTCTCATTGGGCCTTCTGATTGGGAAAACCGTTCCTTGGGCAAGGAAGGAATTGTGAGATACAGGTTACATAACCTCCCAAAAAGTTCATGTCCCGGACTATATGAGCTTGGCATAGCTGTATCTCACACTGATGTAGGCCGCAAGTTTGACCCGGACCATATAATTGTTGTCTATCTTGGACACGCGGATGATGTTAGGGCAAGACTTCAGCGTTATGGCCGGGAAGGTTCTCATTTGGACAACAGCAACTCAATTGGTCATCCGAAGGAAAATAAAAACTCCTGTCGGTGTCCTTGCCATAAAGGACCTCGATTGTTTAAGCCGATATTCTCTAGAGGCTTTCCTATCGTATTTAGATGGGCTCCAGTAAGTATATCTTTCTTATTATTGATCAGGATGAACTTTCTTGGGCAAGAGATTGGTGTGCTGGCCAAGTCCACGCCTCAGGAAGCGGAGGTCTTGAGTTCGATTCCCTTCCCCCTTTGTTCACCACCCTCAGGGATTTATCCCTACTTACCTGGTGTCTGTGGTTGTGGGGTAGCACATGCCCGGGGGATTAGTCGGGTGCTATAAGAGAATCCATTTGACGTGTGCAACATGGCACACAGATCTTGTGTGCTCTCATTAATAGATAGGGCATGTGTTAGTAAAAACAGAAATTTTGAATGGCAAATTTATCGAGTGTGTTTTTACCAATATAGCCATAATTTGTATAGGTGGCACTCGAATTAATGGGGGCACACAAGATCTGTGTGCCATGTTGCACACGCCAAATGGGACTCGCTCCTAAGAGGCCAGGACACCCTCGTCACCCAAAAAAAAAATTAAAAAAATCTGGGTACAGTGATATGCAAGAAGTCATTAGTATCACTTTTTTTTTTCATTAATTTAGATGTTCTGTATTGAACTAGATATCATGTAGATATTTTAATTTTCATCCTAATGTGTTGTTGCTGATACACCAACCAAAAAAAAATGTGTTGTTGCTGATAAATTTGCTAATGGAAACTTCTGAAATGGGGTTTGTATGAAGGTTTACGGCTTTGAATTTTAGTAATTGAAATGGAGTTGTTGATGTTTTAATCTTTGAAACTTACCTTCTTTGTGAACAAGGAAACATGTTAAACTTACTTTTAATGTGGCCATTGAGGATCTAAGAAAGAAATATATATTCTTTCATCTGTTCATGAACTAAACATACCTTCAATTAATGATAAATGTTATTATTGTTTTGTCTTTTTTTTTAAAATCTTGATTAATTTTAGTTTGAGAATTGTTTTAGGTTATGTTCAGTTATCTGGTTTTCTATTAATTTTACTTTGGATTCCTAAAGAGTCGAGTAAGCCGCACAGGGTCGGGCTGCGGAGAGCTATTCTCCATATTAGGGTAGATTTCGATAGCCATACCAGATTTTTTATTGGGGATAGAAAAAGGTAAAGTTTTGATCCAGTTTGTGGTGTGGCTCTATCACACTCAAACATTACTTCAATTCACTGTATTTGATATCTTCAGATCTCCGAGTGTCTGTGGCTTCATGGTTCGAAATGAGGGCTGAGTGAGTATTCTGGATCCTCAGATTTAGGAGGTCATTGCAGGTTTGGGAAGTGAGTTCTTTTTTTAGCCTGCTGGTTCGCCTTGAGTCGGTTACGCCTAAGCCTAATTCTAGGGATATCCGAGTGGTTTAGGGACAACAAAAGACAGTTCACTATTAGATCCTTCTTGCGGGCTTGCAGTCCCATTCCTCGCATACCTTTTCCTTATAAAGTGATGTAGCATCCTGGTGTGTCCTCCAAAGTGTCCTTTTTTCTTTTGAAAACTTTTCTTTATAAAATCTTGACAGTTGGTTATCTTCAAAGTAGATGGTGAAATCTTCCAAATAGATGCGTGTTGTGCCTTGCAGCGGAGGAATCGCTTGATCATTTGCTCTTACACTCTGCCCTTTTGTGATTAAACCTCTAGAGCTATTTTCTAGCTCATCTTGGAGTTGCTTGGGTTTTTCCTTGTTCCTTCCAAGGCTTCTTATCTTGCTGGCAGTCGGGCTCGTGGGGCCAGCATTTGGATAACTTTTGGGCGATTCTCCCCAGGGCTATCGCTTGGCCCATCTGGAAAAAGAGAAACATGAACATTTTCGATGATATTTCTTTGGCTACAGTGCGAGTTATTCAGAGGGTTTGTAAGCTTCTGGTGGACTGGGATTCGCTTGGGCTAAGCAGATGGGTGGGAGGTTTTAGACTTCCCTAGATAACTGGGGGTTTCTTTTTGGATTATGGTGTAGCTTCATGTAGTTTATCTTCCTAGTTCTAGTGTTTCTGTTTAGCATATTACTGGTTCGTGAACCATTGTGAATCGTTGTATCCCTTTTTCTCTATTTCTAATGAAGACTATGAAGTGCATCATTACCTATCAAAAAATAAGATTCATCTTTTCGTTTCTGTGTTTACTGCAAGAACTGATTTATGTGTTGAGGGCATTTCACATACATAGAGGCATTAACAGTTGCATGCATGCACATATTCATACATCTGAGTGTTAGTATGCTTGATTGATTTGTTTCTATGTGCCGATTGGCCCGCATTGGTGCATATGAGTGAGCATGGCTGCGAGCAAACATAAACGTTTGGCCTCTTATTTTGAAAGCTCTCAATCACCCCTCATTGCCTATTTTGGATGTTAAAACAGATGAAAAACAAGAAGAATGCTAAGAAAGCTGAAGCTCAACTACTTGATTTCTTTGATTATGCATGGAACAAGAGTAGTAATGGTGCACGTCGCCCTGACGATATCCTGTTAAAACTCGATAAATACACTTCAAGCACCACCCTGATTCCTAATATCACCAGAGAGCTTCAACAGTGGAAGTTGGATGATCCTTTCGGTCAGAAGCGAATAGGTATCAGAATCAAAGCGAGCAAGTTGCTGTTAACAGATACTGAGCAGAATAGTGATGGGTCCGTTTGTGAAATATGTGGGGAGGAGCATTAAGGGCAGAGGGCTGATAGTTTCCATAACTAGATCTGTCGGTAGTGGTGTGAGCGGAGCAAGGGAAGAAGGATTAGAGGATTATATATTACAATGATTGGTGTGTTCTATGTTGTATGAGGGTCTCTATATATGCCCACTAAATAATTTCTGCCATGGAACAACAGTAATGTGGTAACTATGTTTTCTCTTAGAAGTTAGGACATGGTTTGTATGTTATTCAGTTTGAGGATTGAATATTAGAACCTTAGATTTGTGATGAAATCTGTAAATTTATATAAGTATCTTCATGTCAGCGTGATCCTAGATGCTAAACTGGATATGCATTTATCAGACATAAGGGGTTTTCTAAAAGTTGCATGTCGAGTTTGATTTGCGGCCAACTTCATAGACTGGTTCAGCATTTGTCTAATCTGGGCCCTCTGAGCTAAGATTGTGTTAATTTTTTTTTATTTTTTTTTGAACACGGTAATCACACACCCAATCCCATCTCAACCTAAGCCTGTAACCACACACACCTCAAAGAGAGGCCTTATGAGAGTACTTACGGGGAAGGACCCGAACATTGGTAGGCCATGTGAGACTAAAGGCAACACTATTTTAGGCACACACCCCTTTAGGGGATTGACTTTTTTTTGGTAAGCACAATAATCACACACACAGTCACACAACTCATACACCAAAACCCATCTTAACCTAAGCCTGTAACCACACACTGTTTGGAAAATCCCATATGAGCAGAGAATGAAGCCTGGACTTTTGGTTTATGAGTTTGGGCCTTCGCCAACTAAATATGACCGAACTTACCACTCTCTTACCTACTAAATGGATTACTCTTGTTTTTTTTTAGGTGTCAATACCATTTACATTAGTTATGAATCAGTGTATGGGTACTCCCAAATGAGTAATAGTTCGCTGCATGGGTGAGGAGCGAACTATTGCTCCTCATTCTCACAAAACCCCTTCAATTGCCAGTGAACTCTGGTTAAAATTTTTAAATCCCTGTGATTAAATTTTTAAAAAACCAAGGGTAAGAACATTAGATGAGCGAGATAATGTAGCCAGTTTAAGGGATAACAAAAAAAGAAATCCTTTATTTAATGGATGAACCTTAGGGGTGAGTAAATCTTAACCACAATTTAAAAGGACTTAATAAGGGACACGCAGCAGGAAAAGGGTCCTTGAGACACCCTCCAAGTGTCATGAGGAGTTGATTATTTTCCCTCCCAAAATATACTCCTGAATCTAAACCCTTTAAATCAAATAATCAAAGGTCCATAATAGATTCGGCTTAGCTTATTGTCATTTTCTAAAGTTTACATCTAATCTCGACCTTTATTTATTTGAATTAAATGGTTTGGATTTGAGAGGGTATTTGGGAGTATACTTTTTTTTTATACTCCCAAATATCCTCCCAAATTCCTGGGAATATCCACAGACAAGCTTGGATCACAATCAATTGCGATGAACTCTTCCACAATTCAATTGCATCCATAGGTCGTGTCCCTTTTGATCCCTTTCAGTGTTCAATAATCTATCGATTCAACAATATAAACTTGTTTTTTAGAAAAATATTAACTCGGTTAAAAAATCTTATCCAGAGTTAAATATTTTTTTAATATTAATTTTGAAAAACCAAGGTTATATTATTAACCCTCAAGGGCTAATGAATCTTAACCACAGTTAATAAGGATTTATAGAGACATGTGTTGTACTGTGGGTGTGATTGAACTCAAAGAGAGTTCAATCGCAATTGACTGGGATCCAGTCTCCCCACATACTGACTCCTTAGTTATTCCATAGACTGGATCACAATCAATTGCAATTGAACTCTCCTTAAGTTCAATTGCACCCATAGGTTAACATGTGTCCATCTTAACTCCTATTAACTGTGGTTAAGATTCACTTCAGATTCAATAATCTAACCTTAGTCTTTAGAGAAAAAAAAATTTATCCTAAGGGTTAAAATTTTTTAACCATAGTTATACGATTATTATTATTATTATTATTATTTTAAATCGAGATTAGATTATTGAACCTAAAGGAATCTTAATCAGGGTTAAAAGGGACATGTGTTGACCTGTGGATGCAATGGAACTCGGGGATCGTTCTATTGCAATTGACTGTGATGGAGTCGTTATTTCAAAAGGAGGGAGGGAGTCCCTAGCAAGAAGAGCTAATTCAAGAATTGTTTAGAAGCAGGGTGAGGGGCATTTCAGTAATATAAAACAGCTATAAAAATGGGGGAAAGTAACGGTCGTATCTCTAGGGCAATGGGAAGGAGCGAGTTATCCGTTGTCTCCGGGTTGAAGAGAGAAGAATGTAAGCGCACCAAACACGACTCTGTTTTCTCCCCATGGAAGGTTCGATCTTCTCTCTCTCCTTCTTTCTTTTGGGGTTGGAATTACAACCGGCGCATGTTATCATGCCCCCCAAACCTTAGGATGATGACCCTTTTGATCATGAACCGTTGGTGAATTTCGTTTCGTTTTCTGACCATGTTTTAAGTGATAGATCCGACATGCTTATGTTAGCAAGTTTCATTTGTTTCTGTTAAAAGGTGAGAGAGTTCCTTTTATTTTCCAACATTTTTTTGCATGAAAGTCAGAGTTGAGAGCAATTCGCTATTTATAGGGGTTGTAAAATCCTAGGCCATCAAGGATTATGGGTCTACTACATATTCAAATTTTTTTTAAAAATAAATGTTATCGGTATTTAATCAGTTTGTTATTATTCAATATCAGGATACGATAACATGTATCTAGGGATGTCTGGTGCACCTCATTGATCACCATGCATGATCGGATAATTACCAAAGATCAATCATGGATTTAATAATTCAAAACTCGAGATCCCACTCGGATCACAAAATCTAGCGAGATTGATACCTCAATATACTCTCAAATAATTATCTTATTTATCTATTGTTAGCAGTTAGGGTTAGTGGATTAATACATGGTGAGTGGACCTCCCACTTGTCGTGTCACCGATGGAAAACTTCCCTCCCTGGGACTTGATCCTATTGATAATCTATAAGAGTTCTTTTAAACATATTTATAATTATGATTTTCCTTCTATAACTTCCCATAGAACTTCAGCAATTACTTTCAGCCAACTCCAAACTATCTTTACTATATTGGTTTGTGTGGTAACCTAGGTTTTCATTTAAGGTATCATACTTTTTATGGACAACAGACTGAGACAAGATTCTAACATGCGACCATCTAATGAATAGAGGATGGAGGATGACAACCCGTTGTTTCATGTGCCTCGAGGTGGAGGAAGTGGTGCACTAGTTGTTGTTGCATTGTCCATTTGCTTTTTAAATATGGAGTCATTCCATATCCCGGATGGGAGTCATTTGGCTCTCCCCTTGCTCCTTTCGGGATTTCTAATCTTGTTGGCTCTCGATCAAGTTACATGATCACACCTGTCGACTATTGACACTTATGTCAAGGGCATGGGCAATTGCTTGGTCTCTTTGGAAGGAAATGAATATTAGTGCCTTTGATGGCAGCTCCTCGCGCGTTCGGTTGAGGACTCATCAGCTTCTCTTGGAGTGGTTTCTTTCTAGGCACACTAGTGAGGAGCTAGGGGTATATCTTGCTATGGTGTAGTGTGTGGATATGGGTTGTTTGTGTAGTTTTTCTTTCCCTCTTTATGCATATCGAAGAGTTCATCAACCTTTGAACCTCTCTTTTTTGCACTTTCCTTTGGTTTTTTTTCGACCAGCTTTGTATTTTGTTACCTATGTTATTTATATTATCTTGAATTACCAAAAAAAAAAAAACAAGTCTTTCCAACTCTACTTAGGTACTTAGTTACAAGTCAATGTATACCAAAATTAAAATAATTACTAAAATCAATTCTACGTTAAGTTTCTAAGAATGTACCCAAAATAAAAGACAAAATCTGTAATCTGCTGAAATTTCCACTAACATGGGAGAATATGATTTCTATCAATTTAGTAGGCATTTTATCCAACCTAAGGTGCTGCCCCCTAGGATTTATCAACCCCTAACCTGCAGGTTTGGTTGGACCAGGTGGGTCCATGTGGGACCACACCATAAAATTCCTATTTCTGTTTTTTTTTCCTCTTAGCTCTTCTGACTCTTGCATGACTTTAATAGGGCTTTGTTTTCGTCTATTGTTCTTTTTGGATTTACCTATAGGTTGATCTAGAGGCAATTCCCAATAGACATGGGTAGGTTGGCATGCAAGATCATGGTTTTAAGGACTAGTACTGATTGAGACCCTATCTTTGAATGGTCAAGACTTACCCATAAATCTATCGAGCTCTCTTCTTTGGTAACTTTTTCTCCTGCATTATTAGGGTCTTTGATGCATTTTTAGTGGATTGTGAGGAAGAGCCCGCACGTGCTTCAAAATGTGAAAATAGGTTTCAGCTCATTTTTATATGACACATTTTGATAACTTTAATACGTTGTGGCGCTAGATTGCACGTCCAAATGGCATACAATCATGAGTTCCCAAAATGTGTTAAAGAAGGCAATCCAAACAGGTTAACTAATATCTGTAGTTTCAAAATGTTTGAGCTGAGTCCATTTCTTCTTAAGATGGCTGCATTTATTACTTAATTTATAGTGTCCTTTTTTTTTTTTCATTCTGTATTTTTTTTGTTAATATTAGTTTATAATTTGTTCAGATTCTCATTGGGCCTTCTGATTGGGAAAACCATTCCTTGGGCAAGGAAGGAATTGACAGATACAGGATAGACAACCTCCCAATAAGTTCTTCATGTCCAGGGTTATATGAGCTTGGCATAGCTGCATCTCACACCGATTTAGGCCGCAAGCTTGACCCGGACAAAATAGTCGTTGTCTATCTTGGACAAGCAGACAATGTTAGGACAAGACTTCAGCATTATGGCCGGGCAGGTTCTCATTTGGACAATGGCAACTCAATTTGTCATCCGAGTGAAAATAAAAGCTCTTGTCTCCATAGAGGACCTGGATTGTTTAGGCAGATATTCTTGAGAGGCTTTCCTATCGTGTTTAGATGGGCACCAGTAAGTATCTTTCTTATTCTCAAACAGGTTGAACTTTCTCGGGCAAATCTGGGTACAGTTATATGCAGCGACTTGTTAGTATCACTTTTTCATCGGACTTGTTAGTATCACTTTTTTATTATTTAAATTTTAGATGTTCTGTACTGAATTAAATATCATGTTAATTTTTTTATTTTGATCCTAATGTGTTGTTGGATTTGCTAATAGAAAGTTAGAAACTTCTGAAAAGGGACTTGTACAATGGTTTATGACTGTTAAATTAATAACAGACAAGGAGTTGTTGATATTTTTATCTGTGAAACTTATCTTCTTTATGAGCAAGGAAACATGTTAAACTTCTTGTTTTTATGTGGCCATTGAGGATCTTAGGAGAAATTTATATTATGTCATCTGCCTTCATGAACTAAACATATCTTTGATTAATGTTAAATGTCATTAGTATTTCACAATAAAAAAAAAATTGATTGGTTTTAGTTTGAGAATCATTTTAGGGATTTTAGGTTATGTTCATTTATCTTCTTTTCTGTTAAGGATACTGATAAGGTCTGAATCAGTGATTATGTTTTTTCATGTCTTCATAAGCATGACAAAAGACTTGTGGAACAGGCACTACAAGCAGTCAGAAATTGTTAATAGTGTGTTTAGTGAACCTATTTTTCATTCAGTGTTGGAAATTGATTCACCTCCATGTGTGATGGTGTGAAAGCAGTTAGGCTTCCCCGGATTATACCTCCATCAAACATTCAGTTCCAGTTGGCTACTTTTTAACTAGTCTAGTGACAACTCTTTATCACACATGTAGTTACATTATTTGCATATGAATCAGGGTAGCTGTCGTCTTTAATGCGTTCATATGAAGATGATTACCTTGTATTTCATGGATAATGTATGAATCATGGTTATAGTGGCGGTGAAAATGCTGACCAGGGCTCTCACGATTCCTGCTACATGTGATTGTGGACAAAATTGGTCATTTCTTAATTATATGTTCTTAAACCTACCATTTCAAGCTAAATGTCCATTTTAATTTTGAGAATTGATGTTTGTAGTTTCATTGATCTTCTCATTGGGTGTTATTTACTGTAAGAATTGATTTATGTGATAAGTGCATTTCACATACTGTCATACATATGTACATGCACATATTCAACATCTGAGTGTTAGTATGCTTGATTGATTTGTTTCTACATGCCAATCGGCCCATGTTTGTGCTACATGGCCATGCCTACTTCCAAACAAAAACGTTTGGTTTCTTATTTTGAAAGCCCTCAATTACTCCTCATTACCTATTTTGGATGTTAGACAGATGGAAAACAAGAAGGATGCTGAGAAAACCGAAGCTAAGCTACTTGATTTCTTTGATTATGCATGGAACAGGGGTGGTAATGGTGCACGTCGCCCTGACGATATCCTGTTAAAACTCAATAAATACACTTCAAGCACCACCCCATTTTTTAAGATCACCAGAAATCTCCAACAGTGGAAGTGGGATGATCCTTTCAGTCAGAAGCAAGTAGGTATCAGAATCAAAGCGAAGAAGCTGCTGTCAACAGATACTGAGCAGGAGATCGATGATCTTCGTTCTCGAATTATTAAGTTTGGTAGATCGCAGCCTCGATTAGTCTCGAATAGATTTGGTGTTAATGATGACTTTGCTACTATTTGTGGGGTGGCCTTAAGTGATGGTTCTGTTTGTAGAAGGCAGCCAGTTGAAGGAAGAAAAAGGTGTGCGGAGCATAAGGGGAGGAGAATTAATGGGTCCATTTCTAAATTAGTAATAGAAGGGAACTCACATGTCCCTGATGTGAGTATGGAATCCAAATTTCTTAGTGACAGGGTGTCTGATGATGTGAGTTTGGAATGCAAATTTCCTAGTGACCGGGTGTCTGATGATCTCCGTACTCAAATTTCCAAATCTGGCACATCGGAACTTGTCTCGGATAGATGTGTTGTTGATGAGGACTTGGCTGCAATTTGTGGGTTGGCCTTAGGTGATGGGTCTGTTTGTAGAAGGCGGCCAGCTGAAGGAAGAAAAAGGTGTGCAGAGCATAAAGGGAGCAGGATTAATTGGTCCATGTCTAAGATAATAACAGAAGGGAACTCAAATGTACGTGTGGGTTTAGAATCTAAATTTCATAGTGACTGGGCGTCTGACGATTTCTTCAAATCTGGCAGATCAGACCGTCTATTAATCTCAGATCGATTTGTCGCTAATGAGGAATCTGCTGCTATTTGTGGGGTGGCCTTAGGTAATGGCTCTATTTGTGGAAGGCGGCCAGTTGAAGGAAGAAAAAGGTGTGAGGAGCATAAAGGGAGGAGGATTAGTGTATCCGTTTCTAAGTTAGTAACAGAAGGGAATTCGCATGTTCGCAAATCCCAAGTTTGTTTATGAAGAGCGGATCTTCTCGGACCGAGAAAGTAGAACTGCTTTGCGGGATAGGGGTGTGGAACCAAAGGAAAGAGGCCCTGCTTCTATTTGTCTAGATGTGATCCAAGTGGGTTCAAGTTATTTAGAATCCAGATTTTGTAGCAACTGGGAGTCTGATGATCTCCCTTCTCAAATTGTTAATGAGGAATCTGCTTCTATTTGTGGGGTGGCCTTGGTTAATGGCTCTGTTTGTAGAAGGCCGCCAGTTGAAGGAAGAAAGAGATGCGAGGAGCATAAAGGGAGGAGGATTAATTGATCAAAAAAATAAAAATAAAGGGAGGAGGATTAGTGTGTCCGTTTCTAAGTTAGTAACAGAAGGGAATTTGCATGTCCATGATAGCGACTGGGATTCTGATGATCTCCCTTCTCAAATTTTCAAATCTGACGCATCCCGATTAGTCTGGCATAGAATTGATAACAATGAGGACTTCACTAACATTTGTGGGGTGGCCTTAGGTGATGGGTCTGATTGTAGAAGGAGACCAGTTGAAGGAAGAAAAAGATGTGGGGAGCATAAAGGGAAGAGGGTTGTTAGTTCCATCACTGGTCTTTCACACAAGGAAACACACTTGTATGTGGTGTGGGCTTACAAAATGGGTCTATCTGTATGGCAGTTCCAGTACATGGAAGGAAGAGGCTTGGGCGACACAAGGGAAGAAGGGTTTGAAGATTTGAATATTACAGTAATTGGAGCGTTCATGTTGTATGAGGGTCTCTATCTATGTCCATTAAATAATTTCTGACATGGAATGTAACTTGTTTTCTCTTAGAAGTTTGGACATGGTTTGTATATTTTTCAGTTTGAGGATTGAATATTAGAACCTTAGATTTGTGATGACAAATCTGTAAATTTATATTGTAGCTCAATAAGTTTCTTCATTTCGCCATGACTAAGTGCTAAACTCAATGTTGCATTTTTCAGACAACTGGAAATTTCTAAAACTTGT
This sequence comes from Tetracentron sinense, assembly GCA_015143295.1. NCBI lineage: Eukaryota > Viridiplantae > Streptophyta > Magnoliopsida > Trochodendrales > Trochodendraceae > Tetracentron > Tetracentron sinense. The sequence goes on from CM026565.1 coordinate 36,139,365, forward strand.
CGAGTTTGATTTGAGGCCAACCTCATAGGCTGGTCCAGCATTGTTATAGTCTGGACTAAGATGATGTGTAATAACTGCTAGGAAATCTCATATGAGCAGAGAATGAATCCTGGACTATTAAGTTTAAGAGTTTGGGCCTTTCTCTTTTATACCAGGAAGTAGCGGTGTCTTATTCAAACCCTAGTTGCAGGGAAACAATAGACAAGGTGGAAAGCTTACTTCCCAGGAATCTCATTTCTCAGACCCGCCTTTGCTCGCTTCTATCAGGTCTCATTTAGTGGTCAAAAGAGGCTATGTATCTAAGAAGTGATGGAATTGACTTAAGTCTATAGCGTACGACAGATTCTAAACAATTACTATTAGATTGAAATTTAAGGCTATAAGACACCTACTTCTCCACAAATATTTCATGTAAGATAAAATCTGAGGAATGATTAACGATCCTAATATAATGGAAATGAGGCACTTAGATCTATTTATCGCTTCTCATTTCTTATGTTTCTTTTGAGTCTCGCTTTCGCATGTTGCTTTGGTAACTATGGTTCAAAACGAGCTACCCCGATCAAGCCAAGTTCAAATGAGCTCTTTTGCTTGATTAAACTGAGCCGAGCTTTTTTTCAAGCTCGGACTTACAATCAAGCCGAACTCAAGCCATCCCCAACTTGATTCGGCTCGGTTCGGCTTGAGCTCAACTCAGCTTGACATATTTATATTATAATAATATTTGTTCATAATTAATAATATTTATACTATTTTAAATAATATACTTATAATATGAATGTGCTATTTATAATAATTAAAAAAAAGAATATACAAAGATATATTTTTTTTATGCTTTAAGCCAAGCCGAGCTTGAGTCAATTCGAGCTCAATTCAAGACAATGCTTTCAAGGAGAGCTTCCAGCCTGCAAATTCGAGCCTGAATCGAGCTTGGCTCAGCTCGGCTCGAATAATTGAAGTGATTTCGTCATCGCGAGGGCTTGGAATTGCCTAAACTTGAACTATACCAATTCCAAGACTGATTTTATTGGGCTAACCTAAACCGAACCTGAACCACTAAGTTCCGAACCTGAAACCAGTAAAGATTAGTTCGGTCAAATATGGCTACTGGCTCGACCCACTATTGCGCCATCCTGATTGCGACAAAAAAGCAGCATCCAATCAAGCAACTAGCCCTAAAACCCTAGTCTCTGTTGTCTTGAGCTAATAAATTTTTCCAACTTGGTTTTGGCTCCTCTGGCATGAGATTTATGACCTTGAAATGATGCTGAACAAATGGTCTGTCTTTTGCATGTAAGTGGATGTAAACACACCAACTCTGTATTTCAATACATTCTGAATCAGACAAAGATATAAAAGAGTCAATACCAAATGATAACTATAATCATTTATAGAAGATAATTAGAGATGAGAATCACTAATTGTCCAATCTATCTAAATTGATAAACCATTTGTTCACACGTGCTATTTTTGTTTTGATGGTGGCATGATATTCTCATTACATCACATTAAACATTTAATAAAGTTATTTTTTGTTTTGATGGTGACTTGATATTCTCATTACACCACATTTAATATTAAACAAACTAAGAGGAGTGCTAGCCCTAGATTTAAAAAATTAGAAAAATCCAAACTCTGGTGCAGTATCTGTCGGTATTACCTCTTCAATAGGTTAAGAAAATGATTTTTTTTTTGAAAGAAGAAATTATGGCATCAATTGATTCTAAAGGTAACAGAGAAAAATATAACACATGTCACAACCACATAATGAGAGTTTGAATGTTTGCTGATTAACATTTCTCATAAAGTAAAGCTTAAACAAAGAGAGCTAGACAAGTGTTTAATATGTGTACACATGATATTATTTGGTCTCTAATTCTCTATATGTTTGATAAGTCACCCCCCCCCCCCCCCCCCCCCCCCCCCCTCTCACACACACTGGGCCCACTATCACCTTTCACTTTTTTCTCTCTTCTCCTGACATACCACCCCTCACACCTCCTCCAGTCCTCCTTTTTCTCTTTCTCTTTCTCTCATACACAAATTGGGGTCCACTACTACATCCCACTTTGCTCTCTCTACATCATGCCATACCTTATCGGTCCTCACCTCCAAACTTCTCTCACTAACCCCACTTCCAAACTTCTCTCACCAACCCCACCTCCAAAAATTTTTCCTTCTCTCATTTTAGGATTTAAAAAAAAATATTTTTTAGTACTCACCTCCGAACTTCTCTCTCTCCAACCCCACTTCCAAACTTCTCTCTCATCAACCCCACCTCCAAACTTTTTTCCTTCTCTCATTTTAGGATTTTTTTTTTTTTGAATGGGATGATGCTCCACTCTAAATGGGTTATTCATCAATATCATCCTCTATTCACATAATCATGTTTTTTTTAAAAAATCTTCTTTGGATGAGTATTAGAAAACTATTCAATTTGCAAAATGTTTTATTAATATTTTCTACTGAGTTCGAGAGATAAGCTTTGAGTTCTCATATTTTTCATTTGAAGGTAATTTGGTTTGTTAACTGTAGGAAGATCAATTGGTTTGAATACATATCTGTTTATAGGGAAAAAGATTCAATGGAGTCAATCGAGATCTTTAAGGGTTCCATCTGCACTCAAACCAAGGTCAAAAGTAATTGATTTCGATTTAATTGAGATTATTTGAAGTTGGTCGAGAAATGTAAGTAGTGCAACTTCATGACATTGTGTTGTTGTAGGTCTTTGAACACCACTAATTAAGGAAGTCCAGTCTCTACGTTTCTAAGCCATACTGCGTGTTACAAGCGGTCGCAATATGAGAACTCTTGACATCAAGAGCTCATCGCACGAACTTAATTCCACCATGAATTTTAAGTAAAATAATGTAATGTTTTAAAAGTAAAATAGTGAAAATGCCACTACGAATTTTAAGTAAAATAATGAAATGTTTTAAAAGTAAAATAGTGAAAATGTTATTTTATCTCTCTCCCAATGTGTTGAAATTTGATTGGTGTGGTCTGCTTGGAAGAGGACATTGTCCTCTAATCAGAACTCATATAAATACTAAATGAGCCGAGCATTTAACAGCCAAGTACATGCATGTTCAAGCTTAACTCCTTAGCCAAACAAACCAGAAAAGCAAGCCCAAACGAGCTCTTAACAAGCCGAGCTCGAGCTGTTTAGTTTATTTACCAGCCCTAATCCCAGCACTTTGAGCACCTGGTTTTGGTTAGGGGTGGCAACAATTCAAGTTAAGGCTTGGAAATTGCCTGCACCTAACTCGAGTGTAGGGGCGGAGCCACATGGGTCCCAGGGGGCTGAAATCCCCCCCTGAAATTTTGGGGATTTTTTTTTCTTATTTTCCTACTAGCCTGGGATAGAGGCGAAGCCAGGGAATGAGTTCTCTATGCCTTCTAAACTTCCGAGGAAAAAAAAAATTCCTTACAAACAGACACAAATAAACGTGATGGCCTATGAACTTGACCCTAAAAAACATTTCCGGGGGCTACATCCCCCCAACCCCAATTGTTAGCCTCCTGCAAGAGAATCTTGGCTCCGCCCTATCCGAGTGTAACAGAAATCGGCAAAATCCGATTCAGGAGTTGCAATATTGGGTTGAAGTGTTGTCTTGAGCCAATTAATAACATTTTAAAACTTATTCTAAGGATTCCAACTTGGTTTTGGCACCTTTTGCCTTAGATTTATATGGACTTTAAATGATGCTGTAACAAGGGGTCTTTGCCTTTTGCATGTGAGTGGCTGTAAACACACAAACCCTGAATTTGCATTTCAATTCACTCTGAATCAGACAAAGATAAAAAACCAGTCCACTCCCATGATAATCATTTATAGAGGACAACAATCACCATTGTCAATACCTATCTAAAATGCTAAGCCATTATTTGTTCATATCTAATGTTCTTTGTATTGTTGTACATCACCTTAAATAAAGTAATGCTTCAAGAGGCAGAGAAACAGACGTGTTTAATTTGTGTACAACTGCTCTAGTCCAACGGGCCCCACAACATGTGAGGAGATCTCAATTCCCAACATGACCTTGTGAGTATTAAAAAATTAGTATAGAGGTTAATGGTTATGAGCATTACTTGTCGTTCTTGTAAGTCTAAAATCTGTCCCTGTTGTAGTGGAGCTGTCAACCAAGAGAATTTGAAGACGTTTATACATATTTGAATCTGATCATCCGAATTCGAATACTAAGGTATTTGTATCTGATTCCAATAAAAATGTTCGAATTCAAATAATATTCAAATTATCCAATTATTTAAAAAAAATTAAAAAAAAGAAGAAAAAATGTTAATAATATAATATTGAGTGTTTCACCTAAAAGGACATGTTTTGCTTTTTTATTACCCAAAAAGTCAAACTTTTGACTTATTTATAAAAAAAAAAGGCATGTTTTATATTTTTATTATCTAAAAGGGCATGCTTTTTACACATTTACCCTTTTAGTTTTGCACATAAAACCCAAACTATAAGGGTAATATTGATGTACATTTGATAATAATTTTCAAACCATGCCTTTTTAGGTGATATTTTTGGTTTAGGGTGATGAATCGGTACTTAACTCTATAATATTTTATCTTCATTTATATTAAAAATAACAATTTAATATCTTAAATTATATAAAAAAAACTACATATTTATAAAATTATTTGAGTGTTATAAACCTATAATATATTATTTACATATAATAATATATTGTACGATTAATTGAATATTTATCAATTCGGATATATCAGTATCAATTCATATCCGATTATAAATGAATGGTAAAATTACTATTTAAATTTGCACTCCCTAACATCTATTCAAATAATTATTCGAGTAAATGAATTTAGATACAGATAATATCTGTATCCATTAATACCCCTAATTTGTAGTGTATCTCCCCTTTTAGGGAGCAAAGGATTGTCTCTAGGGATGCCAAAAAGGAATTTTCTAGCAATCCACAAATAAGCGGACATGTGGCGATTAAAAGGGGAGAAGTCATTTCATTTTCTCCCCATGGTTTTGACTTATCCCCACTTGATATCTCTTCCCCTTTTTATCACCACATGTCCACTAATTTGTGGAGCAAGAAAATTCCTTTATGGCATCGTTAGAGACAATCCTTTGCTCCTTTAGGGTAGGTTCTAGAATCGAGTCCTGAGACATGTTATTGTTGTAATATCCGCCATCTATCAAGCTTTAAATGCTCGGCATTTTAACCCACTAACTTATAACAAATACTAACCGGAGTTATGGCCTAACTATATGACTTACCCAAATAATAAATTATAGGAGCAAAGGCTGAAAAGAACATAACAAAACAAGAAGGAAAACATTTTATAGCTCATGTTTGACGGAAGCTATGGATTTTAATGGAATAAAATGGTAAAACAAAGTATAATAGTCACATATAATCAGACTATGACGGTGATGATGATGAGGAAGTGACGAAATCTACGTGTGGAACCTAGATTCAATGAATTCCACACCAATGACATTGTCTAGACAACAGAAGCTTCGATTTGGATTAAAGATCTTTGGTATGGGGCGCATCGATTGGTGGGTCTCACTCACATTTATACCTTTGGGTGTATGGTTTCCACAGCATATAATACAGATACTTTGTAGCTTCATTCAAATAGGATTAATGTTTATTATCTCCTAACCTAGAAGGATAAGGTAGAGGACTATCGAGTAAGTCTCATGTTAATTAGCATACTGTATATCTAAATGGAAAATAATCACCTCCTCGGTCGGTGACGGGAGGAGGGGCATCTCGGCTCCCCTTTTCTTACCATGTGTCTCCCTTTTAACTATTTTTAACTGTGGTTAAGATTTAATTACCTTTGGGTTCACCTATCTACCCTTCGTTTTAAGAAAAATAAAATAAAATAAAAAATGTAACCACATGATTAAAAAAAAGTTTAACCTGAGTTAATGGCAATTGATCAAAGGGCAACTTTGTGAGAGTGAACAACAATAGTTCGCTCCTCGCCTGTGGAGCGAACTTTTGGTCATACCTAAATACTTCTAAAAAGAAAAGGATAATGTTAGTTCCACTTTTTATCCAAAGAGATGACATGTGTTGGTGCAATCTCTTACCCTTTGCGGAAGAGAATAACACATGTCTTCCATTGAAGAGAATGACTTTAAAAGAAATAGATCCGCATTACCCAAAAGAAAGTCACACATATGAGATGTTTGATAACAAGTAACAATTTATGTAAGGGTACGGCTTATATTAGGCATGTTTAGAGGGTTTATTGTTAGTTTTGGTATAGGTTGATTTTCTCTTATTGTTTGTTTTGTTGTATGGGGTTTTATTCTGTAAACCCCAAGTGTCCTTTTGTTCTCATGGTATTCCTCCGTCACAAGTGAGAGCTTATTAAAATACAATTTATGCAATAATAGAGTATACTTATTATTATTATGTTTTGGTTAACTCAATTACACCTTTTTTTTTGGTCAAGCTAACAATACCACAAAGCAAAACTACAGGTAATAGAAGGGAAAACACACACTACTCACGCACACACGCACATAGCCACATGCAACCACAAAGTCCATGAAGAATCAACCCCCAGGAGCCTCAAGGCGATAGTTGAAGGCAAGACAAAGGAAACACATACATGGAATATGTAAAAATCAACTATTCCTTGAAATTACCTATTGCCCATTTTCATGGAGTAAATATGGCAATAGTTATACAACTTGAAACTCATCAGCCAAACATCCCCTTAAAACATGGAGTAAATATGGTAAATATTAAATTAGTAATAATCTATAATCAATAATCTCCCAGGTATTCTTTTGTGTGGAAATAATCCCGTCCTTAGGGCAAGGAGGGGAAAAGCCATATTTCCTCCTTTCTTGCCATAGGACCCTTTGAACTCTCTTTAACTGTGATTAAGATTCATTAACCCTTAGGGTTAAAGCATCTAACCTTGGGAAAAAAATAATTATAAGGGTTAAAACTTGTTAACTATAGTTTAAGGGCAATTAAAGAGGCTTTGTAACTAATTGTGATGGCGAGAGAAATTGTCCTCTCCTCACTCCGAGGAGGGGATTATTGCTTGGCAAAAGGTTTACTCTGTGGTCACCAGAAAAAAAAAAAAAAAGAGTTGGCGTTTTTTCGTCCATTGATCATTGCTCACCAGAGGGATACTCTGGTGAGAACCAGAGTAAACCTTGATGCCTAATTGCTTAACAAGAGATTAGAAAGGAAAGGCATTTTTGTAATTAAAGGTCCTCTAGATAAAATGAAAATATAAATAATTATGCAGATTTATGGACATTCATTGAGATCACGTTCAATCGTTTTACGTACTGAGAAAAACAAACCAAAAAGATGAAACATGATAAGAAGAGAATGAGTGATATTCGATGATCTGAAGGTAACTTTCCTGATTACACAGCTCGATCATTCTTATGTAATTTATTATATAAAACGAATCTCAAGCTCCTACTTGCACTGGTGTGCTGCATAGGAGCAAAACTAACCAGAGAAATCCTCCATTAATGGCTTCCTTGGAAATATCACCAGGTACCCATTTCATGCCTTTTGATGTTCATCCATCTTTGTTTTCCTTTTTTCTTTGGAGAGTGTTCTTGTGCTGTTTTCTTTCCCTTCTTATGTGGTTGGTATCTGTTGCAGCGTATTGAACTTTTTGAGTTGGTTTATTATTTTAATTTTAGAATCTTATTGGGTTATTCTATAGTGCTTGTTTAAATGTCTCTGTTGGCCAGAAATCTAAAATACTATGATGGATTTTCTCCATTTTATTTTTTTTTCTGTTCTTGTATGGAGGTTTTTTTTTTTTTTTTTTTTTAAGTTTCAACCATGATGGATTTTCTTCATTTAAATTTTTCTTTGTATTTTCTCTGCTCTTGTATGGAGTTTTCCAAGTTTCAGCCATGATTGATTTTCTTTATTTTTTTCTTTGTATTTTCTCTGTTCTTGTATGGAGTCTTTTAAGTTTCATCTCTCTCTCTCTCTCTCTCTCATGTGGAGTTTTTGTGTTTTCTTTTCTCTTCTTGTATTGTACTCTGGGCACAAATATTAATCAGGGGCTATTGATTTTTGTTTTGTTTTTGGTATTGCTTGAATTTCTTTTATGAGCACTTGTTCTGTTCCAGTTCTTAACTCCAACTTTTTCTTACATATCTGTGATAATGCTTATCTTAAATTTCATACTATATGGAATTGTTCTAGCCTTCTTGTATTAATCTATTTTTCTTTTTAAATGGTATTTGTTGGGGAGTATAGTGATTATTAATATTTTCATTTTCTCTATATGCCTTATTGGATGTGCAGGGGGATTATCGTGGATTTGTAATGGAGAGTTTGATTTGGGATCATTATGCCTTCAAAGGAGTGTAATTGATGGTTTAAATCTGCTATTCTTCTTCATCTTCACTCTATTTTTGCTCATAGGTTCTGTTAAAAAGCATAACATTAGTGGGAACACAAGAAGGGATTGGGTATTCTTAGCTGTTTCAGTTTGTTGTGCACTTGCTAGCATTGCATATTTTAGTGCTGGTTTATGGGATTTACTTGGCAGAAATGATGGATCTAAGCATTTGACTTGGGCGGTTTACTTTGCTAGGGGACTGGTTTGGATCTCTTTGACAGTTTCCTTGTTTGTTCCGAGGACCAAATGGTTGAGAATTCTGATATTAGTCTGGTGGATTTCTTTCTCTTTGCTGGCTTCTGCATTGAATGTGGAAATCTTACTGAAAACACACACAATTGGTATCCTCGACATCGTGTCATGGCCTGTAAACTTATTGCTTCTCTTTTGTGCTTTCAGACACTTCAAATGCCTTATATCTCAGAACAATCCAGACCCGAGTTTATCCGAGCCTTTATTAACTGGAAAAGGCGAAAAAAGGAAAACTGATTTCGGCCAGGCCAGCTTCATTAGCAGGTTGACATTTTCTTGGCTTAACCCTTTACTGCATTTTGGTTACTCGAAACCATTAGATCTTGAAGACATCCCAGATTTAGTTCCCGAAGATGAAGCCCTATTAGCTTACAAGGCATTTGCTCATGCATGGGATCATCTTCAGAGAGAAAAGAGCACAAACAATACTGGAAACTTGGTTATCCATGCCTTGGCTAAAATTTACGTGAAAGAAATGATTATTGTCGGAATCTATGCACTTCTTAGGACGGTTGCTGTCGTAGTTTCTCCTCTACTGCTCTATGCATTTGTACAGTATTCGAACCGCGGGGAGGAAAATCTATATGAGGGTATCTTTCTAGTGGGGTGCTTAGTTGTGGTTAAAGTAATGGAGTCTTTGTCTCAGAGGCATTGGTTCTTCGATTCCAGGAGGTGCGGCATGAGGATGAGATCAGCTCTAATGGTTGCCATCTATCAAAAGCAGCTTAAGCTTTCTAGTCTGGGTAAGAAAAGACACTCTACTGGGGAGATTGTGAACTACATTTCAGTTGATGCTTACCGTATGGGGGAATTCCCCTGGTGGTTCCACTCAGTGTGGAGTTTTGTGCTGCAATTGTTTCTAGCCATTGGTGTACTCTTCGGGATTGTTGGTCTAGGTGCTCTTCCTGGTTTAGTCCCCCTACTCATTTGTGGGATTCTAAATGTCCCCTTTGCAAAGATCATTCAGAATTGCCAGTCCCGATTTATGGTTGCCCAAGATGATCGGCTGAGAGCCACTTCTGAGGTCCTAAACAATATGAAAATCATTAAACTACAGTCGTGGGAAGAGAAATTCAAGAACTTAATCGATTCCCTTCGAGCTATTGAGTTCAAATGGTTATCTGAATCGCAAATTAAGAAGTCCTATGGAACTGTACTGTATTGGATGTCTCCCACCATCATTTCTTCAGTGGTCTTCGTGGGATGTGCCATTTTAGGAAGTGCTCCATTGAATGCCAGCACCATATTCACTATCCTCGCAACTTTGCGGAGCATGTCAGAACCTGTGAGAATGATACCTGAGGCTCTTTCTGTGATGATTCAAGTCAAAGTCTCGTTTGATCGTCTCAATGTTTTTTTGCTGGCCGATGATCTCAAGGATGAGGAAGTGAGGAAGAGGAGCCCATCACAGAATTCAGAGAACAGTGTTAGAATATCTGCAGGTGGTTTCAGTTGGGATCCTGATTCGGCTATTCCTACGTTGAGAGATTTAGATATAGAAGTAAGGAGGAGGCAGAAGGTTGCTGTCTGTGGACCCGTTGGTGCAGGAAAATCATCACTATTGTGTGCCATACTTGGGGAAATACCCAAAGTTTCAGGATCTGTGAGTCACAGAACAGTCTAATTTAGGAATGCATATAGTCAATCTTCTTAGTTCTTAATGTTAATTTCTTGTTGCTTGCTTATAGGTTGATGTGTATGGGTCAATTGCCTATGTTTCCCAAACATCTTGGATCCAGAGTGGGACAATTCGCAATAATATACTCTATGGAAAGCCAATGGACAAGACCAGATACGAGAAGGCTATAAAAGCATGCGCACTCGATAAGGATATTGATAGTTTCAACCATGGTGACCTGACAGAAATTGGTCAGAGAGGGCTCAATATGAGTGGAGGACAGAAACAGAGGATCCAACTTGCTAGAGCAGTCTACAATGATGCCGATATCTATCTCCTTGATGACCCTTTTAGTGCAGTAGATGCACATACAGCTTCTATCCTTTTCAATGTAAGAAAATAAGTTCATATCCCTTTAGAATTTTGGATGTGCATACAAACCAACAGACACAAACACAAATATTCGTTCTTCTTATTGTTACTGAACTTGAATGGCATAATTGCAGGGTTGTGTCATGGATGCTCTTGAAAACAAAACTGTCATTCTAGTGACTCATCAAGTCGAGTTTCTCGTAGAAGCTGATAAAATTCTGGTAATGAGAATTTGAAATACCATAAATATTTCCTCTTGTGTCTATTTGTGGCTTCTTGATGATGAAATATGAAGATCATCTTGTTTTTCCCTTTCCAGGTAATGGAAGATGGAAAAGTTACTCAATCAGGAAGTTATGAGGAGCTCTTGATGGCCGGAACGGCATTTGAACACCTTGTTGTTGCTCATAAAAATTCAATGACATTGTTGGATCCTTCAAATAATGGAACCTTGGATTATTTTCAAAACGTGGATGTGGATCGCCTGGATGAGTCTAGCGGGTCTTCATACACAAAGGAAAACAGTGAGGGGGAGATTTCAGTGAAGGGTCTGCCTGGGATCCAACTCACAGAAGACGAAGAGAAGGAGAAGGGAGATGTTGGGTGGAAGACATTCCTCGATTATATCCGTGTCTCAAAGGGATCAATTATTCTCTGTTTAGGTGTGTTAGCCCAGTTTGCTTTTGTCGCGCTCCAGGCTGCTTCAACTTATTGGCTAGCAATAGCAATTGAAATTCCTCAAATTAGCAGCACCATCTTAATTGGAGTTTACACTGGAGTCTCAACCATTAGTTCACTCTTTGTATATATGAGGAGCTGGCTCGCTGCCCTTCTAGGATTGAAGGCTTCAAAGGCCTTCTTTTCAGGTTTCACCAATTCAGTATTCAAAGCTCCCATGCTCTTCTTCGATTCAACCCCCATTGGGAGGATTTTAACAAGGGTAAGGTTATCTTCTTTTAGGCCAAAGTATATATTAGTTATTGATATGTATATTCAGTACTCAGCACAAGTTTTATTAGTTATATTTATATAATTAAAGTGGTGATGGGGACATGAATGGCCCCATTGTAACCATAACTTACTGAAAGAACTGAGTTTTATATCCATTAGAGACCCATTCATGTTGTGCTCATATCCACATCAGTTGCACTATAATTCTGAGATTTGAATTCCTATCTCGCAGGCTTCATCAGATTTGAGTGTGTTGGATTTCGATATACCTTTCAGCATTACCTTTGTAGTGGCTGCTGCAATCGAAGTAGTTACAACCATTGGGATTATGGCCTCAGTCACATGGCAAGTTCTTATTGTAGGCGTTCTAGCGATGTTAGCTTCACAATATGTTCAGGTGGATCTCATTTACTTCTTAATCTCACTCTTTCTTTCCCTGGTGATCATTGGAAGTATAAGCTGATTTTTTAATTCTATTTTTGAATGAAAGGGGTATTATCTAGTCTCTGCTAGGGAACTAATACGGATCAATGGAACGACCAAAGCACCTGTTATGAACTCTGCAGCTGAGACATCACTTGGAGTGGTCACAATAAGAGCTTTTTCCATGACGGATAGGTTCTTCCGAAACTACCTAAAGCTCGTTGACACGGATGCGAAGCTCTTCTTTTATTCCAACACAGCCATGGAGTGGTTACTCATAAGAGTGGAAGCACTCCAGAATCTTACCCTATTCACTGCTGCTCTTCTCCTTGTTTTACTTCCTCCGAGTAGCGTTGCTCCAGGTATTTATAATCATCAGGACTATCTAACTGCATACTCAGAGGTTAATTTTTTTTTAAAACAGAAGTAAATTGTTTTGCAGGATTTGTAGGACTTTCTCTTTCATATGCTCTCAGCCTTACCAGTGCCCAAGTGTTTATGACTCGATGGTACTGCAGCTTAGCCAACTACATTATTTCTGTCGAACGGATAAAACAATTCATGCACATACCATCGGAGCCGCCAGCAATTGTGGATGACAAGAGGCCTCCTTCTTCATGGCCCTCACGGGGAAGGATAGATTTGCAAGATCTGAAGGTGAGGATGTCAAGCAAATTCTTCCTTTAATAAAATAAACCCGGGTCTTTCAACTTCTCAGATGGTATCCATATCAACACTACATGACATTGGTATAAGTACTGGTTACATGTCGAATACCTGAGCATTTTATCTTTGAAACGCACAAATATAGTAGCTATGAATTGTTTTGTTCCTGTATCTTGAGTTCTCATTACTCTTATGTCTGGTGGTTTCAGATAAGATACCGTCCAAATGCTCCACTAGTTCTCAAGGGAATCACTTGCACTTTCAAAGAAGGGAGTAGAGTAGGAGTTGTAGGAAGAACTGGAAGCGGCAAGACAACACTGATAAGTGCTTTGTTCCGTGTAGTAGAGCCCGTAAGTGGGAGAATTCTTATAGATGGACTGGACATTTGTTTGATGGGTCTGAAGGATCTGAGAATGAAGCTCAGCATCATTCCTCAAGAGCCAACTCTTTTCAGGGGTAGCGTTCGAACTAACATGGATCCTCTAGGCCTATACTCTGACAGTGAGATATGGGAGGTAAGCCAACTGATTCCAATTTCTAAAAATCTCTCTGGGGTGATTTTCCGACAAGTCTTATTGAAATTGATAACTACTTAATTGAGATTATCCACTCAACAGTTCACTGTTAGTAACATTCACACTAATCTATTGATAAGAATGTTAAGTACTTAATTTCGGAACCTTCTCATGCCGTCATTGCAGGCTCTAGAGAAATGCCAGCTTAAGGCTACCATCCGCAGTCTTCCGAACCTTCTAGATTCATCCGGTGAGTTGAAATCAGGAAATCAGAAAGGCTAATGTTTTATCACTCGGTAGAGTTTTAGAGCAATGTTGATCATTTCTTATCATTTTGGTTGGTCAATCAGTGAGTGATGAAGGTGAGAATTGGAGTGCTGGCCAGCGCCAACTTTTCTGCCTTGGACGAGTCCTGCTTAGAAGAAATAGAATTCTAGTTCTAGATGAAGCAACTGCATCAATTGACTCGGCAACAGATGCCATTCTCCAGAGAATTATCAGGCAGGAATTTTCAAGTTGCACCGTGATTACTGTAGCTCACAGAGTTCCCACGGTTACAGATAGTGACATGGTCATGGTCCTATCTTATGGTGTGCTTCCCCTCTTAAGAAATAGTATTACATTATTCTAATTCTAATTAAGGATATTAATATATCTGATGTGAATAGAAGTACCACATTTAAATCACATACATAGAACATAAATGCTTCTGAAAACCACAGAAGGTAAATTAAGTCTTTATGGATTTCTATATCTACCTATGTGCATACTCGATACAGAAACTGGTAATCTGAATCTGGCCCATTGACACCCCTAGTAATCTGATTGAATAGTAAGGAGATGATCTATAATATACAAGGCCATGGTGTTGGTGAATCTATACTACATGACTAACTACTGATATTGGGTGTTTGATCTTTTAGGTAATTTAGTGCATCTCTGACTCCAGTTGTGGGTTGTTTTTTATTTTGTAGGGAAATTGGTGGAATATGATGAGCCTTCAAAACTTATGGAGACTAACTCCTCCTTTTCTAAACTTGTTGCTGAATACTGGTCCAGCTGCAGGAGAAACTCAATGCAAAGTTTTAAAAACTACCAGTAAAAGAGAAAAGAAAGAAGCATAAAAGATGGTTCCAGGTAGATGGTGTAGAGAAACTTATTGCTGTTACCAAGATTGAAGAGAACTGAGCTGAAAATCCAGAAGAAATAATAAAAAAGGAAGTTACTCATCAAGATTGAAGAGATCTATTTTTCTTGTCATCACAATGAAGATGTCGACAGCATAAAGATGTAATTGCAAGACTCAATGCAATGAAGCAACACGGGGATGTTAATAATATAAAGATGTAACTGCAAGACTCAATGCAATGAAGCAGTTCATATTAAGCTGTGTAAGAAAGAAATGAGAAGATAATTGTCATGTCCATCTTACAGTCTACAGGTCAGATAGTTACCATCCACCATTGGGAGTGGGACTCACTGAAAGATGGGTGGTCCTGAATCCCTTCAAAAAAAAAAAAAAAACTCTATGTGGGGTATAAATAGTAATCTGAAATTGTTGATTGTTAAGACACATGGGTTGTTTCTAGAATCTTCTAGTGGTTTCTATATAATTTTTTTGGGTCCAAAATGATTCAGACCTAAGTAACTAGAGTGGAGAGTGAGCGCGTACGAGCATCAAATTTCAATTTAGGATAGGTTCGAGAGCACCTCCAAAGCATCAGTATATATACATATATTAATATTTATATATATTGATAGTTCTTGAAAATTACTAGTAATATATCATTTTCACTTTTTAAAGTATAGGACAGAATTGATAAAATCATTCATCATTGAAATTTGTAAGTCACCCTAAACATGATAACTATTAATATATTAAATGTATCATTCCAAATTCAATAACAAGATTACTAATAATTAACACACCTTACAAGAATCTAGTACCCTACAAAGAAAAATGACAAAATACACTCCACTTGACATAAAAAATAGAGTCAGTCTATAGGTACTCCCGAATATACTCCCTAATCCTAACCGTTTATAACCAACTACTAAGGGTTAGGATTTGAGTTGACTTACTTTATCTTTTCTAATGCCACATCAGCTCTAATCCTAACCGTTTATAATTGAGATAAACGGATAAGATTTGGGAGTATATTTGAGAGTACACTTTAGGAGTATCCCTAGACTAATTCTAAAAAATATGGATAAAAATGAAATTTTACACAAACCGCATTCTCTATAAACCATAAATGATAAACCACACTCTACAAAAGTTGAAACCGGGATCCCAAAGTTAGAGCGAGGTTTAAGAGCGGGAGCGGGGTGGGGTGAGAAGCAGGTTGGGAGATTTAGGTTACTAAGATTCATACCCATGATATAGAAAGGTGACAAAATCAACAAGAGTAGTAAAGTGGTAAAGTCCCTGGGTCACTTCTCCACAAATTTCAATAAGCCTTTTTTTCTTTGTTTTAGTACAAGCATAATTTATCTACTTTTAATGATTAAGGTTAGTAAATGATGAGTGTACTACTCAAATCACTGTCAATCCATTGAGAGTTTTTTACCATCTGATCTATATGATAGTTGTGTCAATAAGCTTTTTTTTGGTTATCTTAAGGGGCATTTCTGTTGCAATTCAGAACAACTCTTGATTCCCAAGGACATAATGGTATGAGTGACTGAGGGGTGTCTCGGCTCCAATTTTCTTGCCATGTGTCCCCCTTCTAACCCCATTTAACTGTGGTTAAGATTCATCCACCCTTAGGATTCACCCATCTATATACCCTTGGTTTTTAGGAAAATAAAAAAAAAAAAATTAACTGAAGGGTTAAAAAAACAAACCCGGATTAATGGGAGTTGAAGGGTAGAGCGAGGAGGAATAGTCCCCTCCTCGGCCCAATGTTTCGACTATTGCTCTTATATATTACCTAAGTAATGGGTAAATGGACAAAATGACAGCGATTCGAAAGAAGATGCAATTGCTTACTTTACATCTTTGTCTCGTAGTCTAAACCCTATTATTCCACTTGCTTTTGAGATCTTACATATCCAAAAACATTTGCCTTGTCACTCAAATAGCTGAGTTGTAATCCCATGAAATTTGAGGAGATTAGATCAAATCCCTTTCGAATGAGTGTGACAGTTAATATAAAAGATACTAACCAAACTAACTAGAGTTGTGCTCCTTGCTAATGATGCCTTGTACCTAAAAAAAACAAAAAACACATAGTTGCCAATCATAGGCAAAGTTATTTTGAATTGGTGTATCCAAAAAAAATGGTAAGCTAACTTGGCATTGGCTACTCCCCAAGACAAGCCAACGTGCATGCTCACAAAATCGCAAGACACAAGTCTCTAGCTTTATCAGACTGTGCAACACATGCTATCTCTTGTAATTTGTAATTTGTAGGCGTAGTTTGGCTCTTAGGAGAGTTCAGGCTATTGTAGACTCCTCAGTTGTGGTTTTCTCCCCCCAAAATAGGAAAAAAAAACTTAGCAATAGCATCTCTTATAAATAAGAATTCCAACCGACTCAAAACTTTTATCAATCTATTGGGGGATCCTTTCTTTAGGACAATCTCAATTGTTTTTTTTTTGGCAGCTGGGTGAACCCTTATGTCATCTCGGCCGAGGATTTTTTGGAATTTTTTTTGATGAATTTGTTTCTCTAATCAAAGAATTGAACCCAAAACCTTCTTAAAGGGTGCTGTGAAATCTTTTGGTTTATGAACAAAAGAAAAGACTTTTGTAAGATCTTTAGTTGAATCCCCCTAGTTAGAGTAGAGTTTATAATCCATAAGAATGTCACTTTTTTCTAAAAAATAAATTTAATACAAAGCATTATTTATCTTAGTATTAATAAACCACATGTGAACATTCGAGGGTGACTTGATTTCAAGAACACCCTCTATAGGGCCGCACCTTATGAACTATGTATGTAAATGATTGGGCGTATGTTTTTTTATTTTTTTTGGTAGGCTCTAATCATTTATCTAGATAGGTCAGGGATTTAGGAGGGTTAGCACTCATGGTGAGCACTCAACGGCCACACCAAGACTCGAACTCGAGTCACACCTCCTCAAATGGAGACACACAACTACTGGGACAAGCCTATGGTGTATTGGGCATGTGTGTTTAGAGCAGGTTTACCAAGTTTGTTGTATGCTATAGTGAATTGCGAACTGAGCCAACCCAAACTAGTTTCGTGGTTCGGTTCGCATTGGTTCGTGAAATTGAGTGAACCACACGGTTGTTTGAAAACTATCTTTGTTTGTTAAATTGTTTAATCAAATTCATTGATCTATATATTTTGGTAATGAGGTAACTCTATTGAACTTTCGGAGTAATTACACCTGGGAAAGAAGACCCATCATGAACTAGAGAAACATCCCAGCTAACTGGGGTCTTCGCAGACTCAAATTCAAAGCAACTTGAGCAAGATCATGAGTCATCGTATTAGCTTCACGATTTACAATGGAAAAGGAAACAGTCCCACATGATTCAAGGAGTGAAAAAATATCCTCCAAAATGAGATGGATATCAGAAGGGGTATGGGGAGAGATCCCTGAAATAGCATCCACTAATTCTTTGCGGATTCCACCACCGAGTTGGGCCACCCATTAGTTTTAACCATAAGCACACCCTTCCGAATTGCTATTGCCTCTGCAATTCGAGATGACCCACCTAGCAAGGCCTTGCTATTACTTTTGAGTATGGTTCCCGAGTGATCGTGAGCAACAAGTCCCGTACCAGCCGCAATCCCACTGAGCAAAGCAGCTCCGTCAATAGTTTTTCGAGTTCGATAAATTTATACTTTGAGTTCATGAACCGTTGAGAAAAAACCATATTTATGATTTTTCAAATAAGTTTTTATAATATATATATATATATATATATATATATATTATAAAATATATATTTGTTTTACATGGTTAACTAGTGAACCGAGCTAACGAACCAAATTAAATAACTTAAGAGAACCGAGAAATGAATTATCTCATCCAACCCCTCACAAATCGAGTTCAATTTAGAGTGACAAATTGTGAACCGCGAATCCAAATTTGAATTGATTGAACTGATAGGTAACATTGGTTTATAGTATATTAAAACACTCTTACCTCTTGGGTGAGTGGAAGGGGTGTAATCTTTCATGAAGGAGGTCTGAAGATCTAATTCCACCTGAGTATGAGTTGCAAGAACTCAACTATCCAAGTTAAGTTCTGATCGTCTGACTCAACTAATGTAGGTAAATGATATCTCTCCTTAAAAAAAAAAAATATATGATAACTTTTAGGAAAAAAAAAAAACTTAAGTCATAATCTAAGTCCAATTTAATTTAATTTTTTTTTCCTTAGGTTAGAAGAGCCCAACAGTATAGAGGGGAGGTCTCAATTGAATGTGGGTCACATCTCGACACACTACATGTGTACCACGTGTACTGCTAAAGTCTTTTAGATGATCATCATGGTCTATAATCATAAGTCTATACTAAAGTGTACAGAAGCCTATGCTTTCCCATGCAAGGCAACTACCTAACCCATACAAAGCCCAAGAGGATGGGCTTGTTTTAATGAGATCGGATCACAGCCATTTGCGATTAAGCTCAGGGAGAGGTCAATCTCACCCGTACAATGCCCAACGAGCGTCCTTTTAAACCTTTATTAACTATGGTTAAGATTCACTGACCTTTCAGGGTTAACAATATAACCTTAGTTTTATAAAAAAATAATTATTAACTTTTAAGTGTTAAAAATTGTGGTGAGTATTTAAGAAGGGGAAGCTAGACCAATGAGGTCGCCTTAAGTTTGTAAATAGATTTCATGGGTACATTACGGTTGAAATTGGGAATCTTAACCAAAGTTAAAATATTTTTTTCTCTAAAAACTAAGATTGGTTTATTGAATCCAAAGAATAAGAGAATCTTAACCACAGCTAATAGGAGTTAAAGGGGACACGTGTTGACCTGTGGGTATGATTGAACTCTTCCGGAGTTCAATCGCGATTGGCTGTGATTCAATCTCTGTTGTAATTGCCCAATAAATTCGTCAAAGATCTTCTCACCAGATATTCTCAGCCTCTTTGGTTTTTGCTTACATCATCTCTTTCGCTACTTCTACTTACACTAAAACTTCCTCTATCTTTTCCTTGGTTTTTAGATTCTTATCAAAAGTAAAAAATTTCTTTCCCTCTCTACTTTCCTTTCTCACCCACATTTGTTTGTTGTCTAAAAAAGCTAAAAAAAAGTAAAGGCTTCTCTCTGAAAATGGTGCTGAAACGTCTGCCATGAACAGGAGATTGAACAGATAGAATCCACATATTTTGGCTGTGATGATTGCAGAGAAGCAGATGATGAGAGGCGAGGACAAAGGAGATCAGAGAGGTAGAGATGGGCCCTCCAAAGCCTGCAAAAGAAATGAGTGCTATTTCACCAAGAGTAATGCTATCTATCTTCTTGTTTTTACTCCTCTGTGGCTCTTCTTATTTCTCCACTTCTCTGTAGATGACTCCATTTCTTCTTTTTAATGGTTTTTCTGTGTTGGGGTGTCTTTTTTCTTGAAGACCCATTTGAGTTTTGTGCTTTTAAAAGCTTGTGGGTTCTGTGAGGAGAGTGCCCATGATTCTTCATGGGATCTGAATTCAGTCTCTTGGGTTTTGGATTCTTGGAGAAAAACCCACTTTGGCTTTTGCTTGTGTGGTTTGAGAGTGGTGGGGAAAAAGCACTACTCCTGTTAGCTTTTGCACACCCCTTCTTTTCTTTTTTTTTGAGTTCTACAAGGAAACCCAGTTTCTGATCAATCAAAAAGAATAGAAAAGAAGGTAAAAAAAAAAGTTTTCTTGCTTTTGATTTATATTCTTTAGGATGAAAGGGAAAGCAATTATATTTGGTGAACTTTGTACTGCTACACTTTTTTTGGGTTCTTTGAGGAAACTTACTTATAATGTTGATCAATGTTGAAACTTGAAACAAACTTTGAATAAGGAGGAAGGATTTTTGAGTTGTGGCTAGGGAGAAAGAGGGGAAACAATAAAATTCAAATAGAAATCTTAACTCCATTGTTCTGATTTTTATCAGGTTTGGTGGAGAAAGCTGCATTTCCTGTTGCTCATTTCTTGGTGGGTGATAGCTCTTCCGAGAGTGAATGGGAGGTTGGTTTATATTCTCACAGTCGTTCGAATTCTTTTTACTGAATTTGTGCTCTGGAATATCGATTTTTTTTTAATGAATGTATCTGTACATGTATTGCTCATAATCCATGTTTTTCAAGCTGATGTTACAGATTTCTTTCAGTCATTTACTCATGAGGCCTTTATTTGTTTTGCCTAATCTGATTACTTGTCTTTCCCACATCCATTTTATTGATCTAAATTATTTTCAAGAGGAAATGCCAATATCGGCGGGGCATAGCCATGCATTCGAAAATGGTTATTATGTTTAGTTGTCTCTGATATGTTCCATCATGTTCAATGACTTCATATATGTGCTTCAACGATTTAACTGGAAAGACTGGTTATTCTGCCATCTGAAGTTTGGGAATTTCACATAGTTACAGACAAACATTCATACAACCTTGAAGATGACGATAGTGCTTTCAAGACAAGGCTGAAGGATTTTTTTCTCTTTTCCTCCCCCTTTCTCCGGGCTGTCTGTTATTTATTTATTTATTACTGTTTTACCTCTTTCCTTTCCTTTTCTTAATCTTCTTCCTCCTTTTCCAGTAACCGAATATATAAGGGTTTACTCCTATTCTTGCTCAATGATATTAGGATTCTTTCTAATCCAGTTATTTGACAGCCTCTGAATTATTATGGTAATGAAGAAGTTTTAGTTGGGTATTGGTATTTTTTGATTGATAATGATAAACATATATTAATCAAAGAGAGTTACAAGGAAAAGAGTTTACAAGAAAGTAATCTCAAGAACAGAATATTCCATTAGATCTCTCATGACTCTACAGTTATGTGTAGATTCTTTCGTCGAGAATACTCTCCAGCTTGTGTTTCTTGTATGGCTGTCCTCAATTGTCTATTGTGAACATTTTGGCAGACAATTTTTTTTTAATCTTAAAATTTTTTATGAAGAAGATAATTCTCATGCAGTATATTTTTTCAGAATAAATTATGACATGCATTGTGTTCTTAGTTACTGTCCCATTTTTGTTTTCCAGGTCAACATTACCTGACAGTGGACCACTAAAGCATGAATGACATATAACCAATTAGAGCAACAGAAGCCGCCTGGCATTCAAATTTATATATTTTAATCTCTCCTGATTGTCAGGGAGAAGGTCTACTCAAAATAGTTGGGAGCACTGCGATTGAAACATAACCGGCTTGATTTGCAATTTGGTTCAGTTTGAGGAAAGTACTTTATCTTTCTGAACTTACATTTGAACTGGTTTATCAGAACCATAAGGCCCTACAAATGGTTTAGTAGTGGTTGATAATATGATGCACCATAATTCTTTGGTATCCCATAATATGATCGAGAATGATATAATCAATGTGTCACTAGATGTTAATGACCGAAATCCCATGGTTATAGATGGGATTGCCTCTCATATGTTCTCAGGGTCAGTCACTCAGCTGGATTCACTGGATCTTAACAGCCAGAGCCAGATCATGACAGAGCAAGCTCCAGCTTTCGAGCCCCCGCTTAGATATCCTTTGCTTTCAACATTACAAGGAGAACCTGTTGATAATCTCCATGATTTCTGTATAACAAATCATGGTGGGGTTGTTGATGCGGAGGTTCTGGAAAATTCCAATGGAGGAACATCCCTATCTGCTGCTTCACATGCTACACTTTTGGCAACAAGGAGCAGTTTGCATGAAACTCTCAACGGTATTCCTGTTTCTGCCACCTCAGCATTGCCTTTGGAAGTTCTGCGAACTTTTGTTTCAAGTGATTGCTCTAGTACACCAAATGCTCATGGCCCTGTGAATTGCGGATACGATGGAATACATAGCGATGTGGAGTTCCTAGCGCTCAAGAAAGACGGCAGTATGACTGGTCAGCTGGGGGGTAAATGGGAATTTGACAAGTTTCTGGCTCCTCTGGAGCTTGCTGAGAAAACCCCAGCAAGAACAGTGTGTCAACCATGCCATTTCTTAGGAAGCATGGACCCAACTGGGTGGATATCAACAAACAAGTCTAACATGATTGCAGATCATCAGTTCGGTTACTCTATGCCTATTAATGAGCTGTCTCTAAGCCTTGCCACATGCCAACCTTCTATTATCAGTGTGACAAATATCCCGGATCAGTGCTCAGAAATAAGCTGCTCTGGTGTAACTCACCATTATTTGCATAAAATGGGATTGGGTTCAGAACAAACCTCTAGTAACAACAGTAAGGTGCTTTCTGCGGGCTTTGATTCGTCTATACCTGTCCACTTCTCAAATTTATTATCTGGATCAAGATATTTCCGTGTAGCTCAGGAAATACTTGCTGAAGTTACAAGCTATTCATTTGAAAATCTAGATCAGCTGAGCTATCCACCCAGTTGGATTGGGAGTGGGACAAAGATATCATTCCCTTTAAATTGCAATGCTGAGAGAGGGTTTTCAGTGATGGAATCTGATGAATTTCCTTTTACTACCAGAGATAGTAGATCTGAGGTTCAAATAAAACCCATCCCTCGAAGACGAGAAGTTGAAGCAATGAAGGCTCAACTTATGGCTCTGCTGCAAGTGGTATGTGGTTTAATTTATGATGCTATTTTTCCACTATTGGCATAGATCAAAAACGAGGATCCAGACTTGGAACTCGGTCGTTCACCAGTAAATGGTATTTTGCAACTCGGACTGGTTGACCGGGTCGGTAAAGGAAATCTGTTTACATATATGTTTCATTTTCAAAAAATTACTTCAACCAATTCGATTTCGAAAGTTCCAACATTAAAGCATGACTTCCTGGAGTCATCCTGGTCAACTCTGCCAACTCTTGGTCAATCAGGCGGGTTGTCCTTGTTTTGGCCAAAACCAGAGTGACTCTGGATTCTGGTGACCAAGATCAGATTCAGGCACAGAAATAGTCTATTTAGAACATTGTTAGTACTTTATGATCAAATACATCATAATTTTCATTTCTTGAACTCAGGTTGATGACAGGTACAACCAATGCTTGGATGAGATCCATACTGTAATATCTGCATTCCATGCTGCAACTGAGCTGGACCCTAAGCTACATGCTCGCTTCGCTCTTCAGACAATCTCAGTGCTATATAAAAAGCTAAGGGAGAGAATCAGCAACCAAATCCTTGAATCTGGAGGATATCTCAACAGTGAATGTGTCAGAGAAAATGAGAGATCGTTTGAATCTTCTTTCATCCAAAAGCAATGGGCTCTCCAGCAGCTAAGGAGAAAAGAGCCTCAATCATGGAGACCGCAAAGAGGCTTGCCAGAAAGATCTGTCTCGGTTTTACGGGCGTGGATGTTTCAGAATTTCCTTCACCCGTGAGTTCCTTTACTAGAATGTCGTAGACATGCAAGAGTAAAATTATAATGATGACGTGCATTTGAGCTTGCCAGTGGTTGACCTACTATTTGATGGATCCAACCTTGAGCATCCCCATCATCAAAATCTCCCCGAGAAGATGATTGAAACCATCCAATCTTTGAATGGTCAAAAAATACCAACAAACAGTCCCAATGAGTCTCACGAGAGCAGGTTTTTCCTGACCCAAAACACCTTGGTGAGGGGGAGCTTTGGATATTGCATCATGATCTGTACTCATTTAGGTCACTTGAAACTCCTAGGCAAGACCCACCAAATTTTGCATCAGCGTCTGTCTCATATGGGTCACTTGTCCTCATATTCCATTTTTGTTTGAAGTTTGAACTTCCATATGTCTTTGATTTGGAATGTTAGAGGTTGTTTAAATAACAAATTTTATTGTTTTTAGGTATCCAAGGGATGCAGAGAAGCATTTACTTGCAATAAGAAGTGGATTGACACGGAACCAGGTATATACAGCTCCCACTACACTTGGTGATTCAGATTTCAGCATTGGCAAAGTGATTACTTCATGTTCATTTTTATCTCCTCATATAAAGAGAGTAAAAGGCTACATTTTTTTGAACTGTTCTTTATCTTATATGGCTTATTGAATTTTTTTTTACAATTTCTTGTTTCTTCTGGTTGTGGATCATTTGGGTGTATGATCAGGTATCCAATTGGTTTATAAATGCTCGTGTCCGCCTCTGGAAACCAATGATAGAAGAAATGTGCTCGGAGATAAACAATAGAAAGGGTCAGCGGAGTGATGAAGGAGCTGATGGTAATTGTAGGCGCCACATAAGTATTGATGACCAAAGAATCAGAATGAGGGAAGGCTGAAGACATGTATTTGTGTTTGCCATTGTTGAGAATACCGCCCATGGCCTTCCTCTCCCCGTCATGCAGCAGTCTTTGAAACTGAGAAAGGGTTTCACTTAATACCTTCTTACTAACAGAAAGTGGAGAACGTCTTGAACATCCAGAAACAATGTGAAGATGCATTCGTGCCCGGTTAACATGCAAGCACTTGCATTTGTAAACAATGGTAGTATATTCAGTTGGGAGATGAGTTTTTTCCTCTTGCATGAATATTTCTTCTGTTAGCATCTTAAATTGGTTTAAATTCCAAGTATAATTTACCTGTCAGTGTTACTTATTTGTTTTTTTTTTTTCCCTTTGGGTGTGTTCGGTTGCGGGAAAGTGAAAGAAACCTGCACTTTCCCTCTGTTCAATTTGCGAGAATTTGTAAACACTTTTCTCAATAGTGTCATATTTTCTCACTTTCACCTTCTGATTCCATTCCATCAAACTGATGGAATACCAAAAGAAAAAGAAAAGTAACCTTTTTCCCTAACATTTTTCTCTCAAATCAAACACCCCAAAGAAATTACATTTTTCTGTTCTCTCACCACTGATCCCCAAAGGAACACCCTTTAGGCTTTGTTTTTTACAGGGAAAATACTGCACGGAAAATCATTTCTCCTCAATTTTTTGGGAACTTTTCCTTCAAATATAAAATAATATTAAAGACAATTTTATAATAAAAAAGACACATTTTGCAACATGCCAAACACAAAAAGTAACTTTTCTCCATTAAATAATTCAGTGGACCTACTTTCCCTCCAAACAAATGCATCCTGAGAAGAAATAAAGAGAATGAAGGATGATGAACAAAAGAGTTGAACCCCCAATTAAACTGTTAAAATATTGAACTGTCCAATATAAATATCTGATCATTTTTCTGATACTCCAATTCTTTTATCACGAACCAAGCAGTTCAAATTGATGAGCTCAACGAGAGATAGTCATGAAGTATAGGGAGTAGTTTAATTGAACTCTTGTAAGAATAAGGAATCTACAATAAAAGAGCTATTATCCAAGGACAAGCAGGAATGAAACTACTCACAATCAATCCATAAAGTTGAAGCAAAACCCTGTATCTACATTTCTATTTATGTTGTTTTAATGAGAGCAGGCAAACTATATATATGTATGTTACTAAAACAAATACAGTAGAAAGAATTTCTGGGATTGTCATTTGGCCAGAGCATTCAATTCTTTGCGACTATGAGCAACTGGGGAGGGCTGAGGAATGAGTTTTCATGGGTAGAGAGTGGAATTGTTTCAAACTTGCAATCCACTGAAACCAATTGAGTGAAGTTGCTATTACTGTTTTCTTCAATGGAGATCATGTTAATGAGGTGGAGTAGGACCCTCTCGAGCTCTTCTCCATCACTCCATTCGTGGACCTCCGCCTTCATTAGCATTGGGTTGCCACGAATCAGCTCCCAGACTGGGAAATTCTTCCTAGGCATCACATGGTCTCCTTCCCCGAGTTTCAGACTTGGGCAGAAATCACCCCTACCATCTCCAAGGTAGATGATTCGTTTCTTCCCCTCGACCGAAGCAGAAGCTTGGATCCTTTCAATCACCAGACCCTGTTGTAAGAATCATAAGAAAGTTCCCAAGTGTTAGCAGAAGAAGAAAAAACAGAAACAAAGGAATGTAAAAGTAATTCAAGGGGATTCAATGAATAACCTTGCACATGTTAGATGGGCAGAGACTGCATCCATGAGGAGTTGAGGTGGAATCATGGTAAGGTAAGATCCTGAGCTTCCCTTCTTCATCAATCAAACTAGGATTCGTGTTGATTTCCGAGAAATAATCCATCAGCCCATAGTGTTTCAACACTGTTTCAATGAAGAACGTATTTGCATCGCTTATTATTCTTAAATCACACCTGAAATTAACCCATTACCACCGTGAATTTCTCAACAAAATCAAATTACAAAAAAAAAAAAAAGTTTAAATTAAACAAGTAGGAAGATGATGGCTAAGAAAAATACCCAAGAGCATGTGCTGATTTAATGGCGGCGATGACCCGGGGATGCAACGGAGCCCGTTTCAAACACTCTGCAATATCCTTAATTGTTTTCCCCTGTGAGTGAATCTCCCCCATCATCCTATCCTGAAAATATATCAACAGAACAGAAACAAAGGGTCTCTGATTAATAACAGAACCAAAACAATGAGCTTCCCAACAATACAAAAACACAAAAAACAACAGAATCTCTCATTAAAACAGAATCCCCATTGATTTCTCACTGAAACAAGTTCAAAAGGAATTGATTTCTTTCATTACAATGAATTATATAAAAAAAAAGAAGTTAAAATCAACAGAAATCCAAGAATAAATAAAGCATACCAAAACAGAAACCCAAATAAATTGCTTGGAAAAACAATGTTCAGATTTTCTCAATATGAAAAAATGATGAAATCCCAACCACAAGAAATCTCTTAAAAACAGATTGGAACAAAAAAAAAGAAATAGAAATCAAGCAAACCATGAGAATGTGGAAAGGCAGAGTCGGGAGAAGTTGATTGAACAACTGGGTGGCACCCAGTTCTTGCACCACCAAATCATCGCTATCACACTCTATAATTGTCTCATCAAAATCAAAAACCACTACGATTCCGGCCATTCCGATGACCAAAAGACAGTTTCCGGCGTTCCAAGGCGATTTTCCAGCCACTCCACTAGATTTCTTGCTTACAATTTACAAGTGCTACAAGTGTTTGGAGAGAACCTATTTATAGGGAAATGTTTGAAAGTTGGGCGCGTAACGACTAAACCGTGGCTAGATTTAGTAAGTACAGTAATTTAGAAAGAACAGTAATGTTTTAAGAAGGTATATATCGAGAGCTTATAATCGTTGTTTTTTTGAAAATGATCACGATACCACAATCATTGGTTCAAAAGACCACATACTACGTTTTTAAGTTATTACCAGTTGTACAAAAATAAAGATGGGATTCGTACTAGGGGTGTCAACGAGCTGAGCTAGCTCAGCTCAACTCGAAATAAACTGACCTTGAGCTTTTACTTTGGGCTCGTTGAACCGAGCCGAGCCTTAAAAGTGAGCTCAAGAAATAAACAAGCCGAGCCTAAACAATAGGTGGCTCAGCTCGAGTCGGCTCGATTAATTTTATAATAATACCCTTAAAAAGTTAAATTTATATTATATATTAATATACATTTTTTTGGTAAAATATATTCAGTATACATTAACATAATTATGTCCGTTTATGCTTTAACTCAAGCTTTCACGTGAGTCACATGACATCCCAAAAAAAAATGCCCTTTTAATTTTTTTTATTGAATTTAGTGTTTATCAATGTATTTTAAAAATAATAATATTATCGAGCCGTGCTCGAGCTCAACGATTTGTCGATGAGCTGAGCTGAGCCGAGCTTGAGCTTTTGTAAAATTCCAACGAGCCGAGCTTGAGGATCTGTAAAATTCCAACGAGCCGAGCCCAAGCAATGCCCAGCTCGGCTCGTTTACACCCCTAATTCGAATAGTTGTCTTTAGTATAAACCCGAGAATACAGGAAGGAAACTCGAACGTTCGCTATGATCGGATCACCTTTTGAGAATCTATCCAGTCGTCCACGTGTAGAGCACTTCCCGCCGGAAAAGTGAATGGCCAGCCTTGTCCTTTTTGGAATGAGTAGTGATTAGTGGTCTGCTTCTTATCTCACCCCGTGTCTCCTTTTGACACTCTTTAACCTGATCTGGTTAAGCTTAACCAAATTAAAGTTAAGATTTTTTTTTTCTTGAAAACCAAGGTTGTTGAATTGCTTAACCCTAGGGGTAAGTGAATCTTAACCTAAGTCGGCGACTATTTAAAAGTGGGGCATGAACCTGGATAAATGAGGACTAGCCATTTCATTACATAATGGCTAGGAAGCACGGATACTTCAAAATGGGCTTCGTACCCATATCCGATACGTATCGGATACAGATACGCCTCTGATACGGATGGATATGTATGGAATACGGCTGAGACGTATCCTGTTAATTAAAAATATGTTTTTTAATTCAGATACGACTCCGATATGGCATGGATACGTCGGGATACGGCCAGGATATGGCCATGAATATTATTTTTTTAAAAAAAAAAAATTTTGGAGACCCAGTGGTGTGACCTTATCTCTTTTGTTTTTGCATGGACATGGTCTTCTTTATATTTTTCTTGGTAGATAATAGGATGACTTTCTTTTTTGCTTAGTGGATGATGAGATGACCCTATTTCTTTTACTTTTACATGGACATGGTATTTTTTATACATAAACAGAATTGAACCAATGGTTATTTTGTAATTATAATACAAAATATTGTATTATTAATATTATTATATTTTTTTTAAATTACATACGTATCCTAGCCGTACCCGTATCCTATTTTTTTAGGTTTTGCCATATCGTCGTATCCGTATCGTACCCATATCCCGTATCCGTATTCGTGCTTCCTAGCATAATGGAAACCACGAGTACATTAAGCATTTTCCTTTCTAGAATCGTTCCCTTTTTATTTTCCTAAAACAAAGGGTGTCCCAAACCCTTGGGAGTAAGGCTTAATCATCTACCCACTAGAAAATTTTCCAAAGGATACCAGGGTAAGTTGAGGAGTGGAGTCAAACACACAACCACAAAAAACAAAACCGGGATGCTAGCCAACCGCACCACCCCCTAATGGGTGGAATCATTCCTTTACCATTACCTACATGGAATTATAAATAAGACTAAGATGTTGTATATCCGTTTTAATCACGTACAATTCACTATCATACTTATATGTAGTATGGTTTATAAATGACGAGTCGGGTGTATTCGAGCTCGGCTTGAGCTTGATTCGAGCTCGAATGCTTAGGCTTGAGCAAGCTTGAGCTCTATTCAAAATTTATTTAATTCAGGTAATTGACTCAAGCTTAATTCACATAATTATTTTACATATTTTTAATAAGATTCATATAAGAAAACAAGATTCAAAAGTAGTTTTTCAGTCTAAAGAGTGAGAGTTAAATCAGAGTCTACATTTAACTTCTTAACATTTTTTGTTATTATTATCTCTTAAATATATTTATTATATTATTATAATCTATGCTAAATTAAGTTAAGAATATAATTTTATATTAATATATTACATTATCAAAAACTGGTGTGCGCAAACTTGGCTTATTTAAACATTTGAGATCAAATAAAAAATTAACTTACTTTGTTCACGAGCCGACGACTTAGCTTGACTTGAGTGCAGTCCTATATATAACTAGCAAAAACCCTGTGCGATGCACGGGAGGTTAGAAGATTATAAATTAAATTAAATCTAAAAATTTGAAATAAGAGTTTTAATATGAAAACATTTATCCACTACTGATGACCATAAGGAAGTATGCCACCTAAAAAAAGGAACATAATATATGATATTTATTTCAATATGTTTACTGTGTTTAAAATTTAAATATGAGATAATTTAGTATCACTCGGATGCTCAAAAACTAAAAGAACGCATTTGACTTGGAGACATAATATATGATATTTATTTCAATATGTTTACTGTGTTTAAAATTAAATTTGAGATAATTTAGTGTCACTCGGATGTTCAAAAACTAAAAGAAACTCATTTGACTTGGAGCATTTGTTGTATAGTTAAGTGACATTTACTGCATTGAAGGCCAGTAGCAGCAGTTCCATTTTTGGTGAATAATATATGAATTGAACATAGCCAATTAAAAGTTCAAACTTCAACCACCCAAAGACCACACCAAATGGTGGAATTCCAGAATAGTTACTGCCAAAATTATTGTAACCTTATTCATCCAGTCGTTGAATAAGTTGAGTTCCTTACTAATGCTTCAACCCACAAACAACCAAATGGTCTCAATATACTGTATGCATACCCCACAAACATAATGAGACAGTTCTGGGAAAAACCCCAAAAATGCATGTGAAATTTTCTTCTACAATATTGCTTCTCCTCTTTTAAAGCAAAATTAGACATTCCAAATAATTAAATTGCACAAGAGATCAAATTCAGGAAAGGAAATGGTTGTTTAATGGTACAACAAAGATTGCCAACATGATGCAATCATGTAGGAATCAATGCTTAACGATTTGTGCACATTCTAAAGCATAATAATTGAAACAATAGTTACAGCTACAACCCCAACCTTTATAGGATAATACAGAAGAACGAATAAGATGAAGACAAAGGAATGATGCCTCTCTGAACTGATTCAGAGTTGTTTACATTTGATGGGGAAAGTGCACGGAAAGAGTTTCAAAGAAAAAAGAACAGCTACCCAAACCTGTAGGGAAGTCCTAATGATTTGGAGTATTACTTGGTATTAGACTAAGCAGTTTATTAATAAATGGTGACAGACAAATGAATTAGTTAAAAATCTTGAAGGGAACCTCTTCAATGTCTTCATTAAAGTAAATGTCATATCAGAAGGCTTGGCTTAAGTTGATTCTTAATGCTACAACATCATAATCAGTATCTTGAAAATCATAATCATTGCTATGTCGTTGGCCTCCTGCAAAAGTTGATAAAATCCATGATTAGATATATCAGTGAGAAAAAAAGAATAATCAAATGTTATTGATGGGAATATGGGTGTCACAGTGTCAGCTTTCCCAATGTCAAACATGTTCAAAGATATAATGACAGCTGGAAAAAATGACAAGAAAAATTACCACAACAAATCCAAAACCACAAATGAGTTGTCTAAAATGATTATTAAATTTTAAAAAAAAGTTCGAACATGGAAGAATTTGATCATTGTGATATAGGGATAGCCCATGTCTCAGAGAAGGCTCACAAATTAAGATGTCCTAATAAGAAAGTCAGTCAAATGGTCACATGCACAATCTATCGTATCTAGCACCATCAATTTGTTGCAAACTATAATCAAGTTACTTTCTAAATAGCAAGTGGAATAACTAAGTAAAAATAGCATTAAATGATACTATTAGCAACCTAAAGATAAAATTAGTTCAAACTACTTAAACCATACATAAGAAGATTTGAAATCAGAGCGATTTGTCAATAAAATCCAACAGAATAAAGTGACTGAAATATGAATTATGAACTTGAGATGTATGATCTTTTGAGCCACAACAATCATGCTTGAAAAGGAGAAGGTAAAAATTAAGTATATATATATATATTCGGTAAATATTACAACCATAACTAGAAGTGAGATACTTAAAAAACATTATGCCGACTTTGCACCTGCACAATTACATTGTGATAAGGGCATAGAACTACAAATGCACCCAACAGAATTGCTCCAGATTACAAACTCTTCCATTTAGATTGTCATTGCCATGCAACCTTCCGTTTTTTGGGCTTCCATTATCACCTCTTTCATTTAGAAAATCAAATTTCAAAGTACCAGTTAATGTGAAAGAAATTGGAAGATTACCTAAAAAATACAATAGTAATAATAGTACAAAAATTATGGAAAACACTTACCCACAAGTCCACTGGTAGACATTTTCGACTGTATTGCGTTTGTGTATGACATTTGTATGCCAATCAACCCACTCGACATTTTCCTGTGAAAGACAAACCACACTAAAACAACTTTTTTTGATAATTTAAAATAAAGGCTAATTATCATAGTACTAAAGTGACTGTTTTATTTGTGGATCAGATTTTAAGTACAAAAACAACTGTTTGACAGTAGGGCCTAGGCACATGAGAGTATGTGCAGAAGGGCAAAAGACAAGAAAACTAACATAATTAGAGAATTTTTACGAATTGCCTTTCTTCCACGAGATTCGCTAAATGGGATTTCCGATGACATGACTTTGTGTTTATCTAACTGCAATCTTTAGACATTCCAGTAAGAAGGAAAAACAAATAGGAAAGAAGACTGCTGGCTCATATACTTAATTTGCAATATTAAACAAATGCTTCCAGCAATTAATGACCATAAAGCTCACATCCAACAATTTGTTTTTTAAAAAAAATCTCACGTCAACAAAGATGCCACAAGTGAATGTGATGCATGGGTGAGTGAAAAAAGAAAGAGAGAAAAAGGGAAAACTGAAAAGTTAGCATAGAAAAATAGAAGTGCGAAATCAACAAAAACATCAAAAATCTTTACGATATCTACTACATTTCGCATATATATCATATTACATTGCTAGGAACTCGATTCATGTTTACTGAGAGGAAAAGAAAAAGATAATTTTAATAAGGATACAAAGAGTTCTTAAAGGTAGTTTACTCAACTTCTTGATCAGCCTTGGAGTATCAGTTTGAAAGGTTGAGAAGATTAAAATGCAAGGGTCAATTACAGAATCATCGTCTAAAATTGAAATTACAACATTTCCAATAGAATACTCCATGAAAGATCTAAGGGACATGGTCCGAAATATAAATGACTGTGCACCAACAGAAAAACCTATGAAAGATGAACATTTTGGACTCTGAGACTGCAAAGTTCTCACTCAATCAAAGTTTTACTATTTAAAAATGACTGCTTTGGAGATTATGTATCCATCATTTCTATTATTCAAAGGATAAAGAAATTTGACAGATGAACACAGAAAAACTAGCCAAATTCTTCAATGGGGATTATTATTTTCTCACCAAGAAATTTGCAGTGTTTACACTGTATTCATACTTTCCAACTCTCTTGAACCAGACAATCAGTATTGTCTGCGAACTCGTAAGGACAGTCAGGGCAGGATTTGCGTAGTTTGGTTAGAGATTGAAGTGGACGTACATGAGGATTTTCAGATTAAGTTGAGCTGTTGGGTTTTCAGATTAAGTTCCTTGATGATTGAATTAGTATTAAGGAGACTACTGGGCGAGTTTTGAGTTTGAAGGGGGTTGAAGGGTTTGACCTATGTTTCTGTTCTACCTTTCTGCTTGGAGGAATGGAGTATCTCTTAGCTAAATTTGACTTAATTAATCTCATATGTTGTTCTTAGTTTGATTGTTTAGGATGCCTCAAATCTGTGCTTAACTATTTTCATTTGGGTCAAAACTATTGGTAATAGATATTGCATCAAACAATGATCCTTCTTATAGCTTTAGGACATTCTAAACGGAAGTATATTTACATTGTTCATTAAAAAAAAAAACCATGGAAATGTACAATTTTATGGGAAAAGAAATCTAATAGTTATTTTTTCTTATTTCACCATATCAAGCTGGGCCAAAAATCTTTCATTTTGAAAATTAAAGTTATTTAACCATCAATGTTTTTTTTAAATCCACCTTATTCAAGGGAAACTGTTATGCTGTAGGCCAAGTATATCATGCCCTATTTATTTTGCACACCTGACAGTTGGAACTTTTTAAATATTATAGAGATGTTTATTGTTTAGTTGATAGCTTTCACCCGTGCATAGCCAATTGCAGTAAACGGTAGGAAAAGATGATTATGCAGTATGTTGATGCAATATTGCAATAAAAATAGTCTTAATGGGAAAAGGGGGGAAAAAACACAACTCAAACCTCGTGAATAGTACCATCACCTCCAACTGCTATCACAGCATCCGCCCCTCTCGTATGGCCTGCATATCAATAGACCCAACACATTTCTAATATTAAACCAAGTCCCTACAAAATATGGTGCTTAAATTGAGCTCATCTATGTACATAAAAAGGAAAATGTGTACCTCTATGATTATGTCAATGACATGAGAAGGACATGAAGATAATCATGCCCACATTACAAAAAAATGATTAAGAATAAGAGCACACTGAATGCCAAAGAGACGTCTATATAAAAATAAAATATAATACAGGAGCAGCTAAACCCCATAAGGATTCTGAACTGGTTTAGCAAATTTTTTGCTCAATTAGTCTATTTCTCTCTTAATGCCGCCCACAATGCAGTATATGAACCATGCATGTATCCATGATTTTTCCAATGGATTATCCTCACCATTGGAATCAACATTATTCAAAAATGGCTCCAGTTAAACAAAATTTAAATACATGGGCACCTATTAAGTATAAGAGAAATGCTCAACTAAAATTTTATAAATATATCAAAACCCCAAAAACTAATACCAAGAGAAACTGCATATATAAAGAAATCACAATCACCATGACTATAACATCAATAGAAATTAAAAGAAAATGAAATGAAAGACTCGCCACGACTTCCGCCCCATGACTGTTCTACCATGCACTCTTAACTAATTTTCAGAGTTCAACAAATCTAAATTCTAATTTTTTCTGCCTACACTATCATGTATACCCCAACATGCACTTCATTAGTAAATAATCCTCTAAGTAACATTCAAGAGAAAGATATTACGATAAATTATTATTTTGTACATGAAAAATGTCAAATAAATTTATCATTTCCTACATGAAAAGTGTGTCAAGTGCACCCCATGACACAGAGAGAGAGGGTGTTTGGCTGGGAGATAAAGCGGAAAAAGAGGGAATGATAAAGGATGGACTGAGAGAGAGATGGTGATGCTCCGACCGCTCTCCAATTATCATTGTAGTAGATATCTAAGCCATTGGCTTGGGCTGATCACGGTGTCAGCTCAATCTCACCCCGTGTATATGTGATATGTATCATATGCATAATAAGTGGATAATAAAAAGAGTAAAGTAAATCTCAATTAAGAATATAGGGAAATAAAGAGTTTCTAAGGTGCTCACCTCAATCTTTTGTTTTTTTGCAACCGATTCACAATCCCTTGCTGCTAGTTCAATTTTCTAGTAGAGGTTAACACTTGTTTCCCCTGCACCTCCTTGATGATGGCCATCCAATCAGAACCAAAGCAAACCATGATGGGAATAGAGAGATAACTCATATTAAATTGCTCTTGTTTTCTTATTCTGATCAACGATGATTACATGATGTGGATGATTATATTACCAATGGCTATATAATGGGATAAATCTGTCATTTGCATAACCAAGTAATATCACCCAATCTAGAGTGACATACCCAAATCCTAACATTTAAACCCAAAACCAGGAAAATAGGTCAAGTCAAACATTGTTAAATTAACCAAGTACTCTCACTTGTCTGTTTGGGGTACTCAGACCCAAATTCAGATCAACTCACAATCCAAAACCTTGATCCTACTTTCATAAAAGTCAGGTAGGTTAATAGGTCAGATCCAAATAGAATATTTTTATTATTTGAAACCAATGTTTGAAAAATTGAATCTGTGATGCAACTACCTAGTACTTTTCCTGAAAAGAAAGCTTCTTGTAGAGGCATGATGTGTCCAACTAAACCAGTAAACAAATCCTAACATTTAAACCCAAAACCAGGAAAATAGGTCAAGTCAAATATTGTTAAATTAACCAAGTACTCTCACTTGTCTATTTGGGGTACTCGGACCCAAATTCGGATCAACTCACAATCCAAAACCTTGATCCTAATTTCGTAAAAGTCGGGTAGGTTAATAGGTTAGATCCAAATAGAATATTTTTATTTGAAACCAATGTTTGAAAAATTGAATATGTGATGCAACTATCTAGTACTTTTCCTGAAAAGAAAGCTTCTTGTAGATGCATGATGTGTCCACCTAAACCAGTAACAAATGCTCTCCCTCTGTAGTGAGCAACAATATCTCTCTCGGCTATCAGGTCCATCTCTTGAGTTGTTACCTGCCAAAGTGAATAAAACTAAGATAGAACTCAAATGTTGAAAGTAATCCAAAGTAGTATGATATCAGGTAAGAGATTAAAGTAAAGAATGAGGTAGTAACACAAAAACGACAATTAAAAGATTTTGGCAAATGTAATTGAAGGAGAGAAACTTGTGACAGGCAAAAATAATGGACATTAATTCATGTATTCACCTGAACTTCCAAACGAAACATGCTCTCATGTAGAAACGGAATAACTGTTGTATGGAGACTTTGGTAGCCATTAGGTTTTGGAGAAGCAATGTAATGTTTCATCTGTTGCAAAATTAAATCAATATCTTTAAATGAGCTAATAATTTTCTCAACTCTTGAGAAAATTGGAAATTCTAGGAAAGGAAGAGAAGGCAAAATACACACAGCTACAGGAATGGGTGTCTAGATAACATGGAGAAGCCCAAGAACATGGTAGCAAATCTGCATATATCCCAATAATTAGAGAGATGTAAAAAACATATGTAAAGTATCATACATGATATTAACTCGAATGTTTGACATGGTCATGGATTCACCTGTTGTGCACTACTAAAGGCCCAATTCCAATACATCGCTTTGGTTTTATAATAATAGTAGCTAGTAAGAAACAATACTCAACAAAGAATCATGTCAAAAAGCAATTTTAAAACATTACATACATTTCCTAATCATTCACCCCAAGATCATTTCAAGGCAAGTATCAAAACAAATCTGTGCGATTTGGTTGATCTCATTTATTCCTCCTTTAGATCTGAGCATCGCTTTATAGATACTGCAATACATAAAAATATCAACGTGTTTTTTAGTAGATACATATTGCTTTTGCTATTTGCACATAATCTGAAAATCCCATACACTAAAAATAAATAGAGACTTGCTTATTTAGATACTCCCATGCATGAAAAAAGGAGAGAAGTTGAAAATGATGATTTACAGAAAGACAGAAAAAAAGAATTTTGAATTGTTTGAGAAATAAGTACCTATAGGGCATGTTCCAAATGCGAAAAGTCCCAATATCTTCAATGACGATGGTGCATCCAATTCTGGGAGATGGGTTGTGACATCTTTCTAATTAAATAATTACAACCCAACACAAACCATTATAATAAGAACAAATATGAAGAAAAAAATTTCATGGCGAAGATTTTTTTTTTTTTTTCATCAATCAAGAAAACAGTGTTTTCGCTTCTTTAAAGCACAAAGGTAGGAGGTGAAGCTCACATAAATATGGAACAAAAGTCTTAATCTATAATGGAAGTTGTGCGATAGCCGGCCCGGGTTGATCCCCTCCCCACATCCGTGTTTTTCAACCGATGTGAAGCCGAGATCTGTTAGAGTCGCCACCAATCAAAATTCCGGGTGTGATTAGTCACCCACAATTAAGAACCCTCGATTAAATAAAAACCGAGAACGGGTCCGGGGATTCTTTTATGAGTTGGGGAAGGTGTTAGGCACCCCACCTCATCCGTCGAGCGACGGTTACCTCTTAACTTTCTCCATTAAATTAATTTAAAATTATTTTCTCTTTTTTTATTATTTCGAGAAAAACCACCTCTCCTCGACCGAGTTAAGGCGATTTCATCCCTACTTGTTTTCTTTTATTTCGAGATTGGAAAGTCACCCCTCCTCGACCGAGTTAGGGTGAGTTTCTCTCTACTTGCGCAGCAAAATCCCTTTTCCCTAAATCGGTGAACGGCCACACATCCCTCCTCAACCGAGTTAAGAGGGGCCCCGCCTACCTTTGGGTGGAAAATGGACGAAACTACTAATAATACTAAAGAAAAGCTTAAAAAGAAATCGAAGATCTGGTCTTCCGGCCCTTTTATTCACCCGGATTTCCTCGTCCGCACAACCGTGAAGAGGGAAATCTCCGAGCTACTCAGAGAAAGTGAGGGAAGAAGAGACTTGGACGGGTAGAAACAGAGGATGAGGATATGGCATACCTTTTCCCTTTATAGATGCTCCAAGTGGTTGAAGAGAAGAGAATGCTTTGACAAGATCCGAACTCCCAAGATTTCCCCCCAAAGTTGGTGAAGATCCCTCCTAGGTTGATGGCTGGAATTTCTGGGACTCGAGGGCTAAGCTAGGCTTGTTTGGAGTTCTCCCAAGCTTCGGAATTTCAAAGCTCTCAAGGATTTTCCCTCAGTTTTCAAGACTTTTCTCCGTCTTTTTCCGGATTTTCCAAGATGAGTTATGGGTTTGGGGTGAGGCTCCTTTTATAGGATGAAAAAGAAGGATTTTCACGTTTTTTTCCGATGTGGGACTAAAAAAAATAACCCAAAACACGAAAACGAAGTAGCACGGAAACCGAAGACCAATAAGGGTTTTCGTACCGCGCCTTTTTAAAGGCCGCGGGAAGGATTCTTGGGCATAATAGGTGGCGCGCCCTTCTAAAGGGCGCGGGCCTACTGCTATGCTTGACGGGCCCCTATCCCTTGGGTCTTGGTTGGTTTGGTTCGGTTTGGCTCGGTTTGGGCTTTGACTTTTACCTTGGATCTTCGGGTTATTTGGAGTCCGGATCTCGTCATTTGAAGCTCGCCTTTCGACACTTGGAGTTAAATCATCGGGGCGTGCAAAAATGGGGTGTCTACAGCTGCCCCTCTTTGTCGGATTTGCTTGCAAAGAACGACAAAGAAGAATAGACATAGGCCCATTTTTGCACTTGAAAACTAATGTGTGCATCCGTGATTGAGTCAAACATTTTTCACAAATCAATTTTTTCAAAATAATTTAAAAGCTCGGTAAAAAAAAGTAATGGAAAACGGAGACGGATCCGGCACGTGGGCACTATCATGGACCTCAATCTCCCTCACAAGTTCGATCCGAACCTGCGCAAAGGGGGTAGTTTAAAAGGAAAACGGAGACGGATCCGGCACGTGGGCACTATCATGGACCTCAATCTCCCTCACAGGATCGATCCGAACATGCGCAAAGGGGGTGGTAAATAAGGTAGATTTGAAAGCTTTTAAACAATTTTTCAAAAATATATATATTTTTTTTTCCAAATTTGTAACTCAGTTCGAGGATGCTCACATCATTTTCATAGTAGCAATAGTCAAACAATCATGATTATGACATGAATCAGACTGTCGATTGGTATGCATATTAAGTTCGAAAAACGAACCCAAAGTTTAATGTAGCACGGTTTCCAACCATACAACCATTGATTGATTGCAGGTAAGCGAGGTAAGCATGCTTAAAAATCTTTTTTTTTTTTTTTTTTTGTGATCCATTGTTGATTCTCTTCTTGCTTTGCAGCATAGAGCTCCAGCTGAAAGTAATTTTTCGACTCGGATATGAACTTTGATATTGCCCCTGGTCCTGCACAGGTAAGTACTGGTTAGTTGATATTTCTTTCAAAACATGCATGTTTATACCTTGACATTTACCATTTGATTCTCTGAAAGTTGTCAGTTTATGCAGTATTATTATGTCAAAAAGAAACAATGTACTTTACTCCCTGTATTTGTGCCTTTGCAGGTAGGCGGAGCAGAAGAGAGCCGGAGGCTGATGATGGGCATGGTGTCGCTGAAGTCAACTGAGCCGAGAACCATTGGAAAAGATTTAGAGATTTCACTTTCTGCATTTATGATTTTGTATGTAATTTGTAATAAAACAAATGAATAATATTATTGGAAATCATTGCAGAGTCCAATGGAATGGGGATCACAAACTCTCTTTTATTTTTTTTTTAAGAAAGAAAAATAAATAAACAAACAAAAACAAACAGAAAACTTTCCACCAGTGGGATCGCACCTATGACGGTTGCCTACGTATCCCTTGAAAAGAGAATCAGACCAGCGTAGTTCAAAAACATCCAAGCAAGCACACACTCTTTTTTTTTGAAAAATATGATGACTAGAATTATGATAAGATTAAAATTGATGGGCATGATTCAGACCACTTTCAGAATGTTTAGACCAACATAGTATCCACCTCATCGCATTTGCCTATGTCATTTGGATTAACCCTCAATGGTGTAACAACTATATGGTACTGTCCGACTTGAAACTGCTTCTGTTCTCATCCTGAGCATTGAGACCTGGTTATGATGTAAAATTGACTGCTGAAGCTTTTTTTTTTTTTTTTTTTTTTTTTGTGCCCTTTTTTACCCTTGATGCCAATTATGGTTTTCAACAGGTCTGGCCCGCGTAATTTTTGCGCATTGACGCCCCCAAAGGGGTTTTCATCATGCCCGCAGTAATTTGATCTTGCCATGACTTGACGTTTTTACTCGCAACGCCCTTTCGGGTTTTCATTGTGCACTTTCAAGTCATGCTTTGCTTTATAGTTTTCTCTCAATCACTCTAATCCGTCATCGCCTGAACTCATGCATGCATATGCGTAATCCAATCTTAAGCTTTTATGATTATCATTGATCCGAGAGGACTTTAATGGTATGACGAAACGTGGGCTATGGTTAGGGTTTTTGAAAGAAATGATGAAGGCTCAAAGGTTGTGATAATTGGGAAGAACTGAGACATTTGCTTGCTTTTGGGTTTTGTTCCTTTTCTCCTTGGGCGA
The DNA here is from genome assembly GCA_015143295.1 of Tetracentron sinense. Classification (NCBI taxonomy): domain Eukaryota; kingdom Viridiplantae; phylum Streptophyta; class Magnoliopsida; order Trochodendrales; family Trochodendraceae; genus Tetracentron; species Tetracentron sinense. The sequence continues at coordinate 36,180,054 of CM026565.1, forward strand.
TTTTCCCGCTCGTCTTGCTTTTCCCTTCCCAACTTCTTCATTGGGCATTTTAAAAAAACTGCCCCAGTGTATGGACACTGGGGTTACTCTAACTTTTTGCTTTGGCCCACTTGTACTGCTTTGATTTCTTCATTTTTGTTCCCCCTCCCGGACATTGGGATACCCTGAATTTTGGCGGAAGCAATTGACCTCTTTTTTTTTCTTCTTTCATAATTGATCACAAAAATTGCCCCAGTTTATGGACACTGGGGTACCTTGAACTTTCGGCTTTACCCGATTGTACCAAAAATGCCCCAGTGTGGGTGCAAAATGTCCCTGTTTGGTTGTGAAACGAATGCTAAGGCTCAAAGGGGCTGACTAGATGACATATAATGTTGATGGGAGAAATGCAAGGATGGCCTCTCTTCCTTTCAATTTTAACCATATAACTCAATATTGAACTATGCATAGTACCTTTTGAATTTTGATAGAGTCCAAATTCTTTGTCTATCATGATGAGAGCTCTCCCGGAAAATACCATTCCGATTATGTTGAGATGATTTGACATGGATTCTTGAAGTGAGTCATTTGTGTGGAAGCACCATCGTCTTTGAGGTAAACTCGTGTCATCATGTTTTGGCTTTCATCATAGAATGACACCACCTGATATTCGATGAACATCCTTCAATTATCCACTTCAGGTCTCTTATTTGCTGCCTCTATAACTCCATTCACCCGTTGTCTATATCAGGAGGAATTGTAATGGGTGATCTTGGATTGCTCGCATAGTACTTTCATCTGCTTGTTCTTGAAGTTATTTCATTTAGATCTCATATCTGCATGTCAATCACATTAGCTTGCTACCTCTGATGGTCCATCTTGGGTTTCTCCTTTGAACCTAGGTTTTTTTTATTCAGATTCCCCTATATTGGTCTTAACTCTTAATGTCTTTCTCATGATGGTCCAGAATTTCTTTAGAGGATCCATTTTGCCCATTTTCATTTATTTCAGTCAAATTCTTTTCATCATATTTTTCTAAAGTTTTTTTTTTTTTTTTTTTTTTGGAAAACAAAATACTAGTAAATAAAAACTCTCCCTTTTTGTTTTTTTTTTTTTTGAAATAGCCTAAAAAAACTCAAAAAATTTTTATTTATTATTTTTTTTTTTTCAATTTTAATTTTCCATTTTTTTGTTTTGTTTTTTACAAAAAGAGTTGCCTTCTAAATTAATCCCACCTGAGTCCGAAGGCCTATCCTCGGGTGGTAACCAAGCAACTAATGAAACCTTGCTTTTCGGAGACCATTGAGGTATGGTCGAGCTTGCGCCACCAGATGGGAGCCACCTCCCAATTCATCATCTTTCCATTTGCCCTCAAAGGGTAGATTGAATTTTCCTTACCTGCACAAGAGAAAATACCTGATTGGTTTGAACCTTCTTTCTGACATTTCTGACCTTTATCCCAATCTTCCTCGGATGCTTTTTCTTGTGGACTCATCTGTTCAAAGACAAAATGCTCTGTTTTCTCAACCTGCTCAGAGATGTCCTCCATAGATCCATTGAAGATTTTGTACCCTTTTGCTTTTCCAGATTCTTTTCTTTCATCTTCTCTTATTCTTTCTCTTTCATTATCTCTTTTCTCTTCTTCTCTCTCATCCTCTTTTTCTTTTTCTTCTCTTTCAGTCTCTATTTCTTTCTTTTCTCCCTCAGCCTATTTTTCTTTATTTTCTCCCTTAGTCTCTTTTCCTTTCTCATCTTCTTCCCTTTCTTCCTCTTTTTCTTTTTCTTCTCTTTCAGTCTCTATTTCTTTCTTTTCTCCCTCAGTCTCTTTTCCTTTCTCACCTTCTTCTTTTTCTTCCTCATCCTCTCTGATCTTCTCCTTCTCTTTGGCCAAGTCTGATTTACAAATCTGTTTGCACTTATTGAAATCTTCAACCTCGACAACTACCTCTCCTGGGACTTCATTCCTTATTGGCTGGATATTGTTGCAATCGTAGGGAGCCCTTTTCAAGTCTGTTGGGATGGGAGTTTGGTTGGATGGAGGGGTAGGCCAATCAAATACAATAGGTTGCGGGGTTGGAGTTTGGTTGGATGGAGGTGCAGGCCAATCAAACACGATTGGTCGTGGGGTTGCAGTTTGGTTGGATGGAGGGGTAGGCCAATCAAACACGATTGGTTGTGGCACAGGATTAGGTAGTGGAGGGGTAGGCCAATCAAACACGATTGGTCGTGGCATAGGATTAGGTGGTAGAGGGGTAGACCGGCTCAAGACGACTGGCTGTCGTTGAACCGATGGTTGTTGCTTGGATATGGTGTTGGAGAAAAGGGAGACTTGACTCTTGTTCAAATGAGCTTGAAATCGAGCTTGAGATGGAGATGGGCCAACATTGCATCCTTCCATGTCTATGACATTGATTGCCCGAGAGGTAGTTGTGATGACCTCCTCATGCATCGAGAGCGAACTTTGACTCTGATTTATGCATTGTTGCTCTTGTTGAGGCATTTCCACTTGAGTGGGTTGCATATATCCTTCTGATGGTTGAGGCTGAGAGTGCACCTGAAACGGTTGAGAGTTCCCCTCATATGTTTTTGTTGGGGCAGGATTCTCACTACCATGATAGTACATTACCTTCTGAAAAGTGGTATAATCCATGATTCTCCCAGTCCTGACCCCTTCATCAATGTCATCCCCATACCGGACAATAGTTGCGAAGCTTGACTTTGTTTGTGTCACTAGGCGCTCGTAATACGGGGCCTTCAATGTTGAAATGAAAGTACTGACCATCTCCTCTTCCATCATGGGAGGCCTGACCTTGGCGGCTGTATCGCGCCACCGATATGCATATTCCCTGAATGATTCTGATGCCTTCCTCTCCATTTTGAGGAGATCCAACCGGGTGGGAGTTACCTCCATATTGTACCGATATCGAGCCACAAACATTTCTGCTAGGTCCATCCAGCATTTGATTCTGGAGTGATCAAGTTCTGCAAACCATTGAAGAGCTCCTCCTGATAGACTCTTTTGAAAAAGCTGCAACATCAACTGCTCATTCTTCCCGTATATCCCTAGAGCACCTCCATAGAGTTTTAAATGTGCCACAGGACAGCTTTGGCCACTATACTTGTTGAACTTGGGAATCTCAAAATTCGACGGGAGACTTGATACGGAATAAGGGCAAAGATCGTCAATACCAATTTTAGAAAAGGGGTCGGAGCCTTTGACCGATCTCAGATCTTTTTCAAGCTTTTCTACTTGTGTGGCTAGCGCGCTCTTGGGTCTCTCATGACGCCATTCTTCTTTCTTTTGAAGGTAGACTGAATGTTTTTGATCCCCATGTGGTGGCGGAGTATCTGTCCGCGTTTGCTTTGGAGAATTTGGGGGATGTACATCAGATGTTCCAGGGATCTTTGGTCCTTTGTTCCGGTCATATCGAGCCAAGATCCGTTCCATCATTAGTGTCATGTTCTGAAGGTTGCCTTTTAACTCGGCCAAACCAGCTTCGGTTTCTTGCCTAAATTTTGCTTCGGGCAGGGCCATTGCCTTCTTCCATCCCGAGTATGCTTTGTCTAGACCTCAGTGAATAGGGAGGCTCCTGATAAGCTTAGTCAATGCAGACGATACTTCATTCCCTGGAGCTGTTAAGAATAACTTGAAAACCAAAAGGATCAAATATGAAAAAAAATCTCTGAAGATGGATGCTTCTGTTGGTGGGAAACTTTCCTCTAGCTAAAATTTTGATTCGATTCGAATTTTTTTCTTTTCCAAAACAAGTGAGTCAATGTTGCAAAGGCGGGATAGAGGTTTTTAGCCTCTAACAAGGTTGCCCGTAGGACTTAGGGGAATTTTTAAAAACAAAGGCGGGATAGAGGTTTTTAGCCTCTAACAAGGTTGCTCGTAGGACTTAGGGGAATTTTAAAACAAAGGCGGGATAGAGGTTTTTAGCCTCTAACAAGGTTGCCCGTAGGACTTAGGGGAATTAAAAAAAAAACAAAGGCGGGATAGAGGTTTTTAGCCTCTAACAAGGTTGCCCGTAGAACTTAGGGGAATTTTAAAACAAAGGCGGGATAGAGGTTTTTAGCCTCTAACAAGGTTGCCCGTAGGACTTAGGGGAATTTAAAAAAAAACAAAGGCGGGATAGAGGTTTTTAGCCTCTAACAAGGTTGCCCGTAAGACTTAGGGGAATAAAAAAAAAAACAATGACTCATTCTCTTTTCTTTTTCTTTTTTCTTTTTTTTTTTGAAGTCCGAAGGTTCAGCTAAAGAAAAGTTCCTCACAACTAAGTGTCCATCAACAGAGACTTAAAAATCTCGAATATAAAGCATGGAGATAACCAGTATAGTGAACAGGGAATGTTCTAATGCCTGAGCTTTTTGGGTAGTTGCTCTGTAATATCCAGTGCGAATACCAAAGACTTACGGCACCACTCAGTTGAACATTGTGCAGATGACTAATCTAAACCTTAACATCATTCAATACTATCATCAGAAAACATGCAAGTTAACGTGTCCTCAACAAATATCTCTATATGAGGTTTGTAGGGTTCTAATATCCACCTAGAATGGATCCCACAATCATAGAATATCCGTGCACGATCCGTGCACTTCTTTTATTCAAAACGAATGGGGTCGGAATGTTTCGTCGCCGTTTCCGGGATGCTATCCACGGTCGTTCAACTACTTAGTTCCAAATATGGGGTAAGTCCGGTTTCGGACAACATGAGGGGAAGTGGATGCCGTGAATAATAGTGCAAAAGATAAAGTAGAAGAAAACGACAAATAAAAAAATAACAATAACAAAAAATTAATTTAGTGGAGAAAGTTAAATTGAGGCTCGAATCCTCTAAGTCCCCAGCAGAGTCGCCAGCTGTGCGATAGCCGGCCTGGGTCGATCCCCTCCCCACATCCGTGTTTTTCAACCGATGTGAAGCCGAGATCTGTTAGAGTCGCCACCAATCAAGATTCCGGGTGTGATTGGTCACCCACAATTAAGAACCCTCGATTAAATAAAAACCGAGAACGGGTCCGGGGATTCTTTTATGAGTTGGGGTAGGTGTTAGGCACCCCACCTCATTCGTCGAGCGACGGTTACCTCTTAACTTTCTCCATTAAATTAATTTAAAATTATTTTCTCTTTTTTTATTATTTCGAGAAAAACCACCTCTCCTCGACCGAGTTAAGGCGATTTCATCCCTACTTGTTTTCTTTTATTTCGAGATTGGAAAGCCACCCCTCCTCGACCGAGTTAGGGTGAGTTTCTCTCTACTTGAGCAGCAAAATCCCTTTTCCCTAAATCGGCGAACGGCCACACATCCCTCCTCAACCGAGTTAAGAGGGGCCCCGCCTACCTTTGGGTGGAAAAGGGACGAAACTACTAACAATAATAAAGAAAAGCTTAAAAAGAAGTCGAAGATCTGGTCTTCCGGCCCTTTCTTTCACCCGGATTTCCTCGTTCGCACAACCGTGAAGAGGGAAATCTCCGAGCTACTCAGAGAAAGTGAGGGAAGAAGAGACTTGGACGGGTAGAAACAGAGGATGAGGATGTGGCATACCTTTTCCCTTTATAGATGCTCCAAGTGGTTGAAGAGAAGAGAATGCTTTGACGAGATCCGAACTCCCAAGATTTCCCCCCAAAGTTGGTGAAGATCCCTCCTAGGTTGATGGCTGGAATTTCTGGGACTCGAGGGCTAAGCTGGGCTTGTTTGGAGTTCTCCCAAGCTTCGGAATTTCAAAACTCTTAAGGATTTTCCCTCAGTTTTCAAGACTTTTCTCCGTCTTTTTCCGGATTTTCCAAGATGAGTTATGGGTTTGGGGTGAGGCTCCTTTTATAGGATGAAAAAGAAGGATTTTCACGTTTTTTTCCGATGTGGGACTAAAAAAAATAACCCAAAACACGAAAACGAAGTAGCACGGAAACCGAAGACCAATAAGGGTTTCTGTACCGCTCCTTTTTAAAGGCCGCGGGAAGGATTCTTGGGCATAATAGGTGGCGCGCCCTTCTAAAGGGCGCGGGCCTACTGCTATGCTTGACGGGCCCCTATCCCTTGGGTCTTGGTTGGTTTGGTTCGGTCTGGCTCGGTTTGGGCTTTGACTTTTACCTTGGATCTCCGGGTTATTTGGAGTCCGGATCTCGTCATTTGAAGCTCGCCTTTCGACACTTGGAGTTAAATCATCGGGGCGTGCAAAAATGGGGTGTCTACAGAAGTAACTTGGGAACCTCTGTATACAAATGGAGTGGGGTGTGGGCTTGGTGATTCATATCTCAGAACATGTTGTACTCATTTTCGTTGCTCAGCCGGTTGTAACAGAGCATAGCTATTACAAAAATAAAACAGGAAGAAAGCTCCATTAACAGGGCTCCCCAACCAATAATGCCAACATGCTTTAAGATAGCCGGTATTGCAATGCTTCCCACAGCTGAAGCTCCAGTCATGAACTTGGTAGCATCTACCCAGCTATTCCCACCATCGGAAAAGTGAGAGGAGGTATCAGATCCTGCGAAAAACATCAAAGGCATGGGAAGAAGTACATAAATCAATACTATTAGCATTGGCCACCAATTCTTGAACAAAGCACATGCCAAAACTTGCAACACGATTCCCGCAGAGACCAAAATTGTCAATAAAGCAAGTTTTCCGGTGTGCAAGCAGGCAATTACATAACCCGGTAAGTCTGCCATCATCTGAATCTTAGGGTTTCGATTGGGATCTACATCCATGCCCCATCTACCGATCACTTTACAATTCTGGCGAAGATTTTGTTATTTGGTCACAATCTGAAAATCCTAAACAGTAAAGATAAAACAGAGCTACAGAGGAAACACTTTCGCGAAGAGACCGATCAGCTGTCCTAACCAACACTTTGTCCAAAGCCCTCCAGAAGAGCTTCGACGTCCTTGATCATCCACTCATCCTACTCCAACGCCTTTGACTGCGGCTTCACTAACGATGACGACCTTATAAGGAGGAGTTCGGTCATTGCAGGGGTAGACGGCAACCTTATAAAGTCTGCTCCAAATGCAGCGGTGGTAATGGCTTGGTTATTGAATGACCCTCGAACGTTTTAATAGGAGGATCAACCTAGAGGAGGATCAAGGGTTGGAACACTTTGAAAACTTTTGATGGATTGAGGGGAAGACAAAATGGTTCCAACGCTTTGAGAAAATCTTGGTGACTCTTCGTATTTTGTGAAGAAAGAGGTGAAGAAAGAGAGGGTGTAAAGAAGATGAAAAGGAAAAGAAGATATAGGGTCTCACGGTTTGAGAAGAAATAGATGACTTAGAATGCTTATGTGGTTCAATACTGAATGAGGAAACGGATGGACCCAAAAGACAAACATTTATTAGAGATGACACGTGGCAATAACTTGAAGTCAAAATAGAGGATTTTGAAGGTATCCACGTGGATACCATCAGCTATATAGGAGTAATATAGATATATGTGCTGTAGACCAAATGGTAGTAGATTGATTATTGAGCTAAAGTTGGTCTAAAGTGGTGAATCCGTTGATCTAACATAGATTGTCGATTTCTAGCTTTTTACATCACACTGTTATTTAGCATGGCGGCTAAATTGTAAGCATTATTGAAATCTAAGTATGCATTAACTCTTTTGTCACTTCAAACACATGCATGAACCTATACAACTATACATTAGCACCTCTTGAACATTCAGAAGGAAGGGAAGATGAACATAACATGCTGCTTAATGGAAGAAAATCGTCAATGTTCTTCCCTCTGACCATGAGTGTTGGAAGGTCAGGAACAATGGGTTTGTATAGATTTAACAGTTGTAACCGCCTCTTGGAGAGATCCTGACCTTCAAAATCGCTGACCACTGGGAAGAACACAGAGGATATGGTTCCCCTGCTAAACATGCAGGCACTTGCATTTGTAAACAAGTAGTATATCCAGTTGGGTGATGAGGAGTTTGTTCTCTTACATGAACATTTCATCTATTAGCATCTTGAGTGTTTTCATTTCAAGAGAAAATAGGTAAACCAAAAGAAAATCCTGATCATTTGGTGTTGGGTATGGGAAAAAGACCCATTTTTCAAGAACCAACTTTCTCAAAAATGGGGAAAAGACCCATTTTTCAAGAACCAATTTTTTTGATTTGAAGAGTTGAGCCCACAACTAAACTAGCACTTAAAGATTGAACAGTCCAAGTTAGATATCTGATCATTTTTTTTAGTTACTTATAGATCGAACAGTCCAAGTTAAATATCTGGTCATTTTTTTAGTTATTTAATTCTTTTAACATGAATCAAGCAGTCTAGATCGGTGAGCCGAGCCCCTAACTAAACTGTTAAAATATTGAACTTTCCAATATAGATATCTGATCATTTTTCTGGTACTTCAACTCTATTATCACGAACCAAGCAGTCCAGATTGATGAGCTCAACGAGAGATAGGCATGGATTATAGGGAGTAGTTTAATTGAACTCTTGCAAGAATAAGGAATCTACAATAAAAGAGCTATTATCCAAGGACAAGCTGGAATGAAACTACTCACAATCAATCCATAAAGTTGAAGCAAAACCCTGTATCTACATTTCTATTTATGTTGTTTTAATCACATCATATCAAAGAGTTACTTACATAGACAAACTATATATATATATATATGTTACTAAAACAAATACAGTAGAAAGAATTTCTAGGATTGTCATTTGGCCAGAGCATTCAATTCTTTGCAACTGGGGAGGGCTGAGGAATGAGTTTTCATGGGTAGAGATTGGAATTGTTTCAAACTTGCAATCCACTGAAATCAATTGAGTGTAGTTTCTATTACTGTTTTCTTCAATGGAGATCATGTTAATGAGGTGGAGTAGGACCTTCTCGAGCTCTTCTCCATCGCTCCATTCGTGGACCTCCGCCTTCATTAGCATTGGGTTGCCACGAATCAGCTCCCAGACTGGGAAATTCTTCCTAGGCATCACATGGTCTCCTTCCCCGAGTTTCAGACTTGGGCAGAAATCACCCCTACCATCTCCAAGGTAGATGATTCGTTTCTTCCCCTCGACCGAAGCAGAAGCTTGGATCCTTTCAATCACCAGACCCTGTTGTAAGAATCATAAGAAAGTTCCCAAGTGTTAGCAGAAGAAGAAAAAACAGAAACAAAGGAATGTAAAAGTAATTGAAGCGGATTCAATGAATTACCTTGCACATGTTAGATGGGCAGAGACTGCATCCATGAGGAGTTGAGGTGGAATCATGGTAAGGTAAGATCCTGAGCTTCCCTTCTTCATCAATCAAACTAGGATTCGTGTTGATTTCCGAGAAATAATCCATCAGCCCATAGTGTTTCAATACTGTTTCAATGAAGAACGTATTTGCATCGCTTATTATTCTTAAATCACACCTGAAATTAACCCATTACCACCGTGAATTTCTCAACAAAATCAAATTACAAAAAAAAAAGTTTAAATTAAACAAGTATGAAGATGTTGGCTAAGAAAAATACCCAAGAGCATGTGCTGATTTAATGGCAGCGATGATCCGGGGATGCAACGGAGCCCGTTTCAAACACTCTGCAATATCCTTAATTGTTTTCCCCTGTGAGTGAATCTCCCCCATCATCCTATCCTGAAAATATATCAACAGAACAGAAACAAAGGGTCTCTCTGATTAATAACAGAACCAAAACAATGAGGTTCCCAACAATACAAAAACACAAAAAACAACAGAATCTCTCATTAAAACAGAATCCCCATTGATTTCTCACTGAAACAAGTTCAAAAGGAATTGATTTCTTTCATTACAATGAATTATATATAAAAAAAAAAAAAGTTAAAATCAACAGAAATCCAAGAATAAATAAAGCATACCAAAACAGAAACCCAAATAAATTGCTTGGAAAAACAATGTTCAGATTTTCTCAATATGAAAAAATGATGAAATCCCAACCACAAGAAATCTCTGAACAAATAAAGAAATAGAAATTAAACAAACCATGAGAATGTGGAAAGGCAGGGTCGGGAGAAGTTGATTGAACAACTGGGTGGCACCCAGTTCTTGCACCACCAAATCATCGCTATCACACTCTATAATCGTCTCATCAAAATCAAAAACAACCACGATTCCTGCCATTCCGACGACCAAAAGACAGTTTCCGACGTTCCAAGGCGATTTTCCGGCCACTCCACTAGATTTCTTGCGTACAATTTACAGGTGCTACAAGTGCTTGGAGAGAACCTATTTATAGGGAAGTGTTCGAAATTTGGACGCGTAACGACTAAACCGTGGCTATATTTAGTAAGTACAGTAATTTAGAAAGTAGAGTAATCTTTTAAGAAGGTAATCGAGAGCTTATAATCGTTGGATTTTTTAAAATGATCATGATCGGTGGTTCACAAATCAGTCCAGAGAGGGTCCTGATCTTCGATTTAGTTCAGAGCCGAAACTTCCGGGCGAGTCCTTTGCTTATAAGCTGCAGACATTATCTGAGCGAAATCCTCTACGGTGATAACCGGATTTGGCAAATCCGGTTATCACCCCTAGAGGTCACCACGTGTCTCCTTTGACTCCCCTTAACCGTGGGTAAGGTTCACCCAACCCTAGGGTTCACCCACCTATTTTTGGTTTTTTTTTTAAATAATAACTTTTTAAAAAAAATTAAAAAACTGTTTTTAAAGGGTTTGTACGTTGAGGGGTTTGGAGTATTTTCCATCTGGGAGTATGATTGAAAGCTTGGCTGTAGCGATACTGGCAGGATGCCATATGAGGAATATGAAGGGAGCGTTATGTGTTTCGTGGCCTGATTTGCTACTCAAATATGTGTTATGAAATTTTATCCCTAAGGTTAATTTTTTTAAAAACAAATTATTTTTTAAAAAAAACAAATTATTTTGAACCATCTGACATCTGTCAACAAAATAAAAATTAATTTTAGGATTATGTACATTTGAACCATGTAATGAAAAAGGGGAAGGAAAGCAAACTTGGTTACCTTCTCTGGTAAGGAATAGGGACTCCTGAAGTGTAGGCATTGTTTAGACTTCGGAGAGGGTGAGAAGTAGAAGAAGACAAAGTGGTTCGAGATCGAATCGCAGCCAATCGTGATTGAACTCAAGGAGGGTTCAATCGCACCCATAGGTGAATACAGTGTCCATTTTAACCACTATTAACCATGGTTAAGATTCCTTAACCCTTAGGGTTCAACAATCTTGGTTTTTAGAAATTTGTTTTTTAAAAAATTAACCTTAGGGTTAAAATTTCTTAACCCTAAGGTTAATTTTTTTTAAATATTTATTTTTAAAAAAATTAAGGTTAAATTGTTGAACCCTAAGGGTTAAGGAATCTTAACCATGGTTATGGACAGTGTTGAGCAATTGAACTCTCCCGGAGTTCAATTACAATTGAGTGTGAGTTTTGTTACTCTTTGATGTGCATGTGTGAAGTTTTTATTTGGTCTGCTGTCTTAAATGTGAAAAGGATTATAAACTATCAAGGATGGCTGCAATAGCAGCCGAGAATAGTAAACACACGTGTCAGCTTTATTGAGAAAGTGAGGAAGTGGGAATCTGGGGTTAGCATTCCCCTAAATAAACCCGAGAATGTTGGAAGGAAACTCGGACGTTCGCTATGATCCGATCACCTTTTGAGAATCTATCCAGTCGTCCACGTGTAGAGCACTTTCCGTTGGCAAAAGCGAATGGCCGGCCTTGTCTTTTTTGGAATGAGTAGTGAATAGCGGTCTGCTTCTTATCTTAACCCGTGTCCTCGTGTCTCTTTTGACACTCTTTAACCTGGTCTAGTTAAGCTTAACAGATTTTTGTATTTTTGTGGAAAACCAAGGTTGTTGAATTGCTTAACCCTAGAGGTAAGTGAATCTTAACCTAAGTCGGTGATTATTTAAAAGTGGGGCATGAACATGGATAAATGAAGACCAGCCATTTCGTTACATAATGGAAACCACTTGTACATTAAGTATTATCCTTTCTAGAATTGTTCCCTTTTTATTTTCCCAAACAAAGGGTGTTCGCCCTTCCGGGGGGGGAGGGGTAAGGCCAAATCATCCACCCACTCAAAATTTTTCCAAAGGATACCAGGGTAAGTTGAGGAGTGGGAGTCAAACACACAACCATAGGAAACAAATCCGGGATGCTAGCCAACCGCAGCACCCCATAATGGGTGGAATCATTCCTTTACCATTACCTACACGAAATTATAAATAAGACTAAGATGTTGTATAACCATTCTAATCACGTACAATTCGCTATCATACTTATAAGCAGTATGGTTTATAAATGACAAGTTGGGTGTATTCGAGCTCGGCTTGAGCTTGATTCGAGCTTGAATGCTTAGGCTTGAGCAAGCTTGAGCTCTATTCAAAATTTATTTAATTCAGGTAATTGACACAAGCTTACTTTAACATAATTATTTTACATATTTTTATTAAGATTCATATAAGAAAACAAGATTTAAGAATAGTCTTTCAGTCTAAGGAGTAGAGAGTTAAATCAGAGTCTATATTTAACTTCTTAACTTTTTTGTTATTATTATCTCTTAAATATGTTTATTATATTATTATAATCTATGATAAATTAAGTTAAGAAAATTATTTTATATTAGTATTCATTACATTATCAAAAACTAGTGTGCACAAACTTGGCTTTCACTACTAGAAATATACCGACTAGCAACAGAACATTTCGGTCTCTAATAATCAATTTCCGTCACTAAAATGTATTAGAGATGGAAATATCGTTTGTTGCTATTATGTGACGGATGCTTCCGTGGCTAATGGTTTAGAGTATTAGAGACGGATTATTTCTATCTCTAAAAATAAATATTTTTAGAGACAGCGAGGGATTTCTTGATGGCGATTTGGATCGAACCCCAACCACATACTCCTTCTCCATCAAAATAGAACCTTGATCCATAAGCAACTTCCTTAAATATTCCAACGCAAGCAAATCTCAATTGTCTGTAATTTGAACCATTTTTTTCAAATTAGAACCTTGATCCATAGGTTTTTTTTCATCAGAAAAACATACAAAAAAAAACATAATTTCACAAGAATAAAAGGAAAGATATGTTAGACAAACACTAAGGGAAATCAAAATTGAAACATGAAAGATGAAAAAAAAAACTTACAAGAAAGAATCTGCTCCAAATTTACAAAAATCGTTGAGGGATACATGAACAGGAAGATCACGAGCAGGAAGATCGCATCGTTGAGGGATATAATCAATGTGTCACAAGATGGTAGTGACCGAAATCCCATGGTTATTGATGGGATTGCCTCTCATATGTTCTCAGGGTCAGTCGCTCAGCTGGATTCACTGGATCTTAACAGCCAGAGCCAGATCATGACAGAGCAAGCTCCGGCTTTCGAGCCCCCACTTAGATATCCTTTGCTTTCAACATTACAAGGAGAACCTGCTGATAATCTCAAATCATGGTGGGGTTGTTGATGCAGAGGTTCCAGAAAATTCCAATGGAGGAACATCCCTATCTGCTGCTTCACATGCTACACTTCTGGCGATAAGGAGAAGTCTGCATGAAACTCTCAACGGTATCCCTGTTTCTGCCACCTCAACATTGCCTTGGGAAGTTATGCGAACTTTTGTTTCAAGTGATTGCTCTAGTACACCAAATGCTCATGGCCCTGTGAATTGCGGATACGATGGAATACATAGCGATGCAGGGTTCCTAGAGCTCAAGAAAGATGGCAGTATGACTGGTCAGCTGGGGGGTAAATGGGAATTTGACAAGTTTCTGGCTCCTCTGGAGCTTGCTGAGAAAAACCCAGCAAGAACAGTGTGTCAACCATGCCATTTCTTAGGAAGTATGGACCCAACATGATTGCAGATCATCAGTTTGGTTACTCCATGCCTATTAATGAGCTGTCTCTAAGCCTTGCCACATGCCAACCTTCTATTATCAGTGTGATAAATATCCCGGATCAGTGCTCAGAAATAAGCTGCTCTGGTGTAACTCACCATTATTTGCACAAAATGGTATTGGGTTCAGAACAAACCTCTAGTAACAACAGTAAGCAGCTATACCTGTCCACTTCTCAAATTTATTATCAGGATCAAGATATTTCCGTGTAGCTCAGGAAATACTTGCTAAAGTTACAAGCTATTCATTTGAAAATCTAGATCAGCTGAGCTATCCACCCAGTTGGATTGGGAGTGGGACAAAGATATCATTCCCTTTTCTCAATAGTGTCATATTTTCCCACTTTCACTTTCTGATTCCATTCCATCAAATTGATGGAATAATGAAAGAAAAAGAAAAGTAACCTTTTTCCCTAACATTTTTCTCTCAAATCAAACACCCCAAAGAAATTACATTTTTCTTTTCTTTTCCTTCACCACTTATCCCCAAAGGAACACCTTCTCGAAAATCATTTCTCCTCAATTTTTGGAGAACTTTTCCCTCAAATATAAATAATATTAAAGACAATTTTATAATAAAAAAGACACATTTTGCAACATGCCAAATACAAAAAGTAACTTCTCTCCGTTAAATAATTCAGTGGACCGACTTTCCCTCCAAACAAATGCATCCTGAGAAGAAATAAGGAGAATAAAGGATGATGAACAAAAGAGTTGAGCCCCCAACTAAACTGTTCAAATATTGAACTGTCCAATATAGATATCTGATCATTTTTCTGGTACTTCAATTCTTTTATCACGAACCAAGCAGTCCAGATTGATGAGCTCAAGGAGAGATAGGCATGGAGTATAGGGAGTAGTTTAATAGAACTCTTGCAAGAATAAGGAATCTACAATAAAAGAGCTATTATCCAAGGACAAGCTGGAATGAAACTACTCACAATCAATCCATAAAGTTGAAGCAAGACCCTGTATCTACATTTCCATTTATGTTGTTTTAATCAGAGCATATCAAAGAATTACTTACACGGACAAACTATATATATATATATATATATATATATATGTTACTAAAACAAATACAGTACAAAGAATTTCTGGGATTGTCATTTGGCCAGAGCATTCAATTCTTTGCTACTGTAGCAACTGGGGAGGCCTGAGGAATGAAATTTCATGGGTAGAGATTGGAATTGTTTCAAACTTGCAATCCACTGAAACCAATTGAGTGAAGTTGCTATTACTGTTTTCTTCAATGGAGATCATGTTAATGAGGTGGAGTAGGACCCTCTCGAGCTCTTCTCCATCACTCCATTCGTGGACCTCCGCCTTCATTAGCATTGGGTTGCCACGAATCAGCTCCCAGACTGGGAAATTCTTCCTAGGCATCACATGGTCTCCTTCCCCGAGTTTCAGACTTGGGCAGAAATCACCCCTACCATCTCCAAGGTAGATGATTCGTTTCTTCCCCTCGACCGAAGCAGAAGCTTGGATCCTTTCAATCACCAGACCCTGTTGTAAGAATCATAAGAAAGTTCCCAAAAGTTAGCAGAAGAAGAAAAAACAGAAACAAAGGAATGTAAAAGTAATTGAAGGGGATCAATGAATTACCTTGCACATGTTAGATGGGCAGAGATTGCATCCATGAGGAGTTGAGGTGGAATCATGGTAAGGTAAGATCCTGAGCTTCCCTTCTTCATCAATCAAACTAGGATTCCTGTTGATTTCTGAGAAATAATCCATCAGCCCATAGTGTTTCAACACTGTTTCAATGAAGAACGTGTTTGCATCGCTTATTATTCTTAAATCACATCTGAAATTAACCCATTACCACCGTGAATTTCTCAACAAAATCAAATTACAAAAAAAAAAAAAAAAGTTTAAATTAAACAAGTAAGAAGATGATGGCTAAGAAAAATACCCAAGAGCATGTGCTGATTTAATGGCGGCGATGATCCGGGGATGCAACGGAGCCCGTTTCAAACACTCTGCAATATCCTTAATTGTTTTCCCCTGTGAGTGAATCTCCCCCATCATCCTATCCTGAAAATATATCAACAGAACAGAAACAAAGGGTCTCTGATTAATAACAGAGCCAAAACAATGAGCTTCCCAACAATACAAAAACACAAAAAACAACAGAATCTCTCATTAAAACAGAATCCCCATTGATTTCTCACTGAAACAAGTTCTAAAGGAAATGATTTCTTTCATTAAAATAAATATAAAAAAAAAAGGATTAAATCAACAGAAATCCAAGAATAAATAAAGCATACCAAAACAAAAACCCAAGTAAATTCCTTGGAAAAACAATGTTCAGATTTTCTCAATAAAAAAAAAATGATGAAATCCCAACCACAAGAAATCTCTTAAAAACAGATTGGAACAAAAAAAAAGAAATAGAAATCAAACAAACCATGAGAATGTGGAAAGGCAGAGTCGGGAGAAGTTGATTGAACAACTGGGTGGCACCCAGTTCTTGCACCACCAAATCATCGCTATCACACTCTATAATCGTCTCATCAAAATCAAAAACTACCACGATTCTGGCCATTCCGACGACCAAAAGACAGTTTCCGGCGTTCCAAGGCGATTTTCCGGTCACTCCACTAGATTTCTTGCGTACAAGTTACAAGTGGTACAAGTGTTTGGAGAGAACCTATTTATAGGGAAATGTTTGAAAGTTGGACGCGTAACGACTAAACCGTGGCTAGATTCAGTAAGTACAGTAATTTAGAAGGTACAGTAATGTTTTAAGAAGGTATATATCGAGAGCTTATAATTGTTGGATTTTTTAAAATGATCACGATACCACCATCATTGGTTCACAAGACCACATACTATGTTTTTAAGTTATTACCGGTTGTACAAAAATAAGGATGGGATTTGAACCAGGGGTGTCAACGAGCTGAGCTAGCTGAGCTCGACTGGAAATAAACTGAGTTTGAGCTTTTACTTTGGGCTCGTTGAACCGAGCCGAGCCTTAAAAGTGAGCTCAAAAAATAAACAAGCCGAGTCTGAACAATAGGTGGCTCAACTGGACTCGGCTCGATTAATTTTATAATAATACCCTTAAAAAGTTAAATTTATATTATATATTAATATACATTTTTTTGGTAAAATATATTTAGTACACATTAACATAATTATTTCCGTTTAAGTTTTAACTCAAGCTTTCACGTGAGTCATATGATATCCCAAAAAAAAAAATGCCCTTTTAATTTTTTTTATTGAATTTAGTGTTTATCAATGTATTTAAAAAAAAATAATATTATCGAGCCGAACCGAACCAAGCCGAGCTCGAGCTCAACGATTCGTCGATGAGCTGAGCCGGGCCGAGCCGAGCTTGAGCTTCTGTAAAATTCTAACGAGCCGAGCCGAGCCAAGCTTGAGGATCTGTAAAATTCCAACGAGCCGAGCCCAAGCAATACCCAGTTCGGCTCGTTTACACCCCTAATTCGAATAATTGTCTTTCGTATAAACCCAAGAATGCAGGAAGGAAACTCGGACGTTCGCTATGATCGGATCACCTTTTGAGAATCTATCCAGTCGTCCACGTGTAGAGCACTTCTCACCGGAAAAGCGAATGGCCGGCCTTGTCCTTTCTGGAATGAGTAGTGATTAGCGGTCCGCTTCTTATCTCACCCCGTGTCCCTTTTGACACTCTTTAACTTGATCTGGTTAAGCTTAACCGAATTAAAGTTAAGATTTTTTATTTTTTTTGAAAACCAAGGTTGTTGAATTGCTTAACCCTAGGGGTAAGTGAATCTTAACCTAAGTCGGCGAGTATTTAAAAGTGGGGCATAAGCCTAGATAAATGAGGACTAGCCATTTCATTACATAATGGCTAGGAAGCACGGATACTTCAAAATGGGCTTCATACCCGTATCCGATACATATCGGATACGGATACGCCTCTGATACGGCTGGATACAGCTGAGACGTATCCTGTTAATTAAAAATATGTTTTTTTTAATTCAGATACGGCATGGATACGTCGGGATACGGCCATGAATATTATTTTTTTTTAAAAAAAATTTTGGAGACCCAGGGGTGTGACCCTATCTCTTTTGTTTTTGCATGGACATGGTCTTCTTTATATTTTGCTTGGTAGATGATATGATGACTTTCTTTTTTGCTTAGTGGATGATGAGATGACCCTATTTCTTTTACTTTTACATGGACATGGTATTTTTTTTATACATAAACAAAACTGAACCAATGGTCATTTTGTAATTATAATACAAAATATTGTATTATTATTATATTTTTTTTAAATTACATACGTATCCTAGCCGTACCTATATCCTATTTTTTTAGGTTTTGCCGTATCGTCGTATTTGTATCGTATCGTACCCATATCCCGTATCCGTATCCGTGCTTCCTAGCATAATGGAAACCACGAGTACATTGAGCATTTTCCTTTCTAGAATCGTTCCCTTTTTATTTTCCTAAAACAAAGGGTGTCCTAAACCCTTGGGAGTAAGGCTTAATCATCTACCCACTCGAAAATTTTCCAAAGGATACCAGGGTAAGTTGAGGAGTGGGAGTCAAACACACAACCACAAAAAACAAATCCAGGATGCTAGCCAACCGCACCACCCCCTAATGGGTGGAATCATTCATTTACCATTACCTACATGGAATTATAAATAAGACTAAGATG
The DNA here is from genome assembly GCA_015143295.1 of Tetracentron sinense. Lineage (NCBI taxonomy): Eukaryota > Viridiplantae > Streptophyta > Magnoliopsida > Trochodendrales > Trochodendraceae > Tetracentron > Tetracentron sinense. The sequence continues at coordinate 36,198,538 of CM026565.1, forward strand.
TTGTATAACCGTTTTAATCACGTACAATTCGCTGTCATACTTATATGCAGTATGGTTTATAAATGACGAGTCAGGTGTATTCGAGCTCGGCTTGAGCTTGATTCGAGCTCGAATGCTTAGGCTTAGCAAGCTTGAGCTCTATTCAAAATTTATTTAATTCAGGTAATTGACTCAAGCTTAATTCACATAATTATTTTTCATATTTTTAATAAGATTCATATAAGAAAACAAGATTCAAAAATAGTTTTTCAGTCCAAAGAGTGAGAGTTAAATTAGTCTACATTTAACTTCTTAACTTTTTTGTTATTATTATCTCTTAAATATATTTATTATATTATTATAATCAATGATAAATTAAGTTAAGAATATTATTTTATATTAATATACATTACATTATCAAAAACTAGTGTGCGCAAACTTGGCTTATTTAAACATTCGAGATCAAATAAAAACTTGACTTACTTTGTTCACGAGCCGACGACTTAGCTTGACTTGAGTGCAATCCTATATATAACTAGCAAAAACCCTGTGCGATGCACGGGAGGTTAGAAGATTATAAATTAAATTAAATCTAAAAATTTAAAATAAGAGTTTTAATATGAAAACATTTTTCCACTACTGATGACCATAAGGAAGTATGCCACCTAAAAAAAGGAACATAATATATGATATTTATTTCAATATGTTTACTGTGTTTAAAATTAAATTTGAGATAATTTAGTGTCACTCGGATGTTCAAAAACTAAAATAACTCATTTGACTTGGAGCATTTGTTGTATAGTTAAGTGACATTTACTGCATTGCAGGCCAGTAGCAGTTCCATTTTTGGTGAATAATATATGAATTGAACATAGCCAATTAAAAGTTCAAACTTCAACCACCCAAAGACCACACCAAATGGTGGAATTCCAAAATAGTTACTGCCAAAATTATTGTAACCTTATTCATCCAGTCGTTGAATAAGTTAAGTTCCTTACTAATGCTTCAACCCACAAACAACCAAATGGTCTCAATATACTGTATGCATACCCCACAAACATAATGAGACAGTTTTGGGAAAAACCCCAAAAATGCATGTGAAATTTTCTTCTACAATATTGCTTCTCCTCTTTTAAAGCAAAATTAGACATTCCAAATAATTAAATTGCACAAGAGATCAAATTCAGGAAAGGAAATGGTTGTTTAATGGTACAACAAAGATTGCCAACATGATGCAATCATGTAGGAATCAATGCTTAACGATTTGTGCACATTCTAAAGCATAATAATTGAAACAATAGTTACAGCTACAACCCCAACCTTTAGGATAATTCAGAAGAACGAATAAGATGAAGACAAAGGAATGATGCCTCTCTCTGAACTGTTGCAGAGTTGTTTACATTTGATGGGGAAAGTGCACGGAAAGAGTTTCAAAGAAAAAAGAACAGCTACCCAAACCTGTAGGGAAGTCCTAATGATTTGGAGTATTACTTGGTATTAGACTAAGCAGTTTATTAATAAATGGTGACGGACAAATGAATTAGTTAAACATCTTGAAGGGAACCTCTTCAATGTCTTCATTAAAGTAAATGTCATATCAGAAGGCTTGGCTTAAGTTGATTCCTAATGCTACAACATCATAATCAACATCTTGAAAATCATAATCATTGCTATCCATAGTTCAGTCCTGCAATGTCGTTGGCCTCCTGCAAAAGTTGATAAAATCCATGATTAGATATATCAGTGAGAAAAAAAGAATAATCAAATGTTATTGATGGGAATATGGGTCTCACAGTGTCAGCTTTCCCAATGTCAAACATGTTCAAAGATATAATGACAGCTGGAAAAAATGACAAGAAAAATTAACACAACAAATCCAAAACCACAAATGATTATTAAATTTTTAAAAAAAAAGTTCGAACATGGAAGAATTTGATCATTGTGATTTAGGGATAGCCCATGTCTCAGAGAAGGCTCACAAATTAAGATGTCCTAATAAGAAAGTCAGTCAAATGGTCACATGCACAATCTATCGTATCTAGCACCATCAATTTGTTGCAAACTATAATCAAGTTACTTTCTAAATAGCAAGTGGAATAACTAAGTAAAAATAGCATTAAATGATACTATTAGCAACCTAAAGATAAAATTAGTTCAAACTACTTAAACCATACATAAGGAGATTTGAAATCAGAGCGATTTGTCAATAAAATCCAACAGAATAAAGTGACTGAAATATGAATTATGAACTTGAGATGTATGATCTTTTGAGCCACAACAATCATGCTTGAAAAGGAGAAGGTAAAAATTAAGTAATATATATTCGGTAAATATTACAACCATAACTAGAAGTGAGATACTTCAAAAACATTATGCCAACTTTGCACCTGCACAATTACATTGTGATAAGGGCATAGAACTACAAATGCACCCAACAGAATTGCTCCAGATTACAAACTCATCCATTTAGATTGGCATTGCCATGCAACCTTCCGTTTGTTTGAGCTTCCATTATAACCTCTTTCATTTAGAAAATCAAATTTCAAAGTACCAGTTAATGTGAAAGAAATTGGAAGATTACCTAAAAAATACAATAGTAATAATAGTACAAAAATTATGGAAAACACTTACCCACAAGTCCACTGGTAGACATTTTCGACTGTATTGCGTTTGTGTATGACATTTGTATGCCAATCAACCCACTCGACATTTTCCTGTGAAAGACAAACCACACTAAAACAACTTTTTTTGATAATTTAAAATAAAGGTTAATTATCATAGTACTAAAGTGACTGTTTTATTTGTGGATCAGATTTTAAGTACAAAAACAACTGTTTGACAGTAGGGCCTAGGCACATGAGGGTATATGCAGAAGGGCAAAAGACAAGAAAACTAACATAATTAGAGAATTTTTACGAATTGCCTTTCTTCCACGAGATTCGCTAAATGGGATTTCCGATGACATGACTTTGTGTTTATCTAACTGCAATCTTTAGACATTCCAGTAAGAAGGAAAAACAAATAGGAAAGAAGACTGCTGGCTCATATACTTAATTTGCAATATTAAACAAATGCTTCCAGCAATCAATGACCATAAAGCACACATCCAACAATTTGTTTTTTAAAAAAAATCTCACGTCAACAAAGATGCCACAAGTGAATGTGATGCATGGGTGAGTGAAAAAATAAAGAGAGAAAAAGGGAAAACTGAAAAGTTAGCATAGAAAAATAGATGTGAGAAATCAACAAAAACATCAAAAATCTTTACGATATCTACTACATTTCGCATATATAGCATATTACATTGCTAGGAACTCGATTCATGTTTACTGAGAGGAAAAGAAAAAGATAATTTTAATAAGGATACAAAGAGTTCTTAAAGGTAGTTTACTCAACTTCTTGATCAGCCTTGGAGTATCAGTTTGAAAGGTTGAGAAGATTAAAATGCAAGGGTCAATTACAGAATCATCGTCTAAAATTGAAATTACAACATTTCCAATAGAATACTCCATGAAAGATCTAAGGGACATGGTCCGAAATATAAATGACTGTGCACCAACAGAAAAACCTATGAAAGATGAACATTTTGGACTCTGAGACTGCAAAGTTCTCACTCAATCAAAGTTTTACTATTTAAAAATGACTGCTTTGGAGATTATGTATCCATCATTTCTATTATTCAAAGGATAAAGAAATTTGACAGCTGAACACAGAAAAATTAGCCAAATTCTTCAATGGAGATTATTATTTTCTCACCAAGAAATTTGCAGTGGTTACACTGTATTCATACTTTCCAACTCTCTTGAACCAGACAATTAGTATTGTCTGCGAACTCGTAAGGACAGTCAGGGCAGGATTTGCGTAGTTTGGTTAGAGATTGAAGTGGACGTACATGAGGGTTTTCAGATTAAGTTGAGCTGTTGGGTTTTCAGATTAAGTTCCTTGATGATTGAATTAGTATTAAGGAGACTATTGGGCGAGTTTTGAGTTTGAAGGGGGTTGAAGGGTTTGACCTATGTTTCTGTTCTACCTTTCTGCTTGGAGGAATGGAGTATCTCTTAGCTAAATTTGACTGAATTAATCTCATATGTTGTTCTTAGTTTGATTGTTTAGGATGCCTCAAATCCGTGCTTAACTATTTTCATTTGGGTCAAAACTATTGGTAATAGATATTGCATCAAACAATGATCCTTCTTATAGCTTTAGGACATTCTAAACGGAAGTATATTTACATTGTTCATTAAAAAAAAAACCATGGAAATGTACAATTTTATGGGAAAAGAAATCTAATAGTTATTTTTTCTTATTTCACCATATCAAGCTGGGCCAAAAATCTTTCATGTTGAAAATTAAAGTTATTTAACCATCAATGTTTTTTTTAAATCCACCTTATTCAAGGGAAACTGTTATGCTGTAGGCCAAGTATATCATGCCCTATTTATTTTGCAAACCTGACAATTGGAACTTTTTAAATATTATAGAGATGTTTATTGTTTAGTTGATAGCTTTCACCCGTGCATAGCCAATTGCAGTAAACAGTAGGAAAAGATGATTATGCAGTATGTTGATGCAATATTGCAATAAAAATAGTCTTAATGGGAAAAGGGGGGGAAAAAAACAACTCAAACCTCGTGAATAGTACCATCACCTCCAACTGCTATCACAGCATCCACCCCTCTCGTATGGCCTGCATATCAATAGACCCAACACATTTCTAATATTAAACCAAGTCCCTACAAAATATGGTGCTTAAATTGAGCTCATCTATGTACATAAAAAGGAAAATGTGTACCTCTATGATTATGTCAATGACATGAGAAGGACATGAAGATAATCATGCCCACATTACAAAAAAATGATTTAGAATAAGAGCACACTGAATGCCAAAGAGACGTCTGTGAACACCCCATTTTTACACCCTCTAATCCTATTTTTTTTCTTTTATTATTTTAATTTAATTTTTATGTTTTTATTTTTTTATTTTTTATTTTTTTATTTTTTTATGTGCCTGAGGAGTTGAGAGAGAGTAAAACCCTCACTGAAGATCCAAACCCAAGCCTTTAGCTAAACCTTTGTTTCCAAGCACATTCTTCAAGCCCACACTAAAACCCAAGCCTGGTGTCTCCCTAAATCTGGGTCCTTTTTTAAAAAAAAAATCCCATTCATTCAGCCCAAGACCTAACCTCTAAGGCCCAGAGCCCATGCCCAGTTCTATAAAACCAAGAGGGAGGTTTTTTTTAGGAGAGAGAAAAGAAAAAAAAAACAAAACCTCATTCTCCCTCGGTTGAGAACAGAGAGTTCTCACTCCCTCTCGATTTCTCTCCCTTTCTCTTATTCCTCTTTGATCTCGGCAGCGAACTCCTCCATTCCCCAGCGAACCAGTCCTCGGCGAGCTGTGATTCACGCCCAAGCTCCGATCACCATCAGTTTGGTCGCATCTCGATTATAGCAGTCATCTTCTCCGACGAGCATGCTCTTCTCCGGCGGCAACAATTCGACAGTTTCATCAGCAGCATTTCCTAATCACGATCCAAGATCTGTAAAGATCTCAGTTCGTTTGAGCTCCGGTCATCTTCCCCGGCGGTAGCCCCATCCCTACCAGCTACCACTTCCCGCGAGCTTCACCATTTCAGCAGTGCAGTGACCACCACGCCGGCAGCTCCAACGCCACCGCCATCATCACCTTCAGATCCGGCCAGATCCAGTTCTCCTCGGATCCTCATTCCAGTCAGCAAGTTCTAATTTCAGATCTGGAAATCTTCTAGATCTGGAAATTTAAACTCCGGCTAGCACCTCCCGGTTTTCTCAGTGCGATCCAATGCTCACCTCCATCTCCGGCGAGCTTCACCACTAGCCTTGGCCAGTAGCTCTCCATCGTCAATTTTGATCTCTCCCGAAGCAAGAGGATCTCGCCACCGATCATCCTCTCAACCCAGATCTGTAAAGATCTCAGTCTCAGTCGCTCTCCGGTCATCTTCTCCGATCAGATCCACCTCCTGTGCCACTCTCTTCTCCGGCCAAGAGCTCCATCAAATCCAATGACATTTTTATTTTATTTTATTCAATCTGTATAATTAAGAGAGAGAGAAGAGAGCTCCAACCGGGAGCAGCTGCCAGTGTCTCCACCTTCAGGTATGATTTATTCCTCTATGTTTTATTCTTATCTAATTTCTCTTCCGTGTGTTGAATGGTAAAGTTTAAATCAGAAAGGGGCAGGGGTTGTTGTCTGTTTTGGAGCTCTTGGCTTTGGGTTAATCGATTTAAAGCCATTTTGTTTGGACTGGTCTTGTTCAAAATTTGGTTCAAACACTAACAACCCCTGTATGCGTTTAGCATAAGACCAATAGCATCGTATGAGTGTTCATTGTAGTTAATTTTTGCCAAATCCAATTTCAGTCTTCATTATTGAGCCAAAGTCGGCTAACCATCACTGGTTAATGGGCCTTGGCACAGTAGCATTGGTCCCCTTTAATCTGATCCCATTTAATTTATTGTAATTTATGTCATGTGTATATGTGTGACTAGGCCGTAGCTTATTTTCTCTTTTGCCTACCCTGGGCACGTAGGTTAGTTCTTGACTAGTTAAACTTGCCAAAATTAAAAAATACAAAAAAAAATCAAAAAATACAAAATAACAAAAACATTCAAAAAATCTAAAATGAAAAAGAAATCTACCCTAATAAATGAACTTCTCCTAGAGCTCCCCCACGAGCACCTAGCTACGCAACCATCTCCCGGAATGAGATTCATAAATCTCAATTCCACTTCCCCTCCCCCAACTCAAACACGAGTTGGAAGTGACCACACTCCGAAACGAGTATAAAAACAGTCACGGACCCCGAACTACTATGAGGGTCTGATTCCGACTAACCGGATAAGTAGGCAGCCCAATCAGGGTTCGACCCCAACCAAAAATAAACTTTTTACACCCCATATTGATTTGTATTCGATTAGCAAAATTAATAATTGTTTTAGGAAATATTAAGTGATTTTAAATGTTTAGCTTGGACCTAATGAGTAGGTTACCATCATTGGATGGAGGTCCTGGGGTGCCTAACCCCTTCCCCAGGACCTAAAGGGATCTCTTACCTAGACTACTCTGGACCGTAGACCCCCTTATTTGGATTATCTCGGGATCCTACTTCCCCTAAGTAGGTGGCGACTCTTAGAATAAATTTAGCGTTATTCCTCTACTCTCGGACCTTATCTCGACACTTAGAGTTGAGAGGGGAGGAAAGGCGGTAAATTTTGGTGTTCACAGCTTTGGCGACTCTGTTGGGGAAAATGCCTAAGATCCAACCTGAAAATTAGGTAAAAGCCAAACATTTCTAAATCACTTATTTTTTCTTAAAAGCAATTATTATTTTTGCTAATTCTTTCTATATTGTGGGTATGTCCTTATTCATGTTCTTCTCTTTCTTGTGCATATCATATTCATTGCATTTTAGTGTAATCACCTTATAACCCATTAGTTGGATCTATGGGGCCTACGGCTGTTTGATACGTATCTTCAGTGCCAGGGGCTTTCTGATCTGTGGAGTTCAGCTGGATCACGCCTTATGGGTTGTACCCGTAGAAACGGATTCGGTTTCTCCCACTTGCGCCAATCGTCCCATTTTGGGAGTCGCATATACGGCCAAGTGTCCCCCAACCACCTTAGGAACACCTTGCATTACCCCGGCATACGCATATAGATTAGGTTGTGATATAGTTTATAAGCAGTAGATTAGGATGGTTTCTCCCAATCCTACCCTGCTTATAATCTATACCCGCCCTCCTTTTTGGTTGTATATTAGGGTATCTTTTTGTACCCATATGTTCATTCAAGAAAGAGGGCATGTGTGAACCATGTTTGATGAGCCATGTGTGATTGAATAAACTCCCAACTCATCTCTAGACTTTGCATATGGGGTTCAACAACCCAGATTTTATTGGATATCCATATCCATATTCTATCTTAAATACAATGGGTCTTGGTTTCCAATAACCCAACTTAGTAGGTAGACCCCTATCTACCTACCCCATTGGTTTACATATGTCAAGGATCACCCTTTTCAACAAAATAATTGGTGAAAAAAAAAAAAAAACTCAAAATCAAAATTCAATAAAAACAAAATCAAAAATTTAAAAACTCAAAAAAAAAAAGAAGAAAAAAAAAAAGATCAAAAATTCAAAATCCAAAAAAAAACAAAGACAGTTCAGAATTAAAAAAAAAAAGGTTCAAAATTCAAAAAAAAAGAGAAGAGAAAAAAATTCAAAAGAACAAAAAATATAAAAAAAAAAATTTCAAAAAAAATGAAATGAGAAATTCAAAGTCCAAATAAAATCAAAAGTAAAAAAGTAAAAAAGAGTCAAAATTCAAACATAAAAAAAAAAGTGGAAGCTCAAAATTCAAAAAAGTCAAAAATTCAAAAAAAAATCATTAATTCAAAATTCCAAAAAAAATGAAAACTCAAAATCCGAAAAAAATAAATAAATCTGAACTTCAAAAAAAAAAAAAAAGTTCATTAACTCATAGTTCAAGAAAAATAAACAAATCAAAAGTTCAAAATTCAGAAGGAACAAAAATTTAAAATTTGAAAAATTCAAAGATCCAAATGTGTTGAAAAAAAATTCAAAAATCCAAATTGAAAAAAATCAAAAAAATATCAAAATTCCAAAAAAAGAATTCCAAAAAAAAAAAAAAAAACAAAAAAAAAATAATAATCAAATATTCAAAATTCAAAAAAAATATAAAGTTGAAAATCCAAAAAAAATAAAAAAAAATAAAAAAATTCATCCTCTTCATGGCACTATCCGTAATTGCACATTCACCTGCTAGTATAGCATTTTCACTGCACTACCAGTACATCTACACTGACTGCATGCTCCTGTGGCACTGTGTTTCATCATGGCATTGTACTGCACTTCATCATTGCACTACACTCACACTATCATTGCACCGTGCTCACTTTATCACTGCACTCCGCTCACTTTAACATTGCATTGGCTAGGTCAAGCATAGTCTCCGTCATGCATCATCTAGTTGGCAACACTCCCAGAGGTAGCACAACCATGAAGTCCAATTCCAAAAGTATACCATTCAAAACATGTCCTGACCCTTAATTTGGCACATCTCATTTAGGAAGTTGCTTAATAGGCCATTCATTTTGAGTCTCACATAGCACTCACCTCATTCATAATTCATCCATGCATACTCATGCAGCATCATAATCCAATCACCCCAGTTTGGTAGTGACTCGCTCTTTACTTTCATCTTTGGACTTGCCTAAACAGTTGGAGCAGAAGCAGAAAATATGGAGCACGGAGACACATTGAGTGACCAAAAGATCATCACGATAACTCTCCTTAATCATGAGCAAGACATCAGAGAAATTAAATTTGTACTCAAAGATGTTACTCTAGCTCTCAACAAACTCTTGGTGGCACGGAGGCAAACCCAGATTCACCCATCAACCATCCTAACAAACACCCGCTCATTATCTTAATGACACAACCACAATCTTCTCTTACTCAACATATCATTCCATGCCCACCCTCCGCACCGTAAAAGTGCGGGCACCACCCAAAACTTGACGGATGTGGCCAAACTTAATTTCGAACTTGAGACCCCTGAAACATCTGTCTCCATACATCCCATACATCATCCTGCTATATCAACAAATCACCCTTGTGCCATCCAAGAAAGCCAAGCAGAACATCTTCGAGCCCCGTCAAAAAGGAGTTCCAAGAGCAAGATGTCGAGCGAGATTGATCGAAATCAAGCCAGGTCTGAGTCAATCTTAGCTAGGTTTTCTTTCCGTCAGAGTCGGCCACAGTGGCCCATGTATATATCCAGTTTGCAATAATCGAGTCATCTCCACTTTTCAATTCCTTGAAATCTCTCTTCCTTTCAAGAGTCTCAATGAAGGCGTGACCTAGTACTTCTCAAAGAGTCTAGCGATCTGAAGCTATCAAAAATCCAAAAATATCTTTCTCCCAATAAAAAATGCTAGCTAAGCTTATTGGTTTAAATAAGGGATCACTCAAACAAAAGTCAAACTCATAACCCTCGGGGGCAGAGTATGATGAAGAGCATAGAGAGGGATTTCCAACAGTAAACCCTCAATCTCATGCGAGTGTTACAAAGCAGAATAGAGTTGGGTAATGATCCTACGTGTGCAAAAATTAGAACCTTGCTACGCCAGGGGCAGGGGGATCAAGGTCAAGACCGATTAGGCAAAAGGCAAGTTCACCTCCTGTTGTTCGCTGAACCCTCCAAGACACATTTCAAAGGAAAAATTACAGGATCCTAATTGTTGTACAGATAAAGCTCCTGACTATGACAAGGATGATCAAATGCAAAATTGTCAGACTCAGTCAATACATGAAGTACATCTACTACACGCAGAGGGGCAAGAGGAAAGATTTGCTTGAGGTGAGATTCAAAACCCACTAAGATCTCGATATAACTTGGGGCAACAGATTTACCACAATAGTACCCTCACCGATGCTTGGGGCAGGAATAGTGTGGTTGCTCAAGATCCAAATTTGAGAAATGCCGTGGAGCAACTATCATAGACAAGCAAGAAAGCGGATCTAAATCAAGATTTGTCCATGTCGAGGGAAAGCCACTCTCATTAAGATCTGAGATTTTTCTTCAAGTGACACATCTCATCAGAGCACTCACTCAGAGTAAAAGTGGTCAAACTCTTCACACAGCTGTGCAGATCAACAAGCCAGAGCAAATGATTCGTTTTCACCAAGGCATCATCGAGTTATGCGATGCAAGGGGCAAACTCAACATTTGTACAAGGAACCCTGAGCCAATCAACATGGATAAGGTTAAAAAGTATTATGCTTAGGGTCTTATTTGATAAATGCTTGCACTTTAAGCCTCTTCGGGAAAGGACAGGAGGCCATGTTTGTCACCTACTTCCCTTATGATTCATGTAACACCCTCGATATATCATCAAATTCCGATAGTTAGCCATCTCGAGCCTAATAGCCCTTCTTTCAAAAAACTTTCGACGGGACACCCTGTACTATGTCTGCTTGAACTACGTTAATGACCTGATCCTGTAAAAGGGTACGTAGGCAGCCTAGAAAATTAGGTTCGGTCATAACATTCAATCTATTGAGCAAAAAATCAACCTCAATAATAAAAAAAAAGGCACGTAAAAAAATAGAAAGACAAAATGTCAAAAGAAAAAAAAATGGGCAAGAAAAAAGTCAAGAGGCGCTCAAGTAGATGAATTTTCAATGGAAATTTTTATCTTCTATTAGAAGCAAAATAATCAAGATTCTTCTCCCCATAGCTGAAAATGATTTCTCAAGTAGAAGGGTGTCCCAAATATTCGGTCCCCTCAGCCTACATTTTGTCCTATCTTAAGTCCACCTCGATCCCCTAGAGATTAAGAGTGCAGACAATTTATCAGACAATATTCAAAAGCAGAATGCAAGCATCCAAGGCAATGAAGGGAGCAAAACCCAACTTGAAACAAATCGCGGGCATGAGTGAAAACCTGAAAAGGCCTCATTGCGCAAAAATTACACGAACCCCAGGTCTAGTCTTGCGACTAGGGGCAAAAAAGGGAAATACAAAAATTGATCAACTTCGCATGCATGAGTGAAAACCGGTAACGGCCTCATTGCGCAAAAATTATGCGACCCCACAACTTGGTCATTCCAAGGGTAAAAAAGGGAAAGTTGAAAACATCAAGCGTTCAACAGCAGTTTCCTTGAGATCAGTTCGAAGGAACTTCAAGCACCAATTGAAGGATTTTATGGTCGAAACAGAGCTTTACCTCAAGCAAATCGCGAGCATGAGTAAACACCGGAAACGGCCTTATTGCGCAAAATTATGCGAACCCCAGGCCTAGTCTTGTGACTAGGGGTAAAAAAGGAAAAAAAATTGATCAAACTCGTAGGCATGAGTGAAAACCGGAAACGGTCTCATTGCGCAAAAACTACGTGAACCCCAGTCCTAGTCTTGTGACTAGGGGCAAAAAAGGGAAATACAAAAATTGATCAACTTCGCATGCATGAGTGAAAACCGGCAACGGCCTCATTGCGTAAAAATTATGCGATCCCCAGACTTGGTCATTCCAAGGGTAAAAAAGGGAAAAGTTGAAAGCAATAAGCATTCACTAGGTGCATCCCCGAGATCAAGACAAAGTACTTTCAGGCATCATCTGAAGAATCTTATCGTCAGAGTGGACTAAGTGTCTCTTGTTCGTAGCAAGGCCCAATTCAGCATATGTCAAGGATTAAAGATCAACTTTACCACTGACACAGCATGACGGGTCATATTTGCTTAGCATCATGTTCTACCCTTGAGGACAAAATTCAATCGCCTTGTGAAGGTGATCACCTTATTAAATCCAATGAGCAAAGAAAGCATTTGCATTCGAAAATTTCGGTTGTCTTCAAAATAACCAACCAAAATCAGGATCTTGATATTCGTTTGAAATCAATCTCACTCAAACCGAAGGGCATGTCCAAGAAATATCTTATCATCCTCCACTTGGTCATCAAGGTCATAGTGTCGGTTATGTCTCTTGGCTTGGTCAAATCAATCTCATCTCAACAACTGTTCGGGCGCCAAACAACCTCGATTGGAAGCAGGAGCAAGGTCAAGAACATCTGAAATCTCTGACAAGCATGAGACTGGTATCTAAGAGCGAGTCATATACTTAGCCTATCATCAATCTGTATCTTCCATTAGTACTGCATTGGTTCAATCCAGGTCTAGTCGCATCATCCGCGCATTTGCATAAGTTGAGTCTTGCATTGTCCTGCTTCTCATACATGTTATACATGCATACCATTCAAGTCCAGTCAATACACATTCAACACACTACACTCTAGTTAACACTAGTTGCATACATTCGTTTGCTTAATCGAGTCGCACACTTTGCACTCTTGTAGCACTCAGTTGCACACATTTGATGGGGTCGCACACATTACACTCTAGTTGCACCCCTCTTGCACACATTACACTCTAGTTGCACCCATCTTGCACACACTCATTTGCACACTATAGTTGTACATATCGCATTAGTTGCACCCATCTTGCACACACTCATTTGCACACTATAGTTGTACATATCGCATTAGTTGCACCCATCTAGCACACTATAGTTGCACACACTCAATCGAGTTACTCATATTGCACTCTAGTTACACTCATCTTGCACACACTCATTTGTATACTCTAGTTACACATATCGCACTAGTTGCACCCATCTTGCACACTCAAGTTGCACACACTCAATCGAGTCGCACACATCACACTTTTACTACACTTGTACACACTCATTTGAGTTACACATTTTGCACTCTTGCTGCACTCAATCGCACACATTTAATGGGGTCGCACACATTTTGCACTCTTGCTACACTCAGTTGCACACACTTAATCGAGTCGCACATATTGCACTTTAGTTGCACACAGATTGCTCATACTCATTTGTACACTCAAGTTGCACACACTCAATCGAGTCACACATATTGTACCTAACTGCATTCCAGTTGCACACACTCAATCGAGTCATATTTCAGCCACTTTGTCACTTAGCACACATGTAACTCCACATACACCTCACCATATTTGCATCATCATGCATTTCTCTCAAGTCGCGTGCATGCCAAGCTAGGTAAGACCGCGAAGTCTCTAGCGCAAGGCTCGAACCAAACACTTTTCATCAATCAGACTACCTTCATCCATTTTGTTGGTTGACATTGAAGGTGATGTCACCATCAATCCTTTCGGTTGACATTGAAGGCAATGTCACTCTTATTTTGTTGGTTGACATTGAAGGCGATGTCACCATCAATCCTTTCGGTTGACATTGAAGGCGATGTCACCATCCATCTTTTCAGTTGACATTGAAGGCGATGTCACCCTCCCATCTTGTTGGTTGACATCGAAGGCGATGTCACCATCAATCTTTTCAGTTGACATTGAAGGCGATGTCACCCTTCCATCTTGTTGGTTGACATTCAAGGCGATGTCACCATCAATCCTTTCGGTTGACATTCAAGGCGATGTCACCCTCCCATTTTGTTGGTTGACATTCAAGGCGATGTCACCATCAATCCTTTCGGTTGACATTGAAGGCGATGTCACCCTCCCATCTTGTTGGTTGACATTGAAGGCGATGTCACCATCAATCCTTTCGGTTGACATTGAAGGCGATGTCACCATCCATCTTTTCAGTTGACATTGAAGGCGATGTCACCCTCCAATCTTTTCGGTTGACATTGAAGGCGATGTCACCCTTCCATCTTGTTGGTTGACATTCAAGGCGATGTCACCATCAATCCTTTCGGTTGACATCGAAGGCGATGTCACCCTCACTCTTTTTGTTGGTTGACATTCAAGGCGATGTCACCATCAATCCTTTCAGTTGACATTGAAGGCGATGTCATCCTCTCATCTTGTTGGTTGACATTCAAGGCGATGTCACCATCAATCCTTTTGTTTGACATTCAAGGCGATGTCATTCATCACATTCATTCCATCCTCGACTTTCATGCCATAGTATTCTCGCTCCAAACACTGTATCAGTCTCCATGCAGTAGTGTTCTAAACTTTACGTAAGCATTCTTCGTGCTCCGTGCGCATTTCAACTTTCCTTAAGCATTCTCGGCGCTCCAGACACTATATCAGTCTCCAGGCAATAGTGTTCATGAGCTCCCTTCAATCCATCATATCCGTTTCGTCCTCAACTTCCAGCACTCGTAGCTCTCCGAACACTATATCAGTCTCCATGCAGTAGTGTACACGAGCTCCCTTCAATCCATGTTCCATATGCACCCATTTTCTCCAGCAGTCCTCCGTAATGAGGCTATAAACTACTATCCTTTACTCCATCCTTTTGTTTCAGGCAAGTTTACTAGGATTAGAGTTTAGTTCCCTCTTCTTTTATCTTTGATTCTCATAAGCTTTTCAGGATTTTCGTGTGTAAAAATGGCAGTGTTTCAGTCTTTGTCGTTCAATTGCCAGCACTTTCCGACAAAGAGGGGCAACTGTGAACACCCCATTTTTACACCCTCTAATCCTATTTTTTTTCTTTTATTATTTTAATTTAATTTTTATGTTTTTATTTTTTTATTTTTTTATGTGCCTGAGGAGTTGAGAGAGAGTAAAACCCTCACTGAAGATCCAAACCCAAGCCTTTAGCTAAACCTTTGTTTCCAAGCACATTCTTCAAGCCCACACTAAAACCCAAGCCTGGTGTCTCCCTAAATCTGGGTCTTTTTCTTTTAAAAAAAAAATCCCATTCATTCAGCCCAAGACCTAACCTCTAAGGCCCAGAGCCCATGCCCAACTCTATAAAACCAAGAGGGAGGTTTTTGAAGGGAGAAAAGAAAAAAAAAAACAAAACCTCATTCTCCCTCGGTTGAGAACAGAGAGTTCTCACTCCCTCTCGATTTCTCTCCCTTTCTCTTATTCCTCTTTGATCTCGGCAGCGAACTCCTCCATTCCCCAGCGAACCAGTCCTCGGCGAGCTGTGATTCACGCCCAAGCTCCGATCACCATCAGTTTGGTCGCATCTCGATTATAGCAGTCATCTTCTCCGACGAGCATGCTCTTCTCCGGCGGCAACAATTCGACAGTTTCATCAGCAGCATTTCCTAATCACGATCCAAGATCTGTAAAGATCTCAGTTCGTTTGAGCTCCGGTCATCTTCCCCGGCGGTAGCCCCATCCCTACCAGCTACCACTTCCCGCGAGCTTCACCATTTCAGCAGTGCAGTGACCATCGCCGGCAGCTCCAACGCCACCGCCATCATCACCTTCAGATCCGGCCAGATCCAGTTCTCCTCGGATCCTCATTCCAGTCAGCAAGTTCTAATTTCAGATCTGGAAATCTTCTAGATCTGGAAATTTAAACTCCGGCTAGCACCTCCCGGTTTTCTCAGTGCGATCCAATGCTCACCTCCATCTCCGGCGAGCTTCACCACTAGCCTTGGCCAGTAGCTCTCCATCGTCAATTTTGATCTCTCCCGAAGCAAGAGGATCTCGCCACCGATCATCCTCTCAACCCAGATCTGTAAAGATCTCAGTCTCAGTCGCTCTCCGGTCATCTTCTCCGATCAGATCCACCTCCTGTGCCACTCTCTTCTCCGGCCAAGAGCTCCATCAAATCCAATGACATTTTTATTTTATTTTATTCAATCTGTATAATTAAGAGAGAGAGAAAGAGAGCTCCAACCGGGAGCAGCTGCCAGTGTCTCCACCTTCAGGTATGATTTATTCCTCTATGTTTTATTCTTATCTAATTTCTCTTCCGTGTGTTGAATGGTAAAGTTTAAATCAGAAAGGGGCAGGGGTTGTTGTCTGTTTTGGAGCTCTTGGCTTTGGGTTAATCGATTTAAAGCCATTTTGTTTGGACTGGTCTTGTTCAAAATTTGGTTCAAACACTAACAACCCCTGTATGCGTTTAGCATAAGACCAATAGCATCGTATGAGTGTTCATTGTAGTTAATTTTTGCCAAATCCAATTTCAGTCTTCATTATTGAGCCAAAGTCGGCTAACCATCACTGGTTAATGGGCCTTGGCACAGTAGCATTGGTCCCCTTTAATCTTATCCCATTTAATTTATTGTAATTTATGTCATGTGTATATGTGTGACTAGGCCGTAGCTTATTTTCTCTTTTGCCTACCCTGGGCACGTAGGTTAGTTCTTGACTAGTTAAACTTGCCAAAATTAAAAAATACAAAAAAAATCAAAAAAATACAAAATAACAAAAACATTCAAAAAATCTAAAATGAAAAAGAAATCTACCCTAATAAATGAACGCCCCCTAGAGCTCCCCCACGAGCACCTAGCTACGCTGTCATCTCCCGGAGTGAGATTCATAAATCTCATTCCACTTCCCCTCCCCAACTCAAACACGAGTTAGAAGTGACCACACTCCGAAACGAGTATAAAAACAGTCACGGACCCCGAACTACTATGAGGGTCTGATTCCGACTAACCGGATAAGTAGGCAGCCCAATCAGGGTTCGACCCCAACCAAAAATAAACTTTTTTTTACACCCTATATTGATTTGTGTTTAATTAGCAAAATTAATAATTATTTAGGAAATTTTAAGTGATTTTTAAATGTTTGATTTGGACCTAATGAGTAGGTTACCATCATTGGATGGAGGTCCTGGGGTGCCTAACCCCTTCCCCAGGACCTAAAGGGATCTCTTACCTAGACTACTCTGGACCGTAGACCCCCTTATTTGGATTATCTCGGGATCCTACTTCCCCTAAGTAGGTGGCGACTCTTAGAATAAATTTAGCGTTATTCCTCTACTCTCGGACCTTATCTCGATACTTAGAGTTGAGAGGGGAGGAAGGGCAGTAAATTTTGGTGTGCACAGCGTCTATATAAAGATAAAATATAATGCAGGAGCAGCTAAACCCCATAAGGATTCTGAACTGGTTTAGCAAATTTTTTGCTCAATTAGTCTATTTCTCTCTTAATGCCTCCCACAATGCAGTATATGAACCATGCATGTATCCATGATTTTTCCAATGGATTATCCTCACCATTGGAATCAACATTATTCAAAAATGGCTCCAGTTAAACAAAATTTAAATACATGGGCACCTATTAAGTATAAGAGAAATGCTCAACTAAAATTTTATAAATATATCAAAACCCCAAAAACTAATACCAAGAGAAACTGCATATATAAAGAAATCACAATCACCATGACTATAACATCAATAGAAATTAAAAGAAAATGAAATGAAAGACTCGCCACGACTTCCGCCCCATGACTGTTCTACCATGCACTCTTGACTAATTTTCAGAGTTCAACAAATCTAAATTCTAATTTTTTCTGCCTACACTATCATGTATACCCCAAGATGCACTTCATTAGTAAATAATCCTCTAAGTAACATTCAAGAGAAAGATATTACGATAAATTATTATTTTGTACATGAAAAATGTCAAATAAATTTATCATTTCCTACATGAAAAGTGTGTCAAGTGCACCCCATGACACAGAGAGAGAGGGTGTTTGGCTGGGAGATAAAGTGGAAAAAGAGGGAATGATAAAGGATGGACTGAGAGAGAGATGGTGATGCTCCGACCGCTCTCCAATTATCATTGTAGTAGATATCTAAGCCATTGGCTTGGGTTGATCACGGTGTCAGCTCAATCTCACCCCGTGTATATGTGATATGTATCATATGCATAATAAGTGGATAATAAAAAGAGTAAAGTAAATCTCAATTAAGAATATAGGGAAATAAAGAGTTTCTAAGGTGCTCACCTCAATCTTTTGTTTTTTTGCAACCGATTCACAATCCCTTGCTGCTAGTTCAATTTTCTAGTCGAGGTTAACACTTGTTTCCCCTGCACCTCCTTGATGATGGCCATCCAATCGGAACTAAAGCAAACCATGATGGGAATAGAGAGATAACTCATATTAAATTGCTTTTGTTTTCTTATTCTGATCAACGATGATTACATGATGTGGATGATTATATTACCAATGGCTATATAATGGGATAAATCTGTCATTTGCATAACCAAGTAATATCACCCAATCTAGAGTGACATACCCAAATCCTAACATTTAAACCCAAAACCAAGAAAATAGGTCAAGTCAAACATTGTTAAATTAACCAAGTACTCTCACTTGTCTGTTTGGGGTACTCAGACCCAAATTCAGATCAACTCACAATCCAAAACCTTGATCCTACTTTCATAAAAGTCAGGTAGGTTAATAGGTCAGATCCAAATAGAATATTTTTATTATTTGAAACCAATGTTTGAAAAATTGAATCTGTGATGCAACTACCTAGTACTTTTCCTGAAAAGAAAGCTTCTTGTAGAGGCATGATGTGTCCAACTAAACCAGTAAACAAATCCTAACATTTAAACCCAAAACCAGGAAAATTGGTCAAGTCAAACATTGTTAAATTAACCAAGTACTCTCACTTGTCTATTTGGGGTACTCGGACCCAAATTCGGATCAACTCACAATCCAAAACCTTGATCCTAATTTCGTAAAAGTCGGGTAGGTCAATAGGTTAGATCCAAATAGAATATGTTTATTATTTGAAACCAATGTTTGAAAAATTGAATCTGTGATGCAACTATCTAGTACTTTTCCTGAAAAGAAAGCTTCTTGTAGATGCATGATGTGTCCACCTAAACCAGTAAAAAATGCTCTCCCTCTGTAGTGAGCAACAATATCTCTCTTGGCTATCAGGTCCATCTCTTGAGTTGTTACCTGCCAAAGTGAATAAAACTAAGATAGAACTCAAATGTTGAAAGTAATCCAAAGTAGTATGATATCAGGTAAGAGATTAAAGTAAAGAATGAGGTAGTAACACAAAAACGACAATTAAAAGATTTTGGCAAATGTAATTGAAGGAGAGAAACTTGTGACAGGCAAAAATAATGGACATTAATTCATGTATTCACCTGAACTTCCAAACGAAACATGCTCTCATGTAGAAACGGAATAACTGTTGTATGGAGACTTTGGTAGCCATTAGGTTTTGGAGAAGCAATGTAATGTTTCATCTGTTGCAAAATTAAATCAATATCTTTAAATGAGCTAATAATTTTCTCAACTCTTGAGAAAATTGGAAATTCTAGGAAAGGAAGAGAAGGCAAAATACACACAGCTACAGGAATGGGTGTCTAGATAACATGGAGAAGCCCAAGAACATGGTAGCAAATCTGCATATAGCCCAATAATTAGAGAGATGTAAAAAACATATGTAAAGTATCATACATGATATTAACTCGAATGTTTGACATGGTCATGGATTCACCTGTTGTGCACTACTAAAGGCCCAATTCCAATACATCGCTTTGGTTTTATAATAATAGTAGCTAGTAAGAAACAATACTCAACAAAGAATCATGTCAAAAAGCAATTTTAAAACATTACATACATTTCCTAATCATTCACCCCAAGATCATTTCAAGGCAAGTATCAAAACAAATCTGTGCGATTTGGTTGATCTCATTTATTCCTCCTTTAGATCTGAGCATCGCTTTATAGATACTGCAATACATAAAAATATCAACGTGTTTTTTAGTAGATACATATTGCTTTTGCTATTTGCACATAATCTGAAAATCCCATACACTAAAAATAAATAGAGACTTGCTTATTTAGATACTCTCATGCATGAAAAAAGGAGAGAAGTTGAAAATGATGATTTACAGAAAGACAGAAAAAAAGAATTTTGAATTGTTTGAGAAATAAGTACCTATAGGGCATGTTCCAAATGCGAGAAGTCCCAATATCTTCAATGACGATGGTGCATCCAATTCTGGGAGATGGGTTGTGACATCTTTCTAATTAAATAATTACAACCCAACACAAACCATTATAATAAGAACAAATATGAAGAAAAAAATTTCATGGCGAAGATTTTTTTTTTTTTTCATCAATCAAGAAAACAGTGTTTTCGCTTCTTTAAAGCACAAAGGTTGGAGGTGAAGCTCACATAAATATGGAACAAAAGTCTTAATCTATAATGGAAGTAACTTGGGAACCTCTGTATACAAATGGAGTGGGGTGTGGGCTTGGTGATTCATATCTCAGAACATGTTGTACTCATTTTCGTTGCTCAGCCGGTTGTAACAGAGCATAGCTATTACAAAAATAAAATAGGAAGAAAGCTCCATTAACAGGGCTCCCCAACCTATAATGCCAACATGCTTTAAGATAGCCGGTATTGCAATGCTTCCCACAGCTGAAGCTCCAGTCATGAACTTGGTAGCATCTACCCAGCTATTCCCACCATCGGAAAAGTGAGAGGAGGTATCAGATCCTGCGAAAAACATCAAAGGCATGGGAAGAAGTACATAAATCAATACTATTAGCATTGGCCACCAATTCTTGAACAAAGCACATGCCAAAACTTGCAACACGATTCCCGCAGAGACCAAAATTGTCAATAAAGCAAGTTTTCCGGTGTGCAAGCAGGCAATTACATAACCCGGTAAGTATGCCATCATCTGAATCTTTACATCCATGCCCCATCTACCGATCACTTTACAATTCTGGCGAAGATTTTGTTATTTGGTCACAATCTGAAAATCCTAAACAGTAAAGATAAAACAGAGCTACAGAGGAAACACTTTCGCGAAGAGACCGATCAGCTGTCCTAACCAACACTTTGTCCAAAGCCCTCCAGAAGAGCTTCGACGTCCTTGATCATCCACTCATCCTACTCCAACGCCTTTGACTGCGGCTTCACTAACGATGACGACCTTATAAGGAGGAGTTCGGTCATTGCAGGGGTAGACGGCAACCTTATAAAGTCTGCTCCAAATGCAGCGGTGGTAATGGCTTGGTTATTGAATGACCCTCGAACGTTTTAATAGGAGGATCAACCTAGAGGAGGATCAAGGGTTGGAACACTTTGAAAACTTTTGATGGATTGAGGGGAAGACAAAATGGTTCCAACGCTTTGAGAAAATCTTGGTGACTCTTCGTATTTTGTGAAGAAAGAGGTGAAGAAAGAGAGGGTGTAAAGAAGATGAAAAGGAAAAGAAGATATAGGGTCTCACGGTTTGAGAAGAAATAGATGACTTAGAATGCTTATGTGGTTCAATACTGAATGAGGAAAGGGATGGACCCAAAAGACAAACATTTATTAGAGATGACACGTGGCAATAACTTGAAGTCAAAATAGAGGATTTTGAAGGTATCCACGTGGATACCAACAGCTATATAGGAGTAATATAGATATATGTGCTGTAGACCAAATGGTAGTAGATTGATTATTGAGCTAAAGTTGGTCTAAAGTGGTGTAATCCGTTGATCTAACATAGATTGTCGATTTCTAGCTTTTTACATCACACTGTTATTTAGCATGGCGGCTAAATTGTAAGCATTATTGAAATTTACGTATACATTAACTCTTTTGTCACTTCAAACACATGCATGAACCTATACAACTATACATTAGCACCTCTTGAACATTCAGAAGGAAGGGAAGATGAACATAACATGCTGCTTAATGGAAGAAAATCGTCGATGTTCTTCCCTCTGACCATGAGTGTTGGAAGGTCAGGAACAATGGGTTTGTATAGATTTAACAGTTGTAACCGCCTCTTGGAGAGATCCTGACCTTCAAAATCGCTGACCACTGGGAAGAACACAGAGGATATGGTTCCCCTGCTAAACATGCATGCACTTGCATTTGTAAACAAGTAGTATATCCAGTTGGGTGATGAGGAGTTTGTTCTCTTACATGAACATTTCATCTATTAGCATCTTGAGTGTTTTCATTTCAAGAGAAAATGGGTAAAGCAAAAGAAAATCCTGATCATTTGGTGTTGGGTATGGGAAAAAGACCCATTTTTCAAGAACCAACTTTCTCAAAAATGGGGAAAAGACCCATTTTTCAAGAACCAATTTTTTTGATTTGAAGAGTTGAGCCCACAACTAAACTAGCACTTAAAGATTGAACAGTCCAAGTTAGATATCTGATCATTTTTTTTAGTTACTTATAGATCGAACAGTCCAAGTTAAATATCTGGTCATTTTTTTAGTTATTTAATTCTTTTAACATGAATCAAGCAGTCTAGATCGGTGAGCCGAGCCCCTAACTAAACTGTTAAAATATTGAACTGTCCAATATAGATATCTGATCATTTTTCTGGTACTTCAACTCTATTATCACAAACCAAGCAGTCCAGATTGATGAGCTCAACGAGAGATAGGCATGGATTATAGGGAGTAGTTTAATTGAACTCTTGCAAGAATAAGGAATCTACAATAAAAGAGCTATTATCCAAGGACAAGCTGGAATGAAACGACTCACAATCAATCCATAAAGTTGAAGCAAAACCCTGTATCTACATTTCTATTTATGTTGTTTTAATCACATCATATCAAAGAGTTACTTACATAGACAAACTATATATATATATATATGTTACTAAAACAAATACAGTAGAAAGAATTTCTGGGATTGTCATTTGGCCAGAGCATTCAATTCTTTGCAACTGGGGAGGGCTGAGGAATGAGTTTTCATGGGTAGAGATTGGAATTGTTTCAAACTTGCAATCCACTGAAATCAATTGAGTGTAGTTTCTATTACTGTTTTCTTCAATGGAGATCATGTTAATGAGGTGGAGTAGGACCTTCTCGAGCTCTTCTCCATTGCTCCATTCGTGGACCTCCGCCTTCATTAGCATTGGGTTGCCACGAATGAGCTCATAGACTGGGAAATTCTTCCTAGGCATCATATAGTCTCCTTCCCGGAGTTTCAGACTTGGGCAGAAATCACCCCTACCATCTCCAAGGTAGATGATTCGTTTCTTCCCCTCAACCGAAGCAGAAGCTTGGATCCTTTCAATCACCAGACCCTGTTGTAAGAATCATAAGAAAGTTCCCAAGTGTTAGCAGAAGAAGAAAAAACAGAAACAAAGGAATGTAAAAGTAATTGAAGGGGATTCAATGAATTACCTTGCACATGTTAGATGGGCAGAGACTGCATCCATGAGGAGTTGAGGTGGAATCATGGTAAGGTAAGATCCTGAGCTTCCCTTCTTCATCAATCAAACTAGGATTCGTGTTGGTTTCCGAGAAATAATCCATCAGCCCATAGTGTTTCAATACTGTTTCAATGAAGAACGTATTTGCATCGCTTATTATTCTTAAATCACACCTGAAATTAACCCTTTACCACCGTGAATTTCTCAACAAAATCAAATTACAAAAAAAAAAAGTTTAAATTAAACAAGTATGAAGATGTTGGCTAAGAAAAATACCCAAGAGCATGTGCTGATTTAATGGCAGCGATGATCCGGGGATGCAACGGAGCCCGTTTCAAACACTCTGCAATATCCTTAATTGTTTTCCCCTGTGAGTGAATCTCCCCCATCATCCTATCCTGAAAATATATCAACAGAACAGAAACAAAGGGTCTCTCTGATTAATAACAGAACCAAAACAATGAGGTTCCCAACAATACAAAAACACAAAAAACAACAGAATCTCTCATTAAAACAGAATCCCCATTGATTTCTCACTGAAACAAGTTCAAAAGGAATTGATTTCTTTCATTACAATGAATTATAAATAAATAAATAAAAGTTAAAATCAACAGAAATCCAAGAATAAATAAAGCATACCAAAACAGAAACCCAAATAAATTGCTTGGAAAAACAATGTTCAGATTTTCTCAATATGAAAAAATGATGAAATCCCAACCACAAGAAATCTCTGAACAAATAAAGAAATAGAAATTAAACAAACCATGAGAATGTGGAAAGGCAGGGTTGGGAGAAGTTGATTGAACAACTGGGTGGCACCCAGTTCTTGCACCACCAAATCATCGCTATCACACTCTATAATCGTCTCATCAAAATCAAAAACCACCACGATTCCGGCCATTCCGACGACCAAAAGACAGTTTCCGGCGTTCCAAGGCGATTTTCCGGCCACTCCACTAGATTTCTTGCGTACAATTTACAAGTGCTACAATTTCTCGGAGACAACCTATTTATAGGGAAGTGTTCGAAAGTTGGACGCGTAACGACTAAATCGTGGCTAGATTTAGTAAGTAAAGTAATTTAGAAAGTACAGTAATGTTTAAGGTATGGTGCCAAATCATCTCCAGTGATAACCGGATGTGGCACATCCGGTTATCACCCCTAGAGGTCGCCACATGTCTCCTTTGACACCCCTTAACCGTGGGTAAGGTTTACTCACCCCTAGGGTTCACCCACCTATTTTTGGTTTTTTTTAAAAATATTAATTTTATTTTTAAAATTAAAAAACTGTTTTTTAAGTTTTGTTAATATTAAAAACAGTTTTTTAATTTTAAAAATAGGAGTGATATTTTTAAAAAAAACCAAAAATAGATGGGTGAACCTTACCCACGGTTAAGGGGTGTCAAAGGAGACACGTGGCGACCTCTAGGGGTGATAACCGGATGTGCCACATCCAGTTATACCTGGAGAGGATTTGCACCCTTAAGGTGTATATCGAGAGCTTATAATCGTTGGATTTTTGAAAAGGCTCACGATCCTCTCGAGTTGAACTCGAGAGAATCTCTCGAGTTCGAACCCTAGAGGTCGCCACGTGTCTCCTTTGTCACCCCTTAACCATGGGTAAGGCTCACCCACCCCTAGGGTTCACCCATCCATCCTTGGTTTTTTTTTTTAAATATTAATTCTTTTTTTAAAATTAAAATTTTTTTTAATATTAAAAAAACTCTAAAAACAGTTTTTTTAATTTAAAAAATAATAATTAATATATAAAAAAAAAACCCAAGGTTGGGTGGGTGAACCCTAGGGGTGGGTGAACCTTAGCCATGGTTAAGCGGTGTCAAAGGAGACACGTGGCGACCTCTAGGGGTTCGAAGTCGAGAGAATCTCTCGAGTTCACTCATCCATCCTTGGTTTTTTTTAAAAATATTAATTCTTTTTTTTAAATTAAAAACTTTTTTTAATATTCTCTCGAGTTCAACTCGAGAGGATCCTGAGCCTTTTCAAAAGGCACAGGATTCTCTCGAGTTGAACTCGAGAGAATCTCTCCGGTTCGAACCCCTAGAGGTCGCCACGTGTCTCCTTTGACACCCCTTAATCATGGGTAAGGTTCACCCACCCCTAGGGTTCACCCATCCATCCTTGGTTTTTTTAAAAAAATATTAGTTCTTTTTTTAAAATTAAAAACTTTTTTTAATATTAAAAAAACTCTAAAAACAGTTTTTTTAATTTAAAAAATAATAATTAATATATAAAAAAAAGAACCACATACTATGTTTTTAAGTTATTAACGGTTGTACAAAAATAAAGATAGGATTCGAACAGTTGTTTAAGTATAAACCCGAGAATGCTGTAAGGAAACTCGGATGTTCGTTATGATCCGATCACCTTTTGAGAATCTATCTAATCGTCCACGTGTAAAGCACTTTCCCGTCGGAAAAGCAAATGGCCAGCCTTATCCTTTCTGGAATGAGTAGTGATTAGCGGTCCCCTTATCATCTTACCCCGTGTCCTTGTGTCCCTTTTGAGTTTTGACATTCTTTAACCTGATCCGGTTAAGCTTAACTAAATTATAGTTACGAATTTTTGAAAAAAAAAAAAAACCAAGGTTGTTGAATTGCTTAACCCTAGGGGTAAGTAAATCTTAACCTAAGTTGGTGAGTATTTAAAAGTGGGGCATGAACCTGGATAAATGAGGACCGGTCATTTCCTTACATATAATAGAAACCACGAGTACATTAAACATTTTCCTTTCTATAATCATTCCCTTTTTATTTTCCTAAACAAAGGGTGCCCCAAATCCTTGGGGGGTAAGGCCTAATCATCGATCCACTCGAAAATTTTCCAAAGGATACCAACGTAAGTTGAAAAGTGGGAGTCAAACACACAACCATAGGAAACAAATCTGGGATGCTAGCCAACCGCAGCATCCTCTAATGGGTGGATTCATTCCTTTACCATTACCTACATGGAATTATAAATAAGACTAAGATGTTGTATGACCGTTCTAATCATATACAATTCGCTATCATACTTATAAGCAGTATGGTTTATAAATGACAAGTCAGGGGTGTATTCGAGCTCGGCTTGAGCTTGATTCGAGCTCAAATGCTTAAGCTTGAGCAAGCTTGAGCTCTATTCAAAATTTATTTAATTCAAGTAATTGACTCAAGCTTAATTTACATGACTATTTTACATATTTTTAATAAGATTCATACAAGAAAACAAGATTCAAGAATAGTTTTTCAGTCTAAAGAGTAGAGAGTTAAATCAGAGTCTACATTTAACTTCTTAAATTTTTTCTTATTATTATCTCTTAAATATATTTATTATATTATTATAATCTATGATAAATCAAGTTAAGAATATTATTTTATATTAGTATATATTACATTATCAAAAACTAGTGTCACAAACTTGGCTTATTTAAACATTCGAGATCAAATAAAAACTTGACTTAATTCGTTCACGAGCCAACGACTTAGCTTGACTTGAGTGTAGTCCTCTATATAATGGGCTGCCTTTTGGATGTGCCGTAGACCAAATGGTAGTAGATTGATTATTGAGCTAAGTTGGTCTAAAGTGGTGCAATCCGATGATCTATCATCTAGGAAGCTCGGATACTTTGAAAATGGAAACGTCCCGTATCACCGTATCAAATACCATACTCTAAGATAAAATTTAGTTGTTTTTCATAATTTCTGTCGTGTCACAGTACCCTTATCACATCGTGATATCTAAGTATCGCCGTACCCGTGCTTCCTAGTTTATCATAGATCGTCGATTTCTAGCTTTTTACATCACACTGTTATTTAGCATGGCGGCTAAATTGTAAGCATTATTGAAATTTACGTATGCATCAACTCTTTTGTCACTTCAAACACATGCATGAACCTATACAAAACTATACATTAGCACCTCTTTGACCATTCAGAAGGAAAGGAAGATGAACATAACATAACATAACATGCTGCTTAATGGAAGAAAATTCGTCTATGTTCTTCCCAGTGGCCATGAGTGTTGGAAGGTCAGGAAGAATGGATTTGTATAGATTTAACAGTTGTAAACCGCCTCTTGGAGAGATCCTGTCCTTCAAAATCGCTGACCACTGGGAAGAACACAGAGGATATGGTTCCCCTGCTTAACATGCATGCACGTGCATTTGTAAACAAGTCGTATATTCAGTTGTGTGATGGGGAGTTTGTTCTCTTACATGAACATTTCTTCTATTAGCATCTTGAGTGTTTTCATTTAGAGAGAAAATGGGTAAAGAAAAAGAAAATCCTGATCATTTGGTGTTGGGTATGGGAAAAAGACCCATTTTTCAAGAGCCAACTTTCTCAAAAATGGGAAAAAGACCGATTTTTCAAGATCTAATTTTTTTGATTTGAAGAGTTGAGCCCACAACTAAACTAGCACTTAAAGATTGAACATTCCAAGTTAGATATCTGATCATTTTTTTTAGTTACTTATAGATTGAACAGTCCAAGTTAAATATCTGGTCATTTTTTTAGATATTTAATTTTTTTTAACATGAATTAAGCAGTCTAGATGATGAGTCGAACAGACATAGGCATGGCCTGTAGGGAGTAGTTCAGAGCTCCTATTCCACAAACTAGAATGAAGCTATTTAGAATCAATCCATGAAGTTGAAGCAAAACCCTGTATCTTCATTTATATTTATATTTATGTTGTTTTAATCAGAGCATATCAAAGAGTTACTTGCATAGACACACTGTATATATGTTACTAAAACAAAGATAGTACAAAGAATTTCTGGCATTGTCATTTGGCCAGAGCATTCAATTCTTAGCTACTGCGAGCAACTGGGGAGGCCTGGGGATTGAGTTTTCATGGGTAGAGACTGGAATTGTTTCAAACTTGCAATCCACTGAAATCAGTTGAGTGCAGTTACTACTGCTGTTTTCTTCAATGGAGATCATGTTAATGAGGTGAAGTAGGACTCTCTCGAGCTCTTCTCCATCACTCCATTCGTGGACCTCTGCCTTCATTAGCATTGGGTTGCAGCGAATCAGCTCCCAGACTGGGAAATTCTTCCTAGGCATCATACAGTCTCCTTCCCCAAGTTTCAGACTTGGGCAGAAATCACCCCTACCATCTCCGAGGTAGATGATTCGTTTCTTCCCCTCGGTAGAAGCATGAGCTTGGATCCGTTCAATCACTAGACCCTATTGTAAGAACCATAATAAGTCCGCAAGTATTAAGCAGAAGAAAAAAAATTAAATTTAGACACAAATGAAGCATCTGCACAGTTCATAAGCAAATATAATATAGTATATTCTAGTCACTACCACTAATCCAGTTCTTCATGCAATTATATTCTCAAATTGTTACTAAGAAATTCACTGTAGGCCAAGCAATCGACTACGTGGGCTCCAAAGAAAAATAAACAAACTGGATCATTCAGTCAATTTGGTTGGTGAGGACTGAATCTGAAGCAGAACATTTCACAACATGCTCCGCCATGTTTGGATTTTGCCGAATAAATGACAAGTCTTTGGTTAATATCTAATTGAAGGTTTAAATTTTGGATTTTGCTAGCCACAGTCGCAAATCTTCCACAGACAACTGGGTGGCTACAATTGTCAAACAATCTCTCATTTTGGTTTTATAAACTGTTAAAATATGAAACATCTCCACGTGTTAGCCCCAATCTTGCGTCTGTGGAAAAATTTGGAGTAAATGCAACCAGGGCTAGCACTCCTCTTAAAATTTAGAAGTCAAGATTTTACCTCGAAATTAAAAGGTAGACAAGAGCACCTTTTTTCTTTAGAGCTTTTATCTCTACTGGGTTTTAAGTTTTTTTTTTTCCCCATTCTGGTTAGTAGGGGTTAATAATATCGCTCACCTCTCTCTCCCACGGGATTGATCCTGGGACCTCCCTCCTAGTAGGAGGTATTATAATTAAGCCCATTGAAGCTTCTTATCATTTGCCCATTAGAGGTTCTTCCATGGCCCATTAGAGGCCCTATCTCTGGCCATCAAAGGCTCTTTTTTCATGGTATAGACAACAAATCCAGCAGGTCTTCAATCTTCAATTGTGGAGGCATCAACTCTGGGCAACACATATACAGTAGCAAATGGCATGATCAACCAAGCACGCAGCAAAAATCAAACGGTGTCAAGTGGAGATCAAGAATACATCAAGCAGATTTCTACAAGCGGCAAACATGTGGAGATTTTTCAATCCCCATATGTTTGAGGGGGAGTGTTAGAGTATTGTAATAAAGTGAGTGAGAATGTGAGATACACTAAATCATTCAAGTGTATCTCATCATAATATTAGATTAGCATTAGTCAAGGATGGAATATATTTGATTAGGTTGATTTACTTTCCATAAGAGTCCATCTTCTAAAATCTATATAAACCCTATTTAGGGTCAAAGTAAATCATCGAATCTATCAAGAAATATCTTTTATATCATGGGGATACACTACCACGGCACGGTGTGTCGCTGCTTAAAGATAGTTGATACTTTCACTTAAAGATATGTTATTTTATCTCTATTGCGCTTAAAGATACTTGGCATACTTGTGCATGCTTTTTATTTAAAACTAGACTTTTATGTTCTGAGTTTCTATAAGAATTTTCAAACATTTCCTCACATGCATACTTTGATTTAAAACTAGACTTTTATGTTCTTGGTTTCTATAAGAATTTTCAAACATTTCCTCACTCCCTTATATTTCCGCCTAGAGAAATACTACTATTAAATTGGTGGAATTTTTCAAAAAATTTATCAACCAATCGAATTCTAAAAAATATTAGAGCTTATTATATTCTATAAGAGTTTTCGAACGAACCCTAAATTTTCAAAAAGCCCTAATCTTTAGTAGGAATGTAAAAGTAATTGAAGAGGATGAATTGAATTACCTTGCACATGGTGGATGGGCAGCGACTGCATCCATGAGGAGATGAGGTGGAATCATGGTAAGGTAAGATTCTAACCTTCCCTTCTTCATCAATCAAACTAGGGTTCGTGTTGATTTCCGAGAAATAATCAATCAGCCCATATTGTTTCAAGATTGTCTCAATGAAGAACATATTGGCATCGCTTATTATTCTTAAATCACACCTGAAATAAACCCATTACCACCGTGGATTTCTCAACAAAATCTAATTTTAAAAAAATTATAAAGAAGGTCTAAATTAAACAAGTATGAAGATGATGGCTAAGAAAAATACCCAAGAGCATGAGCTGATTTAATGGCGGCGATGATTCGGGGATGCAACGGAGCCCGTTTCAAACACTCTGCAATGTCCTCTGTTGTTTTCCCCTGTGAGTGAATTTCCCCCATGATCCTATCCTGAAATTTAAAAAAAAAAAAAACCAACAAATCTCTCATTAAAACATAATCCCAAGTGTTCTCTCACTGAAACAAAATGAAAGGAATTGAAATTTCTCATTACATTTTTTAAAAAAAAAAGATCAAATTAACAGAAATCCAAGAACAAATAAAACATACAAAGAATCTCTCACTAAACAAAACCCCAAGTAAATAACTTGAAAAACAATGTTCAGAAACATCAATAAAACCACAAGAAATCTCCCCCAGAAAAAATGAAAAAAAAGAGAGAGAGAGAGAGAAAGAAATAGAAATCAAACTAACCATGAGAGTGTTCCAAGACATGGTGGGGAGAAGTTGATTGAACAACTGGGTGGCACCCAGTTCGTGCACCACCAAATCATCGCTATCACACTCTATAATCGTCTTATCAAAATCAAAAACCACCACAATTCCGGCCATTCCGCCGACCAAATGGCAGTTTCCGGCGTCCCAAGGCGATTTTCCGGCAACCCAAACAAGGGCACACACCACTTACTTTCTTTTTTGCGTGCAACTTCCAAGCCCTTGGAGGGTCTATTTATAGGGACTTGTTTGGAAGCCAATGGAATGTTATACATGAAAGTTGGAGTTGGAGTTGGAGTTGGAGACGCCTGAACGCGTAAGTTATCACCGGGTTGGTTCAAAAGAGGATATACTATGATTATAAGTTATCACCGGGTGTACAAAATTAGTTCTGGAGTTGAACAGTTGTCACTCGTCAACTGTATTATTTATTTATTTATTTATTTTTGACAATAAGTTACCTTTTGTTATTAAAAAAAAAACACTAAGAATTTTGGAATATTCTTTAGGAATCATATTAGTCGTCCACGTGTGTAGAGCACTTTCCCGCCGGGAAAGCGAATGGCCGTTCTTTGTCCTCTGTGCTTACGTTTAGGGGTGTCAAAGGGCCGGGTTGGGGTAGGGCCGGGGTCAACCCTAGCCCTACCCTTCCTTACAAGAGTAGAGCCCTAGCCCGGCCCTAGCCCTTCAAGGGCTGGGGTTGATTGGGCCCTAGCCCGGCCCCTCAAGGGCCGGGACCAAGCCGGGCCGGCCAAAGGCCCAAAAGAAACAGCGGAATTTTTTTTTTTTCATCTAAGATAATAAATTTTTTTTTACTACACCGACTGTCAACCTTACATGGAAATGGATACCCTCCTCTTTTATTCAGGTTTATGATCAACATTACAACAAAAAGAGCAATAACAGAGTTAAAAAAAAAATTTCTTTATGAGTGACAGTCATGCACAATAAACCAAAACATAGTATAGGTAAACAAGTAGAATAATAAAACTATATAGAACAAAATTGAAAATATATTTAAATATAAAACTGAAAGTAGAGAGTAAGATATGAGAGAGAGAGAGATGATCGATGAAGAGCCGAAGTGGTATGTGGCCTATGCGATTGAAGTTGAAGAATGAAGAGGCAAAGTCTTAGAATGTGAATACAAGTTAGGGTTTGGTCTGTGTTAGGTTGGTTTTTATAAGGTCTTTAGTTGGCACAATTACAAACATAGCCCTACTTTCATAACGTTAATGAAAGGTTAAAGGGAGCATATTAGTAAAATTATTAAAAAATATTTATCTTAAGATAAAGTAGGGCCGGACAGGAGGAGCCCTAGCCCGGCCCTAGAGAACAAGGGCTTCCAATTTTTTGGCTCTGCCCGGCCCAAGGGCTGAGGTAGGGCCGAGCTTTGGAGGGCTTTGGAGGGCCGGGCCGGGTACCCTTCTATATGGGCTTTTTTGACAACCTTACTTACGTTTGGTTGTCGAGAAAGGAGTTAAATCTACGGTGATAACCGGATTTGGCAAATCCGGTTATCACCCCTAGAAGTTGTCACGTGTCTCCTTTGACACCCCTTAACCGTGGGTAAGGTTCACCCACCCCTAGGGTTCACCCACCCATTTTTGGTTTTTTTTTTTTAAATATTATTTTTTTAAAAAAATTAAAAAATTGTTTTTAGAGTTTTTTTAATATTAAAAACAGTTTTTTAATTTAAAAATAATAATTAGTATTTAAAAAAAAAACCAAGAATGGGTGGGTGAACCCTAGGGGTGGGTGAACCTTACCCATGGTTAAGGGGTGTAAAAGGAGACACGTGGTGACCTCTAGGGATGATAACCGGATTTGCAAAATCCGGTTATCACCGGAGATGATTTGGCTCCATCCAGAAAATAGGTGAAATCATAAAAAATAAAAATAAATTAAAATTAAAATTTTGAATCTTTAATACAATTATTAGTTGTGATTTGTCCAAAAGACAAAAAAAAAATATAGGTTTTTATTTATTTTCTAGGGTGAGTTTTTTTTAATATTAAAATATTTATAAAAAAAATTAATATTATTTTCAAAAAACTAAGGATAAGTGGATAAACAGTTAAGGGGTATCAAAAGGGTCACATGGCAGCCCTAAGGGGTAATAACAGGCTCCGTTGAGGATTAGGTCTCTTTGTTGATAAGCACATGGTTTTTGATGTGCCACCTGTTGGACGTGTCATAGGGTTATAGCCCAAATGGTAGCATGAAGTAATATTTTTTTCATGGTGGCTTGTGTTACTACTATGAATTTACGTATGCATTCAGAAGACAACTCTTTTTCTACTTTAAATCAAACACATACACGCACCTCTACAAATCATCTGTATGTAGCCCACACTACATCAAACATCAATTTGAACTATCCGATAATCATCCCAAAAAAGTCTAATCTAATCGTCTTAACCAAAAATAACTGAGATGATATGGACTTTTTAACCCCCCAAAAAATGAAATGATTTAGATCATTAAATTTATCTTTACTATTATAATGCGAGAGCCTTGTATAGATGAATTTTTCAAAATTCCTAAACTACCCTTATATAAAAACAAAACATTGATTTAATATTTTACTTTATTTCTTAAACTACCCCTTGCCTTTGATTTAATGTTTTACTTTAATTCCCAAACTACACCTTGTTCATCTATCTATTTAGAATCACAGCCAATCGCGATTGAACTCGGGGAGAGTTCAATTGCACCCGCGGGTTAACATGTGTCCCTTTTAACTCTTATTAACTGTGGTTAACTCCTTCCTCACGCGTTCACGTGCATCGCAAGTGCCACTAGCGAGTTCAATCGCACCCTCGGG
The DNA here is from genome assembly GCA_015143295.1 of Tetracentron sinense. Classification (NCBI taxonomy): domain Eukaryota; kingdom Viridiplantae; phylum Streptophyta; class Magnoliopsida; order Trochodendrales; family Trochodendraceae; genus Tetracentron; species Tetracentron sinense. The sequence goes on from CM026565.1 coordinate 36,232,464, forward strand.
TTAACACGTGTCCCTTTTAACTCCTATTAACTGTAGTTAACTCCTTCCCCTCGCTCTCACGTACCATCGCACGTGCCACCCGGAAGTTGATAGTAATAGTTATTTACCCTAATCATTAAGAAACGATGTTAAACTTTTGATCAAATTGCATGTGCCGGATGCCATAAATGCATATAGAAAATACTCTAATAGTAATTTCAAGCACTGTAATACTTGAATTTGGTTTAAGGGATCAATCAACGTCGTTGATATGCATTTACAGCTCGCCTCTTCTCGATAATCGATGATCCTGTAATTTTCCCACATGGACAACTATTAAAAAGGGATAACCCAAGAATCCATGCTTTTAATGGTTATGAATGTCCCATTAATTCAATTTTGAGGCTATGTTCTATGAGTTGGAACAACCTAGATGCATCTCAAGCCCATATGTAACCCAATGATGGGGTGTGATCTCTCTTATACATATGATTCGTTCTCTTTGTTTGATGACTTGTGAGAGCTTTACTCCCACAGTTAATCATAGGTAAATGAAATCCCTAACCGAAAAAATAGTAATAATGTGTACGTGAGAATTGTCCACTGAGTACTTAAAAATCTAAGGAAAATATACAATTAATGAAGTGGTGGGGGTGATTAAGCCGTCCATCTGGGCACATTACTGGAAAATCTTACCAAACATTGCGAGGAAGGCTGCAAACACACCTTCAAAAGGGGGCGGAGCCAGGAATTTTTCATTGGGGGCGAAATACATAGCATAAAAAAAATTAATGGATTTGGGGTATGGAGCTTGGGGGTTCAGGGGTGTAGTCCTCGTGAATTTATTTTTTTTGATAATTTCTTTTTTTTTAGAAATTTTTTTCCCAATTATGCCCTTGAAGTCACCACGTGTCCCTATTGATAACCTTTAATGGTGGTTAAGATTCACCTACTTATCCTTAGTTTTTAAAAAGATATCAAATTGTTATTCGAACGCTAGTTAAAATTCACTAACCCCTAAGGTTAAAAAACAAATTAATAATTTTTTTTTAGAAACCAAGTAAGTGAACCCTTAGAGTGGGTGAATTTTAACAATAGTCAGGGATGACAATAGGGACATGTGGCGAGCTCAACAGATCAAGGGTATAACCGGACTCCATTTGGGGGCCCACTACATATGTGACAAAAAATTTGGGGGCCACTGTATACATATATAGAACTAAAAGGGGGGGGGGGGCTATTAAATTTAAAAAAAATTGCTGAACCCGCTTGTGAGCATGGGATTTTTTCAACCTCAATTTCACAATATATTGTTTGACTTGAGAGTCGTCACCTATTCATTCTTAGGAATAGGTCCCGAGATGGTTGGATAAGAACTTATGGTCAATCAGAGATTAGGGTAAGCGATTCGATTAAGTTCGGGAAAGGTGTTAGGCATCCCGAGACTTCCATTTTTCAATAATTACCTATTCTCTAAATTTAAGTCAATTTTAATCTCAAAGTTTAATTAAAATGTCCAAGTGTTTTAAAAAATGTTAATCCAAGAAATATAGAAAGCTAGATAACTAAGGTCGAACCCGATAAGGTTGCCTACGGATTCACAATATGAGATCAGACTGAGCATAGTTCTGGCACATGAGCCCGTGCCAAGGCTAAAGGGTATGTGTGTGTGTGCATAGGGTGGTCAAGGGTCTAGCCCGGATGACTAAGGTTTAGTTGACCGGGGAGGTCAAGTGCTAAGAGGTGAGTCTAACCGCAGTTAGGAGGGTGTAACTATGGCTATGGACTAACCATAGTTAAGAAAAGCCTAGTGAATCTCTTTTTGGGTGTTTTACATTTTTCATATTTTTTCAGTATTTTATAAGAATATTCGTCAAGTTAACTGTGGTTAATATCAACTAAGGTTGAGTTAACCATGGTTAAAAACTAACTGCAATTAGGATAACACTAACAAATCACTTTTTGTTCTTTTTTGGAGTTTTTCTATTTTTGGGATTTTATGATTTTATGTGGATTTTTCGGAGTAAGGAAGCTTAACTAGGGTTAAAATCAACCGGGATTAGTCTAACCCCAGTTAAAAGCATAGTCATGGTTCAACATAAGTCTGGTAGGGATGGTAGGACCTAATGGGCCTTAGGTATAACTGTTGTTCAAGGAATACAGAGAATTGGGATAATTGCTTTACCGCCATTTCCAAAACGGTGTATTTTGAAAATGTCGGTAAAGCAAATGCCCCAATTCCTAGTTCTCCAGGAACAACAACTTTGCTGCCATGGGGGAGCTCAGGGATGGTACCACGTGGATGTGTGGACCCAAGGAAGAGTCTAGGTATTGTCATGCGTCCTGGGCCAAAGTTTGGGCCCTAGACTTGGCCCACACTAGGCCCACAAGAGCTCTAAAATCACTGGTTCAAAATATACAGAATGTCGGTAATGAGTTTACCAACATTCTGCACAGGTTTTAGTTTTGCCCTTATTAACCACAGTTAAACTAATCTCAGGGGCATGAAATGCTCAGAGAAGATGGAGTAGAGCCTAAGGAAGTCAAATCAAGCCTTGGAATGGATTAGGGCCTCACCATTCGTGGCCTATAGCCCCTGCAAAAGAGAAGGTCCAAAGTGGCGGTAATTATTCTACCGCTACTGGCAGTTTTTTCAGAAAACTCAAAATCAGCTACTATGACTGTACCACAGTGCAACTAAGGGGTTCCTCATGGCCTGAGGACCCCTCAGAAGCTTTGTGGATGGTAGGAGTGGTCTGTGCACAGTAGTAGGAGTGTGTGGTGGTTCATGGAGGTTCCACTGCCTATAGAGGAGGCATGGAACCCCTCCTAGAGGGATTCTACAAAGGCAATACCCCTGGAAATGACTAGGGGTTTACAGGTATGTTCGAAACAGATAGTAGAGGTGGTAAGGAAGGTCCCTACCCAGCTAGTACGGCTCTAGTTGGGCTGACAGTGGTGGTTCGTGGTGGCGTAGAGGAGCTGGATACTGATCCTTCGAGATTCTGAGGGGTTTGAAGGCCTGGAACTACTGGAGAGTTCAAAAACTATGAGTGATTCCCTATGGTGAACTTGGCCTCCCTTTACCGTGGGTGTGGGGTTTGGTTTTATAGCCAATGGAGGTGGGGATCTAATGGGGATTAAGGTCGGATATAGGTGGGGAGTTCAAATGCATGGAGGAGGGTCTGAGGGGGTTCAGAGGCGTGGAGGAGGTGGTAGGGTGGTCTGGAGTGGGTGGCAGTTCAGGAGGTGGCTGCAGGTGCTGTAAACACGCAAACTAATAGTAGCGGTAAATGGTTTACCGTCATTATCAAACTATGAAAGATTGAGAATGTTGATGAATGATCCACCGACACTTTGAAAATTTGAATAAAAAGGGTCAGGTCCCCTACTGCTAGGTTTGATTGGGTTCTTGGGCCCAGCTTGCTAGCCTACAGGTTTTTAGGCCCCAAGGGCTTGGACTAGAGTCTAGGGTTTAGGTGAGGTTAGGTTTAGGGTTTCCTAAAGTTTAGGCTTAACTGTGGTTTAGACCTAGGGTTTAGACTAGGATTGTCCTAGGGTTTAGGTGAGGTTGACCTAGGGTTAGGATTGATCTAACCATGATTAATTTGGTTAACTATGATTAAAGGAGTGTGTAAAAATGGGGTGCTGACACCACTGTTTTAATACCACCCCAAGTAAGAATTTTAAAAAATAAATTTGGGAGGCCATGGCCCTTAACCTACTCTCTAATCTGTCAGCTTCGACCTTTATTCACTTATGTTGAATTTAGATTTGTTCCAACTTCCACGACATTCATACTTGTTTGCTCATTCGCTAGCCCCAGAAGACTTCAGCCTAAAGTTTATTATTTTGGTCTCTAGTCCTCTGCAGACTGAGAATAGTCTTGTTCATCTCTTTGAATTTTCAATTCAATAAAATACCTCTTTACCAGAAGAGAGAAAAAAAAAACTGGTATTCAACAGGTGACTAAGGTAGTTAGTGGTGTTTGTCATGCGTGGTCGTAGCTAACGTGAACCCGGTTAGAAAGCACTCACCACTAGTAGTAACACAGTGGTAACATTGGTTTAGCAATACTGGTATTCCCAAAATGAATTCCCAAAATGATTATCTTAGGTTGCTTTTAGTTTAGGGAGCAACGCTAAAGCCCTGTGGTATAATTTCACTTCTTTCTCTCTCTCTTTCTTTAACCCTATATTTGGTTGCTTAGAAAATAAGTAAGAACATGGAAATGAAAAGAAAATTGGACAAAACACAACTAAAAGTTATATTAGAAATCTAATTTTTTTTTATTTTGTATGTTTTCACTTATTTTCTTGACAACCAATCATAGCATAATTGGTGTGATTGTTTGTTTGTTGAGAAAGTAAAAGAAAAGTTTTTGAGTTCGGGGTGTATAAAACATATTTTCACTTTCTTACACTTTCTCAATAGTGATGGACTTTCTCTCATGAAACTTCTCGTTTAATAGTTATTTTCAAAGAAAAAAAATAAGCCTCTTTTTTTTTTCCTTTTTTTTCTTTCTCGCACCAAACGAACACACCTTTACCCTATATTTGGTTGCCAAGAAAATCAGTAAGAACATGGAAAAGAAAAAAAACTTAGAGACAAAACACAATAAAAAATTGTATTAAAAATCTATAGTTTTCTTTTCTTTTCTATATTTTTACCTATTTTCTCAAGAACCAAGCAAAGCTTAAAGAATTGCCCAGTCGTTGGCCAATCCATGAGCCAAAGGAGCATCACCCTTCACTCGTGAACAATCTGCCACAACTACGAGTTGCAGTGAGCCCTGCAACCTCTCTCCTCGTCTGCCACATCTCTTAAAAGACCTTGACCTTTTGCAGACATGAACACGCAGGGGCGGAGCCACATGGGGCCAGGGGGCTGAAGCCCCCCTGAAATTTTGGAAAAACTTTACAAATAAATGTCATAGCCCAGGAACTTGGCACTCAAAATTTTATTTTTTTTTGGGGGTGGGGGGGGTCGCTCCGAACTCCCATTGTTAGTCCCCTCCTCCCCAAGAGATTCCTGGCTCTGCCCATGTACACGTCCCTGCTGGTCAAAGGCTTGGGGTTGTTTCTGCCCAACGCAAAGCTCAGCCAAAGCCCAAGCCCGGCCAGACCGTCCCTTGCTTTGTGCAACGAACCTCTCCCGCCAATCCCATATATCTTTATAAAAAATGACAAGAAAAATAAAGAGCACTGATTAATGGTTATCTTACCCCTTGTCCATTTTAACACCCATTTAACCCTGGTTAATCTTAAGAAAATTAAAATGAAGATTTGGCTTTTATTTTTCTTCTAAAAACCAAGGCTGGATTGCTTAACCCTAAGGGCTGAGTGAATCTTAACCACAGTTGGTATTTGTTTAAAAGTGGGGCCAATGAGCACCGGCCATTCCGTTACATAATGGAATGGAAACCCAGGTCCGTTAACTATTTTCCAAAAATAAATGAGTTGGTGGCACATTGGAACCTTCATTATCAGTGGCTTCCTACCCATGCATAAAGAAGACTGAAACTAAAAGGATAAATAACAGCAGAGAGAGATTCTTATTCGGGAAAGCACCTCTATTCCCCACCATGCCCTTCCTTCCCTTTTATTATTATTTGCTCATCATCATCATAAATAAACTTTTGTTTTTTAAGGATTTACAGACAGCTCAGCTCAACCACCTTTATGACTACAAAATGAATGAATTGACAAACATCCCCTTCCCCCATTTCTATAATCTCTCTCTCTCTCTCTATCTACAAACCCCAACCGCATACATCATCCCCCAACTAATCCAAAGAAAAAATCCCAAACTCCCCCGTATGCTTAGACTTACCATAGTTATTTTACACCCCATTTTAGCCTGTCCTTCTCCTCCTCCTTCTCAAACTTGCAGTGAAACTCTAGTCTTTATCGGCTTTAGCTTCAAGCCCATACTTTCTGGTGAGAGCAGCTCCGGGGAGATGCAAGATGGGCTCAATGGGCTCCTTGGGCTGTCATTGAACTGGCACGGCCTGTACAGTCCGTATCCCATGAGGAAATACTCCATGGATATTAACATTGCATGGGGTTGTTCCTCTGTCACCATTGACCCGCATGCTTGAACCTGTACAATTCACCTCTCATAAGCACACTGCAAATTTACACATTGAAAAATATGCCTATCTGAATGCATTTGTGTTGTATTATTCAATGGGATGTGTTGTGTATTGATGGAGTGCTTTCTTCAGCTTTACTTTCGCAAGCTATTACAGTGCTTCCTCAGTAAGAGTACAATTTCTGTCTTGCCCAACCTCATATCCGTATTGATATACAAATGCATGCACACGTGTCCGTGTTTCTAACTTTTAAACAACTATTCAGAACAAACAATGATATGCATAAGCTTTTGCCACACAAATATAACAAAATATGTGGACTGCATACCTCTACTAACGCACTATATCTTCTATCCAATTTTGAGGTCATGTGCAGAGCCTCGCAGTGGAAAGGAGAGTTCTCCCCAACAAATATTAGCGTCCGACACTGTAGCTTCTTCAGTCCTTCAGTAATGTCAGCTCTCCTGCGAGTCGGCAAAAACAGAGTTCAGTCCAACTAAAATATCCCTTATTTATTATTATTATTATTATATATGATGAAAGGCATCCACAGTCACGGACTTTACCCATTAATGGCTTGAAGAAAACGCAACACGTTTGTACTCTGCCTCTCGTCCAGCAACTGAAGAAGCAAACATACCATGGGAGTCAAACAATTGCTAACCATTTTTTCTATTGGTAAGTAATATTTTACAGTAGAGCAAAAAAAATACAGATGAGCTCACAAAGCCGTGAGCAAGGAAAGTACAAAAAGAGGAATGGGGGAAGCAAAAAAACAAAATAAATCCCCTAATCACGACAAGAGTGCAACTACCTCCAATTCTTCCCTACAAATCGAGCACCAGTTCTTTCCAGATGGCCTACAAAATAGCCCCCCCGGAAGAAGCAACCAAATAACCGCTCAGGATTACTCTAATGAAACTGAGGACCAACCCAATAAGAAGTCCCAAAAGGAACAGAGGAATGGAGAAGTTAATGGTTCACTAATTCCACCGCATGACGACACAAGTGGCAATGAGAATCCAACTCCCAGCCTCTATTGATCAAATGATCGTATGTAAGAATTTTGCCCAAAGTTATCAACCAAAGGAAGAAAGACACCTTAGTTTGAATACTAGGAATTCACACAGGCTGAAAGGGAAAGCAAGAATGAGTTCCTGAACTAAAGACTGCAAAAATTAACTCACTGGAAAATCGACCATTGTTAGCTCTAGACCATACTCTAACATCATTAACCTGGACACATGGGGGAGAACCATTAAGATGCCTCAAAAGCCGAAAGAAGTCCACCTCCCAGTCGTTCATGTCTCACCTCAACCCGCGGCACAACACAACCTTGAAAGCTACCAACTCAAACTGACTCCCCACTAAAGCTCTCCTATCAAGGGCTAAAATAAATAAATTCTTAAAATCGTCTTTCAGATTGGACGACCTGCACCATGTCCTCCCAAAATTTAATCTTAGACACTTGACCTAACTTGAACCTAAAATGTCGTGAGAACTCCTCTGACACATGCGAGAACCCTTTCAAAGGCCTACTTTGTGAAGTCTGCTAACCTACCTAGAGACTATGACTTCCCTCCACAAATGCTAACCTATTGACAACCCACTATTTACAATTACAACCTTTTGGATTTCAATAGACGATCATGTTGTTCATGATAAAGAAAAAGAAAAGATGGTGGAGCACTAACTCTTCTGCATGCCTGAACTATATCTGATTCTGGGACTTGCGCACCACCACGAACTTCCTGCCAGAACATATAGGAAACCCATCACTCAACCTATCTGATTCAGGAAAGATTAGCAAGAAAGGAAGATTACAGAGTGCTATAGTGGGAGAACTGGAATACCTTGCTGAAGTACCGCTGAAGCAAGCACTCCTTCAGCACTCCGCACATGCCATAGAAATAGAGTAAATTCGACATCACCTGCACACAATTTGCCATCTCAGGTATAAGATAAGATTCATATTCTTTTCCCCAAATGGATAACGGGGAGTTTAAAGGGAACCTTATTATACACCCACTCTGTCCAAGAGGGTGCTTTGCATAGAGGAGAAACAAGTATCAACCCGATAACACGCTCCCTATATTTTATCTGTAACCAAGTATTACAAAACCCCATATCAATAAAACCTGAGAACCAAGAATAGAGAAATTACTTTGAAACAACTCAAACACAATATGCCAGGGAGGCAACTTACAGAAAACAGGGTCAGGATGTAAGCACCTGCCATTACCCCCATGCACATCACTGCACCGAGCCTGAGAAAAAAGATATACCCATGCCATCAAATAGAAGTCAGGACCAATGGTTCTCTTTCCTTTATTTTTTCCAATAATGGATATGCCCATACCCATCCCCGAAAGGAAGTGTCAATTTACACCCTCTTTTGCCAACGAAGCAACAATATTACTAACACAACATAGAATACGACTGTACAAAATGTCCAAGTCTTGAGAAAGATCACTAAAATGTGAGTTTGAATACTTAAATATCTAATCAAGTATGTAAATAAAAAAAAAGGGAAGCGTAATTTGAGATTACCCAAAAAAGTCGAGAACCTCAGCGACCTGATCTGCCAAGTCATCAACAGAAGGAACTGGATCATCGGGACAAATTGCAGCAGCTCCCAACTGCAAGAGCTCTTGAGAGAAGTGCAAGAGGAGAAATTATGTTAATAATAATATTCAATATAAAAGTGCATATAAAAAGCATAATTCAGGAAAACAACAATGAAACCAATAACTGAAGTCAAGTCTACCAACTGACCGACCTCGTGCCCGGGAGGACTGATATGATAAATGCAGAAGTTGTGAAGCAGCAAAGAAGCCGCTTCCGAACAAAAGAATAATCCTTGGAAACAGGACATATCTGCTCCAGCATACACAGAATTGGGGTGAAAAAATAAAGTTAGATTTGGGAAGACAATAACACCACTTATGAAAGATGTACAATATCTTCTATGATTGATATCCCAAATGCAACAAAAAAGAAAGAAAAAAAAGTAGTTCTCAAATTAGTCGCTGAATAATCCTTTTAAAATTGAGATCACTATCATATATCAAGTACATACCCACTATCTTTCTTTCTATTTTTCGTTTATCACTAAAAATACAAAAATTAATGGTTGAAGGTGAACTTCATTAAGTTCAATAACTTCAAATAAAGAATGACATCATTATCACATATCAAATATGATACAGGTAGTATATGCAGAACTGTAAAAGATAATCTTCAAGTAAAAAGTGGCAAAAAAAAAAAAACAGTGAAGAACGAAGCTATGATAAATCTGATTCCACCAAAAAGCACTGCACTTACGATTTAGAGCTAAATCCGGATATGTAACAAGTGCTGGCTTGTCCTGATCTCCAAACACAGCAACAGATACAGGACCACGGCCAGTTTGTATAAGATGTTCCTAAGGACATAAAAGAGGTACACATTAAGCGCTAATTGAAAGAAAAACGGAAGGAACCAAAAAAGAGGTACATATCAGTCTGTAACCTAAATTTTCAGGAGATAATGAACTATCAAAGAAATGTAGCACATTGAAACTGGTAAAAGTACAATTACCATAATAATTTTTTAAACTCTTAATATTTGTTTAGAAAGGTAAGCCTTCCATTAAGATGTACCACATTCAAACCAAGTAACAAAAAAGCTCGGCTTGTGCAGCAATCCATTTTATGAACCCTAATCTATCTTTCTCACATCAGCTTACATTAGTTGTCAATGGATGTGATATAAAAGGGTTTCTTAACTTCAATCATTATTTTATTAAAAGTCTAAGGACAGTTTAAAAGTAGAGCACAGTATCATATTTTAAAGAAGGCATTGGCAAGTAAATGGGTTGAAAATTAATTACAAAATTCCAACAAATAGAAGAAAATGAAAACCGTCCCTTTTCCTAGACTATAAAGAAATGAGAGAATGAAAGGAGAAACAATGGAATCTAGTTGCTTGAGAGACTAAGGTATCCCAAAATTTCTGAAATGCACAAGAACTTGGTCTGAATACCAAGGAAAGAATTTATTAGAAAGGTTCCGTTTTCTCTTGGGCGCGGCGTAGAAACAGCATCTAATAAGAAGGGATAAGATGAAACAACAAGAGTTGTTCCCCACCACCAAATTCTTCTAGAATATCCAAGAAATTAAAGGGTCAATTCCAGCGTATAACAAATCAACAATTCAATAATTCTAACAACAAAAGCCCAACTCACCCGACAGCATGCGCTTTTGCCAAATTACACTGTAATACTCATCAAAAGTGAAAAAGGAAAAGCAAAGACACAAATTTGACCCAAAGCAATATTCGACATTACCCAAATGATAGCATTAAGAATAATCCAACGCCACAAAACAAAACAAAACAAAAAAAGGGACAAGGAAAGAAGTCCCAATAGCTACTGGCTATATTATCTATAAATGGCTCCAAACCCACAACAGGGGTTGTAAAATAAAAAATAACAGCTTTAGCAGCATAAAACAAGAAATTCGAGAATTCGAAAAACCAGCAATTAAGATATTTAAACCACGTAGACAATCATCTCCACACAAAAACGAAGGACCAATGGCCGCTTCAATAATGAGAAATAAAAGTTGAAAATGAAATTTTAATTTGGCATTAAAAGAATCCATAGATCTACATCTGCTATCCCAATCAAAACCAGAATCAGGAAAAAAAAATCCTTTCCCACCCAAATACAATCCCAGACGACATTACAGAAACCCTAACCCAAAAAAATCATATTCAGCAGAAAGAAGACATAAATGCATCCAATAATCAACAAAACGCGAAAAAAAAAAATCAAATGCGAAGCTAAAATCATTACATAAAACAAAAGAAAACACATTAAAATCATCAAGAACCATAAGATCTGCTCCTACATCAATCAAAACTTTCATATAAAAAAACAACCAAATCGATCAAGAAAACGCAGCTGAAACTCAAAATCAAAATCAATTTACAAAAAAAAAAAAGCATTCCGTTGCTTTGAATCTAACCTTTCCCCCTAGAGAGATCGTCTCCATATCTACGGAAACGGAATCGCTCGACTCTGCCATGGCCGTGGCTCTCTGTACCTGAAAGCCCAAATCCTCTCTCTCTCTCTCTCTCTCTCTCCCGTCTCTCACTTTTTTAGCTTCGAGAAATACTGGTTTTGGTTTCCATGGCTTTTATACGAAGCGATTCTCTCTCTAGACTCTCTAACTGCAACTCAACCCACGGTTAATCCCCACCGACGCTTTTCTCTCTCGTGATTTGTGAATTTTCCGCATTAAGAGGGCTTAACCTGTGACTGTGGTCACCTTAACCATGGTTATACACCGACGGTTTGGCTTGCGCTTCCGAAAATGACTTTTTTACTTAGGGTTGTACTAAGCCGAGCTATTAGCTCCTCTAGTCGACTAATTTGAACCAAACTCAAGCCGATATTTGAGGTTCAAACGATCAGGTCAATTTATAAAAAATTGAAAAGTCATAAAGAAGAATTATAATCCTAATTCTCTATTCCTTGCAAGATTATCTTTAAATCTTTATTTATATTTACGTTTGGATTAAGTTTATGTAATATATTAAATTATAATTTAATAATAAATATTTTTATTAAAATTAATAAAAATATCCTTGAAATTTATATAAGCTCGGAGTTGGAGCCTGCATCATGACAAGCTCGGCTCCATTACGTGTCTACTTTCCCGTTTCTAAACGACATTAGTTTTGGCAAGGCCTTGTTAGTGCCAAACTTAGGTTGTACAGTTATCTTTTGACTAACGCAAGGACGAGTTTAGTCTATTTGGCATATCATTTAACATGCATGGTTCCCACGTGCAACAGTAGGATCCACCTTTGATGGATCCAACCTATGGAGCAAGTTATGTTCCGATCCGGTTACTCACAGAACCCGACAGTTTTTCACAGGTTTGGGTTAAGAACTTTACGAATTTGTGTATGCCATTGGTTCCGGACCACTGTTTTCAAAACCGGATTGGCCGGTAGGTCGAACGAGAGAAATCGGGACCCGATTCCCAAAATCCCCAAAACCAAAACTCTTTCAAAATCGGCCAGAACCATGTAAATTTTTTAAAAAAAAACTAAAAATTAAAGAGGATACGATCGAAACCGGTCAAACTGGGAACCAGCCACCCAACTGGTTCGATGACCCATCAAGTTATGAAAACACCTGTTCGAACGATTGGCGTTTGGATTTGATTTTTTTGACCAAAAATTAATTATGATAAAATTGATTGCGTAGAAATTCATGATCAAATAATCATTTTTTCAAATAATAGTCTTCAGAGAATACGAAGTTGAGAGACTCACCTACGTATTCTCCGAACACTTATTTGAAAAAAATGATTATTTGACCATTAATTTCTACACAATCAATTTTACCGATTTTTGGCCCAAAAAATCCAATCCAAATGCCTCATTAGAATTCCGTTTACAATTGCATTATATTTGGTTTGGACTTCCAGCTTCGTTATCTAGTTGGCCATCATGTTTATGTGTCCCTTTTAATCCTTTTTAACTATTAACTATAATTAAGCTTAACTAAATTATAATTAATATAAAAAAAACTCTAAAAGCTAATGTTGGATGAATTAACCTTAAGAGTACGTAAATCTTAAACATAGCTAGTAGGTGTTAAAAGGGGGCGTGAACCATGAAGACTACACATTTCGCAATTAAACATTTCTAATTTATTAATACACTTTATAAGTATATACTGAATCTATTTTTTTTTTTTGGTTCGAGATATACGTTTAAGCCATAACGCCGGTTAGGTGTTAGTATATGTTCAATTAGTAGGTAGGTAAAGAGTATACACAAACTCTCACCCTCTTAGAAATGGAACTCAGTACTTACCCCCAAAGCGGGAATACACTACCACTGGGATGAAGCCCTGATGTGTTGAATCTAATCTACTACCCACTACTTTAAGTCTAGATGTCTTTATAATTTTGTAAGGGTTATGTGATCGATTCGGGTCAATAATCCTCTTTGGTTAGATTCGGATTTGTCTTGTCAACACATATGAGACAGGGTTTGGAATTCACCTGCGCCAAAGATGACCCGGCCCGACCCAATTGTTGCTAATCCCTAGTTCTACGCACTCTCGGATGACAAACCCAAGTTTTGGCTCGGTATGAAAAGATAGTTCAACAGTCTGTTCGTAGGTGGCACATCGAATGGTTGGATTTAGATGGGCCCACCATATGTCTGTCCATCACATTCGATGTAAGTTGGTATCTGTCATTAGCGCCCACCAGATAATTTACATTTAACTTTTTCTCTTCAAACACTGTTCTATTTTCACAAACCAATCTTTAAAAGAAAATAATTAAAAATAGTGTCATAATATTTAGTCACTTACTTGGTTCATTTTGACATGTTGAATTCAAAAATAGTGTCATAAAGGGCCGGCCCGTCCATTAGGCCATCAAAGCCTTTGCTTTAGGCCCCATTTACAAAAACAAAAAATAATATTAAAAAGACTCCATTTAAAATATTAAAAATAATAAAAGACTCATTCGGAATATTAAAAAGGCCCCATTTATAGTTAATTTTTTTAATAATATTTATAAAAAAAACATTTAGAATTTTTGCTTTAGGCCTCCAAATGGCTTGGGCCGGCCTGTTATAATATTATATGTTATGATAATATATATATCATAATAATTTAAAATATTATCAAGTAATTTATTTGATTTTATTATTGACGCTGATTTTTAAACAGGGAAGTTCAAGGATCCCTTCTTAAATTGGGTATAGAATTTTGAGCAGTGATAGGCGTACTTGGGAAATGGATTTCTAAATCCAAGGCTGAACCTCATTGGTCAATGCTCTCCTCTTAAATACCCACTAAGTAATGCCCTCCTCTTAAATATTCACCACTTGGTGAGTATTTAAGAGGGGGCATTGACCAATGAGGTTCAACCTTGGATTTAGAAATCCATTTCCTAAGTACGTTAACTATTTCCCTAGATTTTTTACCTTTTTAGACCCATTTTTATTTAGAAAGTGATTAAAAATTTTAGATAGTATCTATTATAGAGAGCTGAACTATTTTAATTAAACATCCAAGACACAAATGCTTTAAAGGATGGACCCTATACCCAATCCAACGGTATAACTCTCAATAATAGGTATTATTCAAGAGAGTTTTAAATCACTTCCATTTTTATTTAAACTCATCATGTTATATTGATGGTGTTTTTACCCTATTATCCCTACTATTGGTTCTATTCTAGCCTCTTTCCCTTTTATTTTTTTATAAAGTACATTATTTTTATTTTGAAAAGAGGATATCCAGGCCTCTTAAAGCACTTGAATATTCCCTCAAGCACGTGCAAAACCCTCCAAGCCACACACACCAAGTAAGTCGGGATTACTCTCTGAGGGTGGCCAATAGATGGAGGGTATTCGAACTCAGAACCTCCGCTTCCTGAGGCGTGATCTTGGCCAACAGCTCAGCTCAACCCCCTGTTGGTTATAAAGTACATTATTTCATTTCCCTTAGAATGTAAATAAGATTTCTATTCTTTAATTGAAATTTAACCATATGCTCTTAATTACATGAAACTTCAAATCATATCAAATCATTCTTATAAAAAAAATTAAAAATAAAACAAAAAATAGAGGAAACGCTTGTTGTTATAAACAATAGCAATAATCATTATGAAGAATTAAAGATAAATAATAGTCAAGCTCCACCATTGTAACTTCGTTAATTTTGTTATATTAAACTGAAATCAATGAAGGATCGATCATCGAGACAACACCTGATCCCATTTACTTCTTGTAGCTCAAAGTTTCAATCCATTGACTTCACCATATGTACCTTGGATTTCCAGCCACTGAATCCTTGGATCCATGCTCTTTTATCAAAGAGCAATTGGTCGCTCCACAGGCGAGGAGTGAACTACTGCTCCACGCCCTCACAAAGGCCCTTAATTGCCCATTAATTCTAATTAATTTTTAATTCCTGTGATTAAAAAAAATCATTTTTTTATTAAAACCAAGGGTAGATGGGTAAGCCTTAGGGGTGAATAAATCTTAATCATTGTTAAAGGGAGTTAAATAGAGGACTTATGGCAGAAAAAGGCCCCCGAGACGCCCTCCTCGCGTCACTGACCAAGGAGGTGATTATTATCCTTTATTGAAGTACATTATTTTGGAAAATAATCACTCCGTCGGTGATGCGAGGAGAGGGTCTTGACTCCCTTTTCTTGCCACATGTCCCCCTTTTAACTCCATTGAAATGTGTTTATAATACTCACTCCTAAGGTTCATTCATCTACCTTTGCTTTTTCAGAAAAACAAAATAAATTTAATCACAAGGTTAAAATAATTTAACGCGTGTTTATGACAGTTGAAGGGACAGCTTTGTGAGAGCAAGGACCAATAATTCACTCCTCGCCCCTAGAGCGATCTATTACACCATTTTTTATTACAAGGCGGCGATCACAAGAACATTCTAATTGGCCACATCATCTTTCCACGCCGCTAATAAAGGGGTTTCTGTCCAGCAAAGAATCCACGGAGGCCGTCCAAAACCCTGTTATGGATTAAATAATCTGACTACTACTCTCTTTGTTTGCATTTCATTTATTTTTTGCTAACTTCAAGCCAAGTTTACATGGTTGAAGTAATGAAAATGTTGTTTGCAGTGACAGTTATTACTTATATTACACTTCTTTTAGGTTCAAATCTCGGAATCCTTTGACTAAGGACTAGGCATCACATCATAAGCTCCAATGTCCTCCCATCACTACAAACCTAACAACCATATGTTTGTTTTATCGCTGATTAAATATCTAATTATTCCTAACTAACAGGTGGCACGTGCGATGCACGTAAGAGTGATGCACGTAAGAACGAGGGGAAAGAAGGGAAAGAGTTAACCACAATTAATAGGAGTTAAAAGAGACATGTGTTAACCCACGGGTGTAATTGAACTCGCTAGTGGCATGTGCCATGCACATAAGAGCGAGGGGAAGGAGTTAACCACAGTTAATAGGAGTTAAAAGGGTCACATGTTAACCCATGGGTGCGATTACACTCTCCCTGAGTTCAATCGTGATTGGCTGTAATTCAAAATAGATAAATGAGTAAGGGTGGTTTCGAAATTAAATCAAAGGCAAAGGGTAGTTTGGGATTTAAAGCAAACATTAAATCAAAGTTTTATTTTTTATATAAGGGTAGTATGGGAATTTCGGAAAAATCTTCTACGGCTGCCTCTCGCATTATAATAGTAAAGATAAACCCCTATAAAATGTCATACTCATCACTACTTTTTAATCATAAGCAACTAGCCGTGACTGGCGTGCCTCTATCGGCATCCTCTCGGTTGCCTCTTGGGTTCAGCGACGCCTGAAAATCAGCATTTCAACGCCTTCAGAAAGAGATGCAGGGCATTTTATGCCTCATTATACCATATATATATAAACTAATTACATTAGAGAATTAGGATTTCAAAACAATCTTTATGGCCTTGACAATAAGAAAGATGCTTAGTGATGAGACCCGATTTGCGCCAAATAGGGCTGGGTTAAGTATGAAAAATGTCATGTTAGCAATATGATGGGTACTCCTAAATATACTCCTGAACACTTGCCGTATGTGGCTAAACGTCGTGATTAACGTTGAGGTGACACATTTTTTTGGATCTTATTTTTTCATTTCTAATGTCACATTAACTCTAAACCTAACCCTTAATTATTTGAATTAAAGGGTTATGATTTGAAAGTATCAAAGTATATTCTTTTAAGATTTGCACCAACCATATTTGATACCGCAATCTCCATAGCATTACTCTAATAATAACCCTTGCTATACCAACCCTATTTGCTACCCCTAATCTCCATACTATTATTCTAATAATAACAATTTTATCAAATATTACGGATATATGCTCTCATATGTGGGGCCCAGCGCGGATCTCAACATTTATATTCTTGCCACGTGTTTCCATGACTGATGCGCTAGCATTCCATCACAATTCAAAAAGTCTCATCTTTTGATAATAAACAACTTTTTTTCATCCCACTTATGAGCCCTAGCTACACAAAGACCTTTATTTTATTAGTCAAAAAGGATGAGAATATGAAAATACGAGTATGCTTGGCATTTCTAGAGATAAGAATGTATTTTGTGGGTATTGGTCTGAGTCTTAAAGTTAGGCAATTGATATACCCATCAATTTTTTACTCATCTAACTATTAACTTTAGATAAATAATGCATTTAACCATAAGAATATAAAAAAACAGTATTAGACAGCATTATCCTTGGGATGCAAATAGTTTGATACTACTTTTCACGGAGCGCTTGCTATCAAAATGACTAGCTACTTTAGATATTGCCTTATTTCCACACCAATGGCCCAGCAATGCCGAGTACATGATTGGTGTGAGATAAAAGATATGTGCGTGACAGACTCCCCCGCCTAAATCTCTAACACCCTTGTTAGGAGGATCCACTATTTGGATCCCAACACACTATAAAGCCGCCACAACTTCTAATATCATTGGATTAGCTCTAATACCAATTGTCCTTAGGCCTCTAGTGTAGCATTTCTTCAAGGCCAGATGTTTTGTATAACGGTTAAATCCATACAAGATTATGTTAAATCTATAAACGAGATCTAGCCTTCAACACAGGGAAGGCCATTGACGATTTGAGTCCCCTGTACCGCACAGTATCACACGGTATGTTTGTTAATCATGGGCTTCACTTAAAGCAATGAATACGTGGCATGTACACGTAAACAAGAGTTTGTTGGAACTTCATGATCAATGCTTCTCGTGCCACTCACGTTGAAGTTATCACCATCACACGCGTGTGGCTGTAGTGCCAAGTATGGCTTGTGTTATGGTCAATAGAAGTACTGAGCAATCATGCGCGCTCTCTCTCTCTCTCTCATATATATATATATATAGAGAGAGAGAGAGAGAGAGAGTGCTGCAACACCATTGGAGTTCATGTATGTGACTCAGATTTCTTTTGCTTTCGGGAAGTAGAATAATGAAGCTATTATCATCATCTCAAATGGACCTACCACCATAAACTACAATGGCCACCTAACTGCTCAGCTGGGTCGACACCAACAAAGAAGACACCACAATATTACTTGACTCACGGCATGCAGTACTTGCTGTTCATGAAAAGAGGATTCCTAGTTTTAGTCCCAAATTTTTAAAAAATTCAAAATTTCAACCTCCAAGTGACATGTTTATGTCTTGTTACTTATTAAAATAATTGTTACATTATTAATTTTTTAAGTTTGTTGTTTCAACGAATTACAAAAGCAACATGCAAAAGCAATGACACTTGCGGCTTTAGCATTGAATATTGTTATTTTAAATGACTTTCAGATTTGGTCTAATATTTTTCTTTATTTTTTTTTGGATAAGAGGTTGTAAGTCCATATTTTTTGTGTTGGCTTATTCCGTTGTCAAAACACAGGTAAGTCTAGTATGCCTTGAGTCATTTCTTTCAAGCATCCAAGACAAGTAAAGATAAAGACCAAAAAAGACCAACTGAAAGCATTCATTCTTATCATCACCTTTGTTTCACTCATAAGATGGTAAGTGATCTAGATATTATGTTGTCATAGCTAGGGGGAATTGACTTAGAATCACACTAAATACTCTAGGTGACTAATTAGACCATTTAAAGCCCCAAAAAAGGATTTTTGGGTAAAATTGGTGAAGACCAATCGACCCCCCGTGGCACCAGTCAATCGCTTGTGCTATAATTTTGTATGGCAAAATTATCCTAAGCGTGCTCTTTTGACCAGGTCGACCCCTCTTGGGATCGGTCAATTGGTACTCGTGGTTTTAATCTCCTAGTTGGTTTCTAAGTCCGAGAATTATCCTATATAAGTTGGGTTTGATCCACATTTGAAAAAATAGAATTATAAGAGTTTAGAGAGAGTTTCTAAAGGATATTTTTGAGTTTTTCGAACTCATTCTCCTCTCCTCTTCCACCTAGAATATGCAAGACTTTGTTTGATAATTCTTATTTGTTATTTTATTGTTGAGATTCAAACTAAGGTTTGTTAAAGAACAATCATCAACCCGTTCTTGTTATGAACACCTTGGTAGGAGTAATCTGAAACATTTGCGAAGGAGATCGATCCGATGAGGATCGTGGTAATTTGGTCGGTGGAATCCGAAGTCGTCATTGATAGAGATCGATCGAGAAATCGTGGTTTGTAGAGACACAAAAAAAAGAACAGACTACTGTGATAGATTGCGAGGCTTGCGAGATCGTGATTTTTTATGAGGCATGGAGGAACGAGTATTGAAGATCGTAGTGTCGAGTCCAGTTGAGTACAGTTCGAGTCTTATAAGCATTTATTACTTTGTCTTGGTGATATCTCTTGCTAGACTAGGTCCCATGGTTTTTTCCAGAAGGGTTTCCACATAAAAATACTTTGTGTAGTGGTTTGCTTGTTTCCCTTATTCTGCACTTTATTATTCATCATATCTTAGTTAATAATTTAATTACATATTTTAAAAATGGTAGATAGATATTTAGGAAGACTTAACTATCCCTATTGAGTTTGTAAGTTCTCAACTCAAAAATATTATTTTTGGGATTTATCGAATTTTGTCAGAGTTAATATAACACCTATGTACACATACACATACAATCAGACATAAGGTAACAACTAAGGTGTCAAAATATTAAATTTAGTATTTGCATAAGTAGCATAGGGGGGCAATTGCCCTCAAATTTCGAAGGACATGATCAAAAATATCAATTTAATAGGGCATAGCTATGGGTATGGGGCAGCTGTCGCTTGAATTTATGAAAAAAAAAAAATTGTACTATATTATTTAATAAACATATCATGAGGCAGTTGCCCTCTTAACTTTAAAAAAAAATATATATATATATATATATTATTTAATAGGGCCATTGACAAGGAGACAATTGCTTAGAAGTTTTGAAAACAAAATATATAATAGTTACTATATTACTTAATTTAACAAGAGATTAAAAAAAAAAAAGCTCTAGTAAATAAGAAGAAATGATACTCATATGATATGTGCGAGAAACAAAATGAACCACGAACTTGTGGTAAAAAAAGAACCTTGGCATCAACCACTCCCTTAAAAATTGATATTTTTTAGATATTAGATTAGTGAAAAAAAAAAAAAGTGGAGGGTTGCAGTCTTGCGGAGTCTATCAATAGATTATAAGGATGTTTTGATCACATACAAGCACCATTCTGACAATATTTTACATCCTTGCATGACTACTCTTACAAACTTTCTCCTTAGGGTGCATTTGTTTGGCGAGAAAGTGAGGGAAAGTAAAAGAAAAGTGAGTTTCTTGCACTTTCTTGTGTTCGGTTTACGAAAAACACACTGTAAGCACCCAATTTTTACACCTCTGTCTAATCATGGTTAAGTCTTTTTAACTATGGTTATCCTCAGTTGAGTCCCTTAACCCTAGGACAAATCCTAGTAGACCTTAGGTACACCCTAGTCAAATCCTAGGTCTTAATCTTAGTTAAATCCTAACCCTAGGTAAACTCTGACCTAATCCCAGGATTTAACTCTAGGTAGACCCCTAGTTAACCCTAGGTAAACCCTAGTCTAACCCTAGGACCCAAATCCTAGTCTAGGATCAAGCCCTAGATAAGCCCTAAGTCCTTAGGGCTTAAAGCCTAAGTCCAATATGCCCTAAAACCTTTAAGCCCCTTAAGCCCTAAGCCATTAGAATTTTTTTCCCCTTAATGCCTTTAAGATCACCACGTGTCCCTATTAATACCCCTTAATTGTGGTTAAGATTCACCCACCTATCCTTCCTTGGTTCTAAAAACAAACATCAAATTTCTTTTTGAACCCTAGTTTAAAATTCACTAACTCCTAAGGTTAAAATTATTTAAATATTTTTTTCTAAAATCCAAGGATAAGTAGGTGAACCCTGAGATTTGATTAATTTTAACCATAGTTAAGGGGTGTCAATAGGGACATGTGGCAACCTCAATGGCATAAGGGGACTCTATTGGGGTGCCTACTATATACATAACAAAAAAAATTGGGGATCCAATATATTGTTTAGGATAAAAAAAATTGGGGGGGGGGGGGCCAAGTATACTAAATTATTATTTTTTTAATTGAGGGGCCCACTATTCATACTAGTGGAGTAAGGAATTACAAAAAATTTGCCCCCCCCCCCTCGCTCCGCCCATGGAATGATTGATTTGTAAAAGATTTAAAAGTTAGTAGGGGCATAATACAAAATTACAAAAGACAATGGAATATTTACAAATAATTGAAATGACATAGAGGTTTTCACAAAAAAGCCTACAAAAAATCATTTATAGTAATCTATTTAAACTATAAAAAAAAACTATTAGGGCCCGTTTGGTTAGACTTCCGTTTTGTTTTTAAAAACAAAATTTTGAAAAAAATTTCACAAAACATGTTTGGTATATATGTATCTGCTTTCTATTTTTAAAAATTAATAACAAAATTTTTGAAAATTAAGATAACCAAAATTTTCTATTACCTTTTTTTTTTTAAACAAAAAACAAAAATGAAAAACATGGACCCACCATCAACACCACCACCCACAACAACCACTGCACTACCACAATACTACCACCATCACCACCACCCACCTCCCACCTCCACCTCCACCGCCACCCACAACCACCATCCACCACCACCATAGTACTACCACCATCCACCACCCCCACCACACCACCACTACTCACCACCCACCACCACCTCCACCACCACCACCCACCACCACCTCCACCACCCACCACCAAAATACAACCACCACCACCACCCGCCACTACAATACAACCACCACCCACAACCACAATACAACCACCACCACCATCCACCATCACACTACCACCATCACCACCACCACTACGACTACACCACCACTACACCACCACCCACCACCACAATACAACCACTACCACACCACCACCCACCACCACCACCACACTACACCCACCACCACCACTCACCACTACCATGAATTAAAATTATTTAATCAAATTTACCACTCATTTTTTTGCTTTTTTTTGTTTTTAATAAGTAACAGTTAGTAATACTAAACATGTTTCCTACTTAAAAAAATTGAAAACAGAAAGTCGTTTCCAAATTTTAAAAACAAAAAATAAAAATAGAAAAACGGAGGTGTATCCACTCTTAATATAATAGAAAACCCACTTCTAGTAATTTTATTTAAACTAGGAAAGCTATATAAGGAACCAATTTAAACTAGAAAACCATATTAAAAAGACTATAATCTTCTCTAGTTGTAACTTGTTTTTGCCAAAACCGGTTACACTCCCGAGGTGGCCACATGTCCATTTTTAATCCCTTTAATTGTGGTTAAGATTTACTCACCCTTAGGGTTCACTCACCTATCTTTGGTTTTTAGAAAAAAATATTTCAAAAAACTTAACCCTAGGAGGTAATGAATTTTAACCATGGTTAGTAAATTATTTGATTACTTTTTCTAAAAACCAATGTTAGGTGAGTGAACCCTAGGGGTGAGTGCATCTTAACCACAGCTAAAATGTGTTAAAAGGGACATGTAAACTGATTACAACTAGAGAAGATTACGTCCTTTTAAAAAAATATCATAAAATAATTTTATTTCCGCCAAAATTTAAACTTTGAAGAATAGAATATTAAGGGGTCGTTTGGATACACTTCTGTTTTTTTGTTTTTATTTTCTGTTTTTAAAAATCGGAAATGATTTTCTGTTTTCAATTTTTTTAAGTAGGAAACACGTTTGACATTATTAAATCGTTACTTGTTTTTAAAAAATGAAAACAAAAAAACATGTTTAGTAAATATGATTAAATAATTTCAATTCATGGTGGTGGTAGTGGTGGGTGTAATGTGGTGGTGAGTGATGGTGGTGGTGGTGTGTAGTGTGGTGTGGAGGTGCGTAGTGGGTAGTGGTAGTATTGTGATGTTGGGTGTAAGCACCCAATTTTTACACCCTGCTCGACTAAACCCTAGACCTAGCTTGGCCCTAGCCCAAGCCCTAGGCAAAGTCTCATGGGCTCAAGGCCCTTTTCAAGTCCAAAACTCTAAAAATAGATAAAGCCCTGTTTTTGGGCCCAAGCATGGGCCCACTAAGCCAAATCTAATGTGGGACCCACTTTACTTTTTAAAATTCAATTTTTCAAGGCAAAACACTTTTGGCTTTCCTCACACATGTGGTGGTTTAGCCCAAAAGGGAAAAAAATAAATAATAAATAATAAAAAAAACAACAAAAAACAAAAAAAAAACAATGGTTTTTTTTTTAAGTCTAAAAAAAAAAAACCAAAAAGAGAATTTTTTTTTTTACCAAAGAGAAGATTAATAAATAAAAAAAACAAAAAAAAAGAGTTTTTTTTACCAAAGAAAAGAAAAACAAAAAAATAATAATAAATAAATTTGGAAGGGGTGTGATTGGGCACCAACCCCATGTGGCAAGGCCCATATGCGGGTTGGGCCCAATCCACATAACCGGACTCATACCAACCGAACAACCCAACAAAACAAAAAAAAAAACAGCATGCGCACTGTTCATCATCCCTACAGATGAACCAGGCACTGCCCTCTGCTCTCCTGCCTCTTCTATTTCCTCCAGGTCGTGTCCCCCACGCCTGAGCCACGCCATCCTTATCCTCCTCCACATTCCTTCATATCCTTCTTCTTTAAAAACCCAAGACAGCCACTGTGTTGGAGAGAGATTTCTAAAAAACAAATGACAGTAGCCATTTCCCCTTCGGCCAGCCCATCATATCCCCTTCTCCGCCCCTTACCTCATCCTTTAGAGAACTCCTATATCCCCCTACGCCTTCCACGAACTCCCATAGACATCACCACAACCCCTCCATAACCACTGTTCCCGGCAGAAAAAAAAAAAAAAGAGACGCTGCCCAACTGTGGCCAGCACCACCTGAGCACCCTACAGTAGCTCTAACCTCACCTCAGACCTCCTCAAAGCACCCCTAGGCTGTCCCTTAAGCCCCACAGTAGACCCCACTACCGTTGCAAGTAGCTACCACCTCCACAAAAAATCTATGCAAAAAAAAAAATCTGCACATCCCATCTTTTATCCTTGCCATAGCCTTAGGTAGAACCCCTAGACCCTGTAGGACTTCCACCAGGCCCCCACCTGCCCCTGAACCAGCTCCCAACAGCGTACCAGTAGCACCACGCCCGTGGTCTCCAAAAACCGAGGGTATACGTCCCCCCATTTTTCACTTTTTATTCTTTCCTTACCACTGTAAGGGGACCCCTGGTCCCCATTCCAGGGGTCCCATTTTTCCTTTTTTTTAGTTTAATTCGATCTTGTAGCCGAGGACAAGGGCCCCCCTCTTTTCATCTTCTTCATAAGATGATGAGTTTTTCCGCTTGAGTCAACATGGGCACAGTCCCACCACCGTGGCAGCATGTCTAGGGTCTCCCACAGGGTTTAGGGGGTCCTCAATTCATGAGGAACCCCCCTAGAGTCTCACTGGTTAAGCCCCACAGCCCCCAACAAAGTTTTTTTAACAAAATTCTGAAAAAAAAAACTGTTTCAGGCAGCCACCTTTAACCATGGTTTAACCATGGTTATACCTGGCCTTGGTCAAAACCGAGGCCATGGTTAGGCTCCCCACATACCCTGCTACTCCTCTGCACAATTTCGGCTCTTAACTCGCCCATTAACCATAGTTAAATCGACCTCAAAGTGGGGTCAACAGTGTGAAAATCTGTGCGAATGGACAACTTTGGCCCTCTATAGGGCCCACATCCAGCCTCCCCTTGGGCCCCAAAAGGGTCCAAATTGTTCTCCTCATAGCAAGCTTCGCGACCATGATCTCGAATCCCTTGGGGGTTGAGCCAATCAGCAGAACAATCGTCGTAAAGTTTGAAAAAAAAATCTGTTTTGGTGGAAATCGTCATTTTTGTGGTGTTTTTCGGGACAACTTTGGGCCATTGTGGGGCCCACATACGGCATCCCCTTGGGTCCCAAAAGGGCCCAAATTATTCCCCACATATCAGGCTACCCATTAGTGGTCTCGGATTCCCACGATTCCCCTGTTAACCATGGTTAAATTCATGTTAACTATGGTTAAAAATTTGATGGAAATTTTGAGTTTTTTGCAATTTCTGACATTTGTGGGGGCCCAGACCGGGTAGGAGGCCCGTCTAGGTCCTGCCATGGATCCTAAGCCCACTTTTGCTTCAGTCGGCCCCTTAACCATAGTTAAACTCACCTGTGGTTAACATTTAACCATGATTAAGCGGTTCATGACCTAGCAAAAATTCTGAAAAAATCATCAAAAAATCATAAATATTACATGGAATCCAGAAATGTCTTCAATTGCATTTTTTGTTTTGGTTAAGACTCCTAATCAGAATCAACCCCATTTTTTGACCATAACCATGGTCAAAAAATCCTTAACTGGAAAAAATATGAAAAAATGCTCAAAAAATCCAAAATATTAGGAGAAACCCAAAAGTGATCTCACTTGGCCATTTAACCATAGTTAGAACTCTTAACCATGATTAATCACCATTTTAACCCCGGTTAGCAACCCTAACCCTTGGTTAAAATACTCTTGGGCCTACCGGGCCTCACCCCTTGGCCTACCGGGCCTAATCTCGGCCTACCAGGCCAAACCCTAGCCTACCGGGCTCACCCTTGGCCTACCGGGCCCAATCTCGGCCTAACGGGCCTAAACTAGCCTACCGGACTTCACCCTCGACCTACTGGGCCCAATCCTAGTCTATCGGACTTACCTTAGGCCTAACGGACCCAATACCAAGCACTTGATCAACTCGGTCAACCACTCATAGCCTCCCGGCTAGTCCCTAAGCCACCCTTGATGCACACACACACCCCTAACCTTGGCACGGGCTCATGTGTCAGAACTACGCTCGGTCTGATCTCATCCCTATGTGAGTACGTAGGCAGCCCAACTCGGGTTCGACCCTAGTCTAGGATTTTCTCCTTCTTAGATTAGCATTACATTAAATACTTAAGGCATTTGATTAAAATTGAGACTAATTTGACTTAACCCTAGCAAGTAGGGAACCACTGAAAAGTGGAAGTGCCGGGGTGCCTAACCCCTTCCCCGGACTTAACCGAATCTCTTACCCTGATCTCTGACCGCATGCCAAGACCTTATTCAAATCCCGGGAACTTATCCCTTCCGAATGAATAGGTGGCGACTCTTAACTCACCCCGTGAGATTTAAACCAGGGTTTCCCGAAACCCGCGCTCACATTGGGTGGGTAGTGTAGTGATAGTGGTGGTGGTTTTGGGTGAGTGGTGGTGGTGGTAGTGGGTGGTGGGTGGTGGTGGTTGTAGGTAGGTAGTGGTGGGTGGTATTGTGGTGGTGGTATCGTGGTGGTGGTATCGTGGTGGGTCTAGATTTTCTTTTTTTGTTTTCAAAAAATAAAGGTATCAGAAAATTTCTATAATCTTAGTTTTCAAATATTTTGTTACTAATTTTTAAAAAAAGAAGTACATGTTTACCAAAACATACTTTGTATAAAAAATTTAAATTAAAAACAGAAAATGAAAATACAACCAAAGGAGGCCTAAAATATTATTTTTCAATCAACGACCAAATTTGGGCATCAAAATCCTCTTATAGGGACTGCAGTCGTGAACGTCACTACAGCGAAAGACGATCTCTAAGATTGGAATACTAACATGCCATGTGTCCTTCAGACGATCCTAAGTCAAAGGGACATGCCTTGGCTGAGCCTATTCAAAAATCAGAGGCCCAAGCAAGCCCGCCTATGGACACACTAATTTCAGACCTGCAATGGAGAGAAGCTGATTACGGTCAAGGTCAAGGTCAAGCCTTCTAAATTGCGCACTAGATGCAATAAGCGTAAGTTAGTGTCCCGAAAATTTACTTGCTCTAAACACGTGTTCCTTCGTTCCTCATTGGCTGAAAAGATGGGACCTACTCAACTCGGATTCATGCAACCAATCAGACGCCTGTAGACACGTAATCGGCGAAGTATATTATCACTCCTCCCTATGCAGTGGCCTGTCAGGATCAAAGAAGTTGTCTACAGCACTCCGTTATGTTCTTGTGGCGTTCTCCGAAACCCAGAGAGAGAGAGTTGCAGAGCTTAGAGAGAGAAATCAATGGCGAGAATCGAATCGATCGTTGTTTTTCTACTCGCAACTCTGCTAATCTCGACATGGGTACCCATCTCCCACTCTGCCAAGAAACCAGTTTCAATTGCCAGAAAGGAAGATGTACCGTATATTAAATGTCAGATCTGTGAAAAGCTTGCTGCAAATTTATACCAGCAAGTCAAGAAGAAAGAAGCTCAAATCTCTCCCAAGAAGGTATTTTTATAACGGTTTATTCAACTGTTCTCTATTTCAATCTGTCCCTATTGATTTATTGGTTAATGGGTTGGTAAATTTCTTGATTTGATTTGGATTCTTTATTTTTATCCTTTTGGGGGGTTCTGGGATCAGATTTCAGAGTTTCAGATCATCGAAATAGCGGAGAATGTTTGTAATTTGAAGAAGGAGGAAGCGGATTGGATTCTACGAATTGATATTGTTGAAAAAGGGGATAAGTTGGAGGTAAGAAGAATACAGTTATCTTTTGGATTTTTCCTTCGTTTTAGGATTTGGGTGTTTGAAAATTTTTGTTTTTTAGGATTTGTTGTATAGCTTTGGATCTCCATGGACCCAATTTGGAATAATTTTGTTTTCGTTGATTGTTTTATGGGTTGTTACTTTGTTAATGGAGTAGTAGATTGTTCATGATTTCTCAATAACAAACCAAGGACCTGTTGAGTGTTTGTTGCCATTGGTGTTCTTGAATTCTGATGGACAATGTAGATATGACCCTTGTTTGTATAATTCCTTTACTATCTTTCTAATATTAGTTTACTCCTTTCTCTAGCTCGTCGAACAAGACACCGAAGGGAATTGCAATTCGGAATGCAAGACGATTGAGCGTGGTTGTCAGGAGGTGAAGCATTTATGTTTTTTTTAAAACTTTATTTGGTGATGATAAATCAATTTGATCCCTCAGAAAAATTTACAGCTTCAGTGTGTCTAATAGTTAGCACTTGGAACAAAAACTGCAAATTTTCTCCTTCCATTTTCAATTTTTTTATTGATTGGGAATAGTTGAATTATCCCTTGTTTTGCTGTATCTTCATACATCTCTTGGTTGCATTTGTTAGCACTTTAGCATCCATGCCTTGTTGTTGATTTTAGCTTTTAAGATTTTGAATCTACATGAATGGTAAATCTTAGTTATAACTGAATATCTACACGAATTCTTTCAGGTCATGGGGTATTCTGATACTGATGTTGCTGAATATCTGTTTAAAGCCAAGCCTCAGATTGATGCATTGGTAAATTTTCTCTGTAAGGACCTTACTAAAGCATGCTCTACCAAGCCACCACCAATTCCTAAGGTAACTGTACTTCGATACTTCAGCTCGGAAAAAAACTAAAAGTTATTTTGTTTCTGCATGATAATATGATATCTAGCTTTCTGAGTGACCATTCTTTGTACATATATGTTACGAGGGTCCGTCATGGTCCTTTGTGTTTGATCTTTACCAGTTTGATTCTGTGTTGTTATTCTGAACACATGATCTTCTATAGTATATCACGAGAGAACAATATGCTGAAGATATTGAGAACCCTCTATATGGTACCTTGTGTGAGATAATATTGCTAGTTTGCAGATCCTTTTTTTATTGGTAAAGTGTAATTGTATAAATATAAGAGATGTATTTACAGAATGGGTTCACTGATTTGTGTGCACCTTACGCAAACTAAAGCAAGACAAAAATCAAAAGACCTCAAAAGAAAAAACCCTAACAATAGCTTGCATATCTCTACATAAGTATTTCGACATTTAGGATATGGCCAAAACCTAAAAGGGCACCAGGAAAAAAAATCATGGGATAAAAAATCTAGATGTGACTAACATTTGACAAGTTTATGTCTAGGATTGCTGTCAACGCACCCTCAGATGTATAAAAAATCTAAAGTTTCTTTGTCTCTTTAAAAGTTCTCCTAACCTGAAACATTAAGCCTGGTCTTGAGTGCTTCTACTACAGTTCCTGAGTTATAGAGCTTGCTCACATTCTTATCTCGAAGGTATTGGTTTAGCCATCTCAAAGAGTAAAAGGTCTGAGGTCCAAGCCACGGAACTGCAAACTCTCCTGTAAAACTTTAAAAATGTGATTTCCGCAAAGTATTTTTTCGATTTTTGAATTATATGATTTTCCCAAATTTGGTATAGCGTTGATCACCTAAAAGTACGGTACAAAAGAATATGCACATGAAGGCTTGGAACTGTTTTGATTGCTACAACCTTTGCATTGTTCCCTTGCATGCAAAACAATAAAGTCAGTTTTTATTCACTGCTTTTATTCATCTGACTGTTAAATCCCTGTGGCATTTTTGAACACCAAAATAGACATGAGGTCTACGAATCCTAAACACGTGCCTTCAGAGATTAATCCGTATTCTCTTAGCCTAACCATAAACATTATTCTTAGATCGGTATTGGACTTTATGCTGATTTTTTTTTATTGTACGTTTTTTAAGCTTCTTATTTGCCTTCACTTTTTCTTTTTCTTTTTTTTTTGTGGGGGGGGTCAAAAGAAATCTTTGTAATTTTAATTGAAGTTGTGAATCCCCTGCTTTGGACAACTTTTAGGGAAAAAAAATTCATCTAAATGTTTCCTTACTCCATCTTTCCACTCTAAATTTGCTTGATTTGCATCTCACATCTGCAAAACCTTTATTTTAAAGTCTCATGAGTCATGAACCTATACATGGATGATTTCTGATAAAATTGGAATCGCACTCCTTAACCTCGATGGCAATCTTTCATGGAAAAGATTTTTATCGCATAATATATTTTGATCCATTCATGAGTTGCTTGGCTTCGCATCATTAATCGACATACAGGATGCTTTTAACTTCATACTCATGGACATTCCTCTTTTGTGGCCCTTAGGATAGGACACCAGGAGAACCTTTTGTTCCCAAGTCATCTAAAGAGGCAGAAATGGAAAAGATAATGAGATCCATGGAGGTAACCATCCTTTAATTGCTTGATACTGCATATCCCTTTTAACAATATATGTTGACTTTGGGATGTTTTATTCTGTGGCACTCTGCTTCAGGGTATGCCAGGAGCACCCAACATGAAAATGTACTCGAAGGACGATCTGTTGAACATGCAAAATTTTGGGAACGAAGATGCTGATGAAGATGATGACGATGATGATGAGGGAGATTTCCCCTCGAAACTGGTATGAATCAAATTGTATTAAGTAAACAAACACCAGATAGCTTCAGTTTTTGCTATTTTCTACATTGGAATATTGGAATAATCTGACTTGTGAAACCATGACTCTTCTATATCTTGTGCAGGGAAGAGTCCTGAAAGAGAAACAAACCACAAAGGGGGATTGGAAACAAAGGATTACAAAAGGAATCATGGACACAAGAGCAGCAGCAAAGAGGTATGCAGATAAAGTGTCGCATCGGGTACGACGGTTGTGGAGGGGAAAGAAAACAACGGCTTCAAAGGCCAGCAAGCCCGAGCTTTAGGAGTTCACGTCCCACTTCTTCATTTACGCAAGAGTAGTAGGCTTATCACATATTCCTTCTATACTTCTGGTTCATTATTGAAAGCAATTAGACAGTTATAGCCGTTGAGAAGAATTCAATGTCTAGGCCAGTAATTAACCTGAGATGATGTGTAACAGTAGTCTTCAGTTTTGGGATGCAATTATTTTGATGCTGGGATCTGCAAGATTTTTTTTTTTTTAAGTGACGCAGAGGTAGACTGTCTCGAGTTCCTCTTGCTTCATCTGGCACCGGTCTTAGAGCTCGAGACTGCCACTGCTAATTAATCAAATTAAATGGATGAAATTGGATTAGATACAGGTACAAATGAAGAACAATTTTAAAACCACCCAGAACAGGTTTAGCTAAATCTGACCGGGCAAGCAACTAAACTGAACGGTTTCAGCAAACTTGACAAATTAGAAGTCCCAGGAAAAATTGGTTATGCAAGTAGCTCAATCTGATCGACATTAATTCCACAAGTTTGCAACCTTGATTTGCAAATTTCTACCCAACATAAGGGTAGCAACTTCTCCAGTCATACCTAATACAAGTGGTACAATTCCTCCTTAGAACTAGTGTTGTATTCAAGCCGGGTTTGGCCAAGCTTGAGCTTGGTTTGACCATGCTCCACTTGGGCTTGAGCTTGAAATGTCCAGGCTTGAACAAGCTTGATCGAACTTGAGTTTGAACTTGATTGCTGAGCTCAGATTGGCTCAAGCTCGATTAAAATTTTAAGGTTATTTTAATCAATTTTACATAATTGTAAAAAAATCATTCATTATTAAACTAAAATACAAGAAACTACAAAAAATCAGATTTGGGGAGTTCTCCGTTTAGAAGCATAGGAGTAGGGTTATGGTTTTTGTTTTTCACTTGTCATCTTCCTTTTGTTTTCATTACCTCCTACTTTTGTTTATTATAAATTCAAAGTATTATTATATATTAATATAAACAACATTGTCAAAAACTGAGTATCAAACCCTAAACAAGCCGAGCCAAATCAAATAGATTTTAGACTCAAGCTTGGCTTATTTAAACATTCGAACTCAAATAAAAGCTTGGCTTGGTTGTTCGAGCCTAAAATACCAGCCTGGGCTTTACTTAAAGAAGCCAAGCCGAATCAAGCTCACGATCCAGCTTGGGTTAAATGCACCCCTACAATCTGGGGCATGGTCCAATTTCAACATATCAAAGGGCTAAAATCAACATGAACCAGGCCTGTCTCAAAATATTCATGTATCAGAAGACATGACCAATTCATTATAACAGATCGGTACTTCCAGTTAGGTGAAGGCTCGTGTAACTCAAAAGTGCAATTTTCAGAAAGTAAGAGCAGACTTAATTAGAGAAGATTAAATTCAAATGAGTCAAAATTTTGAGCACAGTGCATATTGGTAACACTTTGCTCGGAGGAATTAATACAAATCAAAATTACAAGCATGTTACACTTTGGAACCACTGCCTGTTATCATTCATTAAAAAAAAAATTGCGAAAAAATCTAAGAATAGTTTTAGATTAGAGAAAATCTTGGAATTTTTGCAACAGAGATGACAAATATCCACTTCAGCGTCCACTTCAACGCATTTTATAATGTTGAGTTTTTGACAACTGGCAACGCTGA
The DNA here is from genome assembly GCA_015143295.1 of Tetracentron sinense. Classification (NCBI taxonomy): domain Eukaryota; kingdom Viridiplantae; phylum Streptophyta; class Magnoliopsida; order Trochodendrales; family Trochodendraceae; genus Tetracentron; species Tetracentron sinense. The sequence goes on from CM026565.1 coordinate 36,264,788, forward strand.
CCATTCAAGGAATACTTGAGCATTATATCCACGTCACGGGGATTCTTCTTGTTGGGCACCACCATCATGCTTCCAACCACTGCCTCACCTTCACATATGGTGAGAACATCTTCAAGGTATAAGACTGTTTGCTTCCAATGTGTGGCCCGTGATCTTGGCCCTGCATGATTTTCTAACTTGTCAGAAACAAATTGAGCCCTCGACCAGAAGCTACCTCTAGAATAACGAATATGAATTTACAGCACCAGATTGACAGTGTGTGTGTAACATGTGGATTTTTTCTTAAGAAACTTCATATACTTTTTTTTTTTTGGGTGTAAACTTCATATACTTTTCTAGTATATCAATAATCCTGCTTTTGCCAAATCACTCGATTCTCCTTTTCTTTCTTTTTCTTTTGGTAACAAGTTTAAATGATTAATAAGCTGTACAAAACACTTCCAAAATTTAGTAATTCAATTAGAAGCATGCACAAAGACATAATTCATATTTTTTCCTTCCAAAATTTACCACTATTTCAAAGATACTATTACCAAGCATCTTTGAAATAGACCAAAAAAAAAAGGTGAAAAAGAAAGAAATAAACCTGTAGAGAAGCCAGTCAATTTGTGACACTTCATAAATGATACATCAAAGTACGCTACGAGAGCATGGATGTAATCATTGCGCTTTGCTACAAGCTTAAAAGGAGCAGTGAAGGAAGCATCCCCAGGAGCCATCTTAGGGATGTCCATTGTCTGGATCAGGGAAAGCAAATCCATCCATGTCAGCCAAGAAGCACCAAAACAGGTTCAGAAAAACATCATCAGGAAAGGAAAAGATAAAAGAACTAGCGTAATATTTTAACCACCTTGAGTAACTGGCAATTCGTGACAATCTGTTTCTGGTCAACTGTGTCAACCAGAGGTTCCATCATGGATTGCTTCTTGATGCAGCTCATGTTGAAGCCATATATGTTGTTCCAGACTAGAAAGTACAAATATGTCATGAAAAGGAAGTATGAAGCATCATGCCATGTACAGAAAGACCATACATTGAAGAGCAAGCCCCATACATACCAGTAAAAGATGCAAATCAACAAGCACATTACCACTACATACACACCGGATACACATGCACGCATACACACACAGACACACATGACAAACAAAAACATCTCGTCAAATATATATGAAGGTGAATTGGCTCACATTCAATCTTGTCTTCTTTGTAATCAGCATCCTCAATGGCTGTCAAATAGAGAGAAGCTCTATCTGGTAGCACTATCCCATCGTTAATCTGCAAACAATCAAAACCAGGTTAAATTTAACAAGGTAAAACCATATTAAAGTTTCAAAAGACACCTCTCTTTCTCTCTAACAATTAAAAAAAAGATGCCTCTCTCAACAGGATAGAAAAATTCACTCAAAATACAACTGAATATGCAACAAACTCCAAGATTGTCCCATTAGAGTCAAACACATTCATCAATAACCCTCAGGAAAGGGAGTAAGTGAATAGCTATTGAGCAAGGAGGGCTTATACTGACTTTATAGATCTTACATTGTTTCCTCTTAATACAAGAAAAACAAATGATACTACTGTCTATAAACTCAAGAAAAAAATGAGGGAACATCGAAAAAGTGAGGGAAGTAGGGAACATCCTAATGTGATCCGGTTGCTCAAGTTAATTTTTAAAAAGAAGTGTCACAAGTAAATAAAGCTGCCAATCCGTTCTCTATTTTTCATGCATCAAAAACATGAGTAAATCAGTTGTATATGACAATTTGACCTCCACTAGAACCACTTATGGTGTGTCATGGAAACTTCTCATGTCAAGTCTCAGTGTTTCCAGGTGTATCATTGAAAAGTATGTAGGTAATATTGGTTAACAGCTCAGAAGGTCAATCACCTTTACGGCTTTAGAATAATAAATTGCCATAATTGGTCATGGCTTGGTATTTAGTCATAGTTGATTCTTTTTTCAATATAAAAACAGGAATAGTAGCTTTAAAGCTTATGTAAATACCAGGAATTACCAAGAACAATGTGCTCGTTGTTTATAGAGCATAGACTCGAATAAGCATTCACTAACTTACACGGACTATTTACCCAATGGTCAATGATCTGAATGATGCAAGATGCATTCTTCAAAAGGCATCCACAATCTTAAAGCACATATTTGAGCGAGGAATTCATGCAAAGTACAGGCTTAGAATATCCCGCAGTGGACTAAGGGACCAGCCAATCAATGTCATGCTTTGGATATCCCAATGCACACACAGAACTTGTTGGGGAATGCCATGAAATGCCTAATTCAATTAACTAAGTTCTATTGAAACGTGCACCGAATATACCATGTAGGCATTATTTCAACATGGTACAAGCTAGTCAAACCAAGTTAAGAACACAAGCCAAATGGAAATAATTTATCTAAAATTCATTAAGAAAAAGAGAATTTACAAATATCTATTCAGTCTGTATGAACTGAATAGCAAAATAATAGTTATATAAACCAAATCAATCAATAGATTACCTATATTGTTTCCTCAAGAACGCATCTTATTCTCATGATACTTAATCATAGAATTTCATTTGTATGAATATGACTATATGAGTAGTAGTGTAGTACAATATTTTGAAATTTGAAGTAAAGTATAATTGTTTTCTGATTCCATAAGCTTGTACAGACATGTCAGCATATGAGAATAGCTTGAGTATAACTGCACCAGACAATATTTGCCTAAAATTGATAGACATGTCAGCATTTGATCTACATCTCCAATCATTTCAGAATATTCAATTGTGAAAATTAAATAATTTGAAGATTGATGTTATAGTCTTCTTTCCCAATTATTTACGTTATAGTCTTCTTCCCCAATTATTTCTACGTCAGCATTATTTATGCTTCAATAGCATTGTATTTGTAGTTTCTTTTTTCCGCTTTAACAAACTAATTGATATCTAACAGAATCATACCCGTATCTACATACAATTATCATACTAAAAACTGAATGTGAATCGTCAAGGACGCGTTGAATCAACACAATGCAAAAGAGAATGAACTAACATGTATATTATTGTTTGCAATAAAAGGATGCACAGCACACTAGCGCAAGCACACAAATACACAATTCGATTGTTCTATGGAAGTTTTTTTAAAAAGTACATTTAGAATGTGAAAGGAATCATGACTTACAAGCCACTTATCACGTGCATATAGGACTGTATTTAACATATTCTCAAACAACAAAAAATAGCCCATCCACTCTGAAATGATGACATCCACTTGAGCGACTGGAAGCATGATCTCTTCAACCTTACCCTTTAAAACTGTTATAACTGTAATAAAAATGAAAAAAGAATTAGGTGTCAGAGAAAAGGATAATTTGATGGGGAACAGTAATTAGAAACATAAAACATTATAGTAGAATAAACTAATGGGTAAGGACTAAGGAGTATAATTACCATTTGAAAATCCATTGGCTTCAACAATCTCTTTTGCCATGTCGGCCATATGGGAGCATTCCACCTACAAAAATAGATTGCGATTTAACCAATTGCTTTAACATAACAAAATCGGCATGAGAAAACGGCAAAAGAATAATCATTAGCAAACAGAATCAAATGCAAAAAGTACATATATTCTTCCCACGTATAGTCTTTTAGATGAAATGAAAAAATAAATAAGTTGTCACTTGTCAACATAGTTACTTTAGCGACAATAGTAACTTCCAATGAGTTAGAGCAATGATTAGACAAACAGAATAATGAACTGAACTGATAATTGAATCTTATCATAATAAGCCACATACCATAAAGGAACTTCATGGTGCTACTTGTGAAATTGGCAAATTACACCTTGACCTGGTGAAGTGATCAACATAATTTGATTGTAGGAGAACCTGATGGCAGTTCCCATAGCAACCCAGGCCGTTCTTGAATTAGAAGCTTGAACAGAGATGATTGTGGCAATGCAGCAGCTTACAGAAGTATGCATGTAGATAGAAGCCAATAACAGAAATCTACCTCTTCTTGGAAGGCATACATACTAACACTTAGGGCCAACTTTTGCTGCAGTTCCATTGTGGTAGGTCACTAGTTGAAGAAAGTTGCATGAGATAATCAACAGGGTATGGTGTCACCTTGATCAAGTGGTAAAGTCTAAAGGTGTTCATACTTTAGGCCTAGGTTCAAGTCCCACCCTCACCAATTTTCTCCAAAAGACTACATTATGTGTGTTGAGGTTGATCCCCGATGCATGCATGATTGTAAGACTTGGCAAGTAGGTTACCAACCCTCTTTAAAAAAATGGGCTTACCTAGTAGAAATGTCATCAAATTTAGAACGTGCCCCCCTGATCAAGTGGTAAAGCCTAGAGGTGTTCATACTCTAGTCCTGGGTTCAAGTCCCACCCTCACCAATTTTCTCCAAATGACTACATTATGAGTGTTAAGGTTGATCCCCAATGCATGCATGATTGTAGGACTTGGCAAGTAGGTTACCAAGCCTCTAAAAAAAATGGGCTTACGTGGTAGCAATACCAACAAATTTTACCCACCAGGGGTTGGTGCAGTTAACTAGCGTCTCGGGTCTGCACCTTGTGTTCGTGTGTTCAACTCCCACTCCTCCACTTACCCTCCGTAGGGAAAGTTTTGAGTGGGTCGGTGCTGATACCCAAAGGGACTAATCCTTGGCTCCAAGGCTTTGGGACACCTTTTATTACCAAAAAAAAAAGACAGAGATCATAGTAAAGTGGTGTGGCGGTCAGGCTTTCCATCCAAGGTATCCTTTTTTCTCTGGACATCTTTTCTGGATAAATTCTTGATCATAGATCATCTTCAAAGTAGATGTTGGAATCTTCCAAACAGATGTGCTATGTGTCGTGCAGCGGCAAAATCAGTGGATCTATTTTTGCACTGCCCCTTTGCATATACTCTCTGGAGCTTCTTTCTAGCTCACTTTGGAGTGGCATGGGTTTTTCCCTATTCCTTCCAGAGATTCTTATCTTGCTGGGATAATTTTTCTATTTGGAGTTGGGTTCATGCTTTGTGAATCTTTGTATTTTTCTCCTCGTTATTTTAATATGTTATGTTGATTGCTTTGCTTATAAAAAAAAAACACTTTTTAATATTAGCACGGTGTTAAGTATAAACTGCAATCTTTTTTTTAAAGGTGAATTCAAAATGAAATGATCAGACTCCATAGGACCGGATGAATTTTCAAGGCCTGATTTGAGCACTGTGAATTCCATATCAAACTACCATTTTGGTGCTTTTACTTCTTGCTTTTATCTCCTTTGTACCTTTTTCTCTTGGCAAATAAATTATCTTGCGTATCAGAGAGTACAAATTAGGCACACTTAGATATGTTGTATTGATAAGTATTTCATCAACACAAAGTAAAATTTTAAATATTTACCACACCATAAAAACACAAAATAATCTATAAATCTAAAGATAACTAGTAGGAAAAATGAAACTTTTTTCCTTTGTCTAATCTGGCACTTTGTCCAACATGGAAACATTCTGATAGATGCAGTGGCCTTGTTACATCCTACAAATACAAACACCTTGCAACTCCAACAGATGACAATGAATGTCATAACTCATAAGCAGGGAAAGAATTGGTCAAGCAGAGGATTCATAAACAGACAAAAAAAAAGGAAAAGAAAATAAACAATTAACTGCGTACCGCATAAACATGTTTTGCTCCTGCTTTTGCACAAAAGAGAGACAAAATTCCAGTCCCAGCTCCCACATCAAGGACTACTTTGTTCTTGAAGAGGAAGGTATTCTGGTAAATAACATTTTGATATGTCCTAGTCCTCACCGTATCCTTCAACATTTCCTGAAAAATAAAAATTGTCAATGAGAATTTTTCGCTCCGAGTTTGAAAATGCATTTTGCTTCATAATAAGAAACAAAGGGTTCAAGGTCAATGAACTCATATTAGCTATATAATTCCTAGTTAGATTCCAGACACATACTAAATGAGGGGGGAGACCCATGGATCTTGCATACCATTAAAAGAGATATTCCGTTAGCAGGTAAATGCCAACAACTAGTAAAATACATGGAAAGAGAATCGTCTATTTCCCAACATAATGCAGCTATTAAACCTTCTCAGCATGAAATCCAATAGAATATCCTGAACCGAAAGAAGTAATAACACTTTCTTTTTTCTTTTGTGATTATCATGTACTAAATAAATAGCAGAGTGGCCGTTTGATGAGGAAGAAAGGGCGATTGTGAAAGCCCAATGATGTCTGTTCGATCGATCTAAAAGTCTAGGAAATGCATCCGCTCCAGATAAACATAGCCCTTAAAAATAATCAAGGCACAACTGCTATTATGAAATCCACAGGAAGTATTGAATTACAATTGAAACCCTATTCCTAACACAATGACGGCAAATCAAGAATCTTGAAAACCCACCAATTGATATTACATTACATACTAGAATTTCATACCCAATTCCATAGTGCAATTAAAATCCTTAATTTTTATAATATTTCAGTGACAAAAAAAAATTCAAAGACATTACCATGACAAGTTATAATAACCAAAGATAGAACTCTGGTTTTTTTTCCAGCTCCTACTCGTAATAAAATAAATATACGAAATCATTGCATCCGTGCAGCATACTACACTTACTTCGTGAATACCTGCAAATACAGAAACGAACAAAACAAATGGAAAAAAATGAGTTCTTACCCAAAACATATATATATATATATATATACTACAACAAACAAAAAGAAAACCTGAAAGACATTCCCAAACCACAACCAAATCACTTTCCAGCAAAAGCTTCAAATCCAAATAAACCCATTAAACTTATCAGGAGAAAAGAAAATGCCAAACGGCGTGAGAAAATAAATATCACCGAAACCATAATAGAAAACAAGAAAATTTCTACAAACTTCATCAAAGGAAAAAAGAAAAAATAGCATCTTAACATCAGATCCACGAAATAACACCAAATCAACACAACCCCACTTATTCAAAAACAACAAAAGACCAAATTATTTTTTTTGTGAGGTGATGGTGGGAAGAAGAAAGAAATCTTAAAATCTTACAGACCCAGTTACCATGATCCAACAAGCAAAAAACTTACAAAAAAATGTAGAAAAGATAGAAGAATTACCAAAATGAGAGTAGGAATCAAAGTAGTAGTCAGCACTGGTCTGGTCGCTACCAGTGATGGTTTCTTCAGGCTCAGACATAGAGTCACCAAGTTTCGAGCTCACATTCGTCTCTGCGAATTCTCCATCTTCAGTACTCATCTTCGTGACTTGGTGATTGAACTTGTTATTGCTCTTTCACCTACCCATTTTGCTGTGAGCTCTACTTAGGGTTTTTCTGATTTGCTTTTACTGCTCGCAGAGAGCTCTTTGCGTTTGCTTTGAAGTTCGGATTTTAAATAGTGTCAGAAGAAATGCTTAATTTAATTTAGGAGGAGTGCAAGCACTATTCTCAGTCAACCTCAACTCTCTCCCTCCAACAACCACCTATCCATTTTACTGGATTAAATGTCCTCACCCAAAAACAAAAAGTGGAGAGAGAGAGGTTGACTGGGAGTAGGCTCATTGCTCTTTGAGTTAAGGAGACGAAGAGAAATCTGTTTGTTCTTAGGGAGTTAATGGATGTCAAAGAAGATATGTGCTGAACTTGGGAGATATGCATGTACCATCCGAATGTGCAATCACTGTCCTATTTAAATGTCTTCCACGTGTCATGCAAAGAGTGGTGCTCGAGTCCCAATCTCAAGCATCTGCAAGAGAAATAATTATTGGCATTTTCCCCTTATAGTTTGTCTTTGTTCTCAAAATACCGTTTTTAAACTCTTCTTATAATGCCCTTATAATTATTTTCTCATAATTTTTATTTATGAAAAGTCTGAAACACTCCTTCACAACTATTAACACTTAAAAGAAAAAGAAGAAAATTGGGTTTTACATACATGCGCATGGGATTGGAGAAGTACTCTCCTCATCTTCCCATCTCACGAAGCTCCTTACTCCTTTTTCCTTTAAATGACGTTTTAGTACAAACTTAATAAAAGTGTTCTTGAAAAAATACAAAAAATCTGGGTTGCAAGAAAGATTTTTGCCTGCAAGGTCAATTCATATCGATACTGGTTGATATACATGGTCAACACACCTGCTCAATACCCATATTGATACTCATATCAACGCATATCAATACTAGTTGATACACGTGATCAATACACCTACGCAATACCCATATCGATAATCATATCAATACAAGTCGTCTTCAACCTTGAAACACAATCAATATCGATACAAAGAATTGACCAGACTTATTGAGTATCGATCGTACACTATAAATCATTAAAAATGTAAAGAAAATACATATAAATCCATCTAACATAGGGTTTGAGGTTTGAAATCGTAAATGTCACGATTATAATCATTTTTCTTTAGGTTAAACTAAATTTTTTTTTTTTAAAAAGACACAAGAAACTCGAAAATGGGTGTTTTTCTCTATTAATGATTTTCTCTCACAGTCGTGGTTAGTAGTTTAGAGGAATGAAGTTCTCTTATGAAAATCTTAGTCAAAACGATAGGTACTAAAAATTTTAGGAACTATTATTTATCAACGAACGACCTCCATTGTTGATAAGGAACGAATGGAGCTCTACATAGTAAAGGAAGAATAGAATTGGTACAAATGTCTTTCCTTCAAATGATTTGGATAAAGTTAAAGAAATTCGTATGTGCAAACTCCTTCACATGTGTTTGGGGGCATTTAGAAAAGGGGTTTTAAAAATGAGTATTTTCTAGAACAAAGCCAAACTATAGGGTAATCAAGGAAAAGCCCCCTAATTATTGCTCTTTCACCCACCAAAGGCAATGGGTTTGATTGAGTGACTAACCCTATACCCAAATCCGGTAAAGGCAAAGCCAAAACCAACCCCCTAAGCACCCTCAACAAACCCGTAGGTCCATAATCAAAAGGCAAGGCGTGTCTGATTTATAAATATATAAAAAAAAGAGGAGTGCTAAGTCCAATCGCAATAACTTTAAACTTTTCCACAGATGCAAGAATAGGTGCAACCCGTGAAGGTGAAGATGTTCGATGGTTTAACGGATTAAAAATATATCAAAATCAAGAGATGTTTGACATTTGTAGCCACCACGTTGCGTCTATTGAAGATTGAGATTGAGACAAACACAGACATTTTTTTTAATGGCTATTAATAATCGACTCAATTTGGGTTAGCAATTTCTTTTAGTTATAATTATGTATCCATTAATAAATGAGGAATGCTATCCCTCAAATCTTCACTCATTCATTCTAGTGAATTTGTTAACATCCTCTGGGCTTTTTTATTCTTATATATTAATACCATTCCAAAGAAAAGAAGCACAAGAAAGTCAAATTGTTTTTTTCTCTATTACATTTAATGACTGAAAAGATTAAAATATCCTTTAATTTTAGTGAGTTTGATAATTAATAATATGGTAAAAATCTCATGAAGAAGGTTAACAAGTTCACAAGGGAGTTCATATTAGCAACACCCTAAATTAGGTTAGTATTATGATATGTCAGGTGGAAGCCCAAACCAGCCAGCCTAAAGCTATCTACAAACGGGTGGAGAAAGTCAAATCCGATTCTCGCAACCAAAACCCATAAAGCCAAATAGTGAATGGCAAGGGTCAGGAATCGCTCTCTGCCTCGCATGTCTAATCTTCATGACCATTTTGCCCTGCATGTGGTGCACATGCTCGCAAGTTGGAACACCAATGTGGGAGAACATTTCTTGCACCAGTGGTCCAGTGGGCCTGAAATGACCTAAGCTAGGCCCAATGTGCAGCCATAATACTATCCCATCCAGCTTCTGTTAACTTCTAATAATTCCAGTTTCACATTAATTCTGCTTTTGGCATGATAACATTCAGCACAAAGACTTCAGCATTACCTTTGACAAGTATAAAAACAATCTAGTTCATAATTTACTAGATGTTTAGAGAGCATATCTCTGACCCCACTGTGTTCTCAGTAGATTAGCAAATCACTAAAGGAGGGTGTTTTCAACACCAATATTAAGTACTTATTTACTTATTCATGAAAATAAATACTTATTTATAAATAAGTTTGTTTGTTAAAATTAAATAAGCAATAAGTAAAAGTGATTAGGAGCCCAAAAAAGTACTTATTTAAAGTAGCTCCATACTAATTATAAGTACTTATTTATAAAAAGTGTTTATTTATAAAAAGTACTTATTAAGCTTATAGTAGTGTTGCCAAACGCCCTCTTAAGTGCTGAGAAACTTGCCCTCTCCAGTATTATTCTGTATGGACGAAGCTCTTGTCCAGTGGCCATGGCGCACCCGCCATCACAGCTTCAATCTCCCATGTTTCGCGCGGACACTTTGTCAGATTCTCAGAACCATTGGAAGTGACATGCTGGTAATTCGAAAAGAAAAAGATTAGCAAAACAAAGAAAAGGAAACATCACTATGTTAACAAGACAAAGCAAAAGAAACATCACTATGTCACTGAGTCATAACCACTGAAACATAAATAAAGTGTCGACCAGTATTTACCCGACTAATTCTACTATAAAACACCTCCCATGCAAACATGTACTAATTTTTTCTAGTCATTACCATCATCATTGTTAGTATTATTATTATTATTAACTGTTATCATTACCATCTTGCTTCGTCAACATTTTCGATTTAGTTCATATAATTATGCATATAGGCAATGGAGAAGAGTCAGGAAACAAGGACATATAACAGAAAATTCATGGAACTAAGAGGAGCCAGGGTCAATTGCAGGCTTCCTTCCTACCAAAGAAGAATAATAATATTTTGGCGAGGTGTTGTTCCCCTGTTTAACTAATATACTGGATCTGAAAGAAAAATAGCCATGCAAAGTCAAGCTTATAGACAGTAGCTCCAATGTTTCCTAGCACTCAAAACAAATTGATAAAAGAACCAAAATGGTTATTCCTGTATTAGCCGAGACCGAGACTTTGTTGTTCAGTGATGCATGATGCATGCTCCATGTCCTCAGGAAAAGTAGATATATCACATTCAACATTACAGTGTTGACAAGGGTATTTATGGTATTTCATGTTATTAGCTATATTGTGTGTATTAAGTATACCGTATCTAATACGCGTAATACATATAAGGGTAAAAGTGTAATTCTCTTCTTTAGTAATAATATATAAAGGAAATGAGAGACATGAATCATTCATACTCTCTAACCCTAATCACTTTCTTCTCTTTCTCCATTTTCTACCTCTTTCTACTTGGTATCAAAGCTAGGGGTGTAATCGAGTCGAGTCGAGTCGAGCCGAGCCGAGTAGTAGAGTGTTCAAACTCGGCTCGAACTCGAGTCAAGATCTAAACCTTTTGTTCGAACTCGGCTCATTAAAAATTACTTAAACTCGAGCTCGGCTCGACTCGTGATGACTAAGCATCCAGCCAACCTATATTGGCTTGGCAAAGTCAACTTTCTGACATAATTTTCTCTCATTATGCTTTTCAACTTTTTGAATATTGCTCTCTCCTCTTAATGCTTTATAGGCCAACTGGAGCTTTTACCTTTGATTTCTTACTGACGTGGGACTAAAAAAGTCCCTCTTTGCCTAGTAAAAACACATTACAAAGGATATTACTTATAATTTGAACAATTTTTCTCACCCCTTAACGAACCAAGCATTTATCGAGCCGAGTAGGGGTATGGTCAGGCTCGGCTCGTTAACTAAACGACCTCAAAAACCCTGTTCGAGCTTGACTCGTTTACTTAAATAAACGAACGATCTCGAGCTTTTATCGAGCCGAGCTCGAATAGTTCACGAACATTTTGTTCAATAACCACCCCTAATCAAAGCCTACTGATCTAATGGATCAATAAAGAACACAAAAGAGAACAAAAAAAAGGCAAAAAAATTCTGACATCGGATGACATCAGTGTCCGTACGGATTGACGTCATCTGACGCACTGACGGTTGTCGAATCTCGACTGTAAAGGTTTGTTTTGATAGGTATTGATTTTACAGAATTTTAAAATCAAATTTCATGTGATTTGGAGTTGTTTTGAGAAAGTTATGACACTTTTTGTGAAAAAAAAATCCAGAAAAAAAATACAGATTAGTGTTTTCTAGACACCACATTCGTATAGAGATATTTTTTGAGTTTGATCTCAAGTGGATTTTTTTTTTTTTTTATGCTTGATCTAATGGAGGTGGTAGTGGATCGTTTGGACCTATATTGAAGCTCCGGTGATCAATTTTTCAGACCATATTTATTGTATTTTCTGTGTTTTGAGGGTTTAGTTCATTTTCTCATGAATAGAAGTGCTGTAAAATGCTTGGTAAAAGTGATTGAAGCTTGTGAAGGTTGAAAAGGCTGATTTTGGAAACCCTAAAGTATTTTTGTAGGTTGTTTTTGTGTAAAAGCAACCATATTTTACCTTTGTACAAGGTGTTGAAGGGTTTCCTATTGCTTTTTTGTGCTGAAATTTTTTGTTATTGACCTAGTTGGTCAGATTTATAAGGAAAGTATTCCTTTGAAGTGTTGGATATTTTTCCGTGTTTTTCTAAGACAATGTCGATTTCAGAAAAATCGGATGTTTCTTCGCCACCTCCTCAGACTTCCAATATGAGTAATACTCCTACGGAAAATCCTAATTTTTAGATTACTACAATCAAATTGGATGGGCAAAATTATCTTAAATGATCCCAATCGGCAAAAATGTCTATCGGAAGCCGGAAGAAATTAAGATATATTAATGGCAAAATTTGTGAACCTAAGGAAGATGCTCCAGACTATGAGCAATGGGAGTCTGAAAACTTGACTGTCATGTCATGATTACTTCACTCCATGCAGCCACATATTAGTAGGGGTTTTTTATTTCTTCACACTGCAAAGGAGATTTGGGCTTATGTAGTTCAGACTTATTCTTAGACAGAGAATATTGTTCGTGTCTATCAGTTAAGTCAAGAAGTTGCTTATTTTCGACAGGGTGGTAAGTATTTGGCAAAGTATTTTGCCCATCTTCACAGTATGTGGGAAGAGTTAGATCACTACCAGATTTTTCAGCTTTATGCTCTAGGGACGGAACTCTCTACAAGAAACAAGTCGAGAGAACAAGAATTTTTGAGTTTCTTACTGGACTGAATCCGAATTTCGAGCTGGCAAGGGTACAAATCCTCAGTAAGGATAAGTTACCATCCCTAAATCATGTTTATGCTTATGTTCAGACTGAAACAAGCAGGATGACTGTCATGACAGCTATTGTGGGTAATGAGAGGTATGCCCTAGCTTCGTCCACAGTGGGACAAAGGAGTAATAGAAATGTTCCCAGACAACCGCAAAGGAACTTTGTTCGCCCTGAAGACCATGATAAGTTAAAGTGTAATCATTGTGGCCGAAGGAGGCACACGAAGGAAAACTGTTGGGATTTGGTTGGTCGACCACAGAAGTTCAACAGGCAAGGTTCTTCCACTGCTCATAATGCCTCTACAAGAAATGTTACTGATTAGGTTCTGTCTCCTACTTCAGCTACTCGGGCACCTCAAGAAACCTCACAAGATATTTTTTTCCACAAGGATATGATCTCTGTATCTAAGGACGAAATAGAGAACATTCGGCGCTTCATGGATCAGCTAGATAACCCATTTGCTACCTCCACCTCTACCTTTGCTCAGTCAGGTATCGTTGGTTCTACTCACCATGTGTCTACTTCTTTGAGTCCCTCCTAGATAATTGAATCTGGTGCTTCTGAGTATATGACTAGTATGTCCTCTTTGTTTTCTACTTATTCTGTTTGTTCTGGTAGAGATAAAGTTCGAATTTCAGATGACACTCTCTTTTGTCGCTGGAAAGGGAGATGTTAATATTTCTTCCCACTTGTCTTTAGCCTCTGTTCTCCATGTACTTGATTTTGTAGCAGATCTTCTATCTGTTAGTTCTCTTACGAAAAATTTGAATTATAGTGTTACTTTCTTTCCTTCTTACTGTGTTTTTTAAGACTTGGTAACGAGAAAGACGATTGGTACAGGCCGTGAAGCTGTTGACTTCTATTTGTTGGATGTGACTCTCACTGTCCCTCGAACACTTCAGTCTTATAATAGTAGCGTGTCTTGTGTTAGTATGCCCATCTTGGTCATGTTTCATTTCAGTACTTAAAAATTATGTTTCAAAACCTATATATTTCTCTCTCGATGTCTGATCTTCACTGTAAAGTGTGTGAACTTGCAAAGCATCATCGTGCTTCTTTTTCTCCTAGTATTAATAGAAGTTCCGCTGTGTTTGATATCATTCATACTGATGTTTGGGGACCTTCACTTGTTACCTCTATCTCTGGTTATCAATATTTTGTGAGTTTTGTTGATGATTTTTCTAAATATATATGGATTTATCTCATGAAATCAAAAGATGAGGTCTCTACAATTTTCAAACAATTTCATATGTTAATTCAGATACAATTTGACAAAAGGATCAAAATTATTCGATCTGATCAAGGGGGCGAGTATATATGTGGGGGGTTGACCAAATATTTGACTACAAATGGGATAGAACATCAGTACTCTTGTCCGTACACTCCTCAATGGAACGATGTTACTGAAAGAAAAAATCACCATCTGTTGGAGGTAACTTGCGCTCTCCTATTACAAAGTAATGTTCCAAAGTTGTTTTGGGCTGAAGCTGTCCTAACTATTGTATTTTTTATTAATCGATTCTCCTCTCGTGTTTTGTACTTTCAGTCTCCCGCTCAGCTCTTAAAACCTAAGAGTCCTCTATTTCCGATTCCTCCCAAAGTATTTGGTTGTGTTTGTTATGTGCATATCATGGGCCCCAACAGAACTAAGTTGAATCCCAAGGCTCTTAAGTGTATCTTCCTTGGGTATTCCTCTCATCATAAGGGATACAAATGTTATCATCCTCATTCTCGGAAGAAATTAGTCTCTATGGATGTTACATTCTTTGAGTATGTTCCTTTCTATTTCAATTCTTCCTCTCTTCAGGGAGAGAGTGAGTGTGAAGGGAGAAAGATTTCATTACCAATTCTGGTTCTACCTCCCTCATCATTGACTCTTGATGACTCTGTTACTACTGCTCAAGAGGAGAATGTTACAAAACAAGGGAGATTCAAGTCTACCAAAGAGGGGCGAAAGCAAACACGAACTAAGACCAAATCATCGCCTTGGATGATCCAGGTAAAATTCTTCCTATTAAGTACTTCTTGGCCTCCAGTGTCCATTAATGAATATACTATTCCTATTGCTCTCAAGAAGGGTAAGAGGTCTTGTACTCAACATCCTATTGCTAACTTTGTATTCTACAAAGCGTTGTCTCCGTCTTACAAGTCGTTTGTGTCTTCACTATCATCTAATTCTATTACATCTTCTGTCACCAATGCTTTAAACCAACCAATGTGGAGAGAAGCAATGGTAGAAGAGCTGAAGGCACTAGACAAAAATAATACTTGGGAGATGGTAGATCTTCCTTAAGGAAAAACTCTTGTGGGGTGTAAATGGGTGTTCACAATCAAATGCAAAGCAAATGGATCAGTTGAGAGGTATAAGGCAAGGTTAGTAGCCAAAGACTACACTCAGACTTATGGAATTGACTACCAGGAGACATTTGTCCCGATAGTAAAGATGAATTCAATTAATGTAATCTTATAATTTGCAGCAAATCAGTCGTGGCCATTTTACCAACTTGATGTCAAAAATGTTTTTCTCCATGGTTACTTTGAGAGAAGAAGTTTATATGTCTTCTCCTCCAGGATTTCACCTTGAAGGAAGTGAAAAGAAGGTGTGCAAGTTGAAGAAGGCGTTATATGGTTTAAAACAATCTCCTAGAGCCTGGTTTGAAAGGTTCAGTATTGCTGTAAAGAGAAAGGGATACTCACAAAGTCAGGCTGATCATACATTATTTGTCAGGCACACCAAGGATGATACTACAATCCTTATCGTGTATGTAGATGATATAGTTGTCACAAGAAGCAATATGACAGAGATCGAACGACTGAAGAAGTATCTAGCAAGTGAGTTTGAGATCAATGATCTGGGTCTTCTTAAGTACTTCTTGGGAATTGAGGATGCTAGATCTCACGATGGCATCTTTATTTCTCAAAGAAAGTACATCCTATATTTCTTACAGGAAATTGAAAAGCTTTGGACCAAACCGGCTGACACCCCAATTGAATAGAATTACAAAGTGGATGAGATAGATAGAGTTCCTTTGCAAGATATTGGTAGTTTTTAACGATTAGTGGGGCGGCTAATCTATCTCTCTCATAAGGCCTGATATTGCCTATGCTGTGAATATAATGAGCAGATTTATGCATACTCCCAAGTTCACACACTTAGAAGCAACATACAAGATTTTGAGGTATCTCAAGTCATCTCCAGGTAGAGGACTCTTATTCAAAAGACATGGGCATATGCGAGTTGAAGCCTATACAAATACAAATTGGGCAGGTGTTAAAGATGACAGAAAATCTACATCCGGTTATTATACATTTGTTGGAGGTAATTTGGTCACATGGCGCAACAAAAAACAAGCAGTGGTTGCTCGCTCAAGTGCAGAAGCAGAGTTTCGAATGATGGCACATGGTATATGTGAGTTACTGTGGCTAAAGATCCTCATTCAGGAGTTAGGATTTCCAGTTGAAGGACCTATGAGTTTATACTGTGACAACAAGGGAACAATCAATATAGCTTATAACCCAGTGATACACAATAGAACCAAACACATTGAGATAGACCGTCCCTTTATCAAGGAACAGATCATTTGAGGTGAAGTGTGCACTCTGTATATGAAGACTAATGATCGACTAGCTGATGTTCTTATCAAGGCCGTTAGCAATGCTCAGCTACTTGAAATATTATGCAAGATGAGCATTAAAGATATCTATGCACCATCTTGAGGGAGAGTGTTGACAAGGGTATTTATGGTATTTAATGTTATTGATTATATTGTATGTATTACGCGTACCGTATCTAATACGCGTAATACACATAAGGGTAAAAGTGTAATTTTTATCTTTAGTAATAATATATAAAGGAAATGAGAGACATGAATCATTAATGCTCTCTAACCCTAATCACTTTCTTCTCCTTCTCTTCTCTTTTCTTCTCTATCTCCATTTTCTACCTCTTTCTACTTACAGTGCAGACACGTTAAAAATAAACAAATAAACTCTGGAGTGAATTAGTTGTGAGGAGTGGATAATAATAAAATCTATTATCCATAGCAGCAAGTATAGAAGGGGGATCTAACTGGAGGAACGTCATTAAAATTCTTGGCCACCAAGTTTGATGGCCACGTGGTTGGCTCATGTCCATTCCTAAATATTAGAAGCATGAGGACTATCTCAACTAAAAAAAAATCTGTGACAAGGATGGCAAGACCTAGTGCAAATAGCACGATGAAGGCAACAGTGTGGTCCGAAGACGAGATTTGCAAGGATGCAAATTTTAATCAACTAGCCATGGTCTTAGATCCAAGGCTCACATCCTTTGCTTAGTGCTATCCCTGTAAAATTCAGGGTGGGGGAGCCACAGACGTGTTTCTGTAAGTGAGCACTACCAATCATTTCAGGGTTTTGATGGAATAGACATTGATCCGAACGAAAGTTTCCTGATACTTTATGTTCTCCTTTTCAAAATATAAACATGCAAACTGGGTCCATCATATAATATGCACAACAAACTGGGACCTTTAACCCATGTAAAATGTGTACAATTTTGAAGCAACAAATGTTGCAGAATGCAAAATTTCATCTAGGTTTGGATGTTAAACAGAGGGTTCAGAAAATTCCATACCACATCACTTTCAATTCGGACTCCACCAAAACTCTCATATCTACCAATTTCTTCATGATTGAAGAACTTTGACGTAGTTGAACTTTTCATTGCTGGAACCAGAAGTGCATCAATGAAATAGCATCCAGGCTCCACTGTTATCACCTGTAGTTGATAAATCTCCAACTTTATTATGTTAAGCCAGATTATTTGATATGATGTTTCATATAAACCGTGAAAGGTTCATAAGAAGAAAGACAAATCAAAAGCCATGAATTACTGCTCCAAATCATTATGATGACATAACAGCAGCAAGAAATTCCGAATGCTGGCAAATTGAATAAAAGAAATAATATTTATGCTGAAAACTATATAGCTTCATTTCAAATGAAATGTCATAGAAGACTCAAACGAAATGTCATAGAAGACATGACCGTTTATCATGTGTTCTTACCCTTCTAATGCTAAAATTGCTGCCTTTTTATCAGTAAATAAGATCAATATACAGAAATTAAAGGAGGTACATGAAATGTCCACAGATATGTGAAATAAGAAAGAAGAGACATGAACATAGATAGCATCATACAAAAAATACAACTCATACTCGAAAAAAGACGACCTTCCTAACTCATAATAATCGCTATGAATTGAACACTAAAAAGAAAGCATATCATGGATATTTAGCATAAGCTTCTCTATTGAGAGCCTGAAGAATTGTCAAACTCCTTTTTGTTCCTTTCATTCCAAACACCCCAACAAATGGCTCCCGGGAGAAGCCTCTAAATAACTCTATGCACTTTATCCACATCTCTCAAGTAGGGGTGATACTCGAGCCGAACGAGCCGAGTAGTGGGGTGTTCAAGCTCGGCTCACTAAATTTTACCATTGTTCAAGCTCGGCTTAAGCTCGGATCAAACAATTATACCACCGTTCGAACTCGACTCATGATCGGTTCGTGAAATCATAAACGAGCTTTTAACGAGCCTAATAATAAATAATTATTAAAAAATATATATTTTTAAATCTCTTTTGAAATTGTTATTGAGCCGAGCCGAGCCAAATAGGAAAATAGCCACTCAGCCAAGTCGAGCCAAATAGGGGAGTAGCCAATTCAGCCAAGCCGAGTAGGTGAGTGGGCCTAGTGGCCACCTCTCTTGGCCTTACTCTCTTTCTCAACACCTTTATTAATAGCCAAGAAGCCTTCACACACTACACTTCCTAACCGATGTGGGACTATCTTTGGTCCCACATCACACCTTTTTTTTTTTTGTAACACTAATACATAACACCACACACACCTACACGGCCACACCCACACCCACACACCCACCTTTTTTTTTGGTAACACATAACACTAGACACACCCGGCACCACACACCCAAACCCACACCCACATGGCCACACCCACACCCACACCCACACACCCACACCCACAACCACACTTATTTAAATATATATATTTATATATATGTAATCAAACCGAGCTTTTATCGAGCCGAGTAGGAATGTGTTCAAGCTCGGCTCGTTTATTAAACGAGCTCAAAAACGGTGTTCAAGCTCGGCTCGTTTACTAAATAAACGAACGATACTCGAGCTTTTAACGAGCCGAGCCCGAGTAGTTCACAAACATTTTGTTCAATAACCACCCCTACTCTCAAGAACCAACTGAAGAATAAGAGATTAAACACAATTGATCCACTAATTCATCTTCAGCCATACACAAAAAGCATATGTTAACAATCCTCCAACCCCTATTTCAAGTGATCTTGAGTGAGAAATACCAGGGATCCACACTACTCTGTAAAGAAAGGAAACTGATAAGACTATTCCTCAAAGCCTGGTAGAAAGAACTCACAGAGAACTAGCCCTAACTATCCCCAGACGATATTTGACCATTGTGGGCAAGGGATTTGGCTTAAACTCCAAAAAGAACATCAAAAGCTACAAGAAAACATCCAGTTCCCAATCATTTAGTCCCCTTCTCAACTTCAGAGCCCACACCACCTCATCATTCCTGATTTCGTAACAATAATCCATCATACAATGTTATCAGGAGCCAATACCTATACATTACTGAAGCCATTCTTAAGTACCCAGTTGTCGTTTCAAGGATCCTCTCAAAATATGATCCCCCCCACCTACACCTACTTTGTAAGATATGTGTTTGTGAAAGTTTCTTACCTTTCGCAATGGCTTTCCATAAATTGACCTCGTGAGGTCCCTTGACTCCTTTGGATCCAATGTTGACACATACCCATAGGCTCTCTTCCATAAGCTCTCTCCTTCCTCCCCAAACCACCACAGCTACTTAGCTAGTAGAGCTAGTTTTTTTCACGCAAAGCTCTAACGCCTAGACCCCAACCCAAGTGGGTACACACTTCCTTCCATTTAACTAAATGATACTTCCATTCTCCATAAGGTTCCATCCATTGAAAAAAAAGTAATCATTTCGTCCAACCACCGATGCTCTCTTTTCCCGCATCATAAATTAGAGGATGATGTTAGAGATCCTCTTGTAATTGAACATGTAGGAACACTGGTCTAGTGTTTATGTTAAATATATAGAACCTAACTTATTGTGTACTCTTTGTTAAGTTAATCAAATTAGCACTCTGCCTAACTATCCTTATGGAGAGTTTTGCAACACATCATATGCCAGCAAGACAAACATGATCTCCTTGCACTTAATCATGCCACTAGGGGCATAACAGCACTGTGTACTCGCATGCAACCAAACCTGATGTGAGCCATATGGCTACTATTTGTTGAAAAAGATACTTGCAAACCTAATGTGATCCGAAGATGCAATCAATATGATATTCCTCCTTGTGCATGCTCACTTTGATTTGCGAACCAAAGTAAATATGCTTGTCTTTGAATAAATAAATATACGATTTAAATCCAATAGAAGCAAGCAATGTTACTTTTAGCATAATAACTAATAAGGTTTGATAAGATACACTCTACCTCATTACAACATGGATTATAGCAGTAAGATTATATTAGATTTGCAATAATATTATTATGGATTAGATTTGATTGGATTGTGTTTCTATCTTTAGCTGTCTTTCGTATCGATATACACCCTATGAGTCAATTGTAAACATTGTTCAATAAAATCAACAGATCACTGTTCTATAAGGGGTCATACTATTAAGAATAGACAATGGTCTTTGGGAGTAAAACCATTACTAACCATGCCCTCTTGGAGTTCTCTAATTGTACGCAAAGCCCTTAATCCAGGTTCTTTTGGCCTCTCCATTCCCTGCTAGTCAGAATACAAAATTAAAGTAGGGTTCTCAAATCAGAAGATGAAAAAGTTCATGAGGATAAATTAATCACAAATACCTTCGCATAGCCTCCTGGGTCGTGGGTGTCAATACCTAGGAAGTGCCCCAGACCATGGGGCATGAAAACAGCACCCAGACGCTCAGCCATCATATCATCCACATTACTAAAACCAAAATCCAAAAGCACAAATATAAATCAATATTTTTGCTTTATAATATCGGTAACGAGTAGCATGTTAAAGAAGGTAAATTCTAGTGAAAATACCCAACAACAACTCCCCCTTTTTTTAATGACTCCAGAATAATTTTCTCTGCTAATCTGCAATCATGAGATAAGTGTGAATATGGAGTCAAAGATGCAGAACTGTATGGTCAAAAAAGGCATCATGCAGCACTGACTGGATGTCAATCACTATACTAGTTGAGTTGTACTTATGTATGTTAGGACTTGGAAAAGAAAACACTCTTTTGAGTTTATGAAATGGTTTTCAGTTTTTTTTAATGGAATCAAATATTTATCTTTTATACCAAAAGAAAAGAAAAAGATCATATATCATCAAGAGATAAAAGGGGCGAACTCCACGCAAAATAAGTAGACCGAATTACCCGGTTATCCAAAGGGACCAAAGCTGTACATGATTAGCAAGTAAGGATATAGCAGTGGGGAATGGAACCCCAGAAGAAAATAAGCAAGCATGATTAGATCCACTGAACTCCTAAAGCATAGAAGACCGCAGGGATAGTAAAGCTATAATGTTATCAAGTGTGTTGATTGCATGATCAGGGCGGGCAAACACGGGTTATGTGTTAGAGCGATCTGGAAAAGGCATAAACCACGTCGACTGGACTTTCTCCTAGATTACTTGCTAATCGAAAGTATTTTGGGGTCCAATGGAGAGGCTAGATTCATTCTAGCATTTTGTCAGTGTCGTTTTCCGTCTTGGTCAACAACTCTCCGAATGGGTACTTCACTAGCTCCAATAGTCTTTGACATGGATCCCCACATTCGCCTCTCCTCATTGTGGTTGTTGAGTCTTTCAACAGGATGATGGTGAGAGCGGAAGAGTTTGGATACTAGAGGGCTTTCAAGCAGTCAGGAGGGCTTTGAATCACACATCTTGGAATGTCATTTGAGAAACTTCCCTATAAAACATCTTGGCCTCCATCCGGGCTCGAGTCCACTGACCAAGAGTATTTGGGAACCGGGGATTAATAGGTTCGATAGGAGATTAGATAGATAGAAGAAGAGCTTCTTATCCCATGGTGGGTTATCCCATGGTGGGAGAATGACACTCATCAAGAGCATTTGGGTCAGTCTCCCGGTGTTCTACATGTCAGTCTTCAAGATGCCTGCTTCGGTTGCCACGCGACTTGAGAAACTTCAGAGGGATTTCCGATAGGGCGGCAAGGGGTAAGAGAATATTCCACTTGGTGAAGTGGTTGTACAAAGGAGTACGGAGGGTTGGGTTTTAGGAAGCTTTGATGTGTAAACAAGACCCTGCTAAAAAGAAGACTTTGGTAGTTTAGTTTCAAGGAAGGGACTTCGCAGAGAAGTGTGGTAAGGGCAAAATTCAGAACGTCTAGTCACAATTGGGACATCATTCAAGTCTCTTGTTCCTATGGAATGGGGGTCTGGAAAGAAATAATGAAGGTGCAAAAGAGGTTCTTAGAACAGGCCAAGTCCATGGAGGGTAACGAAAACAAGGTTTGATTTTGGAAGCATGGTGGGAGTGGGACTGGGAAATTCAATGAGATGTGCCCTCGCCTGTATAGTCGCTGCTTCCAAGGAGGTTTCTCGCAACTTTTTTTTAGAGGAATGGGGAGATTTCTCATAGCCCTCTATTCAATAGGAACATCGAAGAAAGAGTAAAAGAAGAATCCTTGCTTCTTCTTGACAGGTTGAGTGGGATTATCATCAACTCGAGAGTCGAAGACTGTCAGTTATGGAAGGGAAACTCAAACAAGATCTTTACTACAAGAGACTTTTAAGAGTGCAATTTTGAGTATTTGAGAAGGCGAATGGAGAGTAGGTAAGGAAGGAGGCATCAAATTGGGAAATTTTGTCGATGGTCCTGGCAAGATCATCACCATTGACATTTGAGGAATCAGGGAATGCAGATCCCGAACAGATGTTGCATGTGTCGTCAAGCAGAAGAATATGTGAACCACGTTCTTTTCCATTGCTTGACGGCTTGGGCAGTCTGGAGCTTCTTCCTTTCCCTGTTTGAGATGCCCAAGCATCTCCCTAAGGAGGCGAGATGTTATATCCTCGGTTGGCCTCAAGGAAATTTCAGCAAAAGGAGCAACATTGTGTGGGACATGCTGCCATAAGCAGTCTTGTTGGGGCATTTGGAAGGAAAAGAATAGTAAGGAATTCGAAGGGTTTGAATGTTCCTTGCCTAAGTTGTGTCCTCATAGTTTGAACCTTAAGCAACTGAGCGACGACCTCCCTCCAGGAATTCTTGGGGCTTCATTTTAACAATTTTATTAGTCGGATTATGAATCATAACCCTTGTTTCCCTTGTTTCTAATTATAAATCCTTTTCCTCCATCGGGTGGAGCTTAAGCAACTGGATAACCTCCCTCCATGAGTTCTTGGGGATTCATTGTACCAATTTTGTTTGTTAGATTGTATTTGTGACTCCTAACCCTTGTTTGGGCCTTTTTAAGGGGAATTTTCCCCATTCCCCTTTGTTTCATTATAAAACATTTTTCTATTTTAGTACAAATCTCATAATTTATATTTAAAAAATTACTAATAATGTACTCAACACTGTATTAAGGGAAAACTTTCAAATTACGCTTATTCCTTTCCTTCCACTCCAACTGATAGCGAAAGGAATCATTTTCCATTGAACTCGACCCTACTGCCCATTAGGTCGATAGTCCATTCTTGAATGAGATCAAAGAAGGCCCTTGGAGAGACCCAAGGGCCAAGAGACATCAAAATGTAATCAAAGGCAATGCTATGTATCCTGCTCAAGAACCCACAATGAAGTAGAAGGTAATCCACCATCTTTTCATCCGCTTTACAAAGAAAGAAAAAAATTGGCATCAACCTCCGCCTATTAATGAGGTGGTTCACTGAGGATTTTAGAAATGAAGCAATCCAAATAGAGAATGAAACTTAGGAGGAAATAGTAATGCTCCAAAGTCCAAACCAACTTGGCAAGGAAAGACCGCAAGAACTGTATGGAAAGATCAAACAGAGCAACACGCCTCTCGCATCCCACCTCTGGTCCTCCATACACACTAATGCAACGAACCATCTAGAGCTAATGCCTCCTCCAAATGGGTTATAAGGCTAGCAAAGGATTGGAAGATCCAATTATCTAATCTGCTTCTAAAATTAAGAAACCAAGAGACCCCAGCCTCCCCTCTAACAAAGCAACTACTTACCAAAACCTCCTTGTTAGCCCGACATTAAAATTTGGATCGTATGGGGGGAATCACCATATGGAGTAACTTCCCGAAGCCCCACTCTCTCGCTCTCGAGTCTCGACCACCTTAAAGGACAAACCTTGATTTACATCTTACGTGTCAGGATTCTCATCACATTTATACTTGCTTGTGTACTTCCGTTTCCTTGGAGTTGATGATATTATGCTTTCGTGGATGTTGATCAGAAATCAAACATGCAATTTTATGGCTATACATAATGATGCTTAACAGCTGCTGGTCGAAGAAGGTTGTTTTTTATTCTATGCATCAGCGCTTGTATAATATGATCCGTAGAAATTAATTTTCCTTGTCAATACAGTATGAACGTAGAAAAGAAAATTATCTTAAAATGCTTTTAGAGGAACATTTTTACCATCAACTCTTCTTACTTGTGCATATCTACCCAGCTTACTCCAGGTTTCATTGTAGATATAACAGCATTGTGAGCCTCAAGGACGGCCTGCCACAAATTGTTATTAGAAATAAAAAGCCTGATCGGTGAAAATGAGATATTATTTGTGTCTGTATGTATATAAACAAACACACGGAGGATGTTGAAATAGAGACTAGCACATGCTTTTGGTTGAGTTTTTCATATAAGACACAAATCTGATTGATAAATAGTTTAAATGGCAACTATTTTAGAAAATAATGTACTTACATTGTAAATGAGACATTGATCACTGGTAAATTTTCCATTAACCTGTATCAATACGCAAAACTATAAAGTTGATAAAAATGTCCCACAGCGTAGCATAAACCATGACAATACTAAAGAGGTATACTGCATTTGAGATATGTTAATACAGCAAGCAAACACAAAATCATAAAATTACCAGGTCAAATGACATACATGATGCCAAAGTTGATGTCATTGCAAGTAATAAGTTTCTTCACCTGGCCGAACATAATTTAGCCGTGGAAGAGTTAAGGACTTAAATGATGATGTATCCCAATATGATTTATATGTTACAGGAAGTTTGCACTTGAGGAATAGCTGCTTTGCTTCACTATCTACTGTTTTCCTCCTCTGTGTGAAGGAAAAATGGGTTAGTTGCCTTTTTTCAGTATTGTAGGATAGTGACCTCACAACCAAGTGTGGAGATAAAGTCATTTTCATACCAATACGTGCATAATAGTATGAAGATAATGGAGCCGCCGCCAACCATTGAATTTGGTGTGGTTGGTCACCAATAGATAAAAGATAAAGACTCTTTGGATGTGCGCATACAAAGAGATACGGTTACGGAGGCTCGATTATGAATTAGGGAAGGTGTTAGGCCCCCCGGTCTATCCGTCAATAAAATATGGTTACCTAGACTTCTCTCATTCCTTTTCACATTTAACATCAATTAAACCAGCGAAAAGAAAGAATTAACCCTCAAAAATTAAAAGTAAATAAACTCGTCCTACTTCTGCAATATGAAAACGAGAATTTCCTCCTTAGATTCATTTGAGATTCAAAGGTAGTGCTCAATGACTACCTTTAAACTTGAAAAAAAATCGCCATTTTCATAAAGTGAGAGATATCCAGTGATGTTTCTCTGCATAAGTTAGGATGGCAATGCCCTTACCACAACCCAATTGGGATCAAGGAAGGACACTTAAAGATGCACTCTTTTGAAGGGAATCTCCATCCTCACAATTGAGAGAAGGAGAAGCAAACTCACACATAATAACCTATTGGATCCCAAGGTCCCTTTTCCACCGTTTTCAAGAAGGGACCCTCTATCCTCAAACTGTATCAGTAGAGGAACCTCCACTACTTAGATGGATGGTCTAAGGTATACAAGAAGATTAAAGCAAGAAACTTAGTTAAAGGATTCTATGCCTAGAGGGTACCTTCTCCAAATTCTCATTTTCGTCGAAGACTCCCTCCCATTATTCAGCGGACCACGTCAGGACTCAGGAGTGGGATCCCAAACTACTTAAAGAATAAGGAAGAAATGATTTCCTAAAAAAACCGAGGGCTATAACTCTACAAAAGCGGGAAAAGAAAAAATAGAGAACTACATACCATGTTGCAGAAGCCTAGCTCCTTAGTCGTTCTGCAAGCCTCCCTCCAACGATTCTCCAAGCCTCTAAGACGATCTTCAAAGCGAGGACCGAGAACTTGGCCTTTGGAGTGCTCCTAGGCTTCTAAGAGCTCCTCCAGACTAAAACTTTTGACTAAGAATCTTCAATGTCCTCGAAATATTCAAGGCCCTTGAAATTCTTCCGGTCTTCTCCAACTGGTCAAGATTCAGTGCATTCAGTGTCCAAGTTGTGATCAATGGTGAAGGGAAACGGGTTTATATAGGTCTAGGAATGGATGGTGTGGCTTCTCTAGCCGATGTGGGACTAAAGAATTTTTAAATCCCGAAATGAGGTTACAGGATATGACTGGTTTTGAGAAAATTTGATTTATCGAAAAATCCAATAGGGCCACTGTTCTGAACGGCGGCATAGCCCTCTTTTCCATTTTGAACCATCGCGCTAAGCTGTATTAGTGCTAAATTAGGGATTTGATTTCGGATAAACCACTAAGGGTCGCAGTTTGAAACATCAGCTCGTTTACTGTTCCAAGGATTGGTTGGTGTTCTAATAAGCGTCCAGTCCACGTGTAAGTCAGACAAAAAAGCAGGCTGCCATTCTAATAGCAAGAATATTTACCTGCTTTAATGGATTTCATTATGCAATTATAAACTGCAACATATGCTTTGTTAAGTGTACTATCCATAGCAAGTTGATCCACCTACTTTATGCCTACAGGTCCTGTGAATCATGATTCGGCGATGGGTGTCCATAGTTCTCATTTAATCTGGTAAACCTGTTGGCATACACATAGCTAACCATTGTGCAATTGCCATGTTCAAGAAATACTCCTAAACATAATCTCGACTCATAATAGTCATTTACCAACGCCCACTATGAGATGTCAATAAGTAGTGCTCAACAGGGAGCTCCAGCACCTCTGCTTCTGTTGCAAGAGACTAGGACAAATTAAATGAATACATTCACCATTAAATTCAGCCCGAGGGACCCACATGTAACAGGGTTGATCATGACAGAGTCATCAGAGTGGCCTATTAATAATAATTTAGCCCTGTTTATCACAATCTGTCAATTAGTATGATAGTATCACTACATGTTTACATCCATTGTGTTAATTGTCATTGGCTAGGTCTCGTAAACAGTTTATATCGTGTGCACTACATTTCTCTTCAAATGTATTCTTTGGGCAATTTCTTAGGGTAAACCTATTTCATGAATCAATTTATATGCATCACCTGTCATCACGCTGGGAGAAAAGAAAAAATCCTCCTATCCCTGAATATGCCTCAGCAGTACAACTTGATTTATCTAGAGAAAAAAGGTCCCACTTAATGGAGGAGGCACTTGACACGGATAGAGAATGGTTGAAAAGTAGAATTATTAGTTGGCCAAGCTAATTGAAGTCAAGGTCCACATGGAGAGTCAAATGCAAGAGGAAATCATTCTATTAGCGAACAAAATATATTAGAGATAACCATACAATTAAACATTAAAAGAAAGATACTGAGAAGTTCACTTGGGTATTAAACAAACTGGGACCCGTGGCATATAGAATAAAACCTGGTCCGATGGTTTATGTTAAGAGAGATTGCAAACTGTATGGATATATATACTCACGGGGAATGAACATGTTATGTCAGAACCATAAAAATGGTATTCAGCTCCCATATCCAGCAATGCCATATCTCCATCTTTTAAGGTCTGTAAAAAATGACAAATTGATCATTTTACAATAATGCTTCCTCAGAAGTTGTTGTATGGTATACAAGCAGTGCACACTAGAAACGAATGCTAATAGTTGCACACATGTTAAGAGTAAACAAAACAAAAAATTATAATTCCATTTGCTTTTCTTAAGGCCATAAGGAGGAAATATTGTTGATTAGAGAAAGGGTTCATTCTAGATTGTTACTTGCAAAGGATCGTTTCTCACTGCTGAAAAAATAGTGGTATATGCAACCACTTAGAATGTAAGTAGAAAGGGAAACATAGTCATCACATTGTCGCAGTTTTTCCCATGTAAATAGCAATACAATCTTAATGTTTTGGTATATTACATGAGAAAAATATAACAAATTCTTTCGCATTTGAATGCAGTCAATGTCATCATATCCAGTAAAGAAGAATAATTCCTTGATCTTCAAGACCTCATAGACATCTCTATCAACTTTGCCAAGACCTTGGATATGCTTCCCTGGTTTACTCGTTTTGCATTTTGTCAAGGATTTGGATCTGCTCTCAGGTTTTGTTAGATTTTGTTTTATTGGAACAGGATTATGTGATGCAGAAGACTGATTGGGATCCAGGAATGAATATAATGTAAACTAGGCTGTTATTTCCAAAACTGGATGTGGAAACATATCTCCTAAAAGTAACTGTAATGCAAGAAGCAATCAACACCAGCTTTACTAAATAAAATTGTAGCAATGATTGCGTGTTCTTTAGACTTTGGAACTTTATCCTTCTGCTAATTTAAAATCTTTTAATTGAAGCATGTGCCGCTTCGTACTGAATTTTTATATTATATTATTTTGTTTTTTTATTTCATAATAAGAACTATATGATAGACATGCTGATCTCCCTCCTCCCCCCCCCCCCCCCCCCCCCCCCCCCCCCCCAAAAAAAAAGCGCACACACAGAGATACAGACAGATTCGCACACGTGCATACACACAAAATACATGCACGGACATGGGCAAACACGCATGTAATGTTTACCCATGCCAATCATTGCTTACAGCACCATCAAAATGTTCATTTTTCAAGTTTTCTAGTTGAACCAATTTATTGCTGACTTGTGAAATTATAAACTAACACATCACAACTGAAATTCTTACAGGTCTACGACATTAAGCAGACAATTGGAAACATTCATCAGAAAATACTCCATATTTCTACTTTAGAAAAATCAATGCTTCACTGCTTCAGATACCAATAAGAAAAAAGTCAATGCTTAAGATACATAACAATAAATCATCAATGCTTAAGGTTACAACCGGAGTCCATATACAAGAAATGGTGAAACCTTAACTTCCTGAGGAATTATTCCAACAAATAGTAGCATCAAACGCATACAAGATTTAAGAAAATAAAAGCATTGAATCTAGCATACCCTTTCATTTGGAGCGGCTGCATGTCCATAATGAAGAACAGAACTGGAGAGAGAGAACATTAGACTGTTAACAATTATGTTTTACAATGAAGAGGTAAATAGACCTCAGATACTCTTTTTTATCCATAACAAGCTTAAATTTTATTCTAGGAAAAAAGGGAAAACAGAAAGAGAGAGAGACAAAGCATAAAGGAAAACTTCACCAGGGGCTTATACACCACCTGAGAAGGAAAGGAGAGAGAAAAGCAACAAGAGAATGCAATTATAAGGAAAATAAATAACAAGCAATGTCATCCCTTGCATTAACAAATCAAAAAAAAAAAAAATGCCGCCCTCTGCCCCACCTTCGCTAGCCAAAGAGAAATCCATTTCATTAACCGATCTACGGATTTAAGAGAACGAGATGTTCCTTTGGATCAACAAATCTTAAGTCTCTTTGATGGCATAAGCACATCTCCAAGGACGACGATCCAACCCCGCAGCCCATCTAATGGCATTACTTGAATATCCTTCAATGAGGAGGGAAGAGAGAATCATAGATTTAGACAGGGAAAGACCATGCCTCAGTAATAAAATTCTGGCCTGATTCAAAGTAACCTCTCCCACTGGACAGGAGCTATCGTCTCCTGTTGGTTCTGGGTTGCCCAAGGAGCTATCGTCAAATTTGAGCTTGAAAGACCCGAGAAGAGGAGGCACCCAATTAACAAATCCAGCAATCCGGGAACTGAAATGGAGTACGTAAAAGCACTGATGACAGACCCCCCAAGATGTCAATGCCGTTGCTATTAATCCCTTTGAAAGAAGGAAAAGAGACAACTCATGAAGCCATCTAAGATTTACTCTGTCAATAATCGGGGCCACCAAACTGACCTTCTTGCTGGAGAAGATTCTACTATTTCTCTCTTCCAAATGGACCAAAGGATAGCTTGAGAGGAACTTTTCCACATAACTCTTCCCTTAAAGCCTAATAACCCGATAGCCACTACGTCAAAAGACCTATAATTTCATGAAGGAAGACTCATGCCTTGGGCTGTTAAAAGAACCACGCAGGTCGTGAACAGCTCGAGCTTGGATAGTTAAAAGCTCATTCAAGGTCGTTCATATAACGAACGAGTCGAGCTCAAGCTTTATTGGTTAATGAGCCGAACTTGGGCACACGTGCTCGGCTTGTTATATGCACACACACATAATATATGTCATTTCATAGGCTAAGTATATATTATGTGTGTGTATGTTACGTATATAGCATATTATAAATGTATTGAAGTTCAATCTGATCCATCGATCTAAGAGCTCAAGCTCGATGCTCGAGCTCAGGTCGTCCGGGTAAACAAGTTGAGCCGAGTCAAGCTTGAGCTTCCACGGTTTTTTACGAGACAAGCTTGAACAATTATCTAATTTAACAAGCTGAGCCTGAACAAGCCACAACTCAGCTCGGCTCGGCTCAGCTCAGCTCTGTTACACCCCTACCCATGCTTGATCTGCTAAAGAGAGAAAATGACACCAAATCTACCTGGTAAGACTTCAATAAATAAATAAATGACTGGAGGATTTCCATCCTGCATACACAACATACAAATATGGCATGAAAGGTGGGTATTCTATCCTCTGAACCATACATATGTGTTAGCTCTGTTGTGGGCTATAGTCCATACAAACATTTTTACCTTAGGGGGAGCACACAAATTGCAAATTCTCCTGTGAGGGAAAGAAAGTGTCTCTTCCATTTCACAGTTAGCTCAAAAATAAAGAGTAGAAAAATTACCATTGGAGTTACGATGCCAGATCCTTGAATCTGATTCAGAATAGGATATGCAGACTACTTTGAGAAGTACAAAGAAATTTGCAAGTTCATCTAATTTGACTGCCGGAGACCTCTACAAAAGCTGAAATTCCAATCCAGGTTTGAAGGAAGATGAGATGGCCATATCAAAAATGGAGCTAATTTTCAGCCGACTAAGACTATAGAGGCAAAAAAATGACGTGTTGAGGGGAGTATAACCCACCACAGATTCTCGCAGAATTTAATACGGTTGCCCATGTCCAAATCCAAATAGTTAAAAGGAAGGAAAGAAGATAAGATGATAAGTACCACTTTCTAGGGGCAACAAAGATTGACTTGAGATGCTGGTTTAGAATCTCACCCATTGATATCTATTTCTAAACTATATTTCCTCTTAATAACCGAAACATATTAGGCTCCCAGGGAAATATCCATAACCATTTGCCCAAATGGACCAAATTTCTTTTTCTAATCCTCCCAAAGTTTAAACCCCCTTCTTTCTTTGGTTATGTGCAATGTCACAAAAGTCACCGATTTATTGAAAAATTCGCATGTAATTCGTGAAATTAACACCTCCCGATTAAATCACGTTAAAATGAATTATTCGGCGGTTCGTGTTTTATTCGCGAATAACGCAATTTATTCGTTTAATTCACGTTATTCACGAATTATTCGGGCGGAGGACATTTAAATGGTTTGAGTATTTCAGCAGGGGCAGTTTCGTAATTGGACCAATATAAAAACAATAACCCTTTCATTCGACGAAATTAAATCACCCAGAGGAGATGATCGAAAGAGAAGAGGGTTTCGATGCTGAGGAGAGGACCGAAGAAGGAGAAGAGGAAGAGAAGGAGAAGAAAGGAGGATTCAGATGCCCAAAGGAGATCCTGACGTCACCATTCCCGACGCACCCCGGTAAGTCCTCTCACCATTCTCTGTTTCACCATCCTTGCACACGGAGTCCAATTTTCTTCTTTCATAGGAGATCCTGACACCCCTAAGCACTGTTCCTTCTCCTCAATCCCTTTTTTTTTTTCAAAGGGTTTTTCGGAGGGGTTTAAGAGACCTTATTTTCGAAGGGGTGACAAATCAACTCCTCCTTTCTTATTCTTTTTCAGAGGGGCACTGTTTGTGGGTGGAATAAGTGTAATTTTTTTTGTCTTGATTTCGGGTGCTGAAAAATGTTGCATTGATTTCGAGTGCTCTGTTTCTTAAATTTTGTTTTTTCTTAAAAATTTTCATCTTTTTATGTTTTTTTATTTGAGGTTCCTGGCGAATTAAAATCACCATCCTCTCTTTGTTTCTGTAGATGATTTGAGAAATTTCCAAATCAATCTCTTAGTTGCAGAATTTCTTTTGAAGTGTGATTTTATTATGTTGTAATTGGGGAAATTTTTATTTGATCGTTAACTAGGACAAATAGTTGGAAATTATTTTTAATTCTAAGTGATAAATTCAAGTGACAAATGAGTTTATTTTGTAGTGAGTTGTACTTTGTAATACTTTTTTGTTGATGGAATTGTAATGATAAACAATCAGTCTTTTGTTTTTAATTTTAAGAGTTGATGATGTCTTGGTAAAGTTTGATGCTTTGTTGGAATGAACTGGATGTTGAAATGATATTATGAACACATTATTGTTGATAATATTAAGAGTTGATGATGTCATGGTAAATTTTGATGCTTGTTGGAAATTGGAATGAATTGGATGTTGAAATGATATTATGAACATATTATTGTTGACAATTAGCTACTTATATTGTATAATATGTAATCAAATTGTTAGACTTAGATATATTAATTAATATCATATTTCTATTTTATATAATTATTAAAAAAAAATTTACTTCCCCAATTTTTTCCGATCTTGAACCCTGCTGAATTATTCCCGAATCCAAACTTTTCCCCGATTTTTCCCGAATTTTACCGATTTTTTCCCGAATTTTTCTGAACTTGAACCCTGCCGAATTATTCCCAAATCCTGACTTTGTGACTATGGTTATGTGACCAACTAGCAATCGACCATATGATCCTTCCTAGTCCCTTGTTTTTTCCAGATAAAATTCTTTTGAATCTGCTCAAGCCTCTATATAACTTTATCTGAAGCCTTGAACAGGGAATGCTTTAGATTCTCTCCCTTTTTTTTGATCGGTAAATATCAAGTTCATATAAACAGATCAAAAGAAGTAACACCCATAGTTCAAAAATCAGGTACCGGATGCTATATTGATAAGTCCAAAACATGATACATATCAGCGTATTAGACCATATTGGATGGATATAGCGGAAAAAATCAAGATACGCTAAAAAAACGCCCGGATACACAAGGAAAAATTTGGATTCCTTGCATAAAACTTTTTAATGCAAATATAAGCTAAAAACAAACTAAATGAAGGCATCCAATTATTTTTATAACCATACATATGAGAGTTAAGAATTTTATAAGTTAAGGAAGAAGTATGAAAATACAAACCAATATAGCATAGTCAAGTATAGGAAATACAATCTAGATATTAAAACTTTTTATTTCATGGGTTAAATAAAAATGTATTGAATTAAAACCATAAATTTTAAGCTTGAATGCAAGTCTTTTTACGTTGAAATATTACACTGTTAGTTGACTTTTTGACCTTGTAGATGAAAATATTTTTGAAGACTAAAATATGGCTTTTTTTTTGCCGGATTTTTTAATTTTGGTAATGTTTTGATATAGAATTTATGAAATTTTAATATTTGAGAAGATACCTTACCATTTGAAAGTTAAAACTTTGACCAAATCCCTAAAAAGTGCTAAAAAAGATTTGTTCTTGATTTGGAAAGTTGATTTTTTATTTTTCAGGAATTATTTTTTTTTGATCGATAAACAAGCATATATATATCAAGAAAAGACCAGTGTACAAGCAATAAACAACAGCGAAAACATTAGTTTACAAGGCAGTAAACTCAGTGCCAGCCCAAATAGCATAACGCCTAACTCCTAGCTTGCACACCTCCCCCCCGAAAAGAGAGCTCATCCTAATGCCAACTGAAGCTCCTCCCTATCATGCTTAAGACCAGCCCACTCCAACACCACCAACCAAACCCTAGGACACATAAGATACTGGGACGCCGATGTATCCTCAAAGACCCAAAGATTCCTTTCTTTCCAAACCATCCAAGCAATAGCTCCCGGTAGCACCAACCAAATAGTCTCGAAAGCTTCTTCCTCACTGTCTCTATGCCAAGAAGCTAAAAAAGCTAAGAAATAACGCTGGGAAGACCCACTCCACCCCCAAGCGGGAAAGAAAGTGTCCCCAAATTCCGGCCACGATTGGGCAATGTAAGAGCAAGTGATCCACTGACTCTTCCACTTTCAAACACATGAAACATCTATTGGCCAAACTCCACCCTCTATGTTGTAAATGGTCACACGTGAGAATTTTGTCCAATGCCGCATTCCAAAGGAAGAACGACACCTTGGATGGAATTCCTGAGTTCCACACAACCCTCTTGGGAAACCAACCTATGGAAACCGGACCCAAAGACCGACACAGAGAATTAACTGAGAACCTCCCATGCTTGCTACCACTCCACACCTTGCAATCCCTTATATCAATCCACGGAGAATAAGTGCTTAACCGGTCCAACAAACGAGCCGCTTCCTCGATCTCCCAATCATTTAAGTCTCGTCTTAACTCCGGACACCAAACCACCCCCTCCCCCCTTCTCTCAAAATAGTCTCCAACTACCGCCTCCTTGTTGCTAGCTAACACAAATAAACTCCCAAAGTCTTCTTGAAGTCTGGTCTCCCCACACCAAACGTCTTTCCAAAATCTTACTTCGGACCCCTGACCCACCACAAAACGGAACTTCGACATCACCAAATTAGTCGTCGTCATGATTCCCTTCCAAAGTCCCTCTCCATGCGAGATCTTCACCTGTTTGGGAACCCACCTCGAGTACTCCCCATACTTCGCTACTATCACCGCTCTCCACAAACTATTTCTCTCTGACCCGAATCTCCAAATCCATTTACCTAACAGGGTTTTATTCACTAACACCAGCGACTTGAGATTCAACCCCCCGTCTTCCTTAGGACAACAAATTTTATTCCACGCCACCAAATGATACTTAAAAGAGTCAACCTTCTTGTTCCACAGGAACTCCCTCTGCATGCGCTCTAGCAAGCCCGCCACACTCTTAGGAATGGTAAGAGTGGACATGAAGTAAGCCGGGAGACTGCTAAGAGTGCTCTGAATAAGAGTTAACTTACCACCTTTAGAAAGAAAATGCGTCTTCCAACCTGCCAACCGATTCGCACACCTCTCTATCACTGGCTTCCAGCTCGCTTTCGCTTTATAACCTCCCCCAAGTGGCATACCCAAGTACCGAGTCGGAAGAGTTCCCACTCGGCAACCAAAGCAAACTGCCAACTGATCCATGGTCACCACATCACCTACTCCCACTATCTCTGACTTGTCCAGGTTAACCCGCAACCCGAACACTACTTCGAAACATCAAAGTATGCACCGTAGGTAGAGAAGATCTCTCCACGACGCATTACAGAAAATAAGGGTGTCATCCGCAAACTGAAGGTGGGAAATGCAAAGCTGATCCACCCCCAATTGAGAACCCCTCGAACCCTACTCCCTCTGCTCGAGAGAGCATTCTACTCAATGCTTCTGCAACCAAAACAAACAAGCATGGGGATAAAGGGTCACCCTGCCTCAACCCCCTAGAACTGGTGAAATAATCGACCGTGCTCCCATTCAGAAGAATAGAGAAAGAACCAGAGGAGATACACATCCTCACCCACTTCCTCCACTTAACTCCAAAACTCATTCTGCCAAGCATGTAGTCTAAGAAATCCCAATTGACATGGTCATAGGCCTTCTCCATATCAACTTTACACAAAATACCAAGGGCGCCCACCCTACGCCGGGCATCAATACATTCATTGGCTATGAAGATCCCATCAATTATCTGTCTACCCCTCACAAACGCTCCCTATTGGGGAGAGATAAGAGTTGTCATCACCTTTTGGAGATGAACTGCCAACACCTTTGAGAGAATCTTATAAACACTTGCCATCAGGAATTTGAATTCAAGATAATTTTTATGGAATTCAAATGGGGTATATAACCTTATTTACATATAAATATCTTAAGTAAATGAAAATAAAATTAATTTAAAATCATTTGCTTAAATAATATTTTGTGTAAATAAGTTGTATATGTCAGGTCTGTGTTGTGGATCCTAGTGTAAATAGGAGAGAAAAAAAATTTAACTGAAAAATCTCCTATATCGAGCCCGTATTGGCTCGTATCGGCCCAATATGCTTGATACGGGGAAGTTTTTTTTCTTGTGTACCAATGTACCAGGTAGCTCCAAACAGGATACGTACCGGAATTTTAAACCATGGTAACATAATCTTACAGAGAGGTAAACTGAAGAGAACAAGTATAAAGGAAATACAAAAGGTAAATATCCAAATGATAATACAAAATGAAATCCTCACATCAAAATATCCTCCACTTCCCTTAATCTAAATAAGTGCATCTTCATCATCCCTTATTCCCTTCTTAAACTAGATAAGTGCATCTTCCTCATCCACATCATGGCTATTTGTGGATAATCCTCAACCTAAACAATGTTATATTTTCTAAAATAACTAATTCTTAAAGTAACAGTGAGAATTTTCTAGAAAACTGTAGTTGTCCTCTTTTTTCTTTTTTATAATGTGAAATTTTCTAGAAAACAATAAAAGATAAACCAGGCCTTCATGAGGGAAAACAAGATTGCCATAAAGGTCCCAAATTCTCAATTGACTACTTGCAAACCAAAATTTGCAAATATGGAAGCTAGGAGATTGCCTTTTTAACTATGCATTACAGAATTAGTAACACATAATTCACTATACGAGAGAGAGAGAGAGAGAGAGAGAGCACACAAGTGCCAACTGCCAAGAAGGGGACTCTTTCTTCAACTATTTGGAAGCCAATACAGAATATCCTTTATTTCAAGAAATGGAAGAGGTATAATTGAAGAGGAGAGAGGATTAGATCCATACTTCAATTGCACAAGGTGAACCAGGCAGGTTTGGTAAAAGAAATGGACATGTTTCTATAGCAGTCAAAAAGGGTGTTATCAAGTCATGTAGCCTTAGATCTTCCAGTAAATTATTAAGCCACACCTGCCGAAGTTCTCAGCCAGAGCTAACGAGACATCCAGAGTTACAGAAAGTGGTGTTACAAATCATGCACAACACACCAAATCTTCGTACCACACCCAAACCGTAGAGAGACACTCTGAACAATCTCAAGAATAGTTGGTTTAGACATTTCAACAAAAAAAAACTTTCAAATAACCCTCATCTTTTTAGATATTAGAAATATGCATAAAGAAAGTAGAATAAGGAAGAGGTCAAAGAATTACTGTTCTACGACTCTCTTTGATATACAATCCTTATAACTTAATGCGCAATTAATATTTAATGAAAGAGAATTAGAAAGCAATAAAATGATGAAAGTACCCTCGACAGGTTCAAGTACTCTACTAACTAAGATTCCTTCTCAAGTTAGAGCCCAAATATTGCTCATGCCCAATTTCTTAAGGATCTCTTGAGTCGTATCTTTGACCAGAGATACAAATGTCACAATCCTAAATTAAACTTTATCAAGAAGGATAGACAACTGGCCTCAATACGGTTCCTTGTTTCATGAAACACTGGACCAAAGGCAATGTGATTGCGTTTTAGTGTCACAATGGTGGTAGATCGACCAAACACATTCAATAGGCAAGGATTGCATGAATAGAAGCCATACTTAAGCCAGCCATGAATAATGAAATTCCTAAACTCATGATCTTGGACTTATTTTAAATATTTCCTTTCAGCAACATGTATGGTCAACTCCCTCATTTATCATATATTGCTCCAACAAAACAACCCTAAACAAGGCAAATTTTGAGCTCTCAAATCAGTCCAAATTCTTTAATTCTCGTTCAACCATTCATGACTAAAGAAAACTTCTGATTCTCCTACTTCAACCAAAACTGGATACTTTAAGGTCCAAGCCCTCTTGAATCCAACAAAAAAAAACAAGGTATCATCCTCTATATGCTACATACAGGGAAAGACATCTTTCCCCGGCTGCATCTTCAATATGTCCATCCTCCGCTTGCTCCTCCTTTAACCATCTGAATTATCAGTTGTTTTAAACATGTCATTTTCTGAAGTTGAAGCTTAATTAAGCACCACATGGTCCACATCAGTTAGAAATATGACTTGTTTATAAATCCTTGTTATTTATTGACATGCAGTAAGTATATGCTTGTTAGTCCCCCCCCCCCCGGGGACCTGAAGCCATGTTTCAGCTACTCCAACCTTCAACAAATGCAATGGTAAGAACATCTAACTCCTCAAAAAGCAGTTAAAGAAGCTTTTTTTATGCTTGATGATAAGATAGCCCAGTCGGCTGTAATTGGCATTAATGCAAACAAGTTAAATTCCTTGACAGCAATTAGCTTCTCATAATATATGCCATATTATCACAACACCCTATTATGTCCATGTGCATGTGCCCATTGAGACGAGGCTACGTGAACCTATTAATCATTTGTGTGTGTGAAAAGAGGATAAATAATAACAGTATAAAGGAAACTCACCTGTTTTCACCAGTAGCGCATATACATGTGTAAGAGCAATGCCTACAACCCCCATACATATAAATG
This sequence comes from Tetracentron sinense, assembly GCA_015143295.1. NCBI lineage: Eukaryota > Viridiplantae > Streptophyta > Magnoliopsida > Trochodendrales > Trochodendraceae > Tetracentron > Tetracentron sinense. The sequence goes on from CM026565.1 coordinate 36,303,937, forward strand.
TGATGAAGAAATATGCTCTCCAACTGATACTCTTTCATGTCCACTCTTGTTTTTCTCATAACCTACTCGAAATGCAATGGGAGTGGAAATTATCACTAGAAAGAGGTTGACTGCTTTAGTTCTACATTCAAATGGTAGAACAATAAAATGTAAAAACATTCAATTTCTGAGTGAAAACATATGTGATATAACAGGAAAAGAATAACTGATATCGGTTATTTCTAGAGTGTAGTAACAACCCAAGACAACCAAAGTTCATTTTAGCTATAAATATTTTCCAAAGTCAAAGGTATAGAATGTTAATTACCTATAACAGACAACTTTCCAATAGTTAAGCATCTCCAATTACAAAATGGAAAAGAAAGACCAAAATGAATTCATGGTCATATATATTTAAAATACAGTTATGTGTGTACTCGTAAGTTGTAATGACCTCAAAAGTGCTAACTTGAGCTAATTTACCAGTGGCATATATACATATATATAACCCAAAGAACTACAAAAACTGGAAAAAGAAATTGAGACTGTAATTTTACCAATTTCACAAGAGTAGAGTAGTTTGTCAACACTTTTTTGTCTTGTTTTTCTTTCCTTTTGAGACCTAAAGTAATTCAATTAACTACATAAAAAGAGGCAAGATATTCCTTTGTACAAAAATTATCTATGTACACACCAATGGGTCGGTCGAATCATTGTCACCGGAGAGTGCCTTAATATTGTCTCCAACATTCTCACCAAATCTAAAAGAGACTAACCCACCAAGGGTTGGTGTAGTTGGCTAGCTGATAAGTGTTTAATTTTTCTTAATTATCTTTATTCAAATAAGCATTATCAAACTTCTCTGGCTTATATCTTCCATTTTACACATAAAGTGGTGTATTGCCTTCTTACTATTGCGTAGTTCTCTTTCTTCTTATTTTGATGGTATATTTGCATCTATTAATATGTGTCCGGAAAGGTCGCAAGTAAATCCTTCTTGAGAGACTTATTACGTGTATTTATTTTTTGCAGGAATCCTAACTCGGACCATTCTCAGGATTGGAGAAGATAAAGTCCACAAGTCATAGTCAAAGAAGCCCAAGGTCAAAGCCCAAGACCAAGTGGAGAAAGATTCTCTCACACATAGGTGGTGAATCTTAGCAAGATATGGATGGATGTGATTTTGGAATAAAAATGATGAAACTCTCTTAAATTAGAAAAAGAAGATGTGCTCTGGAGATGTTTCTATTTTAAAGGAAGGAGAAAATCTAAATTAAAAAAAAAAAAAAAGGAAGAGCATTAACTATATATATCTCATGCCATTTGGATGTCCAACTCTCTCTCTGCACACGTAGGTAGTGTTTTTTGCTCTTCCTCTTCTCTGTTGGACGCCTACTCCTCTTGACATTCTGGTTTTCTTTATTTTGTTTTTCTTTAGTTATTTTGATTGTAATGTTTAGAAAACCATCGAAGAGCATGAAAAACTCAGCAATGGTTGGCTAAACACCCTTCTAAGGTTAGGGATTTGAAGCTTGTCTCGATTTATGTGGATGATTGGGATGAAGATTCGTTATTTTAATTGAATAAATTTTATCTATTTTGGTTAATTGTTTCTCGTTATATGTTCTTTGATTTCATATGATTGAAAGATATATGGAATGCTTGGTTCCCCTGTGAGTTGAATACAAAGTGCTTTTTAATTTATTTATTCAATTGAATTAATGGTGTGTGGTTTTATCGAATTATTTTCCATCTAGATTAAATCCTTATTTAATTCTAGATGTGTTTTCATCACAACCTAAGCATTAGGAGGGATAGGTGAATTTTCCTAAAGCCTTAAACCTCTTTTCTTGCTTTACTGTTCTTAGTAATTTGTGTTTCGTTCTCATTGAGTGGGAAACTTATTTTAGACTTCTTTCTTCTCTCTATTTCGTTTCCTTATTTCTCGTTGCACAACAGTTAATCCCTGGATTCGACCCTGTGCTCACTAAGATACATCAAATATGTCACTTGTGCACTTGCAAGTATATTATTTTTACTCTTGATTTTATATCCATTAATTTGGATTAAATTAAGGTGTAACACTAGCGTCCCAGGTTTGCTCCTTGTAGTCATGTGTTCAACTCCCATTCATCAATTACCCTGGTGTCCATAGAGAAAATTCCAAGTGGGTCGGTGCGAACACCCGAAGGGACTAGTCCTTGCCTCGAAAGGTTTGGGACACCCTCTATTACCCAAAACAAATTATAAAAGGGATTATCATAGTGGCAAGCCACCAAGGCAATTAAATTCCCTATTTCAATACTTCCAATCATTAGACTACCAAAAATAATAATTTGCCAGAACACTCCTAGCCAGTTTCCTTCCAGAAAGAACTACTAAAAGGGACTCATGAAAAAACAAGGAAATTATAGATGTATGTATGTGTGCATACAAATAATGCGTGTCTATGTACGTGTTTGTCTATATAGACACAAACGTCTAACACAATACAGTTTTACATAGTGTATAAGCATGTAACCATGAATTGCCAAAATCATTGTTGTAATAAAAGAGTACAAGCAAGCTAATTAAAATATCAAGAACATGATTTTCAATTAAAGCCAAGAATTAGTACAAGGCAACAAAAAAAGTAAGAATGAGTTACCATTTGGGGGGGGGAGGTAAGACTTAGTTTCATTTGTACAAGGCAACAAATATAGAAAAATAATATACAAAATTATGAATTTAGAAAATATTACGAGAATAAGTAAAAAGGTAAACATCTGAAATGCCAATAACATCCTCTATCCTATTTTTTTTTTTTCAAGCATTTGTTATTTTCATAGTTTCTTAACTTCGACATTTTGTTAACTTCTCTTAGAGATTTTATATTACTAGATTTTGAATGATATGCAGGTATACATGTACATATGTGTGTATATTTACATCTCTATATGCATATATGTTATTGTTTTAACAAGCTTGTGCATGTCGGAGTCCTGGGAGAGTCCACATGTGTCAACTGCCACGGGTGTAAGTTTCCTAAATACAGAGTTGTTGAAGTAGTTGCAAAGAAACCTCTCAATGACAATATGCATGCCGTTAAGGAAACCAAAAGGAAGTTACAACACATTGAAGCGAATTCAGGGTATGAGACTTTCTAGCAAAAAATACCTCAATATGAGCTTCTGAGCTTATATCGTTAGCGTACTGTATGAGGGCAAGCTCCAAGTCACTCTTAAAAATACGGCATTCAACCAAAAGAGGATGCAAGGTACTTAGGTCAGTTTCAAACTTCTCCATCTCCTATAAGGATAAGAACAAATTGCATTTATAAGTGTCATTTGGGAAAAGATGGGGGTTTAATATCTATGCATCAAAACCTGACCCATATGGCCATATAGTAGCTTGTTAATATGCACATAAAGAGAAATTGAGAAATATTACAAGCATTGATATTCTACAAGGGAGTTTAGACAGACAAGAATTAAAAGCATTTATATTATACAAGAGAAAGAACAAATGGAATTCATGAGTTTTTAGGTGTGTCTCAAATAATAAAAACCCCAGGTATACATTTCAAGAAAGGATGAATAAGTAAAACTAATACCATTAATTATCAAAGGAATGCATCACAATTTACAAAATGGTCTGAAACTTCAGTGTCCGGAGAAGTAGCATAAGAAATGACAAATTTTGAACATGTAGGTATGCCATAATCTCTTCTTCCTATTTCCTCTCCTCGTAATAACCATGGTATCACATTACACCAATTTGTCTTTGATGCCGTTCCATGAATCAGTGGCACCGCTGTGTTGGCACAATCTACCCATATAAATGATGTTAGCAACTGGAAATCCAAATTTGGTGGTTGCCAACGACACTGGTTCCTGTCAGTTGAGTTTGAACTCAGTAAGTATTATAGTGAACTACAGTTCTCTTACAAGCTATTAACAAGTTCTTATATCCTTAAAGATCTCCCCCAAAATCTAGAAGGAAAAAAAGACAGTTTGGGAAGCTATTGTACAGTCTCACTGTTGGCAAAACAATGTAGCTCATCGATACCAATAGTACCATGATATACGACTTTTTGGTTTCTCTTCCTTCAGAAAAGTGTCATCCAAGACTATTAAGGATTTTAGGTGGAGATAAGATACTAAGATCTTACTGAAACTCATCAGCGTAAAAACTTGCATGACCGAGGAGCAGAGACCAAGCAAGTCCTCGCTTGAGCAATTAGGTCTAAACGGGATAAAGAGAGGGACCATCCCCCTCCAATGTCAGACATGTGGCACATATGCAAAGGTATAATGGCCAACAATTCAATGGGGCCCGCCTAAGGGGTCGTTTGGTTTGGATTATGATAAGCATTTATTTGGGGGTAAATCAATTAGGTAATAGCGGTTGGTTGGAAATCTTATAAGTGCTTATATAAATAATTGAGGATTCGTTAATCGAACTCGGGAATGATTGCGGGGGAGGATAACCGATTACATCTAGAAGGGATTAATTGAAGATTAGGATGGGGGAAAAAAACGAATAAAAGATCTCCACCAAGGCCAAAAGTTGACCAAATGAGGTAAGCTCATTCTCATCAAAAGTACCTTAAGTAGTCTACCGACTTACTTCTTGTTAGAGATTATCCTACCAAGTTTAGTAGCAGTAAGCTTGAGAAAATGCAAAGAGACTTTTTGTGGAATGAGAAAGTGGACAAGAAAAAGTATCATCTTGTTACATGGGATTACATCATTAAGATTGTCGTCCATTTAAAATAGGCAGTTTAAACCTGAAATCCTCGAGTGTGAATAAGGCTTTGTTGGGGAAATGGGTGTGGAGATTTAGCGAGTAGAGAGAGTCTTAGGCGTAAGTAATAGCGGCAAAATTTGGTTAGAAGTCCCCTTGGGAGTCGAGAAGTTAGGGGTTTTCATGGGGTAGCGTTGTGGAAGAGTATCATGAGTGTTGTTGATCCCCTTTCTCCATTTATTAGGTTCCAAGTAGGTATCGGGTCCCAAGTGACGTTCTAAGAGGATCTCTGGTATGGTCTAACCAGCTTTGGCACAAGTTTGGGAATATATGTCTCCTAATTGTCGAAAGCCTTTTGTCGAGTATTTTAAAAGACCAGGTAATGAGGTAGTGTGGTGTCTATACTTAAGACGGAGTTGAATGATTGGGCAATGGAAGACCTGGCTCACCTCTTGAGATGTCTTCGAGGCTCCCCACGTCGGCCAAGGAAAAAGACATTAAGGTGTGGTTTAGAGGCAACAATGGCCGGTTTTTAGTAAAATATTTTTACAATCCTTTTAAACTAATCTAGCTCTCCATTTCTTATAGGTCTGTGTGGAATCCTAGAATTCCATCAAACGTATCTTTCTTCCTTTCAACACCAACCTTAAACAAGATTCTCATGTGTGATCATCTAAAAATAGAGGGTGGAGGATGGAAAATTGTTGCTTACTATGGGTTAAAATAGCATTGTCTATAAGGTGCCAGCTACATTAAGCCAGACAACAACATCATACAGTCACTTAATTCAAGTACATCTGCAAGGCCTAGCGCTAAAAAGTAATGTAACGGTTTCCACATACATGAGACTCTTCAGAACCATGTCCAACAACTGGTCCACGAATTACGCAGGTCACCAATTTTACCCACATGTTGATCTAGAAGAAACAAGGGATGGAACTTTTCCATCCTTTTTTTATCGGTAATAAACATAAAAGATGTACAAAAGCAAACATACCAAACTCAGAATTTACAAGCACATAAATTCAGGACTGGAAAACTCAAAATAAAACAATTAACCCCCTAGACTGAAAACAATAGCCTGTCATTGCTCAAAAAGGCTCAAAACAGCACTTCCCCAAGATCCTCCCCATTTTGCCAAAAAGAACATCACTTTAAAACAAACAATTTGTTGCGTGAGCATATGTGGGATGGGGAAGAGGGAGAATCTTCAAATACCCCGTTGTTTCTTTCTTTTCATATTGTCCATGATATTGCTACTGGAAAAATTGACCAAGTCACTTCCTTGGCACTATCCACACTTACCAAAGACTAACAAGATAAGAAGTTATGAAAAGGAAGAAGGAAATACCCAATTCACTCCTACTTGGGATAAGAAATGATCACATAACCCAACAATAGGACAATGCAAAAGCAAGCGATCCTCCGACTTTTCCGTATGAAGGCATAGAAAATAACAGTGTGCCATCATCCTCTATCCTCTACTTTTCACTTGGAACTATCATGGACAATCATGAAATGGCTCGTCTACTTGGGATGCTATGATATGGCTTGTTGATAACATTGTTTTTTCATTTGATTGGTATTTTTTCGTTTTTTCCAGTTCGGCGGTTTCCATGATCCCGGATCTATTGCATCTATTTTTTGTTTCATAAGTGTGTTTTCTTTATTGCCAACAAAAAATAAATAAATGACTTATCTGATCAAAAATAAATAAAATCATAGTAATGACTTATGCTTATGGTCACTAACAAAGATTTATTTAATAGGTATTATAATCATAGTAAGAGTTAAAACAGGTCCGCTGTTAGATGGGTGCCTACTGATTTGGGGGTTTGTGGTCTTGTTGACTGTCCAGGCAAGGGTTGTGCTTGTCGTTCATGTAGCATTTTCTTATTTTATTCTCCTTTGTTGCTTATCCACATCTAGATTATCTCTACTTACCAGACAAAAATTAATAATAATAATTAGAGTAACAAAAATTCCCCCCTTTTATTCAAAATGTCCCAAATAATTTGTGCTTTTTTTGTCAAACGATTGATTCACGGAGTATTCGAGGCATTTTGAAAAAAGCGTGACTATTACAAGAAGTCACGGATTTCGCAAATTAAACATGAATTATTCACGTTATTTTTTAAAAAGTCTCGAATAAAAACTAATATATGAAATATATTATTCTTATAATTTGTCATAATTTTTTTAAAAAGCGTGACTATTGCCCCCCATTTTCTCTCTCTTTGTTTGAATTTTTCTCTAGATGAATAATTTATTACTACGATGTGCATCAGGTCATTCGTTCCTGGTGTGCCATCAAGAAGGATGTTGATGAGGAGTGTTTTATTGGGTTATGACTCATCTAGCTACCGTGCTTTTACACCTTTCCCATTTTTTTATCGGTAAACAACGATTATATATATTAACAAAACAAAGATACAAAAGCAGTAAAGTAGGAATAGAGTTTACAAGTACATAAACTAAGGAAAGAAGGAATCAAAAAAACATACAGAGATCACCCTAGGCTGAAAACGAAATCAGCCAAACTATTCAATAAAACGAAAATCAACCCAGAAAAATCAGCCAAACTACACCTTTCCCTTTTTGTTTTGTGCTAGTTTAAGGTTTCTTGCTTTTGGTTCATATTATTTGTGAACCTCGTTATTTCTGTATTGTACCATACTGTGCTATTTATTTACATCATCTTTATTGATCAGAGAAAAAAGAAAAAAAGAAAGTATACGCTTTACCTATGTCTATCATATGAAACAAAAGTTATGCAGCAGTTCAAAAAATTAGTTGTGATTGTACGTAAATCTTCTATGTTTCTTTAACTATTTATCTTCTATATATGTATGTGTCAATGTGCAGGCATACTCACATAAATGATACATGCATATTCATGTGTATGTATATATAAGGCATTTATGATGATAATGGTGAAAGAAAGAGGGTGGCCGAATCGGCAATGACAGTATTTTTGCTCAATTGGTATAACTCACGGATAAGCATCCAAGTCAATATGATGCTGATCAAAAAACTAAAATGAAATGAAGAAGATCCCAGGTAAAAAAAAACCACTTGCCCCTGTATCCTCAAACTAAAGCAATCATTTATAAAAGTAAATCCCACAATCAAGTCCACTAAGCCGTTGATATTAAGTGCATCACTCAAATCTCTCTAATGCTAATGTTATTACTACGGTAACACCAAAGATACAGTACAAATTGGAAAACTTAGATATGCATTGCTCTCTTACGAAGACAACACCAACAATTTACAGGCGAAAAAAGTGAGAGATGTAGGAACCTCAATTTCTGCTGGCTTGGAGAATTTATTGCTGTCAGTGTTGAGTCCATGCAAGAGAAATAGTAAAGGTTTTCCTAGTCCTCCATAGTGATCATGCAGAACTCCTACAATTTCCTCAGTATGGTAGACCATGCTAACCATGTATCTTTCCTGTAACATAAGGACAGAGCTTAAGAACATGGACATTATCTGCAGTAAATGAAAATAACTACACAACATCACCTTGAAGTTGGATAATGGTTTAATTTCCCCCAACCAAACAGCATATTCGGCTGGCAACCTTGGAGCAAACAGAATTGATTTCCCAGTAGCAATGTCCTTGAGGAAAAATCACAAGAGACAATATCAAGTTCAATACTTATAACCTAGACATGTTTAGCAGAACTCTGTAATTACAAACAATAAGAACTCAGTAATGAGAATTCTTTACCTCTTCCTATGCAAAGCACCCCGAATATACGAAGTAATATGTGAATACTAGAAAATATCAGCATCCAATATTTAATCCAAATTTCATAGACTGTTAAAGAGTGCTTAAACACAAGATTTGTTGTTTCTTGCGGAACATCCAGCCCAGCCTAAATAAGAAGGATCATAGGACAAGTGCCAGCTGATGCTCAATGATTTTTAGGTCCCTTTGGAGGACATTCCATTTAAAAAAGGAGGGATTAGTTTCCTTTTACTGAGGTTAGACATTCCTTTTCTTCTTCATGGGGAACTATTTAGAGGTAGAGGTGGATTAATTTTTTATTTTATTTTTATCGGCAATCATGATAATATATATATATAAGAGATAAGAGAGAGAAAATCCAAAACAAGCATCTCTAGGTTCACCAAAAGTAAACTAGGCGAAAACACAAAAGCAGAAGAAAATACAATGAAATGGAAAAGCAACTACATTAATAAGGTACTAGTCAAAAAGGTTCCCCCAAGGGTCCAAATCGTCACCCCCAACTGAACACCAAGCTGAAACTAGAAATCTCATTCGCAACTGGATCCTGGCAATGGTCAAGGTCCTCCAGGATGAATCCTCGAACACCCTCATGTTTCACTCCTTCCACAAGATCCAAGCAATCGCCCCTAGAAGAAGAGGCCAAACTGACCCCACTAGAGAGGGTAACGACCTTGAAAGCCAATAGGATAAGGTCCAAAGGAATCAGGGGAAGACCTAGGGGATGCGAAGTTCTAAAAGGAAAAACGACCACACCTCTCTTGCAACCAGGCAATGCAACAATAAATGATCCACTAACTCCTCTGCACTAAGGCACATAAAACATCTGTTAGCCAGATACCAACCTCTACTCAATAAGTGATCACTTGAGTGAGTAGCCCTTCAAATGATCCTAAAGAATTTCCAACACACTCGATCATATAACAGATTTCTCAAAAGGGTAGTGTTGAAAATTTGTGCAAATTATTGATTATTCATCTGAATTATTAATAATTCACAGTTTAGTGAAGTATAAATTTAGGATATTAATTATTTTATATTGATTCGTCAATATTCTGTCAAACTTCACAATTTTTCACAAATTATCACATACTTAGCAAAATTATAGGGACAAATTGACCTAAACTTGATCTACTGAGCGATACTAGTATGAGTGGGTGTAAACCTGCTACTTCTCCTATGGATTTGAAGCTCTCATTGCATGATAGTGATGGTGATCTTCTTCCTGATCCTTATGTGTGTCTTGTGGGCCGCTTGATATATCTCACCCTCACACAACAAGATATTACATTTGCTGCCAGCATAGTTAGCCAGTTCATGCACGCTCCCCGTGCTTCACACCTTGTTGTTGTTCATTATATTCTCCAATATATCAAGTCTAGACCTAGTCGTGGACTTGTATATCGCTCACATGATCATCTCGAGATCTTCAGCTATATAGATGCAGATTGGGTTGGATCCGCTACTGATCGTCGTTGTTCAACCTCGGGATATTGTGCTTTTCTTGGAGGCAATTTGGTTGCATGGAAGAGCAAAAAGCAACTTGTTGGTGGTTTCTCGCTCTAATGCCGAGGCAAAATATCGGGCTATTGCTCATGGCAATTGTAATGTTCTCTTAATATAAGAATGCTAGTATCTTTCCCAAACTATGCAATTTACCCTAATCTCTATTCTTTCCTCTCTTTCTCTTCTTCTCTAAGAAACCTCTCTCTAAAACCTAAATCTCTAACCTCAACTCCAACTGTTTGAGGTAAGTTTTCTAAATCCATTAAATATCATGTGAGATGTGGCAAGGACATTAAATTTTATGAAGATTTATGGTGTGGTCAATTGTCTCTTAAGGAGGAGTTTGAAGTCTTGTACTATCTAGCTAAGGAGAGAGACGCTTCAATTGTGCCTAATTTTGAGTGCACGGGTGACATAGCGGTGTGTGGCATTAGGCTTAGACATAGTCTCAATGATTAGGAATTGGAGGACCTTTCTCGTCTTCTGGGTAGACTTGAGATGGTCGCCATTCATCCTCTCCTTAGGGCTAGGTGTGTTTGGTCTTTAGACAACAAGAGTTAGTTCTTAGTGAGATCTTTTGTTCAAACTTTGTGGGGTGTTATTTCGTTTTCCTTTCTGTGCAGGGTTGTGTAGAACCCCGGGGTTCCATCAAAGGTAGCTTTTTTTTTTCTTTGGTTAGCATCATTGGACAAGTTAATCATTTGTGACCATTTAAAAAATAGAAGATGGTTAATCGTTGTTTGATGTGCTTTAAATTAGAGAAAATGGTGGATCACTTCTTGTTGCATTATCCTTTTGCGACGAAAGTATAGAACCATTTCCTTGAGCAATTGGGCATGGGTCCTCCCATTTTTCTTTGCTCCTTTCAAGGCTTCTTATATGGTGAGGTTGGAGGCTTCCATCTCTAATTCTCTATACTATGGGCATATCTACTGGGTGTGTTAGCTTGTTCGGTTTGGAAGAAGAGAAACTGGAGAATTTGATGATATGCCTCTTCCTCTCAGCGTATTTGTGCGGAGATCCTTCGCCTAATTCTGGACTGGAGTTCCGTAAGAAAGAATTTCGAGGATTTGGAACTTCTTTGCTGTGCTGTGAGCCAGAATTGGTCGTTGGTCTTCTACTTGGTTTTGAGGGCCTACTTTCTTTCGGATTGTATTATGTTTGCTCTTCTTACCTTGTTTTAGTTCCCTAATTTTATCACGTGCTAGCCGCTAGGTTCATGTTCTTGTGATCCCTTGTGCTTTTGTGCTTGTTTGTACTTTATTGTTCACTTTCAGTCCTTCTATATATATATATATATATATATATATATGTAACTGATTTACTGATCAAAATCTATATTTGAGCTATCTTTTAGCAAGCTCAATGTTCAGCAACTTAACAAGCTTACTTGAATCATTTGATAGTTGAGCCAAGCTTATGTGCAAGTTGGTCTTTATGAGGCATACAAAAATTAGGGGAAGGAGAAGGGGAAATAAAAATATAAAAAAAGAACGGAATGAATTATGTAGTTGTTCATGACTCATGAGTTGAACGAGCTTTTACACAAAACTCAGCAGAATTAACAAGAAATATAATTTACCCAGCTTTCCAATTCTTTTGACGTTTTAATGTATCTTGTCATCTCACATGACCTCACTCTTATTTCTTTGGATTTAAATAGTAATAAGAGTGAGAACTTTTTATGTTCATCTTATTACCCAAAAATAAGCGTTAAAATCTAATTAAGGTTCTAAATATATCCAAATCAATGAAATTTCTACTAGCTTCCCTTCTATGAAAAAGTGCATATCATAATATCCTTGCTTCTTGAGATAAGAAATGCAAACTAATGGGTTTGGACATCATTTGGATAAAATGTAGGTATTCCTATATCACTATATTCTGCCACCATTCAATGTCTCATATTGGTAATTTATGAATAACAATTAATCCACGACCATGAGTGCACCAAAAAAATTGGGGATAAGATCACATATTGTTGAAAACTCTAGAATGGAAGAGCATAGAAAAATATATTATTTACGATCAATGCCCAAGGACTTAGGAGGTTGTTGAAAGGCATGAATATCCTTGAATATGTCTACTTCCAAATATTTTCCACTCGTAACTAGAAAAAGTAAGAAATAAAATAAACTGCCCAATAGATGTTAACACAATTAAGCGAAAAAATAGTGTCTTCAACAAGGAAACACCACAGCCTTACAGTATTAAAAATAGATTGATGAGTAAACTAGTGATAAAAAGAAAAGTGAGCACGTATTCTATATGCCACAAACTTACAATGGCTCCATAAAAACCAGGCTCCCTCACTCCAAACAAGTATGCAAAATAACTCTCCTGCCTATAAAGTATAAATCAAGTTAGTTATCAGTCAATAAATACATCACCGCTTCAACTTTAGAAGCATAAAAGTAATATTGATGCCAACCAAGATTCAATGAGCGGGCCAAAGACCATGTGCAAATCTACACTAGGAATAGTGATTTGACAAGGAAGTCTCACTCTTAAAACACCAATGAAATAATTAACTCGTAATGTAAATTGTGTGCATAGTTTGTGATAAGACAAGCACACTATTCAACTAAAGAATAAACTTTGATAAGGGGATTATAGAGATATTAACAAAGATTTAGTCAATACCATTTACTTATCTAGAATAGGACTATTGCATTGATAATGAAGTTGCTACTCTAAATTATTATTGACTTCGATAAAAAAAAATTCATTAAGAAAAAAACAAAGAGCTTTACTATTGAATCCTGATTTTAGTATTTGATTTCCAAATACAAAAGGCATATTTACTTTCAAATCCTTTTTCAGCAAGCTAATTGCTACGAGGAAGAGACAATATCTTTTCCTTAAAATATGATCTGGAATCCATGTAGCCCCCCTAAGGTGAAATGCTCATATGGAAGCTTGCGCACAGCAAGATCAAAAAAACTTTCAGCTGGCATATTCCAAGGGTTTGAAAGCCATATTCCGAGGGCTTCAGCTGGCATTAGACCAAAGAGTTACCCATTTGTATGTTTATGCAGATTCTAAATGGGTGGTTGACAGCTTGAACAGATGTGCGGAGCCCCATTGGCGCTAAAGAAATGACATTCTTGCAACTTGGAGTCTTTCTCAATCACCGTTTCTTCCAGGTTTGGAGAGAGACTAATAGCGTGGCTGGCTAGCCAAGCACTATAATGGCATTTATAGTGTTCTTTTTTCTCAGTTAGATATCCCTTTAGATCTCCGAACTTTTCTCGATAAAGATAAGTCTGGGCAAATTTTCACTCGATTGTAATCTTGTCTCTTTCTAATATATCTAGTCGGGGTCCGCCTAACCCCAGCTTACCTTCAAAAAAAAAAAAAAAAACTTTCAACATGCTTCAAAGAAGAAAAAAGAGCTAAAGTGTCTCCTCACATTTTCTTAATATGCAAGCAGAGTGGGGAATCCATAAACCATCCATTATTTGCTTGTAGAGTCGCAAGGCGATGCGGTGTTATTCATGTTACTTTTTTTTTCTTTTTCTTTTTGGTTGCAGATAGAAGGTACAAGGTAAGCAAAGAAGCACTAGGGATCACAAGAGCGTGAACCCGATAGCTCGAAACAGAAAGAAAATCTAATATGACTACAACAAAAAGGCATCCAGATCCAGCTCAGGATCACATAAGAGCAAGAAGGTCGAAAACCTCAAAATCCCTTCTCACTGAACACCATTCCAACAAAAGGCGACAGATCCTCTCGCAAATCCACCGAGAGAAAAAGGAAATGTCGTCAAAAACTCTATGGTTCCTCTCCTTCCAAAACAACCAAACTATCGCACCCAAAAAAATAAGCCCAGGGTAAAGAGATTGGGGAGCCAACAAGATAAGAAGTCCTTAAGGGAATACAGTAAAACCCATGCCACATCAAATCGCTCAAGGAAATAGCTCCAAACCTCTTATGCAAAAGTGCAAATGCAACAGCAAGTGATATACCAATTTTTTTAGTTCTTACTACACAAGCTTGGGCTTCTCCCAATGACATTGAGGGGCTACTTCGGCAATGGAAATCAATTGATCTTGGAAATACGGAGAGAATCGTTTAGAAGAGCACCATTCAGGCCATCATGTCATCGATTTGGGAGGGAAGAAATAACACAATCTTGGTCGGCTCCTATCACAATAGTGCTTTGTTTGAGAGGGGTTTGATATGGCAGGATTGTATTGTATTCTAGCTTTCCTTTATTTGTTGTCTTTTTAGGCTCTTTAGTTTTTCTTGGGCTCACTCCTTTGTGACCCCTTTGTTCCAATAATATATATCGTTTCTTTACTGATAAAAAAATAACAGTCTTCAACGGGAAAATCCAAAGTTTTTCATACTCAATTAATAGAACTATAGCAAGGGTGGCTTCTTGGGCAATCATGTCGCCCATCTTATACGGGTTAAATGCAGTGATATCATTAGTGGATGGAAGGTTCTAGTTGCATCCTCTCCTTGTGTTATGACGAGGTCAACTGCTCGAGAGACTCCTCCAATGGGCTTTTTTAAGCTAAACTTTGATGGTAACTCCATTTGTAACCAGCGTCCTTACAATATAAGCGATGTGATTAGAAACTGTTATGGAAAAATCATTGTCCAATTCTTGGGGACCAGTGGGTGTAGTTGATCCGAACCATGCCGAGGTCTTGTCTTTAAAACAAACCATAATCATCTCTAACCCTCTTGACCTCCCTTCTCTAATTGTCAAAGGTGATTCGAATAATGCATTAGATGGGTTGCTGGCCTGGATGGAGGTCCATAGAGATTAGCCTTCGCCATTAGGGAGATTCACAACTTGGTCGCCAAAGGACCATCTCATTCTTTTGGATTCCCGGATTGATGAACGATTTGCCCTACTCCTTTGCAAAAGGTTTTTTTTTAAGGAAGATCTGGTTAGCAAGCTATTTCCTTGTAATCTTGTTTGGTATTTGATCATTCTTTTTTTAGCTATGCCCCACCCCAAGTCGCTATGTGTTTCAATCGTAAGCTTCTCCTTGTATTTCCATTATTCACTTCTCTCTTGAATATAATTCCATTGTTACCAATCAAAAACAAAAAACTATAAGATCAAATGAGTTAATTCGTATTATAGTGATGACAGCTTAGAGACTTGGATGGGAAATGTATTCTCATAGAATATAAGCAATGAAGACCATCTAACCTCTTTCTGTGCAAATGCTAATCTGCTCAGATGGCAAGTAGCATACTCCCCGTTTGGGAGGCCAGGACGGAGTCCCTGTGTACTGAGGCGGCGCCACGGCAGTCTTGTAAGTCCCCACTCAACTAAGTCTAACCTACTAACAGATGTTGCCCACCCAAAAAAAAATTCTTCCTATGGAAATCAAGATGATTGAATCTAATAAATTTTAAGTTTCAGTCATTAACTTATGAGTTGAAAGCAGTTTCACCCCGGAAATTCAATTTTATAAAGATTCATAAGTGTGTTGTTAGAGAAGGTTTAGGTTTTCTATCATGCAATTTCCATTTGGTAATTGTTTGCTATTTCTATTGTGCCTATTTTTGTCGCCTTAAGGATTTTTATTTTATTTTATTTTTTTACTAGGGTTTCAAGTATAATAGGAGTGTTGGTCTAGGTTGCTATCATGTTAGCTCACTTTTGTGTTTTTTTTTTCTTCTTTTTTGATCAATGACACTAAGGTTTCCTAAAAAAAACAGAGAGGTACGAGAGGGGAAAACAAAAGTAAAATGAAAACCAAAAAGTGGGCATGTCACATGGGCATTTCTGTACCAACATACAAAGAAGCCTTAGTAACTTATTAAGTATTAACCCTCATTTAACGAGGCTATTTGCCAAGGTGTTTGCCAACCTCTGTGTGCAGGGTGAACGACATGATCGAAACCAATGCCACAAGTCCCTAATGTGCTTATGATATTCGAAAGCCTCCAAGAACATTCTCCTTTCCCTTCGCCCAACTACCAGTTGTATATGAGTCACCTTCTACCACAAGGTTTCTTAAGTTCAAATATTTTTGTTTATGGGTTAAGGTTATATATGTAGGCTTGATTGTGTGGTATTAATAATCAGGTACAGTTGAACTTTGAATTCTTTTGTGCATGGGTTAAGGTTATATATGAAGACTTGTTTGCCTCTCTTAATAATCAAGTACCATAATTTCCCTCTTTTCACTTTTTGGAGATAACCAAAAAATTGTTCTTTAATATTTTCATAGTATCAAGGCCTATAGATATAGAACTGTATACGATCAAACTCGACATCCTTGTCTGTTCGTATGGGTATGGTACTTTTTTTTGTCTTCTTTTATTTTCATTTTGAGCTTCGAAAGGGGGGGGGGGGTACGGAACCAATTTTTCTAAGATTCTATGGATCAAGGTATAGTAGCCACTTTAATACATGCAGACTTAGAATCCATGAACAAAATATGGTTGGGTGTTGTGCAAGTTCTGAGCAATGCAAAACCCAACTCATGTAATCAATCCCACTGAAATAGACTCAAGCCAAGTTTTGCCTAATTGATGATCAAGCAAATATTTTTTTTTTAAAAGGACAAGAATCCAATAGCACAAACAAAAGTGAAAGCAAGAGTTTACAAGCAAATAAACTCAAAAGCAATCTGAATAAAAAACAAGCTTGACTCCTAGCCCAGCAACTCTGCCCGAGGAGGAACTCAACCCAACACCACCCGAAGCACCTCCCCATCATAATTTAGGCCCGCCTATTCCAATGCAACCAACCAAACCAGAGCACAAATACGAGATTGGGACGCCGAAGTATGCTCAAAAACTTTAAGATTTCTCTTTTTCCATATCATCCATGATATAGCACCCGGAAGCACCGACCAAATTGCCTCCATAGCACCATCATCACTGACCCTAGGCCAACAAGATAATAAGTTAAGAAAGGAAGAGGGAAAGAACCAATCCACACCTATGCGGGAAAGGAAGAATCCTCAAATATCAAACACAGTAGGACAGTGTAAAAGCAAATGGTCAACTAACCCTTCCACCTGGAGGCACATGAAACATCTATTGGCCAATCTCCATCCTCTTATGTTGTAAATGGTCACAAGTGAGAATTTTATTCAAGGCTGCATTCCAAAAGAAAAAAGAAACCTTAGAGAGAATACCTGGATTCAACACTACCCGATGAGGATGATCCATCAATAAGGATCAAGATTCCTCTGTCATTGGTCAAGAGTGTAACATGGGAGTGCATTTAGAAACATGGGAGTGGGTGTACTGCTTGGCATCTCAATACATAGGATGTGGATACTGATAATGGCATCCAATCCAGCACCTTATTACTGTTCAAATTAAATTAAGTACGAAATTTGATTCTTTGAGGAACGCTAAATCAACAATCTATCAATAATTGAGAACCATTTGCAGTAACACTAATATAAAACATACCACTTAGAGTTATTTCTTTACCCGTAAGTTCTAGAAATAACCATAGGGATATTGTTTAACCACGTCCTAAGAGCGTCTATACTAATGTATTTTTTTTTTAATAGGTAAACGGTGCCGATATATTAATAATAGAAACAAAATAGCAAGATTCACAAAAGGTGAACCAAGATACAAAAAGAAGGCTACAAAGAAAATTACACAAAAAAATGCCAAACTAGGGGCCAAAAAGAAAAGAAGAACACCCAAAAGAAACAAACACCCTCCTTACGTGGGGAGTAAATGCCCCCCCCCCCCCCCCGGCATCCTAAGATTGGACCCCTAACCGACACCCAGTCTCCCAAGAGGCAGCATGCACGCCTAGTCACTCTGGTGTCAGATAGCAAAGCGTCCTCAAAAATTTGTTTGTTCCTCTCCTTCCAGATTGGGCTATATACTAATTAGATATCGATATCTTTATCAGATAAATGCATTTGGGTGTCATCATAGCCCAAATGGTGAGGTTGGGACAACCTCCAAAACATCTGCAAACTTGACATGATCTAATATCTAACTGAATGGCTTTACTATTTGATATGACATCTTCAGTGTCATACAGTGGACAATGAAAGTGAAGTTCCAAGTGAACCACTTTCGTATTTTTCGGATGCTTCCGCAAACAATCACATGGTTTAAGTACTTATCAAGCGATTATAGGAGCTTCAAACAGATCATTCGAACATTTACAAATCAGCCTCTTTCAACCCAAAAACAATTCCCACCAAAAAAAATATAGGTCACAATAAGATGTAAGCTTAGGTAAATATTGATCTCTTTACCGTATATGAAATTTTAGAAACCAATGTGTTGCAGGATGGTAATTTAGCTATTGAAGATGCAAATCTATCAAAGCAATCCACGTGATCCATGAAATGAATAGCAAAAACACATAAACAAACATGGAGATAAAATTCATAGACATCTAAATCGATCAAGACACCAATAGGGATCAATTACCTAAAGAGTTCGGCATGATCAGTGCAGTAACGCGTTTGCTCCTCGCCTCCCTGACAATGAAAGATAAACAGACGAATGATTTCTGAAACCTAAGTTTGAATCAAAACAACAAGAATTTCATGCGTATTAATCGGAAGAGTTGCAGACGATGAACATACCTGCAGAAAAACGAAACCTTGGAGGGGACGATGTGACGAAGTGAGATGTTTACGAATAGATTGAATGAGCTTTTCACGATTAATTGCGTGAAGCTCCATTGGGATTTCAGGGGGATGTGAAGAAGCCGAGGAAATGGCTTCTCTTGGTTTCGCCATGGCTATGGAAACTTGCAGACATGGACAATAGCGCGTGCTGCCATTCAATGATATACAGAAGGGTGCTGCTACGAGCACACCACTGTTTTTCTTATTGTACACCAAACTTATAATAAATAATAAGATCTCGGATTGTCTCAGGCAAAGCCCAAATAAATGTCTCGGGCAACCACACATTATGCACCATGTATCATAAAAAAGGGAGAAGTCATTTAAATTTCTACTTTGATTTTTGACTTATCTCCACTTGATATCTCTTCCCCCTTTTTTTCACCACTTATCACATGTGTCGCAACAACATGTGTGAATAAGTCAAAAATCAAGGGACAACGATTTGACTTCTCCCACCACATGGTACACAATGTGTGGATGCCTAAGACAGTCATTCTGACTTCGAGAGAGAGAATCCGAAGCCAAATAATAAAAGGAAATGTTATAATTATGCAGATTTATCAAATATATATATATATATAAGCCCAGGATTCTCTCAAGTTCCAACTTGAGAGAATCTCTCAAGTTCCAACTTGAGAGAATCTCTCAAGTTTGAACCCCTAGAGGTCGCCATGTGTCTCCTTTGATACCCCTTAACCATGGGTAAGGTTCACCCACCCCCTAGGGTTCACTCACCCATCCTTGGTTTTTTTTTAATATTAATTATTATTTTTTAAATTAAAAAACTGTTTTTAATATTAAAAAACTCTAAAAACAGTTTTTTTAATTTAAAAAATAATAATTAATATATAAAAAAAAACCAAAGATGGGTGAGTGAACCCTAGGGGTGGGTGAACCTTACCCATGGTTAAAGGGTGTCAAATGAGACACGTGGCGACCTCTAGGGGTTCAAACTTGAGAGAATCCTGAGCCATATAATGGGAGAGGCAGGCGTAGCCTGAATTTTCCAAAATTCCTAAACTACCCTTATATAAAACAAAACTTTAATTTAATATTTTACTTTAAATTCCAAACTACCCTCATCTATCTATTTAAATAATAGAATCACAGTCAAATGCGATTGAACTCACAGGGAGAGTTCAATCACACCCGCGGGTTAATACGTGTCCCTTTTAACTCCTATTAACTGTGGTTAACTCCTTTTCCTCGCTCTCACGTGCATGGCACGTGCCACCCACTAGTATATACATATGCTAACTGATTTTTCATCAGGTAGTTTACCAAAAAAAAAAAAAAGGCAACTATTTTATGTTTTTTAGGTAAATACTTTTTGCTAACTATGATTTTAATGAGCAAAAGCATTTACCCAAAAAAAAAAATCGACAAAAGTAATTGTCCAAAATTCTGCCTTTAAATCACATCCTACAAAAGGTATAAACAAATAAAAAAAATGTTCCACCTTACTGATTACACGAATATGCTAACTATTAATTAATTGGGAATGGTACCCCGATTTCTTTTTTTACAAGAGGAACATGTCGCTTTATAATTCTTAGTTACCTTTACAATGGGTCGAAAATAATGAATGAGAGGGATTGTTACTAAAGTTTTAATTAGTTGGAGAAGCAATTGAAAATAATGAAGACACCTGTTCCTCCTGTAGAGAATAAGAATGTTTTTTTTGATAGGAGAGAATAAGAGAATGTAACGTTCTCTTTATTTTATGAAAATTGTGATTTTAATTAACAAAAGCAGTTGTTGGAGATTCTCCCTTTGCATCACATCATATAAAAAAAACCAAAACAAAAATAGTAATCTATTCAAATCATTGGCTTTTTAGATATATTTCATTTAATTGGGAAATGCTTACATTTGACTGAAAGAAAGAGGAAAGGTCATCATCGCTCTAAACTCTAGCATAACTAGATGTTAGTGAGAAACTATCCGCTAGAGCCACTTGAACGAGGGAGTGAGTGGCAAGATTTGAATGCCTAGACACAAAACAAAACTAAACTAAACTCAACAAAACTCATACCATTCAGAGTTAACTAATGTCATGCAAAGCAGCATGAATTTCACAATGACTTTTTGAAAAAATTCGTTCAGTAAGTCGGTTATCTCTTTTGAATTAGATTCAACTAAAAGTCGGTGCCACTGATTGGAGATAGCTAAATGCAAGGTCAGACGGATGGCTTCGGCTTCAACCATGCTCATAATATGACGACTCCATCCCCTCTTCTTATCAACCTCTTAATATCAAATCTTATAATAATAGACTAGTTGAAGGCACGTGCGTTGCACATGTGTGTATGTGTGTACAGTCCGATGAACGTGAGAGAGGGGTGGGGGAGAGCAACCGGGGTGAACCCTAGAGGTGAGTGAATTTTAACAACAGTTAAGGAGTGTCAAAATTGACACGTGTTAACCTGTGAGTGCAATTGATGAGAAATGAATAGTTTGAGGTGGGGAAATTTTAACCACAGTTAAGGAGTGTCAAAAGGTGCAGATGAAAAAAAGGGTAATTTGGGAATTAAGAAATATTAAATCAAGGTTTTGTCTTAAGAGTAGTTTGGGAATTTATCAAAAATAGGCACGGTTTGAAAAATGAGTAGTTTGGTAGATTGCAGATAAGAAAGTGATAGTTTGGGAATTAAGTAAAACATGAAATGAAATGATTTTGTAAGGTTTGTATATAAGGGTAGTTTGGAAATTGGAAAAAAAAATCAGTCTATAGTGTGTTAAGAGGATAGTTTGGGAATTCCATAATTAGGGGCTTCTCCCATTATAGTAGAGAAGAGAAGATATCAGCTTAGTGTTGTGGAGCCTCTTGATTGTTTTGGCTCATCAACGCAGCTTGCAACAATATTTTCGATAGGGGTGGCTAAACACAATAAATTTATGGTATTTTATATCTTTTAGATATAAAATATATAAGTAGGCTACCAGTAGATTCTACCCTTGATGAGAATGAGGTGGTGAGACTCAATATAATTGGAGTACGATATTGTAAGTAGTGTCTACCTTTGGGGAGGTGTGACTCAGCTTCGAGTATTGGAGGCCATTGAGAGCCCACCACCATGAGTACCAATCCCCTAACCTAACAAACCCAGATAAAATTATTATCCCTACAAAATATACTAAAATAGCAATTGTAAAATGCAATAAAATCTTATAATATAATAGTAATGTGATCTAATGAAAAATTTAAAATTAAATTTGTTTTAAAGAAAAATCTTATAAATTAATTGTGCTTTTAACCGTTGACGGATTATTATATTTTATCAGCACACCAAAAGGTAAAAAAAAATTATCCACAAATTCCATAATTATACACCGAAATTAAGAACTTATAATTGGATACATTAAAATCTTGAGAAATATTGTTCCAATAAGAAACAGGGAAATAAGAGGGCTAGAGAGCTTGATCCATACATGTGTGTTGTTGGCCAGAAGACAACATCAATAATCATCATCAGGTTTCAAAGGCAACTTGTCATTGTGGGTGTTAGGAAATTTTATCATATTTAAATATATGAACCTTAGTAAGAGTTGCTTTATTATATATCATTTTTAAGGTATTCTTGTACAACAATTTTGTTTGGTAAAAAACTAAAAATACATTATTTTTTAGGATAATAACAAAACACAAGCATTTGAACCTTTTTTTTTTGTTTTTTAGGTGATAGAAATTCTTATTAGAGTCAGACTGTGAGTAGGGGTTAGCTTGGGCAGTGGAGCTCTTGCTTACTCTTACTTGGGTGGGATTAGATCCCTAGACCTCCAACATGGGAAGGTCACACCCCTACCACTCACACAAGCATTTGAACTTAGTCCATGGAACAAACATTTTGAAAAGGACGGTTAGGAGTAACAGGAAATAAGAAAGAAAATTATGAAAAGTGTGAACTATCTCTAGTGACAAAATCTAGGAAGCCTAATGCATTAAAAAAAACGAATGGTCATTTGTTCGAGCAATGAAATTTATGAATTAGATATGCAATAAATCAATTATATTCACAAAGGCTAAGCAATAATTGCATGTCATCCTATGTACCGGAGAATAAGTGGATAGGTTTGGCCAGTTGGGTGTGTGTAGAAAATGGGAACTCTTGTGATAAAGGAAATGTTTTTTTAAATACTAGAGGCCAGGAGAGAGAGAGAGAGTAGAGAGAGCGTTGTGGGAGAGGAGCATTGTGAGAGAGAGGGCAAGAAGCTCAACTTATGCATCAAATGAGGAAAATAGGCTATCATTTAGCCCTAAATAAAAAGATTTAGTGGTGGTTTTATGAAACATCTGGTAATTGTGTGGCGTGTTTTTTTTAAGCGGTAGTTTCATAGAATCACCTCAAAGACCGCAGCTAATAACGTGGCGCGAAAATTAATTTAAGAGTGCGAAATAATTTCATAGAACCACCTCAAAGTCAGTTGACTCAATGCGTCGCAGAGTGGAGTCAACTGACTTGCTTGAACTATGGCTTTGGCAATCCAATCTGCATATTAGTTTCTCTCCCTAAAATTACGCTCAAGCTTGCCTCCCAAGTTTTTCCTAGGAGCGTTCTACAAGCTCTAAATGAGTCCATGGGTTAGAACTATCCAGATCTTTAGTTACAAGATTCACCATTTTACCATTATACTAAAGTCAACCTTAATAATAACTCTCCTTTAACCTTTGAACCAAGCCAACATTAACAAATGATAGAACCCCAAAAGTTCAGTCACTATAGCAGAGCAAATACCAATATTGTGTGATAGAGTGCGAAGTTCATGTGCTCTCAAGACTTTCCTCATGTGTTATGTTGTGCTTCTCGCAAGTGGATGACGACTATGACCGGACCACATTCCTAACTAAATCACCCGCTACACACGTTAGATATTTCTATTTAAGGGTTTAATCTAGCCAACTCAAGCATGGTTTAAGCTATGGTATGTTAGCTCAAGCTCAGCTCGTCCACAACTGATGAGCTCGAGTCGATTCTCCTATTAATTATTAATTTATGAAAGAGGGATGTGAAATTACATTTTAGGTTTTACTTTAACAAAATGCATTATAAATTATTGTATTATAGTAAACAATTTGCTAATGGTGTAAGTGTCCAACATATTCATAGAATCAGACGACATGATTTTTTTTTAAGTTAGCTAAGCACTGTTTTTTCTACTACTATTGTTGTTGTCGTAGCTAATATAACTATTGCTGATTTTTTTTCTTGATCCCACTTTTGCTGATTTTTTTTCTTAATCCCACTTCTGCATTGGGTTTGCTTGGTTCATTGACTATCATACTTAATTTTATTTGCGAGTCTTCGGGAACATAAATTTTTGCTCACTGTACAAATCAATTCAAACCATCTAGACACTGTTATCAATTTTTTTAAAAAATATATATGGTAACGAGGGTGCTTGGGCCTCTTATTGCACCCGACTGATCCCTCGGATTCGTGCAGACCCTTCCATCCACAAGTACTGGGCAAATAAAAATTCACACGTATCTTTACTAATATAAAGAGGGCTGACATGTTCGAAATGTTGATTAAATTTTATTTAATTCCTTGCTCATTTGGTTAATTTTAAATTTGCGATTTTCTTATATAGGTTCAAAACGTTAATGAATTTTATTTAATGATAACAATGTCCTTTACACATATGAATACAAAACATTGACTGAATTTTACTTAATTCTAAAATTATCATTTATTAATATATAAAGACAATGATATTTAAAATGTTGATTGAATTTTACCTTTATTTCAAAACTATCAATTTGCTAATATATAAATAGAATGATACTTTAAAAAATTGATTGGATTTTAGTTTAATTCCAAAATTACTCTTTGTTAACTTTAGCTTTTATTAATATATAAGACTTTTTCACCAAAAAATAAAGTGGATTTCAAATATTGTTTTGAAATTTAATTTAATTCTAAAACTGTCATTTATCTCTACTATTATAATGAGAAGAGAGCTAAAAGAGTTGGTTGAATTTTTTAAACTTACCCAAAAAATCTCAATATTATAATATTCTCATATTATATCACCTCAAATATATATTTAAGGGTATTGAAGTAAGTTCACAACCTTGCCCAAATATAATAAGGATATTCAAGTAAACTCTCCCATAACTATCCAAACCGTACCAACTACCAACTTTTATCTATGTACTTTCATCAATGTGTTTGAGGAGGGAGATAAAGGCCAAACCGTATCAACTGTCAACCCTCTTTCCCCAAATATCTAAGGATATATGAAAGTAAAATTATCCCATAACTACCCAAACAGTACCAACTACCAACCCTATACCTCTTATTTCACTTTTATCTACATGTTTGAGCCTTTGAGGAGAGAGAGAGGCCAAACCATATCAACCCTCTCTCTTTCTGGGATGGGATTTGATCTGGCGATAGCTAGACCAAAACCATCCGGTGATGGGTTGATGTAGGATAAGTAGTGATAAAAAGGGGGTAAGGTATCAATGGAGAGAAGTCAAAAAATAGAGGGGAAAATGAAATGACTTCTTTCTTTTTTTATTGCCACGTGTCGAACTAAAACCATCATCTGATGGTTTTGATCTGGCGATACCTCTTTCTTCACTTTCATATATGTGTATGAGGAGAGAGAAGCCGAAGCCAAGAGTTGTGTCTTTGGAGATCTTCCTTTCCCTAAAGCAAATTTTTTTTTTACAAATGACATTTGTTCTACCGTTTAGCGATATCAACGAAAATTTTGGGGAAATGTTAGTTTTTTCTCTCCTTCCTAAACATTTATCAAATATTATTAACACAACAATTTAGTTGTTTATCTTCAAACATCTAACATGTAAATTATCTATGTTAATTAAGTTAGCATTGGCTGTAATGGATAAATTCGTAAAAGAAGCAAGTGTTGCAATGGCAAGTAAAATATTCATCCTTGTAGAAGATGATTGAAGTTTACGTGCTCCGTCTACAACGTAAGCTCGTGCTCCGATGTCAGAATTCGTCGTCATCAGGATGATGTCGTGGCTTGTAATCAAGACATGATATCAGTATTCGTGGTCAAAGGATGAGACCGGTACAAAGGACGGGATCAACGTGAAGGACACGACCAACGTAAAGGACGGAACCGACTTTCAGGACAAAGTAATCAAGAGGCTATCTTTATACTTTGATAATTAGGAGTTAATGATGGTCATCTCAGTCCACGAACAGTCTAGAACCGACCTGAAGAAAGTAGACTCACACGTGTGCACGTGTCAAATAAAGTAGGCTTACACGTGCGACACGCATGAAGAAAGATCCGTCTGACATATACGGTAATGATCACAAAACAAGTGGTAAAATCATGCATGAGCATGCAAAGGCATCCAGACTCGAGCCTATAAACACCCCAGATCTCTCACAAAGGAAAAAAGGTTGGAGGCTGCACAGTTGGGCGACCCACGGTTGGTTGAAAGAGGATGAAGAGATCATAGAGGGGGAGGGGGATGACTGAACCTTGACCATTCGAAGCCTTGATCAATAAGAAGATCATGCATGAGAAGTCTATACCTTATACATTCTCTATTTCAAAGTTTGTTCTTAATACTTCATCTTCAACGTATATTGACTTGATCGTTGGAGGATTTGTCAGGGACTCACATCAACAAAGGTGAGCTAAGAGCATACTTACATTCTTCTTCCAGTCAACCTGAGCTAACGACGCGTGGATGATCCAAATAATTTCCCCCACAAAAATTGGCGCTGTATATGGGAAACTCATAAACGATCCCACCGTTGTTCATGCATGTTATTTGCTCATGACAGATAGAGTTCCGAGAGAATGACTAGACTTATTGTCTCAGAGAATGGTCCAACATCAAAGCAAGTTCTTGATGGGAGGAAGGCTTTGCAACATATATCTCGGTTATCTCTTATTGAGGAAGATATATTGCAAGCCAACCATGTCCTTGCGCTGTTATAGCAGCAGTAACAATAGATGTTGGCTCAATTACGAAGAAATCGGCAGATGGACGCTGATGAATATGACCTCTTTATGTCTCAACTCGATCTCCTCGTGGATCCGAGAGTCATCGCATATTCTCCTCATGACCTAATGTTACATCCAAAAAAATCGAGATGATCCGCAAGGCAAAGTCAGGCGACCAAACTCTCCGCATTGTAATGCTCGAAGAAAGATCTTGCAAAGGTTGGACGTGCAACATTGGTTTCATTTCTTGTCCCCTCCAAGAGCCCCGCGGGCATGACAATCCTGATTGTAGAAGCCGCGGGCAGGACGGACGGAGCATCCACCTCGAAGAGAGGGCAGAGACCACGATAAAACCCCTCGTATGACTGAAGTATGTCAAGTGCGGTCCGTGCCAAGGCACAAGCATGAGAAGAAAAGGCCATGAAGCTTCGTATGACGAAAGTATGTCCAGTGCAGCCCGTGACAAGGGGCATCACGCTCTCACTTTTGTGAACCATGGCATGGCAATCGTGGTTCGGTCTTATAACAATGATCTTGACGTGTTGCTTGTCGATTCGGAAAACTCGGTACCTCTCAACCTTCACCGAGATGAAGTTAGATCAATCTTTACATCAACTCGAGTATTTCGAAGAAAAGACAGACGGGGAACGAAAAGGAGACACCTGCATGACCGCACAAGCCAAGGTAACTCCAAAAACCTATGAATGAGCAAAGAATCATCAAAGAAAGTAGGGTCTTCAAAGGGCAGGGCTGGGGTCAACCCTAGCCCTATCCTTCCCTATAAGAGTAGGGCCCTAGCCTAGCCCTAGCCCTTCAAGGGTCGGGATTGATTGGGCCCTAGCCCTGCCCTCAAGAGCCAGGGTAGGGCCAAAGGGCCGGAAGGGCTGAAAGAAAGAGCAGGATTTTTTTTGTGATTTTAGATGACGAGTTTTTTTTTCTACACTGACTGTCAACCTGACATGGAAATGGATACCCTCCTCTTTTATCCGGGCTTGGGACTGACATTGCAATAAAAAGAGC
Source organism: Tetracentron sinense (assembly GCA_015143295.1). NCBI lineage: Eukaryota > Viridiplantae > Streptophyta > Magnoliopsida > Trochodendrales > Trochodendraceae > Tetracentron > Tetracentron sinense. Next base: position 36,331,463 of record CM026565.1, read on the forward strand.
AATGACAAAGTTTTTTTTTTTCCTTGTCAGTGACAAACATACATGATAAAATAAAACAAAGTAAAACTATATAGAACAAAATTTATATATCAAAATCCTCTAAGCAGGAGGAGGCGATGAGACGATTTCGCATACGAGATTAGGGTTAGGGTTCATAACGAATGTTGAGGCCTCGAGGGGTTTTATAATGATGGTCATGTGAAATTACTCATTTAACCCTATTATTAAGCTGTTTGAAATGGTGAAATGAGTAATTTCATAAATGTAATATATATATATATATGCTTTTATGGTTTATAGACCTTAGCTACCATGTAGCAACTAAGGAGAAGGGCAGGGCCGAGGTGAGCCCCGACCCAGCCCTGTAGAAGCAGGGCTTCCGGATTTTGAACCCTGCCCGGCCCAAGGGCTAGGAAGGGCATGGCTTCAAAGGGCTTTGGAAGGCAAGGCAGGGTCGGGTACCCTTCTACGTGAGCTTTTTTGACAACCCTAAAAGAAATGGATGATGCATAAGGCAATAGAGAAAGTAAGGAAAGTCATAAGAAGGAGGACTGGGAAGCTTGGGTCGTTCACATCCAAACCCCAAATGGCTATGGAAATGAAGACAGTCACCTACCTAATGCTCTGCACTTCATTTGATGTTCTCTGCATCACTCGATGCTCTCTATAGCGTCACAATCAATCATGACCACCTGATCCTTTCTCGAATCTGCCTTGTCCACCTGATGTTCTCTAAGGAAGGTACCTCTACACTTTGTCAATACCCGATACTTCATGATTATCTACTTGATGATATGTCAAACACTACCGCATGCACGACCATGTGATTAATCACCTACTGAGTACACTCGTACCCGAGTTCGTACCCGTCCTCCAAGTCATGCCCTCAAAGACACGTTATCAAAGCTACGTCCCCAAAGCACGATTCCTGAGTTCGTCCCCAGAGCATGACTCCATGGCCCCGTCCTTTAAGTGAACACGTCCTCATGTCTTCAAGCTACGTCCCCTGATGATCATACGCGATGCTCTCGACCTGTATCGACCTCCAACATCCGACTATGCTCTACTGAACGATCAACAGTCGCGCGATAAGTATCTCTAGACTTTAATGCTCATATACTTATGCCTTATACTGACTTAATCAAATGAAACATCTACAACAGGACGAATGATCATTCGCCTTACGGATGACGAACCCGTGATGAGTTGAGGACAAACCCGAGCTAAATCATGAATGAGCTCATGCAGAATGTCACCTCCTTCGTTGAGCATACCGTATTGTCGAGTGTAAAAGACGAATGCCCGCTGACGACTGAACAAGGCCTGAATCATACTGCCCTCAAGAGGCATTATTAATCCCAGAAACTTTCCTTTGCATTAAGTGTTAGTCATGACATGGATCCCTATACGAAGATGCTTCTACGTCCTCTATGAAAGACGGAGATGCTTTTTTGTCCCCTAAATGAATTATCAGATGAAATATCAAAGGAAATATCAAAATCATATAACGAATGAACTAACACAAGCAATGTCTAACAAATGCTAAATGAATTGACAAAACCTCGATGAATGCTCAATAAATTGTCAAACCTCGATGAACAATCAATGAATTGTCAAACGAATATCCAATGCACTGTATGATGAAAGCTTAATGAATTGTCTAAAAACATGTCTCAAATTGATTGCTATCACTTTTCATATGAACGTGGTATTCACCACGGGACACGATCAAATGAAATGTCATATGAACCAAGTATTTTCTTAAACAAAATAATTTAAGGTTCAGTCTACGAAATTTCATATGATTTATCGCATTTACTATGTATTGTTTTATCATGCTTCTGTGCTTATCATATTTCTGTGCTTATGTCTACGTGTTTATCATGTTTCTGTGCTTATGTTTCCTAAGCTTAGAGTTAGTTATCTCGTGATCATGTTTCTATTCTTACGCTCGGAAGAAGGACGGTCAAATATAAAGACAATGTAAAGGCAATGTGCAAAATTTAATGTAAAGACAATATGCAAAGTCAGTGTAAAGAAATGTATAGAAATATTATATTCATATAATATTTGAAGGACGGACAAGGAGATTACAAGGAAAAAAAATACAAAGGATCGTACGAGCTGAATGACATCATTACATTAGCAAGAAAAGATCGAGAATTTAAGGTGGCAATCAATTAGTCTACTTCACGAGCCGACAGAAGGATGTGCCACAAGAAACTCTTCAGGTTCAGACATGAACCCGACAGGAGGTGCACTAGGCTCAGCAGAAGGCTCAAACCATTGTGATGCACGCTCGACAGTGAGAGGGATTATCCACGGTCTGAAGTTCATCCCTCTCTGAGATAATGATGACATCGAAAGAACAACCCTCCTGAATGGCTTTATCCTAAGAATCCTCGATCGGGGCTCGAAAATTCGGGAAATCTTCAATTGCTCATCACAGTCATTTACCATCTCCTTCTCTAGATCTCTTAAGGACGGCGTGAATCGTAGGCACGATTCAGTTTGTGAAAGCCAAGATCAAGAATGATTACCAGAGTAAGGACTTATTAGAAGTCTGAAGAAAGGTCCGGAAATTGAAGAAAGCAAGGTTGCATTGATGCTTGGTCACAGTCACAAGAAGGTTATTTGGGTCGACAATGTCTCAGTACGAATAAAGATCGAAGTGAAGTAATGAGGATTGTCTCGTCTTATTTATATAAGGATCAACAAATATCAGGACGGCCGATGGTAAAACATAGAATTGAAGTTGGCATGTTAGAAGGAAATTACGGCATGACGGAATTGGCCCTCATCTTTGTCATACACATGCGAAAGCCCAAGGATACGATCATCTTCTTCTATGCTAGGCTAACCATCATAATTTTTTGCGTGTATCGAGTCTCGCAATTAGTAATGATCATGATTTGCCAAAATTAAATGAGACACGACTGTTCGTCAGGCGTATGAAGCAATTGCGTACAACTGTCATGACCGTTCCTATACTCATAAATGCATGCAACACTTTGCCTTCCGTGGATTAACATGTATTCTCCAAACTCTGATATTTAATTTACAATTGACGTTCAAAGCATCGTAAATTGGCAAATTGTAATGGATAAAATTCGTAAAAAAATTAAGTGTTGCAAGGGCAAGTAAAATATTAATCTGCGTAGAAGATGATTGAAGTTTTCATATTCCGTCTACAATGTAAACTCGTGCTCCGAATGACGATGTCAGAATTCGTCGTCACCAGAACGATGTCGTAGCTCGTAGTCAAGACATGATATCAATATTCGTGGTTAAAAGACGAGACCGGTGTAGAGGACGTGATCAACGTGAAAGATGAGACCAACGTAGAAGACATAACCGACTTTTAAGACAAAGTAATCAGGAGGCGATCTGTATAATCTGACAATTATGAGTTAGTGATGGTCATCTCAATCCACAACAGTCCGGAACCGAGTTGAAAAAAGTAGACTCACACATGTGACACATGTCAAAGAAAATAGGTTTACACGTGTGACACGTATGAAGGAAGATTTGTCTGACATATTCGTTAATGATCACAAAGCAAGTGGTAAGATCATGCATGAGCAATGATGATCATGCAGAGGCATCCAGACTAAGCCTATTAATACCCTAGATCTCTCACAAAGGAAAAAAGGTTGGAGGCTGCACAGTTGGCCAACCCATGGTTGGTTGAAAGAGGATGAAGAGATCACTGGGGGGGGGGGGGGGGAGGTGATGACTGAACCTTGACCATTCGAAACCTTTATCAATAAGAAGATCATGCATGAGAAGTTTATAACTTATACATTATCTCTTTCAAAGTTTGTTCTTAATACTTTATCTTCAACGCATACTGACTTGATCGTCGGAGGACTTTGTCAGGAGGGGCCCCCACCCACATCAACAAAGGTGAGCTAGAAGCATACTTACATCTTCTTCCAGTCAACATGAGCTAACGATGCGTGAATGATCCGAAGAATTTCCCCCACATTGACGATATTGTGTATCAATATTTTATTGTGTAAACACATTTTTATGTCTTACACAATTGCATGTCTTCTACATAAATGCTTAGATCAGTTCATTTTCTAGTGATTTGTTTTCATTTGAAGTACATATATGTAATGACCCGCATTAAATTCACCAGTTTCATAATCTTATGAGTTAATTCCTAAATAAATGCATATAAAATTATACATAAATCCTATGAGAGATTAATGTATAAGAAATTTTGAGTTACAAAACTCATTTAAATCACTCGATTTAGTGAATTTATGGAGATAAATTGCACAAAATAAAAGAAGAACGAAAAAAAGTAGCAAAAATTTTTTTAAAAAAAAATCGGCGCCGGCGGGCGATTGATCGCCCAAAACGCCGGTTGGGTGGGCGATTGATTGCCCAAAAATTGGCGCCGGCGGGCGATTTTCATGGGTTTTGAGTCCCTAGGGCTCCCAATGTTATAAATACCCCATTTATATTCGTGGGTTAGAATTTTTAAGGCCTTCTAAACCTAAAAAGAGAGAAAATGAAGAATTTTTGAGAGATCAAAGAGAGAGAGATCGAAAGAGTTCAAAGATTTGGTTAGAAAAAAGAAAATGAGGCATGAAGATTAAAGTAAAACCCTATTCGCAAGCAATAGATGGTAGGGATACGATCAAGTGAGGTAAATAACAGATCTAGTATTCAATATTTTGAATAGTTAACCTGAATAATGAATAAAGAGGGATGAATCTAGGTAAAGATGTAAGAATATGTAGGATATGAAGAACCCCAGTCTACTCTTATATTATTGTTGATGGATTTGTTAAATGGGATGTAAAGAACCATATTTTGATTCCTACATTGTGGTTGAGGAATGAGTAAAATATGATTTTGAAGAACTAGATCTATGAATTTAGTTATTAATTTTGATGGTTAAATTAGGATGTGAATAACCTATTTATGACATCGTTTTATTACTTTTTGATGGTTGAATTAGGATGTGAATAACTTATTTATGATATCGTTTTATTACTCTTTGATGATAAAATTAGGATGTGAATAACCTATTTATGATATGATGTCATTTTATAATTATTCTTGATGGTTAAAATAAGATGTGAAGAACCTATTTATGACACCGTTTTAGTATTTATTGATTGTTAAAATAAGATGTGAAGAACTCATTGATGATATTGTTTTATTATTGTTAAATCGTTAAGGTAGAATGTGAAGAATTATGCATAATTAATTGTGATTCAACAAAGGTGTTGGAAAAGTTAAATTAAAGTATGCGGATTTATGAGGAGAATGAGATGATTGATAAAATTGAATGGAGGATTTGATTGTAGTATTGTATTGACATGTGAGTTTAATTTTATGTTAAAAATTCATGAAAATTATAATTGATGAAGAATGTTATAATTAGGATGTTAATCTTAATTAAAATAAAAGAGAGATTTTGATATGTAATTTAACTCGTGATTATTATAAATATTTAATGACATTTGTAATGGTTTGGGATGATGGATAAAATTGATTGAAGGATTTAATTGTAGTATTGTATTGACATGTGAGTTTAATTTTATGCTAAAAATTCATGAAAATTATCATTAATGAAGAGTATTATAATTAGGATGTTAATCTTAATTAAAATAAAAGGGATATTTTGATATGTAATTTAGCTCGTGATTATTATAAATATTTAATGACATCTGTAATGGTTTGAGATGATTGATAAAATTGAATGAATGATTTAATTGTAGTATTGTATTGACATGTGAGTTTAATTTTATGTTAAAAATTCATGAAAATTATCATTGATGAAGAATGTTATAATTATGATGTTAATCTTAATTAAAACAAAAGAGAGATTTTGATATGTAATTTAGCTCGTGATTATTATAAATATTTAATGACATCTGTAATAGTTGATTGTTGTATTATAGGAAATATGAAAAGTTGTGTGTTTCTGTTATATTCTTAATACATGATATAATTTTAGGTAAATGAACCTCTGATGAAAGTCAAGTTGTCTAGGCTTGATTAACATAGTGGTATGAGACGCTATGATACTTGACGTTAGTCTTAGGTGCAATTTAAACAAGAGGTATATCATTGTGCACTCACAAATGAAAAATATGCAAAAGTATTAATAAAAAATTAAAGACATTAATGAGAGGTAGGTAAGACCAAAAGTAAAATAAGAAAAATATGTAAGTAAGAAAGAAAGACACACAAAAGCGATAATGTATGCTGTGTTGTGCACCACCGAATACCATCAGAAAGAGTGAGATACATGCCAAAGTAAGTAAGCCGTTGTACCGTAAAATGTACTAAGCCGTCCGTACCGGATAATGTACGAAGGGTGGTATCTCGGTAAAATAAAGTATAGTAACCCCTTTCCTTATACGGCAAAACGGTATTTTAAGTTATTACAAATGCATGTAAATGGGTATTGGTGTGATGATAATGTATGAAATATGAAAAGTAAGAAAAAGAAAAGAAAAGTATGAAACTAAGAAAAGAAATGAGAAAAATAAATGAAGAAAGAGAAGAAATAAATTGACATAACGTATATGTTTATTTTCCGCACTTTGATTTTATATGTAAATTGATGTATGAAATGATGAAATGCATGTAAGTTGTTATTCTCTATATTGTTTATTATGATCTGTTATATACGCAGAGTAACTCGTTACTTAGCCGATGATTTTTGTTGTCGGCAGGTCCAGATTCAGGTTCAGGTTTTGATAATTGTGCGCCCCGACTGTGGGAAGAAAATGAATACTTTGGGGCACCAGAAGATGATTATTCCGATGAAGAACGAGATCTTGATCGTTGACCCTACTTTAGAATTTAACTTATTGTGGTCAAATTTGAGGGAGACTTTAATTGACCTTATGGATATTTATGTTTAGTTTAGTTTGATGATGATTATGATGAAGGGTTAATATTTATTTTATTTCAGTTGCAGTCAATGATTATGAATTTAGTTTATGTTTTAATTGAAGAAATTTTAAGTTCAGGTTTTAATATGTCTTTAAAGCTTATTAAATGGAGTAAGTCACGTGCCAAATATCTCACATTCTCCCAAGTGGAGTTTTGAGACGTGACATTATAATAGTTATAAGATAATTTTTAAAAAAGGTATCACAAGAATCAGATTTTTTCTATAAAGTTTATGACAAATAAACTTTAAATTATTTCTTAAATTATATATACTAGCAGAAGTAGTGTGATGATTGTAAGATAATATTGATGTATTGGGTGTAAAATTTATTTAATTAATGCTTCTCAATCATACCGTTTCATCTACTATTTTACAACCATCATTCATCATTATTTTACACTCATATGCATCGCACATGCCGTCCATTAATTAATATATATTGCAATGTTTTCATAACCAGACCGACTGTCTAATTAGCCATGTGACCGGCTCCTGTTCGATTGATCCCGTTGAATCATATCCTTTTATTATTTTTTTATTGGTCAGAATGTCTCTAAAAACTTTTTATTCTCAAAATGCCCTTAAATCAGGTTTCTATACCCAAAATATCATTAATTTGTTTTCTATAATCAAAATGTCCCAAATATTTGTTAGTTTCCAAAATGTTCTTAAGTCAATTTTACCCATATTTCATTTTATTTATTTATAAAATATCCCTCAAGTTTATGACATTAAATTACCTTTGGCGGACGCCCGAGGCCCAGCATTGGGTGTCACTTCTTCATTTGACACGTGACGATAAAAAGTGGAGAAGTATTAGAAGTTGGGATAAGGCAAGAACATGGGAGAAAATGAAAATGATTTCTCTCCTTTTTATTGCCTCATGTCGAATGAAGAAGTGATGCCCAAGCTTGGGGCTCAGGCGTCAGCCAGAGGTATGCCCTAGATGTCCTCAATTTGTTTAATACCCAAAATGCCTCTAATGTTTTTTTGTTCTCAAAATATCATTACGTCATTTTTTACACTTAATATGTACCTCACAATATTTTACTAAAAATATTCTTTAATTTTTTCACAAAATGCCTCTCATTCGGTCCCTCTTTTCAGACTCCGTACCCCCCCCCCCCCTTCTAATTGCTTATATATTACATCTCAACATCCGTTGTTTTCGGCATCAGATTACCTCTGGCGAATGTGTGGATGCCTAAGCGCCTACCTCGGGCATCCGCCCGAGATAGTATATATGAAACCTTTGTTTTCCACTTTTCCTTTCAATTTCCAAGTATGAATATTCATTTTGCCTAAGACTTGATGTTGATACAGATCATTGGAAGATCGCAGAGTGAATTCTTGCAATGATCTTACACGCAGTCCTATTAACAACATTTGTGCTCCCATGCTGTCAGCATCGTCATTGCCCATTTACTAAACAAGTAAATATTTGTGTAATCATATCAACTCGTTTGTTTCTCATAATTTTATAGCAACGAGGACTTGGACTTTTGAACAACCCAACCCACCTACCTCGCCAGTAATTTCGGGCTCAGTTTTGACTATGAGCAGGCCAATCACTACCCAACTCAAGGGTCCGGCATGCGGAAAATAATCCCCTCCTCCTGGGGTGGCGAAAACCTGCGAGAAGTTCTCGTCACATATCTCATTTTTAATCCCCTTTAATTGTGGTTAAGATTCACTAACCCTTATGATTCATAATTTTAACCTTGATTTTTAGAAAAAAATTATGATTAAAAATAATAATCATAATTAAAAAAAGCTAACCAACAGTTAAAAATAATAATTGACGATCGAAGGAGGGACGTGATATTGCTCCACACACACCACGTGGGGAGTGAACGATTGCTAAAATATAGTTATCACTTTTTTTGGGGGGGGAGATCGATATGTTTCACCCCCTCACCCGATTCAAGCAACAGATTTTGTTATTGTATAATGCAATCAGTCCTTCCAATTTCGGGTACAACCTCAGTTAGTAAGCTTAGTATCCATTCAAGGTTAGTGACAGGGCCGGAGCCACATGCCCCCGGAGGATATTTTGGGATTGTTTTTACTATTGTATTGGGACGGGTTCTAACCTCCCTTAAACTTTTGAGAAAAAATATAATATATACAAGCGAACACAAACCAGAGCAGATATTCCTTGTCCTATGACTATCCCCTATTAAAAAATACAATATGATTTTTTGAAAAACAATTGCTCTATTTCCCAATGACTATGCCCAATTATATAATTAAACAAAATAGAAAGCTTTGTTTTTTTTGAAAATTCAATGGGACAATTATCCCATGACTAATCCTATACGGTTATAACCAAAATCTTCATAGTCCGATTACAACACAAAAGTCTTTTAACTCTAGTTAACAACTTTAACCTTTTTTCTTCTAGATACCAGGGTTAGGTGGTTGAACCCTAAGAGTTAGTGAATTTTAATCACAATCAAAAGGTATTAAAAGGACATGTGTTGAAATGTGGATAGTAACCACCTCCAAGGATTTCCGTAATCACAGTAGAGGATTCAAAATCCTTGGTAAACTATATTTAAAAAAAAGAAAAAAAAATCAAAAGCTAAGGGGCACCCACATGAGATCGAATCACAGCCAATCGCGATTGAACTCGTGGAGAGTTCATCACACCCACAGGCTAACATGTGTCCCTTTTATCCCTTATTAACTATGGTTAGGATTTTCTAACTTTGGGGTTCAAAAATGAAAAAAAATAATTAAACTCTAGTTAAAGATTTTAAACCCTTAGAGTTAGTACTATTTAATATTTTTTTAAAACTAAATGTATATTGTTGAACCCTAAGATCTAGTGAATCTTCACCACAGTTAATAAGGGTTAAAAAGGACATGTGCTAGCATGTGGGGCATGTGGGTGTGATTGAATTCTCCTCGAGTTCAATTGCAAGTGGCTGTGATTGGGTCTCCATCAACCTCCATGCCATATACATAAAAAAAAATTATTTTTTTCATAGGTTTAGGGGGGGCACGTGCCCCTCAGATCTCCCCCTTGGCTCCGCCCCTGAACCAGTTTAGTATGGCTCCATATACATATCACCTACAATGTAAGTAAACCTGCATGATACAAACTTTCCTACGTCAAGCCAAAACCTCTATGTGAAAAAGGACTTAGGTTTCGAGCATTTTAATGGTGAGCCAGTTGAAAATACCCAAATTTATTAATACTTACTCATGGCAGTGCGATTTATTGTGTAATCGAATTGTAATCGCAAAAAAATTGTAATTGCAAAAAATATCGAAGCAAACGGGGCCTTAAATTATGAAAGTACAAAAAAAAAAATAGAAAGAAGAAGATATTATATCGTGTAGCACACTCATACCAAAGATGCAACGCTCAAATTTCGTAACCGTCAGATTACAGATCTAGCTACATTCCACTAATCCACTTCCTGGGCTAAAGCCATTTACTCATTTCACGTCATATAAGGAGTAGTAAGGACATTTGTGTCATTTTCGGACATTTTTACCTTAGGTCCTCTCTCTATTCACTAGCCAGTACCTGCATTGGTCATTTACAGTACCCCTCCTCTCCTTTCCCTTATTTTATTTTTATTAATATTTTGTTTTCTTAAAATAAAATAAAATTGAGGCGTATTTTAGTGAGTTTCAGGGAAGAGTGGTTTTGTTTTGGTTCGTAAAGAGAGGAGTGCATTTTCTGCTTTTTTTTTTTTTCATTTTTTTCTTCTTCCAATTTAATTATTTTCATATAACCAGCGGAAAAGTTAGAGATAAGAGGGATTAGACAAAGAGAGAGAGAGAGAGAGAGAAACCTCATCGCTGTTCAAACCCTACAGGGGTTCTCTACACGCGTGTTTGAATGGATGAATCGAAGACCTGCATTTTCATGAATTACTATACGGTTTCGAAGCCATGATCTTTAAATAAGGTTAAGAAGCGGAGCGATCGTTGATGTTTGAGTCGTTTTGGGTGGATTTGGGGGTCGATTTGGCCGGAAATTCGTTTGGGAAATGAACGGTGGGGGAGATGAAGAAGTCTCAGCTCCGGCAGGGCCACCGATGGCTTTGGAGTGGAAATTCTCTCAGGTTTTTGGGGAACGAACGGCAGGGGAAGAAGTTCAAGAAGGTATTGTATTTTTTTATTAGATCTATATGCTGTTTTAAGGTATTTAATTGCTTTGGTTAGGATTAGGTTTGATTGATGCTTTCTCGATCTGTTTTTGGGATAGTTGATTGTTGGATGTTGGGAAAAACTTGATTTTTTTTTATTTCTTTCGTGGAATTAATGGGGAATGATACAATGAGGTGAAGGAATTGATTTGCAGTGGATTTATCATGCATGAATAATGAAAAACAGTATTGAATTAGTTTATTTTTCATAGAAGAATCTTCTGTTTATAACCGAAATTGATAGATCCGGTGCTAGTCTTTTTTATACTTAAGGTGCATGCACTTTTGTCCCTTTATGGGCGTAGTTAGGTGATATAGTGGTTTTTTGTTTGATCACTATGATAGGTGTTGGAGTTGAAGTGCCTTGTTCGACCACTGTCAATGCTTGTGTTATTCATATATTTGCATGTCTATTCCAAAATCATAATCTGGTTCTTTATGGTAGGCTTGGTTAGCCGGTTTAGTTGTTATGGTTATATACTTATATACCTAAATTAGTCGGTTTAGTTGTTATGGTTATAATGTTATATACCTAGATGTGGCCATTTCACCCAAGAAGAGATGATTGCTATAGGATTGTTACTCAAATCAATGTTCATGACTTTGATTTGTCATTTTGTTACGGCCTACGGAGAACATGGTCAATGTTCAAAGGGGCACATACATTGGCATGACTAGGTTTTTTGCAAACAATATGTGGTGGTGTCATGCAGTCAATTATATAAACGAGGACAAGTTTCCTTTGGAGTTTTAAATAACTGGATTTAATCGATTGTGCTCAAGCATTTCCATATCCACAGTTTGCCTAAACAAAGCTTCCAAACTTGAGCATTTCCATATATTTACCTACTACCTCTCCCTTCTATTATCTTATGGACATTGGAGAATATCGGAGAATGGACTTGAAGGGATGTATGGAGGGGGAACCTCCATAAGAATTAGTTCCTTATCATCAGGTGGGAAAGGTGCGCGTCCTAAGAAGAAAAAGCGTAGTGAGTAGGAAAATTAGAGAAGTTAATTGTGTTGGACTAGGTCATATTGTTTGAGATTTGGGGAGGATTAAACTTTAAAGTAGTTATCAAGAAAGAGTAGTCAAGAGGGTGATTGGGATGGTAAACTGCAAATAGGAGTAGAAGATCGTGGTCTTGGAGAGAAATCGATTAGGTGGATTGGATTCCAATAAGGGGATTAGGTGACTGGGTCGGGATTGGAAATAGGATTAGGGTAGATGTTCCATGCACTATGGTTCATCAGGGGCCGATTGGCATAAATTATGGTGATTCTTTGATTTTGAAATGAATCAATCTGAAATCTGAATTCTCTGAAACAATTTTTAGCATTGATAACCCTTTCGAAAACAATCGGTTATAATCCATTATAGGGAATAGATATGACAAAATCACGTTTGGTGGAGGTGTGGGGAGTAGTGGTGGTGGTTTGCTTGTGGAGGTGGTGGTGGAGGGGGTCGTGATGGAGGTGGTGGTGAGGTGGGACGTTGTGGTGGTGGTAGCGGTGGCACCATGCAGTGGGAGAGGAAAGAGTTATAAAGAAGTTTGGGAGAGAGATGAGATAGGATTTGTGTAAACACCCCTCTTGTAGAGTGTTTATTAGGAATGTTAAAACTTTTTTTTATTACCTAAGGAACAGTGTTGGGAGCACCCTGTTTCCAATAAAAATTCCGAAGAAACATCTATCCAAACCGCTTTTGTTCTTGGAGAGTGGGGAGTTGAAAATGCTCCCTAGGAATGATGCCAAATGGCCCCTTAGTTCTCAATTTCCCATCACTAGTCTAGATCATTGGGTATACTTCTCGCGTCACAATGATCCCAATTAACCTACCATTTGAATGAAGTAACGGAAAAATTAAACTTATGGAACAAAGATAAATTGATCTATTTATTCCCATCAATGAAAAATAGATATATTTATCCACCATTAAATTATATATGTTCGATACACTACTCATCTATTATCAATATGAATTTTGAGAAAATAATACAATTGATAAAACAAAAGTAATTCACTTTTAAATAATAAATAAAAATATAAAGAGTATAGAGTATATTAGCGCTCGTTGGCTCGTTATGGACAAACTTTTGTCTATCACACATTTCCTTACGCTGAATTTGGTTCTGAGAAAAATCAGAAAGTATAGAAAGAAAAGAAAAAAAAACCAATTTTCTCCATATGATTTATTGATTAGATAAAATATTTAGTGTTCTTTGTCTGCTGAAAATGTTTTGATATTTCTTATAGCGATCATGGGGTTAAATAGGTTTATGACTTGATGGGTAAGAGCTCAACCCGCTTTTGAGGGGTTGAGATGTTACATTACAGACAAGATTAATACAGGGGCCGTCAGATTTGAAGTTGCAGGCAGGATCGTCGAAATCTATGTTTGTAGAGTACGGAAGGTATTTGAATTTTGATTTGGGAATTTACAAGTACTTTATTTACGTTTTTATTTCATAGCATGCTTTTAGATAGTGGTAAAGGTGAGCTTATTTTGAGGGTGTGTAACATTCCTCTACTCCCAGTGTTCTCATTTTTTTTGATAGGTGAGTTACACTCTTTTGTTGGTTTGTGCTTATTCTCAACATTCTGTTCTAGGCTTACTGATCTGACTTTCACATAAGATCTTGTCATTTCATTGTTTTCATAGGGATTTTTTCTCCTTCATTTAAGACATTTTCAACACAAAGTGGGCTAGATTAGTAGTGGTGGTCTCACTTAGATGTTTAATCTGTTAGCACTTCCTCGAGGAGTGCTTAAGCACTTCTGGAATTATGCTCTCTTTCAGTTCTTGTGGAAGGACTAAGGAGGGAAGGATAGAATTTTAGAGGGTTGAGGTGGACATCTTTGTGGTTTTAACAAGTTCAAATTCTTCAGAAGATCTATCTATGAATACCTTTTGGTTTTTGAGAATCTCAAAGAGTCCAAGTTGGCGATCTTGTTGCAGAGTTGGTCCAATGTTCTTGGTGATTGCTCTATTGAGAGTTCAAGTCAGTACGGGGTCTTTGGATGGCATTGGTTGTAGAACAGAGGTTGGCCTATGTGGTACCTGCAATGGATTTAAGGTTATGACCAAGTTGAGGTTCATGTGCTTAATTAGGAGGTTCTAAATCCCTATGTGTTTCTTTTCTTTGTCATTTTCTCAAATGTTTTTTCTTTAATCGGTAATCATTATAATATTTATCACTAAAAAAAGAGAGTACAAATGCATAATCTTTACTAGGATGTTACTGAGTAGTAAACTCCTAAAAGAAATGGAAAAACAACATAAATGAAGAACTACAATAGCTACTAAGAGGGAAACTAGGCCCACTTTATTTATCCAAGAATGTGTCCAGGGTTCATTTCCGAGTGCCGAATAAGTCACCATTTCAAGGCTAGTGATCTTATGCCGTTCTGCGCACACACAACCTATCCAAAGATTAGGACGAGTTGTTGAATACTCTAGAATTCGACCAACAGATTGCCCCAGACAAAACTAACCAAATCATCTCACGAGAACTATCCGCACTAATCCGAGGGCAGCAAGATAAAAAGTTCGGAAATGAAGATAAGAATACTCATTCGACCCCTAAGCAGGAGAGAAAATAACCCTAAATCTCGAAAACTACGAGACAATGTAATAACAAATGATCCACCGATTCTTCCACGAGAAGGCACAAGTAGCAGTAGTTTGCCATACTCGACCTTCTTTTTCAGATTGTCACAAGTAAGAACCTTATCTAGAGATGCAAGCCAAATGATGAATGATACTTTCGAATGAATCCAAGGATTCGACACAGACTTTTGAGAAAAAGAGCAAGAGGGATCTAGATTAAAAGTTTGTAATAATGATCTAACTGAAAATCGACCATTGTTGTCTCGCGACCAAATCCTTGTGTTCCTATTGAGTGACCCAGGAAAGGATGACCCAAGTTTTAGTAAGAGCTGAAGGAAATCATTGATTTCCCAATCATTTAGATCACGCCTCAACTTCGGACGCTAGACGATCTCATTATTCCTACTTTCATAACAATTTGACATCGACGTGTCTTCGTCTAAGGAAAGGAAATGTGTCAATGGAAGTTGGGCGGTAGTGCGGTACATGCACACCTCCCAAGCTCACCACATGTCCTATTTCAATGGAAGTCATATCGACTTTTCCAGAAAGCAAGGTTGAGATTTCTTCCGCAGGAAGTCGATATTTGACTTCCGTGGGAAGTCGATGGAATGAACAAAATTTTGGTGGAACAAATGATATTTGCAGGAAGTCAACAAAAGTTACTTCTTGAAAATGCAAACGAAACACAAATTTTGACTTTTGACTTTTCAAAAGTTATTTTTTGCATGTGCAAACCAAATGTTATTTTTCCCTCTGAATGACTTTTCCAGACTTCTTAGAGTTACTTCCTGTAAAGTAACTCTTGAAGATTTTTTTTCTTCTTGGATAAATCTATCCAAACGAGGGCTAATTGTTGTTTCTGATGTTTGATGTTTCATTAGGTAAAATTTCTCTTTGTCAAGGAGAAGACTCGTGACCTTTTCATTTCCTTTCGAGATGAAACTCTATTCTTTAATTGTCTGGCTATAAATTCTGCAAGAATATTAGGTTGTCCATAAGGGCAAGGAAAGTGACTAGGAGAATAGGGATAGGAATTGACGCAAGGGAAAGAAGTCGATTAACTAGTGTGAAAACCCACAGTCAATCGATGGAGAGAGGAAATGTGCTGGTCACAGAGATGTGAACTTGCTAAAACATGTCATTGCTTTTTACAGGGTTTCTAAACCTTCTTGTAACGTAGTTTTTTGTGCAGACTTATGCCATATTTTATCAGGGGCCTCCAGTCCTTGGCTTGTTTTTTCCTGTTTCTTGCTTTTCAGTTCATGATCTTGTGAACTATTGTAAGACTTATGCATAGGTAGCGTTGCTTCTTTTCTCCTATATATGTATATATCCGCCTGATTATCGATAAAAAAAACAGTACACAATTAATTTTGCTATGGGCTGTGGACTTTGCACTGTGACACTGACACTATAGTGCAATGTGTAAATTGGTTTGGCTGAAGAATGAGCACCACTTGTATTCAAAATCTATGTTTTCTGGGATTTTATCCGCTCTGTTGGTGTTGTGCTTTAGCGTGATGCTAACATTTTATCTTTTGTGTATATTGGGATTTCCATATTCATTGGTTTATATGCTGACCATCTTGTTATCTTTTGCAGTTGATATTATTTCAGCAATTGAGTTTGATAAAACTGGGGACCATCTTGCTACTGGTGATCGTGGGGGCCGGGTGGTCTTATTTGAAAGGACTGATACGAGGGATGTACGTTTATGGACCACTTGCATGTTTCTTGAAATCCATTTCCAAGCTTTATAATCTCAACACTTATTGATTGTTGCAATATATATATATATATATATATATATATATATATATATATATATATATATATATTGATTGTTGCAATGCTCTGATATCTTCTTATGTAATGTATAGCATGGTGGATCCCGAAGAGATCTAGAAAGGATGGATTATCCAGTTAGTAGACATCCTGAGTTCCGCTATAAAACGGAATTTCAAAGCCATGAACCCGAGGTATTCCTTTTCATGTGTTACTACCGATTGAAGTTCATATGGATTCATACTTTTTCTCACTGAATTCTTGAGTGTTAATCCATTCTGCAACTGTATGTATTTGTATTCAGTTCGACTATCTCAAGAGCTTGGAAATAGAGGAGAAAATCAACAAGATCAGATGGTGCCAGACAGCTAACAGTGCCCTGTTTATTCTTTCCACTAATGACAAAACCATTAAATATTGGAAGGTACGAAAGGCAAATGGTGTTCTCTATTTTAGTTATCAATTTGTAAGACTGCTCTCAAGGTCATATTTCTCTGGTATTAATCTATGTTGGTCTTTTCAAGTACCTTGTTAATATGTTTGTCTGTGATTCTGACGTTGGACATCAGATTGCAATTTTTTTAAATCTCAGCAATAGCCAGGCTGCAATTTTTTTAAATCTAAGATTTGCTTTCAGGCCATTACGTTCATGATATATCTATAACACCAATACTTAGAGGGCTACGGATCCTTTTATTTTTGTATTGGTGCATTGTATTGAGACGTTTGTAGGCATAGAATGATTATTTTCTTATGTTCCATATAAGTTCTTACAGCCTATTTTGAAGTGCATGTTATGGTCCATACCATGGGGCACGTATGCCTTGGCATGTGCCAAAAATATTGTGTTGGATGGCACACTATATAGTTTAATGTGGATGTGGTGATAAATTGCTGTCAATGCTTTGTGGCTCACTTCATGTGGAACACTGCGACACAGCACAGCAAGTTTGGGTGACAATGAAATAGATCTTAGAAACTAAGGAGCAGTACCAAGTGATAGTGCTACTTATTTAAAATTGCTAGCAAGGTGCGGACCTGGTGCATCAGGCACCTGTTATGGGTTTCTTCATTCATCCTTTGGGACTATAAATGTGAATAAGTTGGCAAAGTCTATGTGCGCGACACTCGGTAAATAGCCATCACCTTTTTTTTGCACTGGCTAGTGTCTCAAGTAATGTAACTCTATATTCATTGACAGTATATTGATTCATTGTCGGCTTCCTAAGCCTGGTTATGCCTTTTCTTTTTTGTTTGAGTGTTGGACAGGTCCAAGAAAAGAAGGTAAAGAAAATATGTGACATGAATTTAGACCCTTCAAAAGCTGTGGGAAATGGTAGCGTTGCGAGTTCAAGTATATCAACTAGCCCCAAACCATATATTGCAAATGGAGGATGTCCAGACAGATCCTACAATTATTTGAGCAATGACTTTTCATTCCCACCTGGGGGCATTTCTTCGTTACATTTACCTGTGGTAGTTGTACTTCCCTAATCTACTGATTTTCTTGCAGTAACTGTGGTTTTGAAGTAAAAGAGTATTAATTTAGCATCTACATATTGTACGATTTTGCTTTTACCCAAATAGACGTGGCAGTAATAGAATAATTTTGATAATTCTTATATCTGCATTCAACATCTCATTCACTAATGGATTTAAGCATACACGACGAGACGAATTAGTACTCGATTATTGTTATATCGGATCTGCGTATACTTTTGTTCGTATATACAACAGCTTGTTATGATTGTATTTGTTTTGAACCACTAACACCTAACTGTGTTCATGATATTTAGGTAGCCAGCCATGAGACAAGTCTTGTGCCTAGATGTCGAAGAATATATGCCCATGCTCATGACTATCATATCAATTCTATTTCAAATAACAGGTGCATCCATATCTTTATCGAACTTGCACTTTATTTTTCATCAATAACATATCTGTTCAACTTGTTTCATTTTCTTTATTATGTTTGGGTTAGCATTAAATATATTCCTAGTTCAAGATGTTTAACCTTATTAGAATTAACTTTGTGGTTCCTTTTTGTCTTAGTTGTAAATGCTCAGTTTGGTAGGGGTGGAAGTAGTAGACTAGTAGTTTGGTGATCACTAATCTCTAGCATAACCCGTGACCTTGAAGAACACGTGATATTTATTTTTTGTTCATGGATCGTTTTTTATTTTTTAATTTATTTTTGTTCATGGATCTATCATTATAGAAGGCACTGATGCCCATTTTTGTATAAAAAGACGTGTCAATGTCGTTAATGGTTTAAGCTTTGTCACCTATAAAAAATGGCTTAAGCTTTGTCAGTGTTAATTGATTCGATTTGTCTGGGGTTTTCATTTCTAACATTCTTTTTGAGTAATTGCGACAGTTAATGCTATTTGCTGGGAATGGTGGGGAACTGGTGACTCTAGTACAGGGAGAAGGCTTTTTATGTTAAATGTACCAAGGTAGGTAGGTAGGTAGGTTGCAGTGGTGAAGATGGGTCTTCTTGTAAGATAGTGTTGGCAGCTGATTTCTTTAAGACATAATTAGTTTCTTTTCCTATGCCTGGAACCTTGGGATCTGGCTTTTGATAGCTATTTGATTGGTTGTCTCACATGTACATGTTGGACATTGCGAGCCTAGAGACATGCTTGCTTGACGCGTGAGGCCATGCGAGTTGCCTTCATTTATTTCTTGCTTATGCAGTCGATTTTTTTGATGCAGAATTGGTGATTAGGCCTTATTGGGGGCTTTTACGGATTTAGCGTGCTGCTTTGGTCAAATCTGAAAACCATGCCCATCCCTTCACTTTTACCTAGGGCTGTATTCAAGCCAAGCCAGCTTGAAGGCTCGGCTCGATCAAGTCGAGTTCAAGCCAAGCTTTTTGGCTTGATCAAGCCGAGTTGAGCTTTTTTCAGGCTCAAAATTACAATCAAGCCAAGCTCAAGCCAGGCCCAACTTGATTTGGCTCGGTTCGATCAAACCGACTCTTTTGCCTCGAGGCACATAAAACAACGATCGACCATCCTCCACCATCTATTTTGCAATTGGTTACACGTGAGAATCTTATTCTGCCTAGTCGTCTTAAAGGAAAAAAGATACCTTAGATGGAATGCTAGAATTCCATATAACCCGATATGGAAAAGGAAGATGGGGATAAACTTGCAAAGATTGTAGAAAGGATCTCACACTGAAACGCCCTTTGGCTTGGCTTGATTGAGGCTCGACTTGGCTTGAGCTCGGCTCGGCTTGATATATTTATAATATAATAATTTATTATAAATAATTAATAGTATTTATAAGATTTTAATATTTAAAATTTTATAAATAATGTATTTATAATATTAATATACCATTTATAATTTTTTTAAAAAATAAAACAAAAATATATTTTTTATGTTTCAAATCTAAGTAACCAGAGTGCAGAGGAGGTGCGAGAGCGTCAAATTTCAATTTAGGATAGGGTCGAGAGTGCCTCTAGAGCGCCGGTATATATATATATATATATATATATGGAGTAACTTAATTGAACCCAATGAGCTAATAAAAACATAGAATGAATTCAAAAAGTTACATTAAAACAATATATGTAAACAATTATAAATCCTAAAAAATGAGAAGTTAAGTTCTTTTATTTATTTTAAATTTATTAATAGTAAAAGAGAGATGTAGATCCGCTACCAGCAACCCGCATTGTGTGGGTGTAAAAATAAATAAATAAATAAAAAGTAAAAGTAAATAAGTGAAAGAATAAAAGAAAAAAGTAATAAATAAATAAGCAAAAGTTGAAAAGACTTAAAAGTCTCCTATAACACAAACTACATTTGAATGTAAAAAGCCAAAGAAAAAGGTGAAAAGACATGACGTCTTTTCACCATAAGCCTTAACCTGTGGTCGGGCTTAAGTTTAATCTGAATAAAAAAGAAGAAGCTGCATTTGGTCTTCCTCACCCGAATTAGGAAATGAAAACGACGCTCTCTAAATTAGAAAACCGCGCTCACCACGTGAATTCGCTCTCAAATCGTGAGAGCGAGGTTTGAGCGCGGGATCGGCTATGGTAGCAGATGGTTTGGGGTACTAAGTTTCAAACCGAGCTCAAGCTTGAATCAATTCGAGCTCAAGCCAAGCCAAAAATTTCAAACCGAGCTTCGAGCCAGGGAATTCAAGCTTGAATCGAGCTCAAACCGAGCTTGATGTTCAAGCTGAGCTTGAGCTTGGCCCAACTCAGCTCAAATACACCCCTACTTTTACCTACATTCAACCACTTTTGACCTAAATTTTAGAATGATGTATGAAGATTTTCTTCCATGGACGATGCCAGTATGATGATTTTCAAGTTGACGAGAAAACCTAGGCTATTACTTTTGACATGACTATTGATTATATTACTAAACTGGGGTTCTATGTCCTAGCGCTTGAATGCCTTGATTTGAAAGGTCCTCTCCTATCAGCTGTCCAAGCTTTAAATTTACTTACTGGAAAGCTGTATGGACCACGGGATTTGTCTTAAAGGAGGTCCTTTCCCTCGAACACAGTTAATCCCTGTTGAATAACCTCTAGAGAACGCACCTTTCAGACACAAGTGAGAACTTTTATGTCTTTTCTGTGTATCCATATTTGTTAAATTTTCAGTTTTACCAGTATCAAATGTTTGAATCGCAAATTTGGATTCTTCATTCTACATGTTCTATTATGTGAATGCTCATTCTTTGTATTTCTTACTGTAGTTCTCTAAGAAAAGTCCGCTACTTGCAGGATGTCCATAGTAGAATTTCATAAATGGAACAGTTGTCATTGTATGGTCTGGATTTATATTTTTTTGCATGTACTATTTTGCTTAATTTTGTATGAAATTGTCTATTGTTGGGCTTCCTAATCTCTCCATAATATTTTGGAGATATTGAGTTGTGAAGTATTTAGAACACGTACATATTTTGTATGTAATTTTCGTTTTACGCTTGAAGCTACATTATTTACTCTAATCTGCATGCTGTCTCCTCTTTGCTATAACTTCCATGAAACGCAGATCACTTATGTCTTTCTCCCTTCATTTTCCAGTGATGGTGAAACTTTCATATCGGCTGATGATCTGCGAATAAATCTATGGAACTTGGAAATTAGCAATCAAAGTTTCAATATTGTTGATGTGAAGCCTACAAACATGGAAGATCTAACTGGTATTCTGAATGAGACTTGCATGCCAGTTCATGAATTTTGTTAATTTTTGTCTTGTATATGTGCTTTGCATGTTAAACGATCTTTACATTTTGTGTAATTTATAGTTTTTTACTGAATGCTCCTTTCATTTATTTAGCATTTTGCTCTTAGGTGACTTTAAGTTCTAACAATGCAATACATCAAAATCGTTCCTTTCTATTGGATGCTTGTTTGGTTTAAGAGCTAAGGAGTTTGTAACTGGCCTTGATACGTCCATTTGATATATTACATGCTTGAACTTACAAGTTTGCCGTTCTTGCAGAGGTGATAACATCAGCTGAGTTTCACCCTACCCATTGTAATATGTTAGCGTATAGTAGCTCAAAGGGCTCAATCCGTCTGATTGATTTGCGGCAATCAGCTTTATGTGATACTCATACCAAACTGTAAGTGATCTATTGGTTTTTCTTCAATTTTAGTTATTCTTTTTGGTGCATCTGTCAAAGCTAGAGAGATCAAGAAACACTTCAATAAAAATTTCTGTGCTTCCTTAGGGGATGTAAAGAAGCACAGGAATATTTATAGTACCCTACTGTAAAGCTATTTCTATTGATTTTACTCTAAAATGTCTTTTTTAGTCATTAGCCAACGAAATTTAATCGCGTACAGGTTTGAGGAACAGGAGGCACCTGGTTCAAGATCTTTTTTCACGGAAATAATTGCCTCAATTTCAGATATTAAGTTCGGAAAGGATGGAAGACATATACTTAGTCGTGATTACATGACTCTTAAGGTTCATATTTTCATATTTGCTATTAATTTTAGACTTTTAGTATCATGTTTGACATGGGCTATGTGCAATTGCATCACATCTTCATACAGAGACAGTAGAGCCTGTATATGGTTTTGTACTATCAAGCATGAGCAGTCCGCATTTGCTCCTTTGAAGAACTATCTAGTTGGATATTCAATTCAATGCAAAAAATTCATGGTGACAGAGAACAGGAAGTAGTAGAGCATGCATAAAGCATTAATTTAAATTTGACAATATTTAAATCTGACAAATTTTTCCTTACTGACATTATTTGTGAGGAGTGAGTTATAATTATGCTACATCATGTAGTTTCAAACTCAATCAGATTCTCAACGGGCCGAAAAATTTGTGGCAATATTTGTATGATTGATCCACTTGGGCATGCCGTTAGGGGCCAAATTCAAATCTAAAGAGGTATGGTTGCCGGTGATTGAGAGGTGCAAGAAAAGGTTAGTTGGTTGGAAGTCCCATTACCTTTCGAAGGAAGGTAAACTTACTCTTATCTGTAGCACTCTGGCTAGCCTCCCTACTTATTATATGTCTACCTGTACCATGCCTAAGTCAGTGGCCCTCTTCCTTGAGCGTATGCAGAGAGATTTTCTGTGGAACGATAGGGAGGATTCTTTTAGGTATCACTTGGTGTCTTGGAAAAAAGTTTGCCAACCAAAGGAAAATATGGGGTTGAATTTGAAATCTTTGGTTAGAATGAATAAGGCCTTGTTAGAGAAATGGATTTGGCGATTTGGGGTGGAAAGAGCAAGTTTATGGCGTGAGGTTATAGTGGCTAAATTTGGGGAGGAGTCATGTTGGGTCCCTAAGAAGGTTAGTATTCTCATGATGTGGGTCTTTGGAAGGGTATTATGGCTACAACTAGTTTGGTGGTGCCTGTATTCAAATTTAGAGTGGGCCAAGGGAACGAAGTGAGATTCTGGAAAGATGTGTGGTGCGGGAACTTTAAGCTTTGGGATGATTTTGGCAATATCTTCTTGCTTGCCAGACAAGGAGGCAGTTGTAGGGGGCTTATTTTGACAGGAGGGGGGAAGAGGTGGTTTTGAGTCCGCCTCTTAGACGTGATTTGAACGACTGCGAGGTTGAGGATGTCTCTCGCCTATTGGCTTGCTTGAATTCCACATCCCTGTGTGCGAAGGGGAGGGATTACAGAGTTTGGGGAGGAAGTCAGAATGAGAGTTTCTCAGTTCGTTCTTTATATCAGTCTTTGAGCTCAGTTCCCTTGGGTCTCTTTCCCCATCGTGAAGTGTGGAAGCCCGGTATTCCCTCTAAGGTCTCGTTTTTTCTCTGGAATGCTGTCCTAAATAAGATCCTCACTTGCGACCATCTGCAACATCGAGGGTCAAAGTTGGCCAACCGGTGTTTCATGTGTCTAGAAGCTGAAGAGACAGTGGACCATTTGCTCCTTCATTGCCCATATGTGGCCGGTATATGGGGATATTTCCTATCTCGTTTGGGTTTGGTCTAGGTATTTCCCTCGTCGTTTCAAGGCTTGTTAGAGGGTTGGTCTAGGCCAAGCCAGAATGGGGCCTGGGAAGCTATTTGGGTAATTCTACCGGGTGCCATATTGTGGATGTTATGGAAGGAGAGAAATCGTAGAGTTTTTGAAGACTCCTCAATCTCTCAACCCCGATTGTGTGTTCGGACTAGGATGGTCGTGTTGGAATGGGCAGGTATTCACTTAGATGGGGAGGAAATTAGTGCTTTGCTGGGTTGATGTATCTTGGTCAAGGGTGCTAGGTTAGGGCGGAGTTGTTGTCTAGGAGTTGTGAGTTTACGAGCTTGTAAACTCCGAGTCTCTCCTTTGCTTTCCCTGCTTGTATTTCTTTTTCGTTGTTAATATATTTTGCCTTTACTGATTAAAAAAAAAAAGTGTCGAAATCAGCATTATCCTTTGGCTCCATTTGTTTGATCTGATTTTATGCTGAGCTTATCTTCTATGATCCCTTGAAAATGTTAAATTCTACAACTTGGTACTAAAATTTTGAAAGTATGAATTTCCCTAGTTTGATCCTAGCCATGTTCTGGCAATTAGAGATGATCTATCCATTAACGGTATCTGAAGGAGTAAAGAAAGACTCTTTTCCTTGACAATGTTGCATGACATGTCAGTGTTATACCATTAGGTTGCGTGGGAAAGTTTCCAATTGGGTTTTAACATGCAAGCAGATTGTGGTAGTTTGACGTTTATTGTTGGCAAAGTCTAGTGATGCATACTGACATTGAAGAAATACACGAGTATTAATAAGAAAACCTTAGAACAAAAGTTGATGAAAAGAAATAGTCAAAGAATTATGTGTTGTTTGAAGTGAAAGCATGATGTAACATGTCAAAGTGATAAGTAGCATGTTAGATGGGAGCTTCTTCCCTTAGATGCTAGAAGGCCTCCTGCACCACCTTGCAACCTTGTGCTACAGTGGCCCTCCAAGATCCTCTTGGAATTTGGTGGAGACTGGAGAGATTTTGAAAGATGTCTAGCCTCATGGAATAGCAAAACCTTTTTGTTTAGCTGTTAAATTGATTTTATCAAGGCAAATATATCGTTGTTTCTTGTTTACCATCTGTTCTTATTAGTTCTTGAGTGTTGTTATCGTCCATTTGAAGCACCTTCAGAAAAGTTCAGGGTCCTATTTCCGTAATCAATAAGGAGTTTTTTTATTGGTGCTTGAATTTTGTGATGAACCAATTCAGGGCCTAAAAGATCATTTGGTCTTTTTTAAGATGGAATGATCCATCTGGTCAATGGGAGTGGCTTGAGGGAATTCAAGTAGAGAAAATCCAAGCAGGTCTTGTGTCAAGTCGGGGGGCAAATACATGGGCTTTGGAACTCAGATAAATTACAGGTTTGAAAATCAAGTCATCAATTTCTATGTTAAGTGGGACTGGATCTCTTGTCCAAAGGAGTGTGAAGGCCTTGGTTTTAGTAGTAGATTTGTAGCTAGGGTTTTAGAGAGGTGAAGAGAGAGAAGAGAAATGGGAGAAAGAGAGGAGGAAGTTAGGGTTTCCTCATCTCTATGATATTTATATTAACTAGGAATCATAACATAACAAAGGATGGGCCCAAGGCCCATACAAGAGAAAAAAGAAATAGAGGGCCAAAGGGCCCATAACTCTATACAATACTCCCCCTCAAGCTGGTGGTGCATAAATGTTACACATGCCCAACTTGCTAAGTATATCAAGTAAGCGATAACTAAGAACCCCTTTGGTTAGAACATCTGCAAGTTGGTTGCCAGTCTTCATAAAAGGAATGCAGATCTCGCCAGGCTGATTATGTCTTTTATGAAATGCCGATCAATCTCAATATGCTTGGTTCTATCATGCTGGACTGGATTATGGGCAATGCTAAACGCAGTTATGTTGTCATAGTAGAGACTCATAGGTTTGTTCACTGGAAACCCAAACTCCCTCAAGAGAACTTTTACCCATATCAATTCACAAATTCCATGATCCATGGCTCTGAACTTAGTCTCTGCACTAGACCTTGCCACTACTGCATGCTTCTTGCTTCTCCAAGTAACAATATTTCCCCAATACTCATGCAGTACCCAGATGTAGATCTTCTGTCGAAAACAAATCCTACCCATTCTACATCTGTGTGAGCTTCTACTCTTAAGTGCCCATGACAACAAAAAAGAATCCCTTTCCTGGGAGAGGATTTCAAGTACATGAGAATCTTGTAAATTGCCTCTTGATGATATATTTTTGGAGCATTCATAAACTAGCTCACCACGCTCACTGCATATGCTATATCAGGGTGAGTGAGAGAAATATAGATAAGACGACCAAATGACCAACAAGCCACTTATATCTTCCTGCATCACTGAGAGGTTCACCGCCATCGTTTGCTAATTTGTGATTCCGCTCTATTAGCACATTCATATGCTTGCATCCCAACATCCCTGTTTCTCTGAGAAAGTCTAGAATGTACTTCTTTTGTACGATGAAAATTCATTATTTATTTGATCAGACAACTTCTATGCCAAGGAAGTACCTTAATTGTCTCAAGTCCTTTATCTCAAACTCTGTACTCAGTTGAGATTTTAACCTCTTTGTTTCTTTTTCATCAGATCCTGTCAAAACTATGTCATCCACATAAACTATAAGTGCGGTTGTCTTTCCCTGACATTGATTGATAAACAGCGTATGACCAACTTGGCTTTACTCTTGTTTTTTCATGGCTTTACTGAACCTTTCAAAATAGGCACGAGGAGACTGCAGTAGTCCATATAGGGCCTTCTTGAGTTTACAAACCTTCCTTTGCACTGTAGGAAAGTTGAAACCAGGGGGAACAGTCATGTAAACTTCTTCTTCCGAGTCTCCAAACTTCTTCCAAGTTTCTATGAACGAAGACATTCTTCACGTCAAACTGTTGAAGAGGCTAGTCTTGATTAATAACAAGGGAGATAATCACACGGATGAAGTTCATTTTTGCCACGGGAGCAAATGTCTTATGGTAATCAATTCTATGAGTCTGTGTGAAAGTGAAACCCTTCGCTTCCAGTCTTGCCTTGTACCTTTTCACAAATCCATTTGATTTATATATCACTATGAAGACTCACTTGCATCCAACATGCTTCTTTTCCCTTAGAAGATCTACAAGTTCCCATGTGCAAATTTTTTAAGAGCCCGCATTTATTTATACATTGCATCCTTCTACTTAGGATGGGCAAGAACCTTAGAGAGACTGCAAGACAAAGACGCTGAAGACAAGGAAGAAACAAAGGCATGATAGGAAGCAGATATAAAATTATAAGAGAAAGTTTGAGATATGGTGTTAAGTGTAAGATTTAACTCCATTTCTAATGACAATAGGAAGATTTGAGTCATCAATAAGTGAGAAATCAGAGTCATTAACTGAGTTGAAAGGATCCAGATCTGAGGGAGAATCGTTGTAGGGGGCGTGAGATATAGATCTTGGGCGCCTGGAGTAAACTTGCAAATTTTTCTCTTTCTTATTCCTAATGTCAATCACAGGAGAATCGTGGATATCAAAAACAAGAAGAGGAAGAGGAACATGAGAAAATGACTCTTCAACATCAACATTCTCCCCCTAAAGAGAAGACTTCAGAGCATGAAAGTAAAGAACATATTCAAAGAAAGAGACATCCATAAACACAAATTTCCTCCTAAAAGGAGTATGATAGCACTTATAACCCTTTTGAGTAGGGAATAGCCAAGGAAGACGTATTTGACCGCACAAGGATCAAGTTTGGTGCGGTCAGGTTTGGGTACATGTACACAAGGTTCGTAAAATCGAAAATATCGGCGATATATCGCCGATATTTTTCGATATCGTTGAAGACCGATGTATCGATACACTGTATGAAAAAAATTACACATTATCGGTTGGTATCGGCGATATATCGCCGATACCATGCCGATATCGACCAAAAGTGGGTGAGTCCCATCCAAATCAGAGATTCGGTCAGGGTTAGCTTTTTTTTCACATGCGCAAGCAGAAATCCAAAAAAAAAAAAAAAAAATTAGTACTGACTACAGAAAACCCGTGAGTGGTGCCGATTCATTGTCTTTAAATATGGAAAAACCTACGTAGCATTCATCACAGTCTGAAAATCTTCGATTTAGTTGGAAAAAAAAAAAGAGGGTTGATTTAGAAGAAGGAAGAAAGAGGAAGGAGGAAGGAGGAAGAAGAGACTGGAGCATACCTGAGCCAGTCCACCGCCTTTGCCGTCGCCGTCGCCTGTGCCGTCGCCGTCCCCGTCGCCGTCGCCGTCCCCGTCGCCGTCGCCAAACGCCCAAACCCAAGCCAGGTTCCTCCTTCCCCTCGGCTCCTCCTCTGCGTTTTTTTTTTTTGTTTTTTCGTTCGGTTCCAGTATACGATTCATGAGATTATAAGGTTAAACCTTAAAGGTTATGCTAAGTTCACTCACCCTATAGATAAGCTTAAACCTTTTAAGGGTATGCTAAGTTCACTCACCCTATTTAAAACTTAACACCCTTATAAGGGTTTGCTAACTTTACTCGAGCCTACATAAAACTTAAAACCCTTATAAGGGTTATCTAACTCCACTCTTACATAAAACTTAAAACCCTTTTAAGGGTTATCTAGCGTGACTCTCACTTAATTTTTTTTTTTTTTCAAGGGCTTTAACTTTTAAGTAAAATTATATGAATGCATTTAATTTGTATGATAATGCATTTTTTTTTATGAAACTAGCATTACCTTATAAACCCTTATAAGGGTTATTTAATTGTTAATGCATTTTTTTTTGTAAAAAAGTTATCTGGTTAATGTTAGGGATTTTAACCTAAAATTTAAAAGGTAATGCTAGTTTCACACTTTCACTCTTTTTATAAATTATATAGAGGCTTTAATTAAAAAAAAGCTTCACTATATCGAAATATAAAAAAATAATAATAATTTCTTGATAAAGATGTATCTCTAGCAAATTATGCCCACAAGACCATTTTAGATATATTAAAAAATTAATAATTTCTTAATAATATTTTATAAATTAGAAATAATTTATATGTAATATCTCTAACCTCATAAGGGCTTTTTACAAATATAATAACACCTTGACTAATTAGTAATCACTTAGCTATTCTTTTTTGTAAAAAAATTTAACAAACTTTTACTAATCGGTAATCACTTTGATTAATAAGTTAACATACTTTTTAGCACAAAAATTTATAAATTATTATACTATTTTTATTACATAATTTTAAAAGATTATAAAACATACTATTTTGAAGAGAATTTTTTTAAAACTGGTCTGCCATATTAGAAATTATATTATATGAAAAAAAGTAATATGTTGTAAACAAATATTGATTTATATTTTATACCCAATTTTGAAAAGTATTAAAAATTGTAATATAAGGTCGTTTTTTTCTATTTTAATTTTGAAATAAACCCTTATAAGGGTTATTTAATTGTTAATGCATTCTTTTTTGTAAAAAAGTTATCTGGTTAATGTTAGGGATTTTAACCTAAAATTTAAAAGGTAATGCTAGTTTCACACTTTCACTCTTTTTATAAATTATATAGAGGCTTTAATTAAAAAAAAAGCTTCACTATATTGAAATATAAAAAAATAATAATAATTCTTGATAAAGATGTATCTCTAGCAAATTATGCCCACAAGACCATTTTAGATATATTAAAAAATTAATAATTTCTTAATAATATTTTATAAATTAGAAATAATTTATATGTAATATCTCTAACCTCATAAGAGCTTTTTAAAAATATAATAACACCTTGACTAATTAGTAATCACTTAACTATTCTTTTTTGTAAAAAAATTTAATAAACTTTTACTAATCGGTAATCACTTTGATTAATAAGTTAACATACTTTTTAGCACAAAAATATATAATAACACCTTGACTAATTAGTAATCACTTAACTATTCTTTTTTGTAAAAAAATTTAATAAACTTTTACTAATCGGTAATCACTTTGATTAATAAGTTAACATACTTTTTAGCACAAAAATTTATAAATTATTATACTATTTTTATTACAAAATTTTAAAAGATTATAAAACATACTATTTTGAAGAGAAATTTTTTTTAAAACTGGTCTGCCATATTAGAAATTATATTATATGACAAAAAATAATATGTTGTAAACTAATATTGATTTATATTTTACACCAAATTTTAAAAAGTATTAAAAATTGTAATATAAGATCGTTTTTTCTATTTTAATTTTTATGAATTATACTTGAAATTCATGTATATTTTTATTTAGTTATGATCAATGTTATATATATATATATATATATATATATATATATATATAATAATTACTGAAACTTGATTATGGGTCTGCACATTGCTTTAGGAAAATTGCATCTATTTCAATTATTTATATATTCTAATGTGCACTCATAAAGTCATAAGTATTTGAAATTGTCAAAACAATTAACATGGATAATCATTAAAAAACAGAGGCAATAGGAGTTGATTATATTATATGTTTAACTTGATTATATTTTTTAATGATCCACTGTGCAGTATTTTTTATATTGTAAAAGAATTAACCCAAATAATTCTACCACTCTATAGTTTGTAAAAGAAATAAGAACATTTGTATTTTGTATTTCGACAAAGAAGTTTTGCTTAATGATATTAAGCTTGTAATCATCTAAACAACACTCAATATACATAGATTACATTAAAATAAAATTTTTATTTTATATTTAAAACTTAATCAGGACTCTCACACATTTAAATAAAATTGCATCAACTTCGTTTTACATAATTACATCCACTTCATAGTCAAATAAAATTACATCAACTTCTTTTTACATAATTACACCAACTTCATAGTCAAATAAAATTACATCCACTTCTTTTTACATAATTACATCAACTTGATACTCAAATAAAATTACAATTGTCTTCTTTTTTTCTTGATGCAGGGTCTCCAATCAGTTAACCATCTCCTCTCTTTTCCATATTGATTTTGTCCTGTACAAACATTGAGCTCATCAATTACATATAGAAATAGTTTGAGAAACTAAATTAAAAATCAATTACTTATCATATAGAAACAGTTTAAGAAACTAAATTAAATTTCAATTATTTATCAACTGTAATGTACATTCATAAGCTTTTCATATTTCTAAAGCAATTAACATGGATAATCATAAAAAAAAATCACAGGTTTTGGTGCTTGATTATATTATGTGTTTGACATTAATATTTATTGATAATCCACTAGGAGATGGTGCGAGACATAGGTTGGTCGCATGGAAAACAAATAGAAGGGAACAAGAATGGAGCAATATGTAATTATTGTGGCAAAAAAATAAGAAGCGGTGGAATTACTCGGTTAAAGTGGCATCTTGCTGGGGGTGATTCGAATGTAGCAGACTGTCCAAGTTGTCCGATGGAGGTCAGACAAGCTATGAAGGTTAACCTTACCATTGGGGCTAAGCAGAGACTGGAGCATGTCGCTGAGCAAAAGGCAATCCGTCAAGAAATAAGGCGTGGTCTACAGCCACCAGTAGATGTCGATGATGACGACGAAGATGATACTTTATACCCAATCGACTGTATTGGAGTTGACGAGCGGCTAGCATATCGACAGGGCTATCGTCAATCTATGCGCCAGCAGTGGGACAGAGATCAGGAGCGTTCATTTGCAGCTCGCATGCAGTCTGCCGATTTCAGAGGCAGTGTCGGAGCAGGACCATCCGGTTCGACTGGTAGGACATCTGATTTTGGGACTGGGACACAATCGCATGGTATGTTTGGCCGCAGCCAAAGCATGAAAGTCCCGGATCTGCCACATGATTCATCTCTGTACAAAAGTCGAAATGCAAAACAGAAGCGGCTGAAAGAAATGTGGAGTGGGGGAAGTCTGGTGGAAGCGCTTGGAACAGCTGTATCCAAGTTTTTCATACATAGTCATGTCCCTGCTAATGCTGCCTCAACCCCATAGTTTAAGAACATGATTCACGAGGCAGAACGGGTTGGGCCGGGGGTAGAGCCTCCTTCTCCATATGAGATTACAGGTAAATACTTAGACGCAGAGGAGAAGGAGATGAGAGACTATATTGACACTCTAAAGCCAACGTGGGAAAATTTTGGTATCACTATTATGTGTGATGGTTGGACAGGACCCACTAGGCTTTCGATCATTAACTTTATGGTGTACAGTCAGGGAAGGACAATATTTTTAAAGTCCGTTGATGCATCTGACAATATAAAAGATGCAAAATATATATATGACTTAATGAAGGGTGTTGTAGAGGAAGTGGGAAAAAAAAATGTAGTCCAGGTGGTGACTGATAATGGGAGTGCCTTCGTGAAGGCTGGGAAGATGCTTATGAAAAAGTATCCCCTATACTGGACCCCTTGCGCAGCCTATTGCATAGACCTGATGTTACAGGCAATAGGAGAAAGAAAATCTGTGAAGGAGGTTATTGACGAGGCAAGAACGGTAACCAACTTCATATACAACCACAGTTGGGTTCTAGCAAAGATGAGGGCTTTGTGTGGTGGTGAAATAGTACGGCCAGGGGCGACGCGCTTCGCCACCAATTTTATTGCCTTAGAGAGTTTGTCCAAACATAAAATTGGACTAAAGGCATTATTCACTGGGACTGATTGGACAGAATATGGACAAAGGCGCACTATTTTGGCAAAAAAAGTTGAGGACATTGTCCTTAATAACAAATTTTGGGACAAAGTGGATGATACAGCTGCCATACTAGAGCCTATTTACCGTGTCTTAAGGGTGATAGATGCAGATAAGTGGCCGACTATGGGTTCTGTGTACGAATTAATGCGGGTAATGAAGTTGTCGATAAAGAATGTGTCCCCTCGTGGATACAAGTGGGTCCACAAGATTATCGATGCTCGTTGGGATAAGACAATGGAGCATCCCCTTCATGCTGCTGGTAAGTTTGATGTTTACTAGATGTTTACATTGAAGTTATTGCATGCTTGTAATACTAATTGCATGTCGTATAACTTTCACGTTTCAGCATATTATTTGAACCCAAAGTATCACTACAACCACAAATTGGGGAATCGGGATGACTTAATGAAGGCTGTTCACGACGTCTTCGAGACGTTGGACCCGAAGTGTAAAAGAAAAGGAGACTTCGGGAATGAGGTGAAATGTCTTTATCTCGTTAACTATAGCATATTTATGTGCATTATTGCATTCTAATTTATTATATCTAATTGAAACATCTCTTCTCAAAATCTATAGCTAGTGCGCTTCAGGGATGCGCGGGGGAGCTTTGGAAGAACTGCTGCTAAGGAGGGAAGTCTAGGATGACGCCGTGTGAGTAATTTCTTCTCAATAAAGTAATTATATTTTATTTCTCTACATCAAAATATATATGAAACTAATGGATAACATCGTTTAATTGTCAGTTGATTGGTGGCAAATGTACGGAACCGACTGTCCGACCCTCAGAAAATTGGCAGCTCGCGTGTTAGCACAGACTGCTTCATCTTCAGCATGTGAGCGAAACTGGAGTACATTTGCCCTCATCCACACAAAGCAGCGGAACCGACTTGGCTACAAAAAGCTGCAAAAACTGGTCTTCTGTCACTATAATATGAAGCTGCGACTCAGGCAACTGCAAATTGACACTGGGAAGCAACCTGAGCAGGATCCTTTAGACCTGATGTTAATCGGTGCCACTAAGGATCAAGATAATCCACTTTCTGAGTGGGTTAAGGTTTCATCACTTGACGAAGATGATGGGCGTCCAAACGCAGTTATAGCTAGCGCGGCCATTGAGATGGGCATCGATGTAGAAAGGGTTATTGCTACAGAAGTGGGGTCTAGCACTAGCGGCAGCAGGAGCAGCTTTAGCACAGAATCATTTGATGAGATGATCAGAAGTCCAAAAGGTCCTGAGACTTCAAGTGCAAGAACCGCCGGGACAAGTAGATTGTCCAATAGTAATAGTGAGGGTGGTGATGAGTCTGATGACCATGATAAGAGTGACGGAGGCGGCGACAGTCCTGGGGATGGAGGTAACATCGGAGTTGAGCTAGAGCAGAGGCCTCTGAGCCCATTCACCGCAGAGGCTGACTTTGACCATGCCACACAGGACCAAGATCATGGTGCCCCAACTTCACATCCAGCAGAAAGCCAA
Source organism: Tetracentron sinense (assembly GCA_015143295.1). Classification (NCBI taxonomy): domain Eukaryota; kingdom Viridiplantae; phylum Streptophyta; class Magnoliopsida; order Trochodendrales; family Trochodendraceae; genus Tetracentron; species Tetracentron sinense. The sequence goes on from CM026565.1 coordinate 36,365,525, forward strand.
CCGATTCATTACGTCCCTCGTCGAGGAAGCCAGGGCAGGGGCAGGGGCAGGGGCAGGGGCAGGGGCAGGGGTCAGGGCAAGGGCAAGGGCAAAGAACGAGATGTGGGACACGATGCTTGGTTTGGGGGCACGGAACATTCGGGCTCTAGTTCCAGAGGGTCTCAACATACATGGTTCTCCAGCCATGACCAGGATACACAGTCTCAGACATCAGGCTCTCAAGAACATAGTTATTCACATTCCACACAGGATCAATATCCTTATGGATATGTCTCAGGATATGAGCCACCTCGATATGGGTATGGAGGAGACAATTTCCAAATCCCAGTGCCTGTGCCAGTTGTGCCCAATCACCCACAGTATCCACCAATTGGCGTGTTACTACATCTTAGCCCAGATTACTACCAACATTATGTACATGAGTATACATCCATGTACCATAATGTGATGAGTTGGACACAGTATTGTACGTATGTGGAGAATCAGCACTATAGCCAGCCAAGTCAAGACAGAGATGATGACATCGAACCTCCGCGTAACTCCTTCTGGTGGTGATTGTAGGTTTTTTGGTGGATTGTATTATGTATGTTTATTTTCTTATGAATCTTATAAATTATGAATTTATGATTGCTTGAGAAATGAATGAAACATGAATCAATCATACATTATTGTCACTCGTCAACGCACATCTTTGCTCTCTTCTTATTGCATCTCTTGTATACATTGTTGTTTTTTTTAATGTTTTTATTTTAAAAGGTGTATTAACATCTATTTTAACATTTCCTGAATTTTCACTACAAAATTTCATGTTTTGCCCTATTTTTTGCCATTTTTTCCAAAAATCACCGATAAACGATATATCTTCCGATATATCTCCGATATATCTTTTTTCCGCGGCTCCGACATGTCGAGCGATATCGACATTTAGAACCTTGCATGTACAAAGCAGACAATCCCAAACACTTTTGGGTGGTATAGGAAAAGGGAAAGATGTAGGTGCAATGATGTCAAGTGAGGCTTTGAAGGCCAAGATTCGTGAGGGCATCCTATTCATAAGAAAGACAGTGAAAGTAAGACTTTTGACCAAAGGTATTTGGGAACATGCATGGCAAGGAGAAGGGATCAAGTGATGTCAAGAAGATGTCTATTCTTGCGTTCAACAATTCCATTCTATTGTTGGGTGTGTACACAAGTGGTTTGATGAATAATGTCATGGTATGTAAAATAGGTACATAGGTCTCCACTCAAGTATTCCCCACCATTGTCAATGCGAAAGATCTTAACTTTAGCATCAAATTGAGTGATACCACCATGTGAAAAGCTTTAAAATAAGCATAAACATCAAGTTTGAACTTAAGAAGATAAACCCACTCTGGCATCCCACTCTGGATGACCTCCAATTTGAGGGATTGCTCCTAGAGTAGAGTGTATCCTTGGAGGGGCCGTTTTTGGAGGAGGTATTGTCTCATATTCCAGGTATGGCCGGGGATAAGGCTCCTGTGCCGGATGGGCGTTGGGAGATAGTGGGGAGTGACTTTCAGGAGGTAATGAAAGAATTATTTAATACTGGGCGATTCGACAGAGTGGTCAATAGCACATTTGTTGTGCTTATTCCCAAAAAGGAGGGTGTTGTCGGCCTAAAAGATTTTCGTCCAATTATCCTTGTGGGTAACATTTACAAAATTTTATCCAAGGTCTTGGCAGCCCGCCTCCAAATAGTGATGGCCTCAATCATATCCCCTCAGCAGAGAGCGTTTGTAGGGGGTAAACAAATTCTAGATGGAATCCTGATAGCCAATGAGTGTATAGATACGCGCATTCAGTCTTCTTCTCCTGGTATCCTTTGCAAGTCGATATGGAGAAAGGTTACAATCACATTAATTGGGGGTTCTTAGATTATGTTCACAGAATGGGCTTCGGCCGAAAGTGGAGGCAGTGGATCAGAACGTGCATTTCCTCAATCTCCTTTTTCATTACCCTTAACGGGAGTTCAATGGGGCTACTTTCCTAGTTCCTGGGGGCTGTGAGCCTGTGACAGGGTGACCCACTCTCGTTGTTCCTATTTGTGATTGTCTCGGAGGCGTTGAGCAAAATGTTGTCTAGAGTAGAGGGGCCCATATTTGAGGGTTTTTCAATTGGCCAAAATCAATTGCGCATTTCCCATATCCAATTTGTGGATGATACCCTGATCTTCTGCAATGCATCGAGGAAAAATCTATTGAACCTCAGGTGTCTCCTTCGATGTCTTGAAGCCGTGTTCGGTTTGCAGTGAATCTAGCCAAGTCTGAGATCGTGCGTGGAGGAGTTATGGACATAGATCAGCTGGCTACTTGTTTTGGATGTAGAGTGGGTGTCGGGTGTCCTTCCATTAATGTACTTGGGTATGACGTTAATGGCAGGTTTCAAAGCTAAAGCGGTATGGACTCCAGTGTTAAATAGGGTTGCGAAACGTTAAGGAGCTGGAAGTCACATTTTTTTTATCTAAAGGAGGGAAACTAAATCTCATCCAAAGTACCCTAGGTAGCCTCCCAACGTTTTACATGTCCGCCCTTACCTCCTAAATCAGTTGCCGCTTCTTTTGTGAATGCAAAGAGAGTTCCTTTGGCACGATAAGGTTAATTCATTCAAATATCGGCTAGTGGCTTGGAACCAGTTTTGCCGCCTTAAGGAGGTTGGGAGGTTAAATCTCAAATCTCTAGCCAAAGTTAACAAGGCTTTGTTAGGGAAATAGATTTGGAGGTTCGTGGGGGAGAGGGAGAGTCTATGAAGTGTTGTGATAGTGGCCAAATACGGAGAGTCCTCGAGTTGGGTCCCGAGAGCGGTGAGGGATTCGTATGGTTTGGGGTTCTGGAAGGGTATCATGGCAATCGCTAATTTGGTGGTGTGCTTAGGTTTAGGGTTAGAGTGGGGCAAGGCCGAGGTGCGATTTTGGAAGGATGTGTGGTGTGGAGATTCTAGGCTCCAAGATGATTTGTCATATTTTTTCGTTAGCCACTGACAGGGATGCATTGGTAGGGAAATATTATAAGAGGCGGGGTATGAGTATAGTGTGGTGTTCGATGCTGAGACGAGACTTAAATGATTGGGAATTGGATGAAGTGTCGAGGCTCTTGGGTCGCATCGGCTCCTCGTCCCCATGTATTGAGATTAGGGATTGTCGGGTTTGGTCTGGTAGCAACCATGATTGTTTCTTTGTAAGATCACTGTTACAATCATTAAGTCAGGGCCCCTCGGGTCAGTTTTCTCATCGGATTGTGCGGAATCCGGGGATTCCTTCTAAGGTTTCTTTTTTCCTCTGGAATGCAACATTGAATAAGATCCTCACATGTGATCACTTACAACATAGAGGGTTGAGGAGGGCTAACTGGTGCTATTTGTGCTTCCAAGCGAAAGAGTTTGTGGACCATCTGCTCTTGCACTGTCCTATGGTGTTTGGTATTTAGGGACATTTACTTTCCCGCATGGGAGTGAATTGGGTATTTCCCTCTTCCTTTTACAACTTCTTATCTTGTTGGTCCTTAGTCAGTGTGGTGGGTGCTCGAGCGACTATTTGGTTGGTCTTCTCGGGAGCTATAGTATGGATGACATGGAAAGACAGAAACCTCATAGTTTTTGAGAATACTTCATCATCATCTTCTCACATTTGTGCTCGTATCCGAATGGTTGCGTTGGAATGGGCGGGGCTTCGTTATGCAGGGGAGGATCTTAGGGCGGTGCTGGATTGACCTTCACGAGCTCGGAGTAGTCGGGATAGGGGGTCATGTAGTTGTGTCGGTCTTTGAGTTTATACACTTCTAAACTCTTTGCTTTTCTTGTTGTCATATATTGCGTATTTATCAATAAAAAAGAAGAAGATAAACCCAAGTAGCACAAGAAAATTATTAACAAAACTCACAAAATATGTTGTAACCAAACACAGAGGTAGTGGGTGTAGGGCCTCAGACATCCGAGTGAACAAGCTCAAAAAGTGAATTGCATTTAGAAGTGTTAGGAGGGTATGAGACCCGACAATGTTTAGACAGTTCACAAGTTTCACATTTAAAAGAAAAACATCAGATAAAGAAAGAAACAACTGAGGAAACATCTTCTCAAGAAGCAAAAAAAGGGATGACCTAAACGAAAATGCCATCGCATCAACTAGTCAAAATGACTCCTGTGCTTTGAAGATGACCGATAAGGACGCATCACAGGAGAAGAACCCAGTTTATAGAGATCATCATCCTCACCATTGCCAATCATCCGCCTAGTCAACAGGTCTTTAAAAACACAATGAAAAGGAAAAAATGTGACATTACAATTGATGGACTCGGTCATCTACTAACAGACGAGATTACTATCTATGTTAGGTACATGAAGCATAGTAGACGACTGCATAGATGAAGAAACATGGATGGCACCCTTGCGGCCTTAACTGCAACAAGGGACATAATACAATCGACAATACAAGCTTTATCTCGCTCATAATAAAGGTGATATGAAGAAAAAATGGAAGACATACCCAATTATATGCTCGGAGGCTCCAAAATCAATGATCCAAGAGAGATGAGCAAATGGGATAGAGACAGTTTGGGCAGTGGCAGAGGTACTTAACTATGCAAAGGAGGATGTGGATACAATGGAAGGAGTTCCTAACTAGGACATAGCTGTACGCATGGCTTCAAGGTCGTGACAGCGGGATGTCATATCATTTTGAGGAGCGTCTTGGGTTGCTGATGTGAAACATGGACAAAAGTGTCTCCAACCCACCTGTGCGATGGGTATTGCCTCCAAATCCGCCTGTGCAACCCCCTCTCTAGTTAGATCGCCCATACTGATCTCGGGTGTGACGAGTTCGACCATAATAATCACATTTCAACTTATCTTTGTCAATGAGATATGAACCATCAAATTGGTTATCTCGATTCTCGACCTCTAGGACTTCTTCTACCACTATGCTGAAAAGTGGAGGAAAGAGCAGACCTCTCAGGAGCAGTAACTATGTTAGGAGTCATCACATCACGAGTACTTGCTTCACTCTGGATGTAGGCATAAGCACAACTAAGAGGTTAGGAGGAGGACCCCGATCGAGGATCTGGGAGCGAACATTCTCATATTTCGGATAAAACCGATGAGGAACTCAAATATCCGCATCTGTTCAATCAATTTCTTGAAGGCAACAACATCCGCATTACAACTGGGTTGAAAGTCAGAGTAGTAATAGATCTCCTCCCATTTCCTCTTCAACTTAGCATAGTACATATTCAAGGGCATCTCCCCCTAACGAGTTTGGGAGATATCCTATTGGAGCTTATAAAGTTGGGCAAATTCACCTTCCTACATTCGAGTAGGTTTGAGCAAGGGTGTCCCATATAGCCCAAACACTCAGACAGTTTTCAAAAACACCAAACCCCTGTTGACGTGGGGTAACACGGTGTCCCTATGCCGCTGATCAGAGTTCCCTAGTATAAGTTCCACTAGTTCTTTTGCATCCGATTCAACAATAATTTGGTCCCATCGGTTGGTTACTGCCACACAAAGCCCGTGCCGAAGGGCCTCCGCTTCTGCAATTCTAGCAAAGTCGCCCATGAGTGGTTTTGAGAACTGAAAAATAACGATGCCGTCATAATCCTGCACCACCCCTCCTGTGCCCGCTTCTTTGCCATTGGTCAAGGCGGCACCATCAACTTTGATCTTGAGCCACCCTGCTGGGGGAGGTTGCAACACTAACTGGTCAGGCTGGTGTTTGCCCTGATTCAGCCGAGCTTCATGAGAACTCGAAAATTCAGCTGAGGAAACCGCAATTTAGCCAATAACTTTGAGGGGATTGAGGGTTCCACCATTAAAAACCACATCATTTCTATGCTTCCAGATTCCCCACAGGGTAGAGACTACGCCTATTGGTAGAGAAAAGGCTTCCTCTTTGAATTCTGGGGCATGGACCCAACTAATCCACCATTCAAGCATAGACACAGGGGACAACGGGGGGAGTAATAGGGATAGCTGAGACCCGAACCATGTACTTCTCGAGCAAGGGCATTCTAAGAACAAATAGGTAAGGGTTTCCTCCTCAGATCCACACAGAGGGCATGTTGCATCCACCAAAACTCGCCTTTGCAGAAGGTTGTGGCCACCGTAAGAGCGTTGGTGGCAAAGCCTCCATAGAAACACTTGGATTGATATCCCACTCCCTTTGGTGCCCCTGTATGAGGTTGGAGACTAATGTTATGGAGGGACGTGCCTTCCAAATGCTTGGACTTGAAAGGGCCAGGGAAGGGACCCAAGGATCAGCGCCAACTCTAACCTCTCGGCTCGAGCCTATTTGCCATCACACCCCTTTTTCTAGAATCTTGCGTCCCACTAGGATACTTCGCCATCCCCAAGAGGGTCGGTTGCCCAGGTTGGCCTCGAGGAAGGAGGATCGGGGAAAATAACGGGCTTTCATCGTCTGGGCCCAAAGGGACGAGGGGTCGGAGAGTAAGCGCCACCCTTGTTTAGCAAGAAGGCCCAGATTAAAAGAGTGCAGAGATCCTGTAGGCCAAGCCCACCTAAATCCTTTGGCAGACATAACTTTCTCCAACTAGCCCAGTGAATTTTGCTCTCCTGGGCTTGATGCCACCAAAATTTAGCTATTGCTGAATTTACCTCTTGTACCCAATGGTTGGGGAGCATGAAGCAGCTCATTGTGTATACTGTAATGGCTTGGACCACCGTTCGGATTAACACCCCCCGCCCTGCTTGTGTTAATAGCTTACCCGACCAACCTTGCATTTTGTTGAGGACCCTTCTCTTTAGCTTCTCGAAAGTGCTCATCCCAACCACCGACGACATCCCCAAGTAAGATTCCTGAACGACTGGGTTCCGGAGTGTAGTATTCTAGCAATCATTCTTCTAAACCGCCAAGGTGTGCTTGTTCTGAAGGATAGCCCAGATTTAGAATAGTTCACCGTCTGTCCGGATGACTTCCAATAAGTGTTAAGGATAGACCTTAGGGTAGCTGGTTCATCGAGATTAGCCTCCAAAAACACTAAACAATCATCGGCAAATAAAAGATGGGATATTTCAGGGGCTTGGGCAGCAATACGAATTCCACAAAGTTGGCGGGATAGTGTAGCTTGTTGTAAAAGGCACGATAGGGCCTCCGCACAGAGAAGAAATAAGTATGGGGATAGAGGGTCCCCTTGCCTCAAGCCGCATGACGGAGTAATATAACCTTTAGCTTCTCCATTAAGAACTACAACATAGGAGACCGTAGTAACACACTGACGGACCCAATTAATCCATCAGCTACAGTATCATAACTTGGCCATAACTGTAAAGAGGAAGTCCCATTCGACACGATCATCGGCGTTATTCATGTCCAGTTTAACCGCCATATGGTGAACCTTAGATCTCCGTTTCTTCTTCAGGTAGTGGTTGACCAATCTCAATTTGGAAACACCCCTTGCAAAAAAAAAAAAAAAAACAGTCCAGCCTTGACAAATAATCAACACTAACAGCGATCCATATCAGCGGAATCAAATCTGAACCTCTACAATGTTGTTTTTTTTTTTGTGGATTTTTCTATATTTTCCTTTAAATCATTCTAACTTTACCAATATTCAACCAAATCACATGCTATAGGAATAAAAAAAATTCTATAAAATCAAGATCTCTAGAAAATTACCTTCAAATGCACCTCATGGGCTGCTGGGCAGCCCAGACTGTACGGCTGATGTTACTGTGCTTGCCTTTTCTAGCTTGCTTATTGTTGTTTCTTGTTTTATCAAGCTTCTTCTTCCTTTTTAGTGCTCTGATACCAAGTAGATTTGTAGCTAGGGTTTAGAGAGAGGGGAAGAGAGAGAGAAATGAGAGAATGAGGAAGTTAGAGTTTTATCATCTCTATGATATTTATATTAACTAGGAAACATAACATAACAAAGGATGTGCCCAAGGGCCATACAAGAGAAAAAAAAAGAAATAGAGGGCAACAGGGCCCATAACACTATACAACAGGAGGTTGCGGTCTGCGGGCTATTGCGTTTAACAAAGAGGAGAGGGCCATCTTCAGCACGAATTGGGACTCCATGCAAGTATCCAGTTCGTATGGTATGGGTGTGTTGAAGGGGTCTTGCAAATCCATCATCAATTCACTGAGTAAACATGCTTTGCTGTTGGAAGATGGAACAAAGTTGGTTTTGGGAAGACGATTGGAGTGAGGTTGGGAGATTGTGACTTATGACCAAGACTATACAGGCTAACTCATCGGAGGGAAGTCGTGGTTGGTGATCATTTCAAATGAAGAACGGGGAGATCATCTAGAGCACCATCGTCAAGAGAAACCTCGAAGATAGGAAGATAGACTGATAGAGGAGTTCATTGTTCTCCTAAAGAGGTCAAAAGAGCCCCAAATTAATCAAGATAGGCAGGATCACCATACTTGGAAAGGTTAGTCAAAGGGCTTGTTCTTAATAAACGATTTCTAGGGCTCACTTTTAGAAGAGCAAGAAGAGTTAGTCAAGAACGCACAATTCGACAAGGCTTGGAAGGATCTGGCCCCCCAGGAGGTGAAAGCTTTCATTTTGTGATTTGTGGGGGAGACACCTCAAGAACCGAGACATGTGAAGGTGTGAACTCACATGCTTTTCCATTGTTCATTCGACTGGCTTTTGTGGACTTTCTCCTTTTCAATTTTTCAGGCTTTGGGCCTTTTGCATGCTAGGGAGATTGTCCTGGGTTAAATTTGAATAGCAATACTCAAATCCTTCGTACGATGCTCTACTTTTTGCGGTATGCTGAGGCATCTTAAAAGAAACAAATAGTAGAATCTTCAAAGGCCCAAAATCCTCCTTTACGTAGTTATGTTCCTCTCTTGGATGGAATCTCTTCATATGGTCTTCTATGCTTCATGATCTTTTGGATTCCGTAGCTCGGGTTTTGTGCATAGATGGAGTGAATGTGCACCTTTTTTTTTATACATGACATTTTTCACTTGAAAATTTTATCGATTATCAATACAATTTTCTGATTTTAAAAATAAACAAAATCAATTGTTGTCTTAAAGTTCTTCAATGATACTTCTTTTTGCTAATATGCAAGACCCATGGAAGGAGTTATTGGACTATCTTATTTTTGATTAATTATTTTATTTTTGGGTGGGCAAACAGGGTGGTAAATTGGTGGTGAATGGGTTTTGAGCTAGGTTTATGGCATTGACACAATCTCTATATTTTTGGTGGAAATCTGATTCACTATGGGTTGGTTTCGAGGAACTTAAACACAAATGAAGCTCAGTGGGATAGGCAAGTTGAAGGGGAAATTCACTCCAACTAATTGATTGACTTCAATGGAATCGTTGATGCATGGGACATCATAGTTACCATTTACCAAGTACGGGTATAATACGCCAATGATCTGTTCGGAAAGCACGAGTGTTATACGTTAAAAAAAGGGCAAAGGTATGAGCAAATTGAAAGAGAACTAATAATTATAAATAAATAAAAAATATGATATTAACTAATAACAATCGTTTAATACAGAATATGCGTTTAACATGGTAAAAGTACGGCAAAAATACCCATATTAAATGTGTATTATATGCTGATATGCGTAAAATACATAACACGGCAAAAGTACGTTGTTTTAAACGGCAACCCCCTCTAAAAAGTATTATGCAGGGGTTTGGTAACTATGCTATTAACAACTGTTATGGATGTCCAGATATCCTCTTGTTTGAATGGAATGATACATCACCTGTATTTTCGTATTTAGGTCCCTCTTGGATGTTGGCAAAACAAAAATAGCAAAACAACAGGTTGGGCTATTATATGTCATGTTCTGAAATAATGAATGCTTAGGTTTTTCTTTCCCCTAAGGAGCCATCCGCAATGTGGTATCTAACTCTGGTTCCCCTAAATTGTGCCGTCCAAACTCAATAGTTAAATAAGGGAGGTGGTGCCATTAACAAGTAGCACCAGCTACTTTCAAGCATAGTCACAAAGTCGGGGTTTGAGAATAATTTGGCTAGGGTCAAGTACGGAAAAATTAAAAATTTTTGGGAAAATACGGGAAAACCTCGGGAAAAAAACGGAGAAAAAAAATGAATAATCATAAAAATTTGAAACAATATTAATTAATATATCTAACAATTTGGTGAGATAATATACAAAATGAGTAACTATAATCAACAATAATAAGTTCATAACATCATTTTAATATCCAATTCATCCCATAATGGCATTAAAATTCATTAAACATTTCCTATCAAGATTAAAAACAAGACTATAATACACGTATTAATGAAATCATTCATTCCTATTCATCAATTGCTCAAAAGCGTCATCAAAGTCATCAATATCTGCATAATCTTCATTCCCAAAAAATTTCCAAGACTCCATTTTTTTTTCTTCGCATTATTCGTTTTAAACGGGTTTTTTCGCATTATTTGTTTTAAACACATTTTAAACTATAATACGAATTAATTAAAAAAACGGGTTTTAAATGTCGTTTTCTAAGTAGGGTAATAATGCACTTTTTAAACGGTTTTTTTTCTTCAAAAAAGCGCAGTTTTTTGTGACTATGCTTTCAAGGGTTTGCCTTTGCAAAACGAGCCCACATTTATTTAAAAGTCCACTTAATTCAAACATTTGAACATGCTTGTTCTGCCGATCCATGATACACAGCACTATATTTAATTAGAGTGAGGTGTTTAAATTCCTCTGTTTCGTCACTTTGCAGCTCTAAATCATTATGTAATTGGTATTCCGTGGTGATGTAGGTCTTGATATCATATAAAAATACATTTTTTTCTTCTTTTCGCAGAGAGTTCGGTTTAGGAAAAAATGATTATCAGATCTGCTTCTGTTTCTAATTGGAATCCATTTTACTTGGTTGTCAGCTATGGGACATAAATATGGATTCTGGTCCAGTTGCAACTTTCCAGGTTCATGAATATTTAAGGCCCAAGGTGACTTTTCTTTCTTTTAAATTTTCCATCTAGTCCAGACTTACATTGATTTTTTGCAGTGGTATCCTTGTAAGAATGCTGATGATACAATGCTCTCTCTCATCTTGGCCAGCTGTGTGATTTATATGAAAATGATTCGATATTTGACAAATTTGAGTGTTGTCTGAGTGGAGATGGAATGCGAATCGCAACCGGTTCCTACAGGTCTGTCTCTCTCTGTATGATTTCACTAAAATCCATGATTAGGATACCTATACCTGAATATGTAATGCTAACACTGGTGTGATCCCAGCAATCTATTTCGTGTGTTTGGTTGCTCTGCGGACAACACTGAGGCAACAACTATGGAAGCCAGCAAAAACCCCATGAGGTATGTACTAGCTCTTATGGGAATGACGAGAGAGACTAATGATGGCGATAAGTGGTATATTGATAAGAGCAATAACAATGAAACCAATAATGTGATATTGTCTAAAGATTCCAAACGACTTTTGCTGACTGTATCTACTATTTTACTCTCTCTCATGTCATTCACTTAATTTTGTTAGGAGACAAGTGCAAACCCCTTCAAGGCCTTCGAGATCCCTGAGCAGTTTAACACGTGTTGTCAGACGAGGTCAGTGTTGATGCATTCCCATGTTACCTTTCTGTACGAGCTGCACAAAGCTACTGAGGACCTTTTTTGCCTTTTAACGTTCCATTTGAATATGTAACAGGAGCAGATAACCCAGGGGTTGATTCGAACGGAAATGCTTTTGATTTCACTACAAAGTTGCTCCACCTAGCATGGCACCCAACTGAAAATTCACTTGCTTGTGCCGCTGCAAATAGCCTGTACATGTATTACGCATAAAAATGGACCAGGAAGAATGTGCTGTTACTTGAGAAGCTCTTTTGGGTTGCTGATGGCAAAGGCTGCTTTGCCCTTTCCTTGGAGGCTGCAGCATTACTCAAATCGTCAGAATTCCTTGGAACTGCAGCACTTTCTCTCATATTGGGTTCCACAAGTGGCCGTCGCAGAATCCACAAGAAAGTAACTTGGCTTTTGTTCCCAGCCTGGCAGCTAAATTCTTATTATTTGTTTTCTTTCTTTTTTTTAATAGAAAAAGATGCAGTTCTGTTCTTATTTTGTTGGGTTAGGTTGAAGAAAATGTGATTGTAGCTCTCCTACAACCGAAACAAAAGGCTGTTCAATACTACCGCAAGGTTTGAGATTAATGTGGTTACTCGAATCAGGGAGGGTGAAGGGACTGTTGTGTTAAATCAAATTTCATTGACACTTAGGCCATGGGGCTTGTATTGTTGGACCTAACATTTTGAGGGATTATGAAATGCTATCATGATTATTGCCTTCTTCTTCCGTTCTAACACTTCTTTTCTCCTGTTTGGGCACAGTTGGCCAGTCTGTTCTGCTGTTCTCAGGTTAACTGAACCACCTATTCATCTCCGTTAAATATAAGAAATCGAGGGAATGTAGGTCAAGTGAAGTGGTGATACTTGGAAGAACTGCTGCAATCTTGTCTGGTGCACGTGAATTGTTTGTTGCATGCACTTTAACAGGAGGGAGTACGTTGTTCAATAGGAGGCTGAGTATGGCATTCATTCAAGGGAAGAAATATATGGTACCCCACAGGACTATTGGCGACGATATGTTGTGACAAACAGCGGGGTCCCAATCTCAATGATCTCTGGTTTTACGCTGGATGTGTTGTGACAAACAGTGGGGTCCCAATCTCAATGATCTCTGGTTTTACGCTGGTTATGTAGGTTTGTTGATTCGTTCAATGTTCACAGGATCCGGACATGTTCGATGTTGCTGCATTTAAGTTCACGTCCTATAATTAAGACAAACGCTCGACTACGGACTCAATATTCATGCCCAACCCAGCCAGGCCTGATTATCTAATGAGAAATGCTAGCCCGTCTTATCTTTTGATTTTTCATCCCAAAATGCGTGGAGCCGTCATTGCAACATGTTCCAAAGAGAGTTATAGTTTCAACTGATCTCCAGGAAAAAGTAGTGACGTGTTGCATATGCCTTAGAATTTGGAAAAGGTGACACTGGGGCTAGCATTTTTCTTATTTATCTAATAGGTCTGATGTCCATGCTTCCAGGGTTTGTTGGTGCCATGGAGCCTGTGATTCTTAACATTTTTCGGGCTTTGATTTACCTTTGATCGCTTCTGTGTTTTTTTTTTGGGTTGTGACATTTCTTGGGATTTGGCGTAGAGCTCCATGAGATTTCAGGGTGCCTCCTTATTTGCTCTAAGGAGTTGTTTGGATATGATTTTTAGCTGATTTAATTGGCTAAGATTGATTCTAACGGTTTTATACCTTGAGAATTGCATTTGGATCACCCATATAAAATCAAATTTATCATACCCGATTTCTCATTAATAATATATATATATATATATATATATATATATATATATATATTTTTTTTTTTGCTGAGTGTATCATTTAATTATGGTTATGGTTAGAACAATGGTTATCACCAGGTGCCCTCGGGCATCCACGAGGTAATCCGAATCCTCAAAAACTGACTCATTATCTTCTTACAACCCTTGAGGTGGCCATGTGTCATTTTTTACAAACCTTAATTGTGGTTAAGATTCACTCACCCCTAAGGTTCCCCCACCTATCCTTGGTTTTTAGAAAAAAATAATATAATTTTTTTTTATTAACCATGGATAAAATTCACTAACTCTATAAGGTTTAATTTTTTTTTAGTGCATTCCGAAAGTGACATACATATTGATTTATTGATCGGGTAATCCGAGTCAGGGAGTTCGAGCATCATCGAGGCCTAAGGAAGCAGCACTGAAAAGCCTGGTCGAGAGCCAGCCCTTATAGAACCTTTTCTTCTCCATTCAACCATTATCCTCAACCACCAGGTGGTAAGATTCACTCACCCCTCGGTTTCACTTACATATCTTGGTTTTTAGAAAAAAATATATAAAAAAAATTAAACTTTAAGAGTTAATGAATTTTAATCACGGTTAATAAATTTATATATATATATATATATATATATATATATATATTAAAAAAAAAAATTAAGGATAGTTGGGGGAACCCTAGGGGTGAGTCAATCTTAACCACATGTCGAAAGGGACATGTGGCCACCTCAGGGGCGTAAGCAAAACCGGCGAGTCTATAAACCAAGTCCGCAAATCCAACGGTGACGGTATCCCATTCGCGTCATTACGCCAATTTCCATACGCGGAGCCATATGAATGGTTGCTCCGAACCGTAATTAATATTCGGGTCGGTTATAGACGAGAAACAATATTTTGAGAAGACCCTTGGTCCTTCATCGTATATTTCACCGCTACAATTACAAAGTACAAACCCCATCCCTCTCTCTCTGTGACGATCTCATGGCCATGGCCAATCTCCAGAGAGCAGCAGCAGCACGTCTTGCCCTAATTTCATCCCAAAGGGCTTCATCGATCCACACCACGATTCCTGCATTTTCTCCATCGACGTCACCGGCTCCGTATGCTCGTCCACCACCTCCGGCGAGTCCAGCCGGACTGTCGAAAACGGCGGAGTACGTGATCTCGAAGGTGGACGATCTAATGAACTGGGCTCGTCGTGGATCCATCTGGCCCATGACTTTCGGACTTGCTTGCTGTGCCGTCGAGATGATGCATACCGGTGCCGCCCGTTACGATTTGGACCGATTCGGTATTATCTTCAGGCCGAGCCCTAGGCAGTCGGATTGTATGATTGTTGCTGGTACTCTCACCAACAAGATGGCTCCTGCTCTTCGCAAGTACGTTTGCCATGTAATTAGGGTTTCATACGCGTTGATTTTTCTTTGAAATTTATTAGTGTTTTTTTTTATAAAAAAAATTAAAATTTGTCGAGGGGAAGTTGATTTGCGTGATTTGGTTATTGGTATTGTTCTAGCGTTGAATTGCTATGGTTGAGCTTGCTTGGATGCACTGCAAAAAGAACTTTTGTTTGGGTCAAAGCAAACAAGATTTATGCATATGCTTTCTAAAAGAAAAGTCCTTTTTTTGTGGTGCATCTGAGCAATTGTAATATTTCTGTAAATGGAGTATGTGCAAGTAAATGGGGGTTGATTAGTTGGTATTTTATGATTACATGAACGTGTCAGGAGTCAGGACAAATGGTCCCTTTTGTCATTTTCTATGACAAATGAATATATGACTGCCTGACTGGTTATAACAAGCTGTGTAGAATTCCTCATTAACTTCTATTTTATGATTAATTACCATTTCTGTTATATATGCAGAGTTTTTGGGGTTGGTTCACTTGTTTGATGTTAAAATGATTCCATTCTGTTTTTTTTCCGTTCCTTTTTGGATGAGGCAAATGGTTTCCTTCTGCCTAATGGTTAATCCTAGTTTCCTGGCGTGATGTTGAAAGCTCTCTTGCAGAGGCTTCAATGGTTTTTTATGCTGGGCTAGTAAGAAATTATAAGTTTGCATGTGCAGTGATAAATGTGTGGAAGATATGGAAAACGTTGACAAAGTTAAGGAAAGTAAAATTCAGAGGAGTAACATATTGACAAGTATAAATTTTCTTCAAACACATTTATTAAATGTGATATGTTTATGCAATGAACACTTGTAAAGCTGATGGTTAGGAGACCTATTCCTTGTTAAAACTAAGAATAGAAGGTTTTCGCTATGAGTCCAGTGAAACTAAGAATAGAAGTTGAACCGATATGATAGAAGGGGAGGGATCCAACTTTGGCTGAGCTTCTGACAGTTGTTGGTGAAAGACACGAATTGATGCCCAATTGACACCGGTGAGGAAAATTTCAATGGGTGGAAGCAAAGACTGAACTGAAGTAGGGAGGATTCTCGTCTAGTTCTACCGATTAGTTGGTTGAGGAAGGATTATTTTCCTCTTTGGTGGTTCTCTCTTTATTCCAAGAGTTGGAATACCTCCTGACCAATAATTTGCAGGCCAATATCCCACATTCATATGGAGGGAATTCCATAACTGATAAACTTTTCATTGCAGGATCAGAATAGACAAACTTGGTATCTAGTAACTATCTCATTGTGGCATCATCTCCTAATTCTTCTTTGAATGCTTCCTTGCATCTTTAGGATTTCTTTGACTCTCTCCTTTGTTGGAATATTTACATGAGGTTCGAGAAATATTCAATTTTTAGAGAAGAGGGAGAAGGTTGGGGCCCAATGGTTAGAAAAGGGTGGACTGAAGTGGGAACTAGAAAGTTTGTGAACATGATGGATTCATTGATTGTCTTTGACAATTAACCATAGAAAAGCAAGGGTTGAAAACTGGATGGTACCACAAGGAAGGAGACTGTATGTATTCGTTTTTTCCCTCCCTCAATGAATGTTTCACGTGGGGAGTTGGATGGTTGGAATTTGGATGATATGGAGTCTAGTTGGTTGCAGAAGACGTATAAACTAGTATAGTCAAAGTATCCAAGCGATGCCTATGCATTAGGGGTTACCTATTCCAGGAATTGCGTAGGCGTTTCGTATGCGATGCCTAAAATATCTCGAAGGCAAAATAGAAGAATATAATGATTTTCTCATATTAACATGGATAGGTGGTATAAGATTGTGTGTTGCTTGAGGCTTGGATGTATCCAAAAAATGCAAGCAAAATTATTATTAGCTGGTATTAGGGATGTTGAGGAAAACTATATCTTATAAGTGATATGGCATAGAGCATGGATATGATGAAGGTGTGCGATGCTTTCTTGTTGATTGTTCTACACACAATGGTGGTAGTTGGGGATTTCATTTTTTAAGTATGTGTTTGACTGGATGTTTTTAATGCATTTGATTCTAAGATGCATCCTTTCTTATGACACGGGTATTCAAGTCCCAACAGGTTTGTCATGAGTTTTGCTAATGAAGAGATGGATGGTCATCTGTTCATCCTTTTATATAGGATTATCAATGGGTCGGGGTATGTCCAGGCCCAATCCTCACTTGTAAGGGTTTGGCCCAAGCCCTCTTAGGGCCTAAACTGGTTCAGGGTGAGGGCTGAGCTTGAAAAGTAGATTAAGAATTTTTGTTGTTGTGATATTTATTGATCAATCATTTTCCATCGACTGTAGTCATTTTCTTAGTACACGTTGTTCGTATGGCTTTCTTGTCTTTGAAGAAGTTTGGATATGTTAAAGGAAAAAGAGAGAGACTTCCATTAGAAGAGATGATAGCCTTGAAGATGTTTGAGATGGAGAATACACATTTATGTATATGAACTTCAAATTTATAATTATACATGTATTGTTGGGGTCCCTTAAAGTCCATTTGGGCATGTTTGGCTGCAGAGTAAGCGGCGTTCTCATCCTGAATATGATTTTGGACATGCAATTCATTGTTTTGCTTCCAGTAGGTAGGGGTGACAATCTGGCCTACCATGCCCTCCTAAGTAGGGTTGTCAATCCGGCTCTCATGTGAGAGCACTAGACTTGACCCTCAAAAGCTTGCAAAATCGAGACCTTTTATTTCATAAATAAAGCCCACAGGCCGAGGTGGGCCCAAAAAAACTAAGCCCATAAACATGAGGGCCGGGCTTGGACAAAACCCCCTACGGCTTGGAATGCTCAGTTCAACCTTTCCCTTACGAGGCCTTGCAAAACCGAGGCTTTCTTTTCATAAAAAAAACCCATAGGTCTAGGTGGGTCCAAAAAAATTAAGCCGGTTAACATGAGGGCTGGGCTTAGACAAAACCCCCTACGGCTCGGGTGCTTGGCTCCACCAGATTCCCACCTCCCCCTCCATTAGGGATACCTATCTGTGGATTGGAGACAACAAATGTCAATTTTCAGTGAGATCCCTATACGAGGCCTTACTCCCCGATGTCAGCCAACCTTTTCCTTATGGACTGATATGGAAGGCAGGTCTGCCTCTCATTGTATCCTTTTTTCTTTGGATTGCTGCTTTGGATAAGATACTAACTTGCAACAAGCTCAAGAATAGAGGGCGGCAGATAGTCAATGGTTGTTTCTTGTGCCTAGAAACCGAGGAGACGGTAGATCATCTCCTATTACATTGCCCTTTTGCACACCAGGTTTGGAGTTATTTCTTATCCTGTTTGAGCCTCAGCTAGGTGTTTCCCCTGTCCTTTTGGGACTTCTTATCCTGTAATTTGTCGGTGTTTTTGGTGGACAAGGGTTTCCAAGGGGGTGCACTGATCATCACAAGTAACTTGGTCCCTCTAGACCGAACAAAACTCGAGGGTCTTTGAAAATGGCCCCTCTCCGGCCATTAGTACTTGCCTATGGGGGCTGGTCACCTTCTATGGCATTGGTGCTCCATCTTGGAGAATTTTGATTTAGCTTGGTTACACTTTCTTTTATAATAGCATAGCTTATTTTTCTTGTACTCTTTAGTTTCTTTAGCTTGGTCGGGTTCACTTTCTTGTGACCCTTAGCCCCCCATGTGTTCCTTTTCTTCTATATATATATATTCATCTCGTGCCTATTACCAATAAAAAAAAAATACTATGCCTCATGTTAGTATTGTGTCAAAATGCCTTTAATGCCTTTATGTTAGTATTGTGCTAAATTTAGATATATGCTAGTGCTATGCTTGTGTCAGTACGATATCTAAATCATATACAAGCTAGTATTATGTCTTATGTCAGTACTGTTTCAATTTTCAAAAGACATTATATTATCACTATGTCAAAATTAGTACTATAGTTTATGTTAACACTTAATAAAATCTATACTATAAGATCTATATATCCCTTATGTTAATATTGCATGAAAATTAAAAATATGGAAAGGAAATCATATAACTAATACACATAATAAAATGCAGAGTATATTATATGTAATTTCATTATAAAAGAGTACAAACATTGTATACTATTTTTTAACTTAATAAAAAAATTATTCTACTTCGCAACCTAGTAAAAACATAAAAAAATAATAGCTCTGTTGTTCTACTCTTTGCGTTGCATCGCCCGTCCCAAGATTAGATAAAAAAGGAGCATTGATTTCAGGTTAGTATCTGGTGACGGTATATGGGATTATTTTAACTATTCTTTTAGGCCCTGCCTTGGCCCTTGAGGGTAGGGCTTGAGCCTAGGCAGTTCAAGCTCTTCAAGGGCTAGGGCCTAGCCCTTGTAGGTGAGGGTCGGGCTCGATAAGACTTAGGCCTTGCCCTTTAACAGTCCTAGCAGTATGTGTAAGAATTCAACAATTAACAGTTTATCTACAAGCTCCTCCATGCAAAGTTAGAGGGATCTTTTCTTAACGGTTGTGCTTTTGTTATGCATACTTGGAGCAATGTGATAGCAGAGCATGTTGTACCATCTCTCAAATCTCTTTTTTTTTTACAATATATGTGTGCTATTTTCAGTTCTATTCACATGCTTTTGTTGTGTTTTATGACGGGAAGGTTTTCCTACACGCAATGGAGCTCATATAGAAATTTCTTGTTCTATTCGCGTGCTTTTGTTGTGTTTTATGCAGGGAAGGCTTCCTCTCAAGCAATTGTGCTCATAGAGAAAAAGTTTTTGACATTTACTAAGAAAAATTGTTAATATCGAATTTATATTAAAATAATATATATATTAGCATATATAGATAATGAGGGCCAGGCTAGCCTGAACGGGGTGTTGCTCAAGCCCAGCCCTACTCTCATTCAACCCTTACTCTCAACCTCCCTATTCATTTTTTTGGTGAGAGTTTTTTTAACCTTACATGATGGACAGGTGGTTGGTGGAGGTTGAGAGTAGGAGTTGACTGAGAGTAGGGCTAGCACTCCTCACTTGACTATCAGGGTCTTTCTGTACAAGAGATCCATTTGACTTTGCATTTTTTTGTGGATTTGCTTTATTGCCTTTTTTGTGGGTAATTTTGAATGAATATGATTACATGATTCTCAAATGTTGGAGTTTCACATGTTACTAATGCCAAGAAAACGTTAAGATTTTGGGGAATGCTATGTCTACTTTCTCATCCACTTTCCTCTTTTTAGAACAAGAAGAGAAAAAATTGACAACTTTTTGTGTGGCCCACCATTTTTTTTTCCTGTCTTCTTATTCAAAAATGAGAAAATGGATGAGAAGGAAAGTGGACCTAGCATTATATATATATATATATATTCCCTTTTTGGGATCAAGATGAGAATGCAGTTGCTTCTCAAAGAACATGATCTATTTTTCATTCTTGATAAAAGAGAAGCCCGTAGCATAATAACCCATCCATATTCAATCGACGAGATTGAAGGAGTCAGCATCATTGAAATTTGAAAACCTTTTGGAGGATTGTGATATGCTTAAATTGCTTTTCCGGGTTTGTTGTTTCTGAAAATTCTAACGAATGAGGGGCAAAGTAATGATATCTTCCCCATGTCTTTCTGTTCCGATTTGGTGCGATAGGTTGTTTCTTTCTGAATGAAACTTGAGGAGAACCATAGTTTTTAGGTACAATTTTGTGAAATGCAATTGAAGAAGTCCAGAAGCAAGTTGTTCATGCATTGCTTTAATATTTTTTTTAAAGATAGGCCTGTGATCAAACACCATTGAGATATTTCTGTGCCTTTTACGAACTTGGTTTTGATTTTGAGCATCTCTACTCCATAGCTTTGACATTTTAAAGGATTACAATCCAGATTTACTTGATCAGTGTATCCATTATTTACCAAACATTTGGGTGAGATCGAGGGGTTTTGTGGTGAACCTTTATAAACTGATACTTCAATGCATCAATAGAATGCCATTTGTTCTAATATTTCTTTTCATGGTTTCTTCATGTCTGTTTTGGAACTTTTTATCGGAAGTTTAATACACTGGCCATTCTTACTACCATAATTGATTTTTTTTTTTTTGGTTAACACAGTAAACTACCATGATTGATTTTTTTCTTGGTTAACACAGTAAACACACATGCACATACTATACTCAACACACACACCCAAACACACACATGCCCAGGCCACAAGGCCATTGCACCCACATACCCTCTCCACTGCCATAATTGATTCTTTGGGTGTACCTTTGTTTTTGGCAATCTTTTGGATTGAAAGGTCTCACTTAAGGCTAGATTGTCTTACTTTCAGCTTGAAGGACCACCCTTGATATCTGAGGATTTTTACATATAGCTCTTCACTATTGGAAAGCAGCAATCTGTGTCCAGCTTAATTTGCACTCTGCACAGGAAGCAAACATTTCCCATCCCAAATATATAGATAAGAGCAATGCTAGGTCCACTATCCTACGCATCCACTTTCCTTTTTTCTAGACAAAAATTATGACATCTTTGTTTGGGGTCTACCACCATTTTTTGTCTTTTTGTTTAGAAAAAGGGTAAGTGGATGGGGAAGAAAGTGGACTTAGCATTGCTCTATAGGTAATAGCATTTTTCCCATCTATTTAGTAGAATGAAATCCATTTAGTTCCTTACTCATTACCTAAAACTTATTGCAGGGTTTACGATCAAATGCCTGAGCCTCGATGGGTCATCTCCATGGGAAGCTGCGCAAATGGTGGTGGCTACTACCACTACTCGTACTCTGTTGTTCGGGGCTGTGACAGGATTGTCCCAGTTGACATTTATGTTCCTGGGTGTCCCCCCACAGCTGAGGCCTTACTTTACGGACTTCTTCAGCTTCAGAAGAAGATCAATAGGCGGAAGGATTTCCTTATTTGGTGGACCAAGTGAGGCTTGCTACTTGTTCTCGGGCAGCTCGGGCTGCAGCCCATAAATTGTGTTTTAAACTTATGTTTATCTTATGGAAGAATAAATCCAATTGTGGAAGAACTTGGTAACTGTGTTTGTTATAATGCAGCGGAAATGGAGATTGCTGTGACTGTAGATTCTTGGATTTATATAATGATTATTCATATTTGTGAACTAGGTGATTTGACTCTTTGGTTTCTCTTGATGTGCCAGCCAATCTTGTAAATCTTGCTGTATTTAGTTTGATCGAATCATTTTCATTTTGAACAGTGATTAGGGGACTGCAAGGTCAGTTTTCTAGCTGAATACAACTTTCTATTGGACCATGTGGCGTAGAAAAAATTGGATACTCATGTTGCCGGTTATCTCTAAATACTATTTTTTTTAACATAGGGCATTGCAAACCGGCTGAAGACGTTGAAAGTATCTCAATGTTCCGCGTGGTCGGCTCACCTTGCTGTAGTTCATTTTTAATTTTCATATCAGCCCTCATATTGGCAAGAGCAGTGTTGTCAGGACTGGCCCGTGGAACCGGGAACCGGTCCCCTAACTGGTTCCCAAAACCCTCAAAACCGGCCCTATTTTAAAACCGGGCTATTTATTAAGAACCATGGGAACCGGTGGTCAGAACCGGTCATATATGGGTAAAAATGGATTTAAAAAAAAAAAAATAATAATAAAAGGACACGGTTGAACCGAACCGGTGGAACCGGAACCGGCGACTCAACCGGTTCGATGACCGGTCCGGTTCTTCTGATAACATTGGGCAAGAGCACCAAATCTTCAAACATATTAGATACATTTTCTCTAGTTTATTTTATTTTATATAAAATCTGGTCAAAGGGAGAAATGGATTAAATGTTCCCGATTGAGAATTAAGAGGTTGCTTGCGTGAATGGTGGGGTGTGACCTCTCTCAAGTGACAGCTCTCGAGATCTAATCACCCTTGGCAATTAAGTAAATGATATCCCAAGCAAAAAAAAAAGAAAAAAGAAAAAAATGAGAATTAAGAGGTTGCAAATTGGAAAGATGCACTCACAGCCTAAATCATATATTTCTTTCTAAATAGATTTGACGATTAGCTCAGGTTGTTGGAAATAATATCCATACACGGAAATTGCTGCAAGGTACTGTGGAGGTAGTTCATATTTCATATACAGATGACCGACTAACTAATTAACTAACAACCTAACTAACGAACTAACTGCCACAATTTCTTTTCAAGAAGAAAAAAATGGACAGGTTGATCAAAATGGTAGCAATTTAAAAATATTTTGAGAGGCAGGATTGAATTTCTACAATATTAGAAAATCAGAGGGGTATCCATGTTTTTTCATATATCAAAACAGAGGGGCTATCGATAAATCTCAGAAACTCATTTTCTTTTATTTTTCTGTCGCTGTTAGATTTTCCAGAGCTCTCTGCTACAAAAACCTTCAATGGCGGAAGAACGTAAGTTCGTATCAAGAACGGTCTACACGCGGAAGTACGTAGACCGAAGAACACCTCCACTTTCAGTTCGCCCCCCTCAAGGATTCTCTGCTCCTGTCGCTTCTCCATCTCCAGATTCATCTCACGCTGCTCCTCCTAACAGCAACGTTCTTCTACCCTTCAAGAAGCGCTGGAATATGATTGCCGATCCTCTGCCCAGTGACGCTGACACGAAGCGTCCTCGTCTCGAAAGCGTTGACGAAACCAACAATCAAGATTTCAGCTCTGCTCCAATGGGTTAGTTTTCCTTGTTCTCTCTCTCTTCTTCCTTCTTGTTTTAAAAATTGATTGACTGTTTAAGTTTTCTTTTGGGAGATTTGAGTTTTGGGGGTTTTCACCATGTCCAGATTGCTTCAGAGTTGATTTTGTGAAGTTAGAGAAAGAACATATATGTAGTTTGTAGTCTATATTGTAATAAAGTGAAGAAATACACTGTATCATTCCCAGTTTATCTTGAATAGATTAGTATGAATTAGCTTGATTTGATTAAGATTAGATTTGATAGTGTTTGAATTTTGAGATGATGTAATATTTATATAAAGCCCTTTATGGGTCATTGTAAATCATCTAAGTTATTCAATAATATTCAGTTTCTTCACATTGTCATTGTCTTCACCGACTTAAATTGAATACAGATGTTGGACTGAAGCATCCAATTGCTCATTCCCAAGTCGGTATGGTTCCTCCTTCAGTGCTACCGGTTACAAATGATGTCTGGCGTAAAAAGATCAATATCCCAAATGGAATGGTTAGGTTTATTATTGGTAAGGGCGGAGAGACAGCTAAATACCTTCAGCTACAGTCCGGAGCAGAAATTCAAGTAACTAAGTATATGGATGCTGACCCTACTTCTCAGACTACACCGGTAGACCTCATGGGTGCTCCCGATAATATATGCAAGGCAGAGCAGTTAATCAATGATGTTCTTTCGCAGGTAGTACTACCTCTACTTAATTTAATCTTTATTACATTAATCTATTTCTACCTCGTGTATACTTTCTAACCATGTAAGTTAGATTCGATACTCGTCAGTATTAGTTATGTATATTATCAGACACTACCTCATCAAGTTCGATACAAACATGGCCATACAAATTGTATGTACACAAATGCAAATTTAATTCTTGTCTATATTCAATCATTGATGCAGGCTGAAGCACAGGGTTTTGGCAGGGTTTCAAGGTTAATAGGACAACCTGGAGCTGAGCAATTTAGGATGAAAGTTCCAAACAACAAGGCATGCCAAAGTTACATTATATGGTTTAGATTTAGTGTTTATCAGTTGATTTTCTCTAGATTCCCGCTTAGGGTCCGTTCTTTTGTTGAGACATAAAGTCTGGCACTTTGCAATTTTTGTCCTTTGACAATATGTATTTTCTTTTGATGTACTAGATGTATCGTACTTCTCATCTCTTGGTTGTACTCTCAAAATGTAGCAAAATGTATGATTTCAAATCTCATAAAAAAATGATAAGACTTGAAATCTCATGATGGTAAGAGTTAATGTTGTTAAAAACCTTGACGACAAAGTGACTCAAATTTCCCACCAACTACCATGACGAAGTGTAAAGTGCCAAGCTTTATAAGTCTCAGCAAAAGAAGGGACTCTTATGTACTTGTTTTCCAGGCTGGTTTGATCATTGGAGAAGGAGGTGAGACAATAAGAAATATGCAAGCTAGGTCAGGAGCTCATATTCAGGTATGCTATGAATTTGAATGTATCCATCTTTTCTTGATAACTTTTGTGTCTAATTTGTGTCCCTTCAACATTAGATCTCCGGTGGAAATGATGAAATTCATAATACTAAGAATGATAAAATCCTTCTCATTTATGAACTCAAAAGAAATCCCATCTTGAATCCCCTCAAACCTTTTACATCCTTTTCATGAAGGAATCCCTTATTTTCAAACCATATCAATGGGGACCCTCTCTACTCAGACAAATGACCGTAGGGAGACCAAAGGGAAACACACATATAATGTCAAAAGTTAAAGACAAATATGGGGTTCTAAATCCTAAGGGTTTCTCTTTCGTACTTTCCTTCTAATAGAGAGTCCCCTTATTCTTGGATCAGATCGAAAATGGATTAAAATTATTTTGAGAGAACCAGGGAGGTTCTTCTACATTATATTAAGGATTAGAAGAAATTCTAAAAATTAACAGGAGAAAGGGGTATAGAGAAAAGATGAAATTAAGGGAAAGGCGTAGAGAGAAAAGTAGGGAATTGGGACCTACCTTGTTGCAGTAGATATACTCCTCAAATGTATCTTGAATGCTCCTTAAAACTTAAAGCATGCCTTCAAGGCAAAAATTTGGGGGTTCAAAGCTTCAAGTGTTCTTGGGCTAGGACTCTTAAATGTCTTAAGATTTCTTAGATGTTCAAGTGTTCTTAGAAGAAAGTAGTCAGTAATAAGTCCTTCCTGATTATTGTTATTTGCACCATGATGCCTTGCAGTTGCAGATTTTTTGCTTTGGTATCAAACTGCTTTTGTTAAATGTCTCACACTTCTACTTGCTCAATGCAGAAACACTGGCTCTGTACTATTCGCATGCACATTCCTTGATGAGGATATTAAGATTTTGTTGTTCATTACTGCAAAAAAAGCTTATGTTTGCTTATTATTGTACCACTGTTGAGAATATGTCGCTAAATTGTGGACTGTTAATTCACGTTTCCAGTTCTTATAAAAAACAGTGATACCTCGTTGACAGTTGTTATTCCATTTCCTTGTATCCAATGTTGCTTGTTCCAGCCCTATAGTCATTTCTGTCGCATGCATCTTCTCTTTAACATTTTCATAGACTGTTATTTACTACACACCTTCTTCATTCAGTGCATTTCCTTTGTTGTTGCTTTCCTTTCCATACGTAACAGTGAGGATTTAGCACCTTTGTTTCACACTAATAACTGGTGGCTGCAACCAAACACTTCTACATTCTTGTTCAGTACATGCATCACTGTTTCTAGGGATAGAGGTTTTTTAGTGTTTGACAATGCTAATATACTATAAGATCAGTTTATGTTAGATTGCTTCTCTTAGTGGGTAATATCAATTGGAAATGCTTCTGATATCTGTTTTCTTATGTATTCTTCCATTTTTTGGATGGACAAGCTGCACTCGAGCCCACAATCTGTGGTCGTGATACAGCATGTTAACTAATTACAAAGTTTGTACTTTCATGTTTCAGATTTCTTGTCCTTCCTAAAAAATATATGTATAATAAGATCTAGTGTTTTCTGTTTAATTAGCACCCTAATATCCTAAAGTTTTATTCCTATTAGTAAATTTATTTTTCTAGTTTCTAATAGGATGTCCTAAAAATCTGTGGTGTTGTACTTGGGTCTGATTCTGCAAATTATCTTTGTTTCAGGACCAGGGCCTGTGTGCTAGAAGAAGTTAGTTATATTTATCTTCCGGATTGTATATTTGTAGGATATGGATATTACTGTTTTTCTGATTGACACTTCTTGTTTTGCATAAGTGTCATGAGTCTCATGACAGTCTGAGCTTGGGGAAATTATATTCCGCAGTACTTTTTGTCGCATGTTCCAGGTTTATATGTCATTTATGTTGTTTTTGCCAATGAAGAACTGGATAAAAATTATAATCCAGTTTATTGCTTGGATTACCTCGGCAGGTCATTTTGTTATGTTTACTCAATTTATTGTGCTGAAATTCATTAGTGCTACTGGTTTCTGGATCTCCATATCCTTAAAGCAGTTCTACTGTTATCGTTGCAAATGAGTTGCTTTTAAGTTTATTATTGTCTCTTATTTCTCTTGTCTTGGTTGGAGTCATTAAAATCCAGAAGATTGCAGACATTTTATGTTGGTGATACTGCTAATATGATCATCACTGCTGTTGGGTGCGATAGGACAGGTCCGATGGAAAAGAAAACAAGCACAATAAAAATCATAAAGAGAACACAAGAGAATTTACCTGTTTCGGCCAATTACCTGCCTACGTCCATGGGCCAAGATCCGATTACTTCATCCCTTTCAAAGAAACCTCGAGAAAAAAGTATAAGAAACACTCTCTCCTCTCAGATTAAACCCTAACCCAAGCCCAGAGACCCTTGTACACCCCTCTCAAGTCACCTTCTCAATGAACCCGAAGAAGAATCCCTATCTCCTTCCCTTTAACATTTCTCCAAGACATAGAGTGCTTAATCAAGTTCTATTGCTTCCACCGTAAAACCCTTATAAGCCTACATCAGAGTCCTAGACAATTAGAAAGACCTAGATTTGCGCAACTTGCCAAATCCGGGCTAAACACGCCTGTTCCGTGAAAACTGATCGACCGACCTTACAAACCGGTTGACCGAAAAGACTACCTTGGCTATGGGTTGCCGCCTTGAATACTTTGACTGAGCACGGTCGACCAGTTTGCAAGGCCGGTTGACTGACTTTCCCCAGTCAGTCCCATTCATTCCTGCAAGTTTGAGCCACACTCCAACAACTGCTAGTCAAGAATCAATCAGTTTCCCATAGGTCAGCATTAGATCTGGAGGGAAGAGTTGGCTTTCTAGAGTATGTATTTTATTGAGAGATACTCCTGGATCTGTCTATTCAAGCTTATGCTCTTTTTTTGAGTTGCATAACTTGATCTTGACAGATAAATAATTAATAATATACTAGAAAAAGGCTCTGCGCTCTCCAAGTTGTTGAATTTAGCGTGCAAGCCGCTGCTTCATTTTGTATATCCATCTGGATTTTTTGTAGATGAAATTGTGGTTTAATATTGAGATTATGAACCTGCAGAATCATTGAGTTGCCAGAACATATGGTTTTCTTGTTTATCTACTGTTAGCTTTTTCACTGAGGTAGACTGTGGAGATATGCAGTTTTTAGGTGAATAGGTTGGTAAGTGAGATCTTTTTCCCTTGAATAGTGAAGCTTCTATGAAGGGAATGCCAAGTACTTATCTCTAAATTATGATCAGGTGTTTGGACTATTAGATCATCAATTTTATGAAGCAGATCTTCATTCTTACTCTTCAAGGAAGTTATTAGCTAATTATATAATGCTTCCCTCATTTTCAGGATTTGTCTGAATCAAATCTGACGGTCTCAATTCTTAGTTGAATACCTAAGTGAACAATTTTTAGGATGTAAGCTCATGTCAATGCTGAATCCTTTTATTCATTCTGTGCTCCACACAACTCAATTTGTTCTTGGGAATCATTATAGGATTAGAATGTATCAGTGACACGGACATAGAATCCCTCTTGTTAGATTTCCTTTGGAATGGAATTGGTATGGTCTTGAGTCTCATTTCTTGATAATGCTAATGATATTTTGAAGGAGAAGCTGCAAGATTTACTATTGGTAGGCAATGTTGGGATATTAAACTTGATTTTTTAAGCTTGAGATCATGAGCGTTCAGGATCATTCACTTGATGGTGTTAAATATCAGAACATGAAATTTGTACATATTTTTGACATTGTTTAATTGTGACTTAGTAAGGATATGCTCATATGCGATTCATTATTTTTCCTTTGTTTTTCTTTTTCGTATTTTTGTAATTTTTTCCCCAGCCATGCTGAACGCGGGGAAGGAAATTGAGCAACTTCCTTCTCACTTTTGTGTTATATTTAGACCCATCAGTCATACTGTGAAACCTGTTTCTGGAAGTGTTTCTTTCTCAATCTTGTATTTATGTCATGTAAGTTTCATAATGCTATTTAGGAAATTTTAAACTGCTTGAAAGCTCATTTTGGGATTCTTGTTCTAAGCTCATTCCTTTTAGATTCAATTTTTTCTTGGGATGTTGCTACCTTTAGCATTGTTGCTTGCTGGATATTTAATTATCTGTGGCTGTGAAATTCCTATTTGTTTGTGAAATTCTCCGTCTGAAATAAGAGGCCAGGTAGTCTGTTCGGACATAATAGGTTTGCATTGCTATTGTGATGTAGTTTTTACACTGTTACACATGGCAGCAGAGGTAGGGGCTCCAAAGGGGTGCACTTGTTCCACAACCTCAGATCTCTTCATTTGGCAAATTTCAGCTTTGGGACCTCCACCCTATAGCAAAATGAGGATCCCTTTTTTGTTCCTTTTCACTTGAACAAATTTGGGGCACCCATCCACAGTAATGCATTTTGGTTATGTGTGGACAGAGGCACTGTTCATGGGCGTATCCAGAGAGTCTCCTATAAGATGGACGGTCTGGATTGGAGTTTATTTTAATATTCCAAGTCCAAAAGTGAAGCTTCAGGTGATTGCTTCTTTTTGGTTCCGTCAGTTCATGCTTCCAATGAAGTCATCTCATCGTGTCGGAGGATTATTCCTGTGAGATGTGTGTGCTTTCTTTGGAAGCAATATTCTTGTGCGGACCCTATAATTTCTATTGATGTTTGGCTGCAACTTATCTGATTTTTATAATTCCAGTCTGTCACAAGTAGAGAGATTTCTGAGGTTACATTTACTAAATCTCTTTTTTGTGTCGCTTTGATCTACGAATTCAAGTAGATATGGCCCTCTAGTGCCACTATTGTATGTCTAAGAGTACCCTGTCTTGTCATTTCATTTGGGTGATGCTGTCATTGATACCATTGCCAATTCATGGATACTTGGATTGTTAATTCACTAAATGATCTTAAAAGGTTGTGGCGTGTTATATATGATATGACTACTGAGGAATGTGTTCAAGGTTATCTGAAGTGTTCTCTCATTGTTTGGCTGTGAGCTTTCATCTGTTTACTGACATTTTTTCTAGCTTTTTTGTTAAATTCCATTTTATCTATTCTATTTATGCTCTTTTCCCCCTCAAGTTATTGATATATATATGACAATTTTATTTGTTTCTGTGAATAGTATCATCACTGTTTCTTTCTGATAAATCCTCAAAGTTTTGAATCTTGTGTCATATTTTCTCGTTACTGGTCGGTAAAAAAATAAAATTAAAAAATCTTGTGTCATATTGATCAACTTATAGGTGGGTTGGTAGGGGAAGTTGTTCATTTGATCAGTTTGAACTGATCTTTATCATGTATCAGCTTTTCTAGGCTATTCTTTGCTAGATTCCTCTGCTTTATTTTTCGTTTCTGCCCCTGAGAATGCATTACTTGGATGTTGTGTCAAGATATAACTTGGTATGACACTTCAAAACTAGTAGCCTCTTCCTCTTCATGGCAGTGGAGTCCGTATGTCCTGTTGCTTTCATGTAAAATTCCTGTATAGCCTTCTTCACTATTCTTTTGTATCCATTCACTTCAAGTAGGGGGAGGATAGACATCTGCTGGCGTAATTCAAGTATTTCACCATCTCTACGGTATGCAGGCGTCTTTTCTTCTCTTGGTGCAAATGCAATGCATGAATGTTTATCTAGACACATTTTTATCTCCATGCTGCTTCTTTTTTCGGTTTTAGATGCATATATTGTATAGTAGTTGTGCATTATCCTGTATTCTCTTGCCTATATGTTCTCGTATGTGTGGAAAAGGTTACATTGATCGTAATTGGAAACGATTTTGTGCAGAATCGTGTCAGCAATCCACCACTGACTGGAGGATATCATCAACAAGGTTACCCTCCCCCGTGGCCACCAAAGAGTTGGGCTCCACCTAGGTTTCACCCAATGCAGCAACCTGGATTCAGCGACATGCAGCCTGGAGCATATCCTGGGCAACCACTTCAGTATCACATAACTCAGCCACCTTATGCTAGATATCCACCTAAACCAACATCTAGTGGATCTTCCTCCGGATCTGTTTACTATGACCAACAGCAACAAGCTCATGGCAGTTCTTTGACTCCAGCCGATAACACCAGTTACAGTCATTCACCTTCTGGATATACTCAGCAGGGGGCATACGGTGTACCAAATTATGGGCAGGCACCTACCGGGCAACAGACAAGTTGTCCTCAGTATGGTAGTGGTGGTGGTTATCATGTACCGGTACCTCATTTTAGTTATGGTCAGTCACTGTCGAATCCTCAGCCAGGATATGATCAGCAGCAAGGGTATAATTCATTGCCCATATATGGGACTATGGTTAACCCAATACATGTACAAGATGAAGACGAAGCTGCCTCCTCTTCTGGAGCACAAGGGGGGCCTGCCCAAGTGCCTCCAGGTCAGCAAGTCCCTACGCCTGTCCAGCCTTGAGCCGCCGAGCAGCTCAGCTCGGATACACCAGTCAGCAGCCAAACACCACTCTCCCAAATTATTCTTCTCAAGGGACTACTCGGCCAGGTTATGGAATGCCTCCTACTTCACAAATCACAACCAGGTAATGGAAACCAGCCACCAGCAGAGATGGGCTATGGGCAGTTAGCACTCTTAACCCAGCCTAGCTCAGAAGCCTCATATTAATCAACCAATTTATGTGCACTCCCAACAGCCTCCGTTTCAGCCCGCTCCTGTGCAATTGAGGTATTCGCATTCTCAGCCGTCTCCCACACAATCAGCCTGTGCCCAGCCAGATTCCACTCTCAATCGCCCCCACTTTCTGGTTTTGGCTCAGCAGCATCTCAACCAGGCTATGGGCAGCAGTCTTTTGGTGCACCTTATGTGGCCCAGCCGGGCTATGATTATGGTTATTATTCAGTCTCCTGTATATTCTGCTGACAGCACTGTGTGGAGAAATGCTCATGGGACCTATGATGCAGCTCCATCTTCTCAGAGTTGATGTTATTTGGGGAATGATTTCCAATATATGTTGAGGCGAATGCATGTGCTGGTGTATGATTTTTGTTTGGCTTAGGAATGTATCAGTCACTGATGCTAAATTAAAGAGAGGCTGATTGATTGTTTTGACCATTGATGGCTATAGTTTTGTTACTGAATTTTGTTTTGCTGCTGCTTGTTCTAAATGCTCTTCCCTTTCTATTTCCTTTTCGCAGACTCCAGTGAGGCCACATTTACTTGTATATTTCTCCGGTGGAGCTGTCAGGATTTCTAGCTCTTAATTGTACTGAGATCATTATACTCGATCTGTCACAGAGTTTGATTCTGACTGGGAGAGGAAGGGTGAGTATTCATATTGAAGACAGTGAATTGGTATGTTTGACCAAAGCTGGCATGGCATTGGTGGTTTAATCATTTGCAGAGTTAAGAAAAGGCAAGAGTCCTAATTCCTAACCATAGTAACAAAGTTTTTCGATTTTTTTCTAAATGTCAGATAAAATACGCTATTTTTTGTTGAACAATTAATTCACGCAGTAGTGCGATTTTTGAAGAGAAAAAAAACGGCATTTACAAAAGCGTCACGAATTTTGTGAATTAAACATGAATTAGTCACGATTTTTTTAAAGTCTCGAATAAGTATCTAATATATAAAATACATTCGGTTATAATTTTTCATAAATATTAATTTTATTTTATATCATTTTCATATATTTCCCAACAATTTTTCAAGTTTAAAATTTGCCGAATTTTTCATAGATGAATAATTCCGTATCTCTGACTTGGTAATGCTCCTAAGTCCTAACCTCTTTTGGGGTGTTAAGTGATTTGAGAATAAATATTTTTTGGAGCTTAACATCGTTAGCAGAATAATAGAAGAAGAAAAAACATAATGAAGGGGAAAATGGAGAGGGATATTATGTAAGGTGTTTGGTGCAAGGATAGGCCTAAGTGTTGGGAATAATGGAACCAACGAAAAAGATAAACAAGCACACCGAAAAGAGAAAATACAAGAGACATACATGGTTCGGCAATTACCTGCCTACGCCCATGGGTCAATATTCGATTACTTTTTCATTATTCAGAGAAACCTTGAGAAACCAATACAATAACACTCTCCTCTCAGATTAAATCCCAATCCAAGCCCATAACCCATTGTACACCCTTACCTTTTCAATGAAACTTGTAAAGAATCCTTATCTATCCTCCCTTCAACTTTTCCCAAGCCCTAGTGTGCTTAATCCCTTTCTATTATCTTTCACTCCCTTTGCATAACAAACTCTAGACCTATAAGCACCTATCTATAAACCTAAATCTGAGTTTTAGACAAAATAGAAAGTCTCAAATTTACGTAACATGTCAAGTCCGCACTCAGAACACAAATCCTGCGCAAGTCGATCGACCGAGATGCAAAATCAGTTCGATCGACTTAAAATGCACTCTTTGGAATTTTTGTCCATACAAAAAAATCCGCACCTTGGTCGACCGAGATTCAGGTTGGTCGACTGACTCCTGAAGTTTGAGCAACACGCTTAACAAAACTCCACCTTGGCGAACAACTTTGAGTCACTGCAACAATATCCTCCACCTCGAACCGAATGCCACAACCAAAAGAAACCGATTTGCTAGTCACCAAGCAAATCTCTAAGATAGAATATCGCATCACTCATATCCGGGATGCTCCTCCACTTCGAACAAATCCGTTTATAAATACTGCAAACAACCCTTTTGACTTTACCCGCCTCTGCACCATCTGCGAAAGAGACCCACAAGCTACACACACCCTCGAATCACCCTGGAAATTCATTCACCGGATTCAATCAAACACGACCAAAACCCTTATGTAGCCTAACAACCGTCCTCTCATTTAGAAGAACCCCAGACAAGGACATAGACCCGTCCTCTTTGGTAAAGGCACCTCGCCATCTCATTCCTTTTGAAAACCATCTGGAATACTCGTCCTTGCAACGACTGCAAAAGATACATTAGGTGAGCTTTCTACCCTCTGCACAACATTCGATTTCTGATTTCCTACAAGCCCCGTAGTAGCTCCACCTAAAACTGTATTCCCATCCAGGAGGTAGAAATTTTCACACTTTCTCCCTTTCATCAAAACTAAGCATCCCCACTTAATTTTAATAACTCCACCT
Organism: Tetracentron sinense; assembly: GCA_015143295.1. NCBI lineage: Eukaryota > Viridiplantae > Streptophyta > Magnoliopsida > Trochodendrales > Trochodendraceae > Tetracentron > Tetracentron sinense. Next base: position 36,399,381 of record CM026565.1, read on the forward strand.
CCTGTTGTGTAGCAATAGCCTAGAGAGTCTAACTGACTAAGAGAAATTAGATTCTTTCGCAACTTAGGGAGATAGGCTATCCCTCCTAAAGTTCGAATCACTCCAGCAAACATTCTTATCTTTACAGTTCCAAACCCCATGATTTCACATTCAAATCCATCACCCAATAACACTTTTCCTGCTCTCTTTTGGAAAGTATAAAAGAATTCCATGTTTGAGCAAATTTGAAATAAAGCCCCCGAATCTAATATCCATTCACTAGAATAATTGTCCATACATTTGAAGACTGTGAGAGCACCAATGTGTTCATCATTGTCATGTGCTATTGCCGCCGAAGAATCTCCTCCAGAAGAATCCCTCTTCCCATCAGCATGCAGCAAACTCTCTATTTTGAAGTGTCTTAATTCTTTGCAATGATAACACTAAACCCCGCATTTTCCCTTGGATTTGGATATGCCCATGCCTTTTCCAGATCCTCTCTACAAGTCCTTTCTTCTTCCCCGAGCAAACAAAACATGATTATGATTCCCATCATGATTTGGCTTCCGCCTAATCTCGTTAGAGATTAATGTCGTCACAACCTCCTCCAATTGCAATGTATCATTACCATACAAGGGCGTCGTCACCAAGTGCTCATATGAATTTGGAAGTGATGACCTGATCTTCTTCATCCACCTTGACATCAACTTTTTATGGTTGATTCAAGATCTGGTTGAACACATTCATGTATTTCATGAGATCTACACCCTCCATCACCTTCAAGGTATTCAATTGCCTTTTCAGATATAACCTATTAATAAGACTCATTCTGATGTAGAGTTTTTTCAACTTCTTCCAGAGATTCGGTGCCGATTCTTTATCCATAACGCTATGCATCACGTTATCCACGAGATGGAGGCATATTGTGTTGACTTCTTTCGCCTCAATATCTTCTTAATTTGTATCATACATTTTTTTTCGGGTTACCGAACTGCCCCTTCAATGCTCTTGCGAGACCCTGTTGAAGTAGGATATTCTTAACCTTCATTTGCTACAGATTGAAACTTCATTTTCCGTCAAACTTCTCTAAGGAAAATTGCCTAAAATTTTTTATCGCAATTGAAAAATAATTAACCTGGAGCTCTGATACCAGTTATTGAGAATAATGAAACACATCGACGAAAAAATAAACAAACACACACAAAAGAGAAAACACAAGAGATATATGTGGTTCAGCAACAACTTGCCTATATCCACGGGTCAAGATCTGATTATTTCTTACTTATTCAGAGAAACCTTGAAAAACTAGTACAATAACACTCTCCTCTCAAATTGAATCTCAACCCAAGCCTAGAGCTCCTTGTACACCCCTCAACTCACATTCTCAATGAAACTTGAAGAAGAATCTTTATATATCCTCTCTTCAACCTTTCCCAAGCCCCAGTGTGCTTAACCCCTTTCTATTATCTCTCACTCCCTTTTGCATAACAAACTCAAGACCTATAAACGCCTATTTATAAGCCCAAATCGGAGTCCTAGACAAAATAGAAATTCTCAAATTCGCTTAACATACCAAATCCACACTTACAACACAAATCCTATGTAAGTCGGTTGACCGAGATGCAAAATCAGTTTGACCAACTTAAAATGCACTCTCTAAAATTTGTCCATACAAAAAAATCTGCACCTCGGTCGACTGAGATTCAGACACGGTCGACTGACTCCTAAAGTTTGAGCCACACGCTCAACACTAAGCACATCGAGGATAACAATTTTTTCATGTTAGTCTTGCAGGAAGAAACAGTGAATTGAAGGAAAGGAGTCATTGAGATTCGGTTATTAAGGGTCCTTGAGATTGGCTTATCCTTGCGGCGTGAACCCGCTTGGTTTTCCGGACCATCCCGGCCCGATTAGGGTCTTAGACAGAGTGGAGCATATGCTTGCTGAATTGGCGCAAACCGATGAACCCAACAGTATGCACTTATCAAGTACTATTCGCCACATCTTAGAGCATGGTCTCGGTGGTCTCGGCCCTAATGGGGTCTCAGAAGCTTTATCCTTTTTTTCCCGGGGGATTTGACCATCTCTAATCTCAATATATTGAAAGATATTCCCAATTAAAATAACACCCCAAGCGTGTGATTGCGTTGGCATTTGACTAGGAGAGGAAAAAAACTATATTAGTAATAATTATATAAATATAAGATACAAGAAAAGACAATGCAAGTAGAGCTCCAAATAAATAGAGGAATGTAGGTAAAGAGCTTGAAAACTTTAGGTCAGGAAGGTGATGAAGCTATCTTATCTCTAAGCATATGTGGATGTTCCTGAATCACATTTTTGGGATACATATATGATTATATCTATATATGTACATGCTAGACCAACTATTATATTCTAAACCAAGAAAATTTGAGTGTGTTTATAGTTGATACTACCTACTAGGGTTTAGAACCTGTTTACCGAGAAAAAGGTGAAAATAGAGAAAAAGAAAAGAAAATTTTGGTTTACAATTCTTAATTGCTTTTCTAATATTCTTTTGTTTTATATGTTTTCTCGTACTTCTCTCAACCTAAGTATAGAGGGTGAACCCTAGGAGTGTGTGAATCTTAACCACAGTTAAGGTGTCAAAAGGGATATGTGGCAACCTTAGGAACTTAAATGAACTCCCCAAGTCCAGTTCAAACAGTACATGATTACAAGTATTTAATTAAAGATAAGTCATTTTTTATTGGAATCCCAAGAGTCGAAAAGACTTTCCCACCACCATGCAGATGTCATAGAAGTCTACATATTATTTAATAGAGTTACCTGGTATCCAAAGTTTCGTATCTTTTCTTTTTAAAAAATAATTACACGATACATGTGTCAGCATTTGAAGGTGGTTCGGTTAACTTTTGAACAAGAGCTCTGTCGATAGTTAATCTCTAAGAAAAGAGATAGGTCATATTTTTAATTAAAGCTTAAGATATCTAAATTCTAAGCCCCGTTACGGATTAAAAAACAAAGAAAGATCGAAACGGCGCATTATACGTGTGCATGTGGAGCGTAATGGCCATTTCGTTTATTTTCCTGCGAAGCAGTGGTGGTTGCTCTGTTGGTAACGTCTGATTACGCAGCACCTATAAACTAAGGTCCAAAATCCTTTTTTTGTTTGGGTAAACTCAATAACACCACAAGGTGATTAATGAAGGCAAAGAAGCGAAACACGCACATGCGCACACACCACACATGCAGACACACACTCACACACACAACACACATGCACACCACCCTGGAGACACACACTCATACACGACACACACATGCAGACCACACACGCAGCCCGCAGCCCATATAAGCTTCACCCAAAATGACGTACAAGATTTAGATACAACAACCCATTTGCAAGCAACTTGCCTTAACAATAGAAAATTTTCTATAAAGGCGATTCTTGTCATATTAGTACAACTACGAACATGCGTTGGAAATATATGTCCAAAAAATATAAACAAAAGCAAGTAGAGATAACTTGAAGAATTCAACCCCTGTTGGGTGAAATAAAAAAATTATATAAAATGCAACTAAGAATTGTTATAGGAAAATAATTTTATTATATATATATATATATATATATATATATATATATATATAAATAATTGCTGCTTTACTGGTTAAATTTAATAATTTGCTTTCACACAATAACTACTTATGCCTGATTAAATCTTAATAGCTTTGATTAAGAGGCACAACAAAGCGCTTCATGAAAATAATTGGAGACTCCAGTTTATGCAAGGGAATACGAAAACCCTATCTTAGGATCCAATCTAGCATAGAATTAACACGTTCCTCAACAGATTTACACAATTTGGTAGGCATTGTACCTTTGTCTCTTCTTGGACGTACGAAGATTAATTAAATTAGCCATAGTCTCAATTAGGACGACAATTCTGGAGGTATCCTTACTAGGGATATATCAACCGGTCATACAATATTTATCAACCGGATCAGATCAGATATCTTTAGATCGTTCAATTTGATCATAGTTGATTAGCATTAACTCCTACGGTCTATTAGACCCTACTTAGGCTTCATAATTTTACTTACTTAAATCTCATACATAGAAACACCTTATCTACCTATTTTTGTCACGTATATTTCAATGAATACAGCTTTACACCCAACGGCCAAGTTCCGAAATAACCTATCACGTGAAAAGTTTTTTGGGGGGCACCCGCATGTTCTAGTGAGTGCCACTCACAAGAACGCCAACCTTTCTCTCTCTCTCTCTCTCTCTCTAGATCTCTATCTACATATATGTATACTAGTAGAGACAAAAAAATAAAAAATAAATCTCTACACTCTCTATCCCTCTTATCATGATCTCCTAAAATCTCTTCCATAAATTAATATGTTTCTACATTCTCTCTTTATATTCCTCTATTCATCAATTCCCCAAACTCCCTCCAATGGATCAATAGGTCTCTACATTCCAAGGATTGAAGTTTGGAGATAAAAAAAATAGTCTTATTTCTTTATATTGTATTATAGGATAACAGATATTGAACAACCTTCATTAGTCCTAGATAAATTTGTATATTTGCGCGAAATTGTAAATTAAAAGAAGCTGAGATGGGGACATAAATTTGCAAGACATACGAAATCTCTAATGGCACCAGAGTCAGTAGTAGTATATGAACTACTAAATATGGTAGAATTATCCCTCTTTGGTGTGATCATGGCATGGTTAGAATAAATTAAGATCTTTCACGCGGCCTTTTGTTGTTGGTAGTATATCTCCTTAAAAGATTCATACCTTGTGATAATGAATGATGATAGCATCTCATATTATAACTATTTTCACAACATTTTTAATGTGACTCTCTTTCTCTCACTCTATAATGACTGACCGAGCTTCACCCAATTATAATATAATTCGTGGGAGAATCTTCGGTTCTGCATCATCGATTGGATAGAGGAGGTCTTATTTTATTTTTAATGATCGAGTGGCCCTAATCGCTTGATCCATGGACTTGCTTTGTTGAGCTGTGATATATACGAGGGTGGTCCAAATTGAAAAGTAGTTCCATTAATTAATAAGTATTTCCAACATTCAATAAGATTGTTTAGAAACGTTCCATCAGACTATTTTTTTGGGTCATGTGTCTCCTAAATAACTAGACTTGATATCTAACGATCAAAATTAAAAACAATCTAATGTGTATCTACTTTTTAGGAGGGGCTACTAGAAGTTATAGTGAGCACCATCCATTAAGGTTGATTATTAGGGAGACACGTGACAAAAAATCAATCTGTAGTTAAGGTTAGGGTGTTTCTAACGTTTACTAGACTGAGTTAATTTGGTACACTTCACAAAGACATTTTACCCTTGTATTAATTATCGTTGAGAAAAGTTAAGGGTAGTTTAATCTTTTATAGGAGACCAATAATTAAATATAAGAGAAGTACAAATTGAATTTTCTTAGGGGAGGTTTATACTTGGGAGAGAGAGAGAGAGAGAGAGAGAGTGAGTGAGAGTGTGTGTGTGCGCGCGCATGGTGAAGGATGAAGTAATGGGAGAGAAGTTGGATGGGTCTCATAGTACTCCCATAAATCAAGAGACAATATAATGAGATGTGTTCACTTATATGAGCACCAATAAGCCATTGACACGTGGCATTAACCAAACTAAAATTAAGGGAATTGAAGTATGCTACGTGGATACCAACTAGCATGTAGTAATAGTATAGATAGATACAGATATGTATGGTGTTGCTTATCAGTTATTATGTTTATGAACTTCGTAAAGTCAAAATGTACGTATTAACTCTCATTTATAATTTCATTTTCTTAGCTAATTGCTAGCAAACTAGAGTATAGACTGTAGGGGTGTCAACGAGCCAAGCCAGCTCGGCTTGACTCGAAATAAACCGAGCTTGAGCTTTTACTTTGGGTTCGTTGAGCTTGAAAAATAAACGAACGGAGCCGAGCCGAGCCAAGCCGAGCCTAAAAAGTGAGCTAAAAAAATAAACGAGCCGAGCTTGAACAATATGTGGCTTAGCTCGACTTGCCTCGATTAATTTTATAATAATACCCTTTAAAAGTTAAATTTATATTATATATTTAGTGTATCTTTTTTTTGGTAAAATATATTTAGTATACATTAACATAATTATTTCCATTTAAGTTTTAACTCAAGCTTTCACGTGAGTCACATGACATCCCCAAAAAAATGGCCTTTTAATTTTTTTAAAAATTGAATTTAGTGCTTATCAATGTACTTTTTTTTTATTTAAAATTATCGAGTTGAGCCGAGCCGAGCTCGAGCTCAACGATTTGTGGCCGAGCTGAGCCTGATTCAAACGAGCCAAGCTGAGCCTGAGCATTTGTAAAATTCCAACGAGCCGAGTCGGAGCAGTGCCCAGCTCGGCTTGTTGACACCTGACATCACGAATAGTGCTAGCCCCAGTCTCCTCTTTGATTCTACCCTGTCTCAAGCAAGACTAGAAGGTTTTCACATAGGTCGGGTTGGCCCACCACAAAATCCTTCTCAACTTGCCAAAAAATGAGAGAATGCAATAGGGAGAATGAGGATAGCAAAATCCAAGTAGTAATATGTAAGGGCCACTTTAAACATCTTGTTCATGGACTTTGGATGGGCAACAGCGCTCGCTGTTGCGCTGTTGCCCATCTGTTTCTTATAAAATGGGGGCCCACCTACTGTTTACATGAGGACTATCAAATGATAAATATGAGGCCCATTTTGCAAGACACTGATGGGCAACAGCGTAACAGCGAGCGCTGTTGCCCATCCGAACTCCTTGTTCATGGGGTTGTGATCCCTAGTGGTAGTGCGTCGAGTTCGGATGGGCATGTTGTTGCGATGTTGCCCGTTTGTGCCTTAAAAATTTTGGAGCTCACCCTTTGTTAACCCATTTTTAATGGGACTCTCTTTCTCTCACTCTATAATGATTGACCGAGCTTCACCCAATTATAATATAATTCGTGGGAGAATCTTCAGTTCTGCATCATCGATTGGATAGAGGAGGTCTTATTTTATTTTTAATGATCGAGTGGCCCTAATCACCTGATCCATGGACTTGCTTTGTTGAGCTGTGATATATACGAGGGTGGTCCAAATTGAAAAGTAGTTCCATTAATTAATAAGTATTTCCAACATTCAATAAGATGGTTTGGAAGCGTTCTATCAGACTATTTTTTGGTCATGTGTCTCCTATATAACTAGACTTAATATCTAACGATCAAAATTAAAAACAACCTACCATGTATCTACTTTTTAGGAGGGGCTACTAGAGGTTATAGTGAGCACCATCCATAAAGGTTGATTATTAGGGAGAAATGTGACAAAAAATTAGTGTAGTTAACTTAGGGTGTTTCTAACGTTTACTAGACTAAGTGAATTTGGTATACTTCACAAAGACATTTTTATCATTGTATTAGTTATCGTTCATAAAGTTAAGGGTAGTTTAATCTTTTTGTAGGAGACCAATAATTAAATATAAGAGAGAAGTACAAATTGAATTTTCTTAGGGGAGGTTTATAATTTGGGGAGATGAATGGAGAGAGAGAGAGAGAGAGAGAGAGAGAGAGAGAGAGGGGGAGGGAGGGGGGTGAAGGATGAAGTAATGGGAGAGAAGTTGGATGGGTCTCATAGTACTCCCATAAATCAAGAGACAATATAAGGAGATATGTTCACTTATATGAGCACCAATAAGCCATTGACATGTGGCATTAACCTAAACTAAAATGAAGGGAATTGAAGTATGCTACGTGGATACCAACTAGCATGTAGTAATAGCATAGATAGATATAGATATGTATAGTGTTGCTTATCATTTATTATGTTAATGAACTTCGTAAAGTCCAAATGTACGTATTAACTCTCATTTATAACTTCATTTTCTTAGCTAATTGCTAGCAAACTATAGAGTATAGAGTCTAGGGGTGTCAACGAGCCAAGTCAGCTCGGCTTGACTCGAAATAAACAGAGCTTGAGCTTTTACTTTGGGCTCGTTGAGCCGAGCCGAGCCTTAAAAGTGAGCTCGAAAAATAAATATGTGGCTCAGCTAGGCTCGACTCGATTAATTTTATAATAATATTCTTTAAAAATTAAATTTATATTATATATTTAATTTACATTTTTTTTGGTAAAATATATTTAGTATACATTAACATAATTATTTTCGTTTAAGTTTTAACTCAAGCTTTCACATGAGTCACATGACATCCAAAAAAAAAAAGCCCTTTTAATTTTTTATAATTGAATTTAGTGCTTATCAATGTATTTAAAAGAAAAAAAAAATTATCGAGTCGAGCCAATCCGAGCTTGAGCTCAACGATTTGTGGACAAGCCGAGCTGAGCCGGAGCATTTGTAAAATTTCAACAAGCCGAGCCCGAGCAGTGCCCAACTCGGCTTAGCTTGGCTCGTTGACACCCCTATTAGACATCACGAATAGTGCTAGCCCCAGTCTCCTCTTTTATTCTACCCTTTCAAAAGTAGAAGGTTTTCACATAGGTCTGGTTGGCCCACCACAAAATCCTTCTCAACTTGCCAAAAAATTGAGAATGCAATAGGGAGAATGGGGATAGCAAAATCCAAATTAGTAATATGTAAGAGCCATTTTAAACATGTTCATGGGGTTGTGATCCCTAGTGGTAGTGCGTCGAGTTCGGATGGGCACGTTGTTGTGAAGTTGACCGTTTGTGCCTTAAAAATTTTGGAGTCACCCTTTGTTGATGTGAGCCCCACCTTTTTTCAAAGCACAAGCGGACGTGCAATAGGTTGCCCATCAAACTCTAGTGCGTCTTACCCGTTGGAGTAGGTTTTAGGATCGAGTCCCAAGAAGATTGATGGATGCAATATCCGCCTTCTGCCGGGCTTCACTAGGCCCACTAACCAAAAACATATAGGAACACTATTTAATAACCAGGATGTGTCCTAATCATATGACTTGTACCCAAAAAAAAAATAAAATTTTTTTTTGTTCATTTGCAGTCCATCATGGCTTCAGATTCTCTCTGGCGCATGCCAGAAAACCGCTCAAGGGCACACTTAAGCGACACGTGAAGGGAGAAGTCCATTTCATTTCTCTCCTGATTTTGACTTCTCCCCAATTGATATCTCTCTCTTTTTATCTCACCATTTTATCATCATGTGTTATATAATAATTAGAGAAATCAAAATCATAGGACCCATGAAATGACTTTTCATTCCACCTATCGCTTAAAACATGGAGGCCTTGAGCACTTTTCTGGCGTGCGGCAAGAGAATCCGAAGCCTCCATTAATACAAAAGAGAAGGCAACGGATGTCTCACCCACTTGGTTTGACTATGAAGGGAGTAGCTCTTCTTCGACGCTAGCTAGCTGTTATTTTCCTTAAAAATTAAGGACGTAAATGAGCGGTCTGTGTTTAACTGAGTCCCAACTCTCCAAGAGGGAATCTCCAGGCAGGATAGTTGCCGACAACTTTAATGCCCAAGTCTTCTATCCCTTTCAAGTTTCATCTTCAATTTGAAATAAACTGATTAGTTTCTCTCTTGCCAATTAGATTTGTCTTTGTCATTAATTAGACTATATATATTAGCATGCATTATCTAACAATTCATTTCTCTCTAGTGTTATCCTTCTCAGTTCTCCCTCCTCCTCCTCCCTATATGCATGACTGGATTGTATTTCTTTATATTTCACTCTAGAGATTTCTTTATTTTTAGTGGTAGACAAGCTGGTTTTTGTGATTCCAACCAATTTACTATTCAAGAATATAGCTAGGTTTACAACTAGAATACAAATCACTGGTTGACAGCTTTTTTTTAAGCTCTAAATGATGACATGAAGCCACCCTTTCTACAGTTACCCCCCCTCTCTATCTCTTTCTATGATATACAAAGAATATTAGTTTTTTTTTTTTTTGAGCTATAGCTCGAGGATCATGAGGGTCTTATTCAAATCACTTCATGCTTCACAGCCAATGATTTGGGGTTCCTTAGAATCACTTATATAAAAGGATCTTTTAAGTAGAAAAAGATACTGTAATTGCCCATAACTTCAATCTGATCATCATTATTCTAAACAATAAAATCTTCATGTCTGGTGAAGACCATGGCTTGATACATGTCTCTTTCTTATAGGCTGGAGTAGCGGGACAGTCGTCTTTGATCACTTCTTCCATGTTCTTTATTCCTTTCAATGATTCAACCTATTAATGACAGATCTCATGCTGTTGAGTTTCTGCACATGGACCTTCGTGATCTTGAGCCCCACGTACGTGATCTACGGAAGCATATATATTCTCTTTATCTTGATCTCGATCTTTTCTTCTTTCTTTTCTTATTGCTTTCTCTTTCTCTACTGTTGATTATTATCTAGATTAATTAGTTAGTTGAAACCTCCACAACTAACCAAATCCCAACATTAATCCTAGATCCTACATTCATACATATATATGTAAGTAATCTATGTATAATGCATGCATGTATGCACATGCAACCATAACAGGCCCATGAATGTATTTGGGCAAAAAATCTAAAGCCTAAAGGATGATAGATTATGATAAAATCATGAGAACCCCATTTTTTTGGTGATTAAAATACATCTATTTTGTATATATATATATACTAGCAGAGACCCCGTGCAATGCACAGTAATAATTAAGAATATCTAAAATTAAATAGTATTATTTATTTATTTAAATATTACGTATTATATTTTAAGAATATTTCATATTTTTTTTAATAGTATTAGTTTTTATTATTTGATATAAATTATTATTTGTATTAATTAATTAATTAATTTTATAATAATAATTAGTTATTATTTTAATAACATTTATAGGAAAATCATAAATTATTTAGTATTAAACTTAAATTAATACACCTAAGAGTTGGAGATAAAAGAGAACTCTATAATAGTGGAGATAGATAGGACTCTAAGGATTGTTTGATAACTGATGACCTAAAACAAACGGTGGAGATTAAAGAGGGAAGCCACATGGCATCCCTAGGATTGAACGTATAGGATTCGAGAGATTGGAGTTTAGATTGGAGTTTGGAGAGTCAGGGAGAAAGTCTTATTTCTTTATATTATAGTATAGATATGTATGTGTTTATAGATGCATGCCTGTAATCTATCTATATATGATGCATGCGTGTAACACATAAACAGACTTGTATACATGCCCCAAAAGATCCCATGTTATCCTGACTTATTGGGATTGGGTGATCTAAATTCTCCTAAGATGCAACCATATAAAAGACCCATGAATGGATTTGTGCAAAAATGCTACATGTATTAGAATACTAATAACATGCACCAAAAGATCACAATGTTATCCAGACTTCATTAGCATTGGGTGATCTAAATTCTCCTAAGATGCAACTATAAAAGACCCATGAATGTACTGAGAAAAAATGCTGAAGAGATGATAGATTAGATAAAATCATGAGAACCCCATGATGATAATAATCCTGAAAAACCCAAAAGAAATGGGAAATCTGTGGCTTGGACTTGCTGCAGGTGTGGATCACCAGATCTTCCCAGAGCTTCTATTTTGTCTTAACTTTGTTGGAAAATCAGATCTCTAGTATTGTGTAAGTTGGTATGGTTGTCAGGTCATCAGAACTTAACTACTCTTAGATGTCTTCATATATAGCTTTGATTTGGGTTTCAAGAAGGATTTTAGAGATTGATTAATCAAGGATTTGATTAGTCATAGGTTGGGAAGAGGAACTAATTGTTGGGAGAACTCAACCACCTACACATACAAAACAAAAAAAAACAGTGAAAGTAATTATATGAAGAGAGTATGTATAAAAAAAACCTATGTTTAAAAGAAGAAGATTTGGATCAACAAAGATAAAAACCCAGCCCATCAATCACCATACATGATGTAGATCTCATGGAGATTCAGACAAACAAAACTTTGAAAGGATGACAAGAGATACCAGCTGTCACAGAGATATAAACAATATTTGTAAAAGGAGAGGTTTGGTCTTGCTCACACTACCTCAATCATTGGTTTCTTTTTTGGGAGAATTTTTATCATTTCTAAGTTAAAATGAGATGACCTTTCTGTCCTAGCCTTCCTGTATATATTGGTCCTTTGACAAAGGATTCATTCAGTTCTAATCCCACATAACAGTTCTCCTTAGAGAAGCCTCTTGTGGTTTCAAGAAATAAATCTAATTATGGCTATAGAGATTGAAGAACCTTCTGCTGGGTTATCAAGAGTAGCAGTTTCTGAAACTCATGGAGAAGACTCCCCATACTTTGCAGGATGGAAAGCATATGACGAAGACCCTTACGATGAATCGAAGAACCCATCAGGAGTCATACAGATGGGATTGGCAGAAAATCAAGTGAGTGAGAGAAAGAAAAAGAAGAAACATCAGTACCCCAATTAGCAGTTCTATTTAGTATTAGCATTTTATGAGAATTTGCATGTAATCTTGTTTATTCTTTCTTGAACAGGTTTCCTTTGATTTACTAGAAGAGTACTTGGAACAGCATTCAGAAGCAGCAAACTGGGGGAATGGGATCTCTGGATTTCGAGAGAATGCTTTGTTTCAAGATTACCATGGACTCAAATCTTTCAGAAAGGTATTACCTTTGAACTCATAATTAAATTCTCTCCAAATTGTTTACAGTTTATAGATTGGAAGGTAAGATTACTAATCCTTAAAACCATATTTTATGTACATATTCCCAGGCAATGGCAAGTTTCATGGAACAGATAAGAGGAGGAAGAGCTAAATTCGATCCCGATAGAGTAGTTCTAACTGCAGGCGCAACCGCGGCTAATGAACTACTAACTTTCATTTTAGCAGATCCTGGAGATGCTTTGCTAGTTCCAACTCCATACTATCCAGGGTAAGAACTATCTTCAACTTAATTCAAACTTTTTTTTGTATGTGTGTTCATATCAGTGAATTAATGTTATTAGTAAAATTTGTTCTACAGATTCGATAGAGACCTAAGGTGGAGGACTGGCGTAAAGATTGTACCGGTTCACTGCAACAGCTCAAACAATTTTCAGATTACTCCCCAAGCTTTAGAAGCTGCATACAATAGAGCAGAAGCTATGAACATCAAGGTCAGAGGGCTACTTATAACAAACCCATCAAACCCCTTAGGCGCAGCAATCGATCGGCCTGTCCTCGAAGAGATTCTCAATTTTATCACACAAAAAAACATCCATCTTGTGTCTGATGAAATCTACTCAGGTTCCGTCTTCTCCTCGTCTGAATTCGTAAGCATTGCCGAAATCCTCGAGGCTCAGAATTACAAAAATTCCGAGAGAGTTCACATTGTTTATAGTTTATCTAAAGATCTCGGCCTCCCGGGTTTCAGAGTTGGGACGATATATTCATACAATGATAAGGTTGTGACTACTGCAAGAAGGATGTCTAGCTTTAGCTTAGTTTCTTCTCAAACACAACATCTCTTGGCTTCCATGTTGTCTGACACTAAATTCACAGAGAATTACATAAAGACAAATAGAGAAAGGCTAAGGAAGAGATATGAGTCGATCATTGAAGGCTTGAGGAATGCTGGGATTGAGTGCTTGAAAGGGAACGCCGGGTTGTTTTGCTGGATGAATTTGAGCCCATTGTTGGAGAACCCTACAAGAGAAGGTGAATTGACCCTTTGGAATTCAATACTCCATGAGGTGAAGCTGAATATATCTCCAGGCTCTTCATGTCATTGTTCTGAACCAGGCTGGTTTAGGGTGTGTTTTGCTAACATGAATCAGCAGACACTAGAAGTTGCACTGAAGAGAATACATGATTTCATGGAGCAAACAAAGATAAAGAAAAATCTTCTCTAATTTTCACAGTAACTCTTTTTTTTTCTTTTTTTTTTTCCCTTTTTTTTTCATCTGATTTTTTTTTTATGAGAAAACCCATTTGATGAACTGGGTTTATCTCAGAATACTGTAAATCAGATTGAATTATTTTTGTTTTCCTTTTTTGGTTACCAAGCTTCCCTTTGAGTGATCGATTGGTGTACTGGGGCAAGCTTTCTCTTGTCACTCGTAGTTTTTATTTATGTATTAATTTGACTCAGCCATTACATAAACTCAAGCAAGAAATCAAAGTTTTTAGCTCCCGGTTAGACCAACATGATCATAATTGGGAGGATCGAATTAGAAAACACACCATATCTTTGAAATTTTTGGAAAGGCCTTGTCAATCCAAGCGTGGTTAAACTCAGTCTCAACTCGGCCGAGTCACCCATAATCTCTACTATATTCAAGTATTAGTTGAAGTTAGTTTGAGTGTAGGGGACATTCTTTTGGCATTAGCTATACTAAAAAAGGTGGGGTTGAGGATGACATTCAATTAAATCTGCAACTAGGGTATTAAAGTCATCAAACAAATGACATCATGGCTATGTTAGAACACCCAACCTTTGATTTGATTATGGCATGGTGCCATGTCATGAGAAATTGACATGGCTTGATTAAGATGTATTAATTTGATAGGATATTTGATGCTTTCATCATAGTTGGTGCTCCCTATATACCAAGCAAATGGTCCGCCAACTTATCGCTCTAGATCATCGAGGAGGGCTACTGCTTTGATGGGGCATAGCCGAAATCGGACTGAATGCAAGTGGATTAGATGATCTTAAATTATCATATCAAGAGCTGAAATATAATTTATGTAAATTAAATATTTTATATATAGAACACGATTATATGTCATATTGATCTGAGTTTTGGGCCATACCCCATCCAAAGAGGTGGTTACCGACGAACGAGAATGTAACGAAATAAATGGCATTGCCCCCCCCCCCCCCCCCCCCCAAATCTACGTGTATATATATATATATCTATGGCATTTTCTATATCAGTCCTAATATAAGAAGTTAACATAATTTTATTCATTTATTTATTTAAGTTTCACTGATTTAATACCTCAGTTTTTAAGAGTTGATCACTTTGAGAGTCCTAAACTTCAACCAAATCCCACACTAGCAAAGCTTTTGAAGTCTTAATTCCAAATTCAGTGGCTTTTCCACCTCGCAAAAATGTTGATTGCCTAATTCTCACACACAGGTATTAAAAAGGTTTATCTTTCTATTACTATAAAGACTGATTAACCTCTTTACGTGCAACACAAATCCATTGTACTAGTAATGAATGAGATTATATATAGAGGATGTAATTACAAATTTCAATATATACCCAATACTCTCTCTCTCTCTCTATATATATATTCAAATAATTTTCTTGGATATATAGCTTTGTTATTCTATAAGATTGCGGTATTAACAATATTTAAAAAAAACATGAAGTATAGTACTGTTTATATGTGCATATATATATATATATTCACACACATAAAAACACTTTGTTTTCAAGTTTGTGTTTGGGCTCACTTGTGAAAGTGGTTGTGGTTCTCTTTCTATGTATGCTCTTCTTGCTTACAAATTCTAACACCTAAACCTCTTGTCATCTTGTAGTCTAAGTCAACCTTTCATACCACCCAATATGTCCACCAATCACAGCCCAACAAATCCCCTCACGTGGCTCGAGAGGGGTACCAGAGGTTGCCACATGGCATTTGAAAATAAATACACCGAAGCTGCCAACTACTTAAACACAGAATACAGTCACCTAATACCAAGTAGTACGTGTTATCTCCTTTTAACTTGGTCAATGAATTGCTTGGAGCTTAAGTCACTTAAATTGCCGTGATTTTCGCTATGACCATGTGATGGGTCCCTAGTTCCATTGCGATAGGATCAGTATTGGATCAAACAGCTCTTAGAAGTTCAGATGTAATCTTAGTTGTTGCAAAATAGGGGTGTCATTATCAATGGGCCGGGTTGGCCCGCGTCCTGGCCTAGGCCAGCCCAATTAAATAGTTAGACAGGCTTGGGCCTAAAACTTTAGGCCTAGGCTCGGTCTATTATACTTTCAACTGGGCTTAGCTTGTCTCAGTCCGATTATAAATTATTATTATTATTATTCATTCATTCATTCATTCATTTTGGTTTGCAATCAATAATCAGGCTTGGCCTGATTCAGTCTGGCATGACTAATAGGCTAGGCCCTGGCAAACTGGCCTAGGTGCAGGTCCTACCTAAACCAATCGATTAATGGGCTTGGGCTGAGGTTCTCAATTTTTTGGATTGGGCTTAGGTTAAAAAATCTCAACCGTATTTAATGTAGGGTTGGGCTTGGATCGAGCAAACTGGCCCAACTCAAAACTCATCCATATATTCTAAAAATATATGGAAGTGATTAAAAACACTGGATAGTAGGTACTATCGAGTGTGTAACCGTTGGATATATTCTAATAATATATGGAAGTGATTAAAAACACGGATAGTAGGTACTATCGAGTGTGTAACCGTTGGATTGTAGGAACCTCAAGATTTGTGCGTAGTGACGGAAACACATCCTTTTACGAGCTTAGCCATCTAGCTGGCTTGGCTTAAGAATATGGCTCAAGCAATAATTCTCTTTATTAAGTCTCTTCGTCATCGTTTTGCTTCCGGCTTACCATCATTGATCTCCTCTCTTTATCAACCACATTTGGTGAGTAATTAAAAGGGGGGCTTGAACCAATGAGGTCCAAGCCTCTCTCTTAAATACTCACCAACTGTTTTTAGTATTTAAGAGGGGGGCTTGGACCAATGAGGTCTAGCCTTAGGTTTACAAATCCATATTGGGGTAAGTTTTTAAGAGGAGGGGTTGGACCAATAAAGTCCAACTTTAGGTTTATAAATCTATATCCTAGGTATATTTAACTATTTTCCTTAAAAGTCTCCATAGTACCTACTTCGAGAGTTGTACCGTTGGATTTTCAATCATTAAGTGGGCCCATCATTTAATCTCAATCCATTGAGATTTTTTTTTCGTTTTTTCTTTTCAATGTGGAACGTCTTATAGTGGCAGAGGTGAAGTAATTTCCAGGGTGATTCTTACTTAGACTTTGAACAGTTGGAGTTACCCAACTTAGTCCCACATGGGCTAGCGGGTTCTCGCTTTTCCTAAGAGTCAGGACCTTTTAGTGAGATGTGTTGGATTCAGCCTTGTGTTGGTCCATGTGTGTGTGGTTGGCCTGTGTGTGAGTGTGCCGAATTTATCTCACCTCCAAAAAGGTAATTTTCAGTCAGAAAAATGATTTTTTTATAATAAAAAAAGGAACTGAAAAAAAAATGTGTTTCAATGGACTTAACGATTCTCTCCAAAAAAATAAAATGGACTTAACGATTGTGTTTCTTCCAACTGTCACTACTTTGGAGAGCTTACAATAACAAAAATTTGGGCCACATAAAGAATAAAGTTTATAGGGTTAATTAGATCTGACTGAACTACATTTTGTAAATATAAAAATGCAGCCTCTAAATGCCTTCCATTTCATAATTGGGTTTAAGCTAGACTCTCTGGGGGCATGACATTAGAGCCCACTCTGACAATGCTAGACCCTTACCAAGCTGAATCCATTAGCTTAGAATGCTTTTGATCCCACCCTTTGTGTCAATCAGTTAACCTTTGAGGTGACCGCTACTACGAGTGAACAATTTTTGCCAAATAAAAAAAATGAAACATGACTTGGAAACCATTATTTTTTTCGAACAAGAACAACATCAATAAGGTAGTCGTTTAGGGTGATGGTTAATCCTTAAATCCTCGGATTCTTCCTCCCTCTTTATAAGAGATAGGCCATTTTGTAAAGATGTATTGGATCCATGTCTCATAAGCCGTGTGTGTTGGCCTACTGTGTGTGTTTACCATTTATCAAAAAGAAGAAGTAAAGGTTGGCGATTTGTCTTTTCATGAAAATATAGACTTTGGGTAACAAACTATGGCCTGCCTTTGTATGAAAATAGAGGTATATTCGTAAAATTTATTGAATAATTCTCCCTATAGCAATTACTATAATTGCATATGATTGGTTGCTCTTTGTTGTGGTTTGGTGGGTGAGTCAATAACAAAAGGAAAAAACCAAGTGCTTTTGTGTTTGTGTTTTAAACCCAAGTGTTTTGGGTATTGTGTTTTTGGTTTTTCTTTTAGTCCAACATTGGATGTTTATTAATCGTTTCTTATCCTTATAAGATAAGATGTAGAGTTGGTAGAAGGTTTGGGCCTTCAAGAGACATTAAAATTTTTTGTCTATCATCACCCTATGCCACTTGTCACAATACTATGCTAAAACACACGCGCATACCACGCCACACTAAGCTGGGCCGAATTGAGTTGGGTCTTTGATTAAATAAAATAATTAATTATTTTTATACAAACCTATAAAGAATTAAATTACTAATTTTCTAATTAATTGATTACTGTTTGAGTGCCTTAATGAGTCGTTCTAATTAGTCACTAATGTGACTGTTATGGAATTCTAACATAAATCGACCTAACATTCTATCAAATACACATAAACAAAAACCTTCCTCTTCTACCTACTACGTTTTTTCTGTTTCATGGATTTTTGCCTACTGTTTTGAGGTATTCGTTGGGGAGTAATTATCCCCAAGAAAATATGGTAGAAGAATCCCTAGTGACAATGATTACTAAATTAAATGTTTTGGGATTCACTGAGGTGGTGGGCGACACTAGTGTGACAAGACACATTTGCTATGACAGAAATTAGTTTAAATCATATAAACTTATCAAAAACAACATGATGTCCAAATTAATGAAAAACTCATCAACTTCTAAGGTTGTTGGAGATGTGACTCCCAACTTCACTTAGGCAAGATTTGTAACTCTGAAGGATGCTATGCATATTTCAGATCTTCACAAGAAGTTGGTGTTGAGTTTTCTTCTAAATAAGATTGGGTTTAAAGAAGTTGGTGTTGAGTTTTCTTTTAAATAAGATTGGGTTTAAACAAGTTATTGAGTTAGATTAGTATGTAATTTTCAAATTTGTAGGGAAATGTTATGCAGCCTATGTGCATTGGAATTTATCACATCTCCTTTCGGGCCGAGCCCTGAGGAGGAATGACGCTAATTACCTTTTGGGAGTCATCACCTATTTAATTATGGGGAAAATAGTCATCACCTGTTGTAGTTTAGTGGGCGATTCAAAAACAAAAGGAAAAAATCCAAATGCTTTGAGTGTTTGTGTTTCAAACTAAGTGTTTTGTGGGGCATTTGGATTGAATTTTATGAGTCAAAAATAGACTCAACTTTGTATTCCCCGAACACAATTATTTGCAAAAGTGATTATTTGACAATTAATTCCTACACAATCAATTTTATCATAATTGATTTTTGATCAATAAAATCCAATCCAAACACCACCTTGGGTATTGTGTTTTGGGTGTTTCTTTTTGTAATGACCCACCTTCTGACTATCCAGAGAATGTGTTATTAGTACCTAAGATAGTAAAAATATGAGTTAAGATTATATATATACATAGTGGAAGGTGTGACCCTAAAAGACCCTAAGGGTGCATTTGGATTTATGGAATTGGAATTGAGCCAAAGAATTGAATTCCATGGAATTAAAACATACTGAATTAAATTCCACGAAATTCAAAATTCTATCGTTTGGATGCACTATTAAATTCCTGGAGAAATGAAACCATCAGGCTTCTTTTTTGTTTTTAAATTCCACAGCAGCGTGGATTTGTCAAATAAGACCATTTTACTGTGGAATTGAATCTTATAAATTTGTCTTTAAAATCACTGCTTGAATTCTCTATGGAATTAGAAAATCTTAATTTCATCCTATTTATAATGTGTCCCAAACGATGAAATTAGAATTGTCTCATGGAATTGACAATTCCGTTCTTCAATTCCATAAATCCAAACGCACCCTAAGACTTTAGACTTCATATCACAATATCGATCAATCGGAACAGAATTTCTAAAATCTGACACTAATAGAAATAACCAGTTTAATGTAGAGAAGAATTTAAATAGATTAATTTTTTTTTAATTACTAATTATAATTAGTGAGTAATTAGTCGGTTAATAAATGATTAATGTGTTAATTATAGTCTAATTTGAGATTAAGGGCTCAAGTATAATAAAGGTTAAGAGAGATTTTAAAATTAAATTAACCTTAGTTAAGATTATTAGCCTTGATTAATCAATATTAACCTCTATGATTAATGCTTATTTAACTAGAGATTTTAAAATTTATTTTTATTTCCTTTAAACATGTTGCGTGCACATTCTAATTTTGGAAAGCAACCCCAAAATATATACTTTTGTGTGCATTCACTCCTAGAATTTCAAGGATTGGAGTTGAATGGTGGGGATTAAAGAGAACAGTCACATGAAATCTCTAGAATAGAACTCTTAGGATTAGAGGGATTGGAGTTTGGGATCAAAGGTAGATTCTTATTTGTTTATATTATAGTATAGATAAATATGACATCAAGCTTGAACCCAAGGCTTTGGATATTAGGCAATTAGTACCTATTGTAATAAAACGAAGAGCTACATTTTATCACTCCCAACGTAACTCTATCACAATCTTAGATAGGATTAGATTAGGATATGATTAGAAGAAGATTATTTTCAATGTTTGGACTTTTCTATTTAAACAAGTTGGGTCATTGTAAGCATCTAAGTTACTCAATAGAATCTCTTTTCTATCATGGTATCAGAGCGGGTGATCCGCTGCCTATTTTGATTTTTTGTTTGATTATGTTTTTTAGACGAGTGGCATCGCCTAACACTTGTGTTGGTTTGAACGGACCCAACTTGAATTTGTCTAAATATTCTAATAATATAATTTACTTACTACTTATTATTTTTTACAAGGGAAAATCTTCGTAGGCATCTATGAGTTGTCCCCTTGCTTAATTAATTTAACCTTAGGTAAGATTATTAGTCTTGATTAATCAACATTAGCCTCCATGGTTGATGCTTACTAGTGGGCGGCACTTGCGATGCACGTGAGAGAGAGGGGAAGGGAAGAGAGACTGGGAAAATGGATCCTAGTGAGGGCAATTTGAAATATATATATATATATATATATATATATAGGGTAAACAAACTTGTGGAACTTTTAGATAAAAAAAAAAATTGTGAGGGAAACGTTAGTATAGAAAGGAACATTTTGAGAATCAATACGCCTTACTTTTTCTCTTGAAAAATAGTTACCATGTAGAGAGGTGTGCCTATTCGTTGAGAGAGACTAAGGAGGGAGCATGAGAGAAGATAATTAATGATAAAGATTTGAGGGAATCGTGGAGGTATAAAGGGATTATTGTTAGTTGTATTTAATATTATTTTGATGCCTCTACTAATTTTTCTCATGTAAAATAAGATAACATAATATCTTAATTTTTTTTTATATGGAGTTATGGATAAAATAGGAAAAATATAAATTATTCACCTTACGAACTACATTCACAGTAAGATACCATAAAATTGGGACTCATTAGGAATATTAGGAAAAAATCAACCAACTTTTTAACCCTGCTTCTCTCATTATAATAGTAGAGATTTAACTAGAGATTTGAAAATTTACTTTTATTTCCTTGAAACATGTTGTTAATTTTGGAAAACAAACCCAAAATATTTACTTTTGTGTAATTCACTTCATTTCCTTTCCTCACATACTTTCTTGCCAACATGAGAAAATTTTATTGAAACCCTACATGTAAGGGGCATGCCCTACTGAACCCGCAAATTAGATGATTTTTTCCTTAAGGCTCACAGGTCAGGTACCCGGTTCTCCACAATTTACACTACACCATTATATATATATAGAGAGAGAGAGAGAGAGAGAGTATTGTATTATATATTATACATACCATCTATACTATACATATATTAATTATATATATTTTACATAGTAACATTTTAAAACTATGTTTTATGTTCTTAGATATATACTAGTATCTGTCTTAGGTCAACATTGTATACAAATTAGATACATGCTAATACTATGCTTTATGTTAGTACTATTTTAAAATGTCTTATATTATCACTACGTCAAAATTAGTACTATAACTTATGTTAAAACTTCTACAAAAATTATAATATACATATAAGATCTATATATGTCTTATATTAATGTTGTGTCAAAATTGAATACATGGAAAGGAAAAGTATATAGATAAAACACTTATGCTATGTTTGGTTGTCGAGAAAATAGGTGAAAATATGGAAAATAAAATAAAAATTTGAATTTCTAATGCAATTTTTAGTTGAGCTTTGTCTCATTTTCTTTTCTTTTCCATGTTTATACTTATTTTCTCGACAACTAAACATAGGGTTAATAAAACATAGAGTATATTATATATAATTTCATTATAAAAGAAGAGTAAAAACGTTGTATTATTTTTAACATTATTAAAGTATTATACTCCACCATCGAGTAAAAATATAAAAAATAATAACTCTACAACTACTCTTTGCGTTATATCTCTTGTCTTAAGATGGAGAAGGATTGATTTCAATTTGGCATCTGATGGTTGTGTATACGTGTGTATGAGCTCAAAAGTGATATGTGAAACTATCTCAAGCAAACACACATTTTCTAGGCATATACTACTTTAATATACGGACCTGCAAAGACCAATAATAAATGGCCTCGGATTGTCTCTGGCGAAGCCAGAAAGGGCTCTCGGGGTTCCATACATTGTGCGATAGTTGGCATCAAAATGGGGACCATTTTATTTTCTCATCATAATTTTGACTTCTCCCCATTTGATATCCCTCCCCCTTATTCTCACATACTTATCGCCACATGTCTTATTATGAGTGGAGAAGTCAAAATCATGGGCCCCATGATTTTGACTTCTCCACCACTTGTCCCCTATTCTATGGAACCCTGAGACAACCCTTTTCTGGCTTCGCCAGAGGCAATCCGAGGCCATAATAAATGTGACCAGTGTTCCCTTTTCAATACAGCCTAGCATTTTCTTCAGCCAAGTAGGGCTAAGAAAGATATGTGTCATCATCTTTAGTAATTTGCTAAAATTTAGGTATGTGCTACTATTATGGCTTATGTTGATACTGTATCAAAATTAGATGTAAGTACTATTTTTATGTCTTATGTCAGCAATGTTTCCAAATGTTTTATGTTATCACGACATCAAAATTAGTACTATGACTTATGTTTACATTTTAATAAAATTTATATTACACATATAAGATCAATATGCTTTATGTTAGTGTTGCATCAAAAGTGAGTATATACAAAAAAAAAAAGAAGCCTATGTTAAAACACATAATAAAATAGAAAGTATATTATATATGATTTATTAAAAGAATAATAAACACAGTATATTATTTTTAAACTAAAAAAAAAAACTTTATTCAGTGGCTGAATATAAAAAATAATAACTCTGTTATGTTACTCTTTGCATTCCAATCCAAAGACAGAATAAAAGAGAAGGATTAGATTTGATGTTGATATTTGACAGTGTATTAAGTGAGATAAAAATGGTATATGAACTTGCCTTGAGGTGTTGTTACCTTAACCAAAAAAAAAACTTGCCTAGAGGAGGCAAGAGTGCAAATCTTATTGGTGTATACCACTTTTGATTTACCGCCCTGCAAATACATTAATAAAGTGATTAGTGTTCCTTTTAAAGTAAAGCCTAAGCATTTTTTTTTTTGCACAATCTATGGTTAGGGGTTCGTATCTGCTCTACGAAAGTGTGGGGGAAGTCACAACGCTCACCTACATGGGACTCGAGCCCGGAACCTCCCTCCTAATGAGGGGACACTACAACTGGACTAATCCCAGGGTGTGTAAGCCTAAGCATTTATTCTTCACCCAAATTGAGCGTGTCACATTTTTCTGGATGGACAATGCTTGCTACACTTTCTTTTAAATTACTTTCTTGATGTGAAAGGTATGTGCTGTTGTCCTCACCTAATAAAAAATAAAAAGACAATTGTTTTTTTTTCTTGATAAAAATTTCAGAGAACAGATTCTAAGAGTGGTAGTCCCAATTGCATCATTTCTAAGGTGGATCCATGAAAATTTTCAAACCAAGAGGAAGAGATAGCCCATGATTTGCAAGCCAATATGCCGAGAAAGGACACATGCTGTCAACTAACACTCGTGAGTGGTTGCAGTAGCATTATCCTTCTATGGATTGAGGGCCCAATCAAAAAGAGAGTGAGTGGTAGCATGTTTTCCTTTCATGGATAAGTGCGAATCCATTATCCGAAAATGGTATATCATTCATTACTCACTAGGGACTTGGCTCCAATTATTGGTAATCTGTGTGGATATTAAAAGCGTAGCATAGGAGTTCAAAATATCAGGTCTCCGGGTTTGAGAAATTCCTCCCTGCAAAAGGCATACAAGTGGGTAAAGTTCTTGAACACTCTATCTACCTTACTTGTATCTTTCATGGGAATCAAAATACAGTAGCTATGAATGATGTCTCAAATTTTAAAATCATGGGGATTGTGGCTTTGCTTTTTTGTTTTCGTCCCTCATCTGCAACCAAAATCAAAGAATAGTCACATGCATGTATAACATGATCAAACTTGTCACAAATGTGTAGGCAATGTTAGCGAAGATCCTGATTTTCCCAAGAAGCATGTATACCCCATATGATTTATGATACTTGTTCAGATGATTTCCCTAAGGGTGTATTCGTTTGGAGGGTAAATGGGTGGGAGAAAGTAAAGTAAAGTAAAGTGAAGTGAAGTGAAGTGAAGTGAAGTGAAGTAAAGTAAAAGAAAAGTTTAGTTTATTTGGTTTGAGAGAAAAGTGTTAGGCGAAAGTATAAATTTTTTTCAAAATTACCCCTTCCTCTTTTTAGGAATATAATCATGTAAAAGGGTAGAATAGGAATAGTGAGGTTTTTACTTCACTTTCTCTCACTTTTCCTTCAACTTGATAGAATACATTTTAGGTGAAAGTGAGAGAAAGTGAAACACTATTGAGAAAGTTGAGGTTTCACTTTCTGTCATTTTCCTTCAAACCGAACAACTACTTTCACCCACATTCCACTACTTTCCCTCACTTTCCTTCACTTTCACCTCAAACAAACACACCCTAAGGAAAATAGTTAACGTACCTAGGAAATCCATTTGCAAAACTAAGGCTAGGCCTCATTGGACCATCCCCCCCTTGTCCTCTCTCTCTTAAATACTCACCACAGTTGGTGAATATTTAAGAGGGGGGCATGGAACACTGAAAGTAATTTCCAAACTGATTCTTACCCTAAACTTAGTTCTTACTGTGTGTGTGTGTGTGTTTAGGTGTAACTTTACCTCCTAAACCAAAAAAAAAAAACTACCAAACTTAGTCCCACATCAATCGCCTAGCGATCCCTAACCTTGTCACTACTTAAGGTTCCTCCCTCTCACCAAGAGACATGCCTATTTGGTGAAATGTGTTGGGTTCAACCTTCTATTAGTCTATGTGCGTGTTTCTTTTACCATACTAAAAAAGAAGTAATTTCCAGTTATAAATATGATTTTTTATAAAAAAAAAACTGAAAAAAATGTGTTTTGATTATTCTTTAGAAAAAGAATAACATCAATAAGGTAGCCGTTTAGAGTGTCGGTTACATTGAATGCTTTCAAATCCTCATATTCTTACAGTAAGAAGATGCAGAGGTAAGGATGGTTCATAAAATTATAGGCTTTGGCCTTGGTACGAAAATATAGGTATATTCGTGAAATGTATTGAATAATTCTCTCTATAGCAATTAACATAATTGCATATGATTGATTGCTCTCTCGTTGCGAAGAGTCGAAATTCTTCGTTGGAAAGCAATGGAAGAGGTTTCTAACACAGACATTGCAAAGAAATTATTGAAACGTAGCAAGGGATTGTTGCAGAGTGAGGAGTTGTATCAGGTACTATTCATGTTCTTTAGATTTAATTTCTTCTACTTTATGCCTTTTGGATTCATAATTTCTTGTAATTTGACCTAATATTCACCTCATGATGTGGTAGTATGTCCTGGAGACTAGCGTGTACCCACGAGAACCAGAGCCTCTTAAGGAGATTAGGGATGCTACTGCAAACCACCCAAGGTAGTAGACATATTTTTACCTTAATTAATTATAGCACCAGTTTTGTTACCAAAGATTATAGTTCCGTTCGTCTTTCCTTTCTAATTCTTATCAAAATCATGTAATGAATAGAGTTTAAGATTATGTATTAAGTTAATGAAATAAATTAAGAATTATAATACATTAAGAGCAATCATGAACTATGTATGCTACATGAGTTATCAATGACTTGTGGCTAGGGGTGTTCTCGAGCTGAGCCAAGCTGAGCAGTGGGATGTCCAAACTTGTTATTCAGTAAACAAGCTCGAAAATCAAGCTTGAGCTTGACTTGTTTATTAAATAAACGAGCTCGAGCTTTAACACACGAACTCGAGCCGAGCTCAAGTAGTTCGTGAGCAACTTGATTCATTAGATATAGCTATTTATTAGGTTTAATTTTTTACTTTATTATCCTCGTATAGGTAAAAGAATTACATTGATACCTAAAATTTTAGGAAAATTTTATAATTGTGTAAATGATATTTTTATTATTTAAAATACATTATACATTATTAATCTTATTTTTTATTATTAATCTTTACTAATATATAATAATTATATTTAATTTCAAAATTTTAATGAAGTAAGTATATTTAGATACTAACTTCCAAAAAAAGTATATTTCAATGTTTTAGTAGGTTAATTATATATATAATCAATCTGAGCTTTTAACGAGCTACGTAGGGGTGTGGTCAAGCTTCGCTCATTAACTAAACGAGCTCAAAAATCAAGTTTCAGCTTAGCTTGTTTACTAAATAAACGAGCGAGCTCAGGCTTTTAACGAGTCGAGCTCGAGCTGTTCGCAAACACCTTTGTTTGATAACCACCCCTACGAGTTCGGATGGGCAACAGCGCACGCTGTTGCCCCTTTGTGTCTTACAAAAAGTGGGGCCCATCCTTTTTATGTGGGGTCCAGGCACTGTTGAATGTGGGGGCCACCTCCCCCAACTTGTGGCTATTCTCATTTTACATTGCATCCTGATAAAATATCTAACCTTTCTGTTCAGGGCTTCAATGGGTTTTGCGCCGGATGCAGGTCAGTTAATGGCATTGCTCTTGAACCTAGTGAATGCAAAGAAGACCATAGAGATTGGAGTTTTCACTGGATACTCTCTCCTCCTCACAGCTCTTTCATTACCTGATGACGGCAAGGTATATACATAAATACATTCATCCATCATCGATGTATTTGATTAGTCCGTCGACATAATTTTTATTGTTTAGAACACATTGCTGCAGATTATAGCCGTAGACATGAATCGGGAATCATATGATATAGGATTGCCATTTATACGAAAGGCTGGTGTCGAACACAAAATCGACTTCATTGAGTCTCGTGCTCTTCCAGTTCTTGACAAACTCTTGGAAGATGTAAGCATAAACTCTCTGATCTTGTTTATTTGCTTTCATTTTTATTTACCAAACTCAACTCATTTCTTCATTTTATTTCATGCTTTCTACATTAATTTTCTTCATTTCATTTCAACTCAACTATACTGTTCCACTGCTGTTGTTTTCTGATTCTGTTGCAGCCTGAGAATGAAGGGAGTTTTGACTTTGCTTTTGTTGATGCCGATAAGGATAACTCTTGGAATTATCATGAGAAGCTGATTAAACTGTTGAGGGTTGGGGGGATTGCTGTCTATGATAACACTCTTTGGAAAGGAGCAGTTGCTGTGCCTGAGTCTTTGGTTCCAGAGAGTATGAGATATTTCAGGCATCATCTGATTGAGCTTAACAAATCATTGGCAGCCGATCCTCGCATTCAATTGTCTCTTGTTCCAATGGGCGATGGGGTCACCGTCTGCAGGCGCCTCTACTAATCTCATGCTTTATGTTGTTTCACTTCATTCGCTATCCACAGTTTCACTTCATTCGCTATTGGGGAGTTAGTATCTATTGTAATAAAGTGAAGAGTTACACTGTATCACTCCCGACGTAACTCTATCACAATCTTAGACAGGATATGATTAAAATAGGATAATCTTTGAGATTATCTTTCTATGTTTGGAGTCTTCTGCCTCTTCTATTTAAACGCTTTATGGGGTCATTGTAAGCATTGAAGTTATTCAATAAAATTTCTTTTCTATCATAGTATCAGAACGGGTGATCTACTATCTACTTTGATTTTTTGTTTGATTACGCTTTTTAGACGAGTGGTATTGCCTGACACTCGCTATTGGGTTGAGTCTTCAGAACTTGCATACGATGACCCTCTATCTTAGAGGCGAGACAAGCACTTCTTTGAAGATAGTTGGAGCCTCCTGTTTGTGCAATGGATTATGACAACTCTATCATGGGATTCAACCTAGTTTGAAATCGATATGTTCCACTACAAATCTATACTGTGAGCATGGATTTTAGTACCCACGATTGTTTAGAGATTAGGAGTTGTCACTTATTAATTCTAAGGATAAGTCCCGGATATGGATAAGGTCTAGTGGTCTACATGAGAGTCTAGGTAAGAGGATCGATTAAGTCCCAGATAAGGTATTAGGCACCCTATGACCCCCATTTTATAATGGTTACCTACTCCCTAGGTATAAGCCGAATTAATGTCGAATTTTATTCAAATGCCTAAGTTTTAGAGTATACTAATTCAAGAAAGGAAAAATCTTAACTAGGGTTGAACCCGAGTTGGGTTGTCTACGTACTCACATGAGGTGAGATCAGACCGAGCGTACTTCTGGCACATGAGCCCGTGTCAAGGTTAAGAGAGTGTGCGTGTGTGCACCAGAATGGTTAAGGGTCTAGCTGGGGGTTAAGGGTGTTTGACTGGATTGGTCAAGTGCATGGTCTAGATGGTTTGGGCCCAAAGGCCAAGAGTTGAGCCCGGAGGTCAAGGATTTAGTCCGGTGGACTAAGGCATGGGCCCAGAGGCAAAGGTATGGACTCGGAGGTCGAGGTAAGCCCGGTGGCTAAAGGATTAGTCCGGTAGACTATGGTTGGGCCCGGTAGGCTAAGGTCGAGCTCAGTAGGCCAGGGTTTCGCCCGGTTGGCTAGGGAGATGGACCCAAAGGCCTAAGATTGCTTAACCGGAGTTAAGAGGTGAGTTAATCATTGTTAGGGCTACTAACCATGGTCTACAAGGTCCAAGGTCAGATTTATGGTCCTTCTTACATTTTTTAGGTTTTTAGGATTTTTACCAAGGTTAAATGGTCTAATCATGGTTAAAAGTTAACCGAGGTTAAATTTAACCATAGTTAAGGTTCTGACCTAGTCAGGGGTGGGCCCAGAGAGTGCAGCAGGGCCTAGACTGGCCTCCTATTGGTCTGGGCCTTGCAAGGCCATTGTTATGTTAAAACAATAGGATTGACGGTAGAATAATTACCGTCAATCCCATTTCTTCTTAAAATGGGATTGACGGTAGAAAAACTATTGTCATTGTCACTGTTTTTTAGAATAGTAGCTTTGCAGCCAAAAGGGAGGTCAATGGTGACGCTCAAGGGGTTCTGGACCTAAGAGAGTGTTCAGGGGACTTGTCACAAGTCCTGGGCATGGTCTGGATTGGGCCCACAATGGTCATTTATAGTGAGAAGCAGAATACCCAGAATGTCGGTAAACTGTTTACCGACATTTGGACAGTTTTCATATTTGTTCATTTTAACCATGGTTAAGTTAATTGGGAGGGCCTGGAAGGACCAGGGAGTGAGAGGAGAGGTCTCAGGGGCCTAGGCCAGGCTTGGAATGGACCACAGCCCACCAAATGCAACTTATAGCTACTGCAATGGGAAAGCCCATAAATGACGATACTGTGTTTACTGTCATTTATGGATTTTTCCAGAATTCGAATTTTCCCTCATGGCACTGCACTGCCATGCTACTGGGGGATTCCTCATGGATTGGAAGTTCTCTAGAAGCTTAGGGGAAGGACCTTAAGCACTACTAAGCTTGATAGGCCACATGGACATGGACTCTACCCTTGAGAGGGTCCCCATGCCTACGAGAGAGGCAAGGGGACCTCTGTCCTTGGGTTGATACTGAAATAAAAGTCCCCTGAAGTAGGACCAGAGACTCACAATGCTTTACAAATAGAAAGAGGGGTAGGGGAGAACCATACCCTGCTGGCCTGCCTCCGACAGTGGTGGTGGTGGCGTAGTTCATGGTGGTGGAGGCTTAAGAGGTGCTCAGGGTGCTCAGGAGTAGCTGAAGGCATCCACAAGAGTCTTGGGCTTCGGATTTTTGCAGGGGTTTCTCAGGGAGAGTTGGCATGGGGGAAGAAGCTTGAGGGAGGCTTGGATTTATAGGAGAGGGGTCTAGGGACACGAAGCTGATAAGGACAGGGGTAGGTGGAGGTCTCAGAAGGGAGAGAGGGTGGCCAGAGGTGTGCTTGATGCACTGGGGGGAGCAGGTTTTGCGTAAAACACAAATTTCAGGAATGACGGTAATTCCAGTACCGCCATTCCATCTCAAGGCAAAAAAGATAATGACTGTAGAATAATTACTATCATTTTTGAATTTTTCTAGAAAAAGGTCTGCCTAGAGTTAAATGTTCATGCACGCGATATGGTTTTTACCACAAAAGGAATGTCAGTAATTGGATTACCGACATTTTGAGATTTTTTGAATTTCAGGGCTTGGGCCCCCTCCTAGGACTTTGGCTAGGGTTTGTGGGCCTTGTATGGGCTCAGGGGTATTTGTCTACGGGTTTTAGGCCTTAGGGACCTTGGGTAAGTGTTGCATGGGCCTTGGGTCCATGCCCTAGGTTTG
Organism: Tetracentron sinense; assembly: GCA_015143295.1. Taxonomy (NCBI): domain Eukaryota; kingdom Viridiplantae; phylum Streptophyta; class Magnoliopsida; order Trochodendrales; family Trochodendraceae; genus Tetracentron; species Tetracentron sinense. The sequence continues at coordinate 36,430,021 of CM026565.1, forward strand.
TATGGAATGGGGCTAGGCTAGAGCTAGCTAGGGTTCACCTAGGGCTTAATTAGGATTGACTTAAGGTTTAATTAGGGTTAGACCTAGGATTGACTTAAATTTTAACTAGGGTTAGACCTAGGGTTTGACTAGGGTTTGCCTAGGGTTTGACTGGGGTTATCCTAGGGTTTACCTATGATTTGACTAGGATTTGCCTAGGGTTTGACTGGAGTTGTCCTAGGTTGACTCAGGATTAACCATGCTTAAAGGATTTAACTATGCTTATGGAGGGGTGTAAAAATTGGGTGCTTACATATACTATTTGGTAGGAACTGTACTTAACCTCTTTTTATAATGCTCACAAATTTGATCTTGTTAATCCAGTTGAAGTCTGAATTATCCTTCACAAGGACAATAACTGGTTACACAGATTGTATAAACCAGATTAAGCTATCACTGAACGTGATTACCAAATAGAATTACTCTCTAGGAATGATTGTAGCATAGTTTCAGAATTGGAACTGTATAAATTTTGAAAACCAGATTCTAGGATTTTAGAAATCAGATTCTGGAGCAGTTTATTTGAAAATGGCTCTATCTACTTGCTTTGTTTGGTAAAGGTGCCCACAGGTTGCTGTATTTATACACTAATCAAATTCTATGTTCTATCTCTATTCTGGGTTAATCTAAACAGTACTATGTTTGATTACAGAATGGTTCTCAACTGAAGAGACTATTTCGTCAGACCACTTCTCTATCGGGTGATAGAGAATCAACTAGTCCGATTGGACTTATTGAATTCTATTCCTGAGCAAGGGAAGCCCTATGTTGTATATGAACATTAGATATCCAATCTGAGGATTGGTTATCCTTGATCTAGATCTCTAGACTGAGTCATCTTCAATCTTGAGATGAGCTTCAGATCTCCAAAGGAGGTCTCAATCTTCTTCTCTGGTTCTGATTGTCGTGCCCCAAAATTCCACCTAGGTCATAATAGGACCTTGGGCCGTGACATTTCTTAAGTCTGCTAAATCTCATACATAAAAGGAAATACTAAACATGAATCTTCCCAAAATGACAATAATAAACTTTAATTATATAAAGAAACCATCTTGTGACCAAATCAACATAACCCACCATATAAACAATTGTCTGAAACCCAAATGAAGTGTATACCTAAGCAACACCATCAAAATCTCAAGTATCTAAAATATCTATTACAACCCTAAAACAAGGCTAGTAATAGGAGAACCGGTCGAGGTCCCTCGCTCCTTCAGGAAGCTCACCTTCTTCTTCCTCTTCTATGTACTGCTCCTCAACCCATGGCTCCACCATATGGTCCGGCTCTATACCTGCCAACAATAATAGGTCGACTGAGTATGGAATAGCTCAGTGTATATACAATCCAACTAACAACATGATATCACCTGTATATTATCAATATCATAATTCATGGCATGTTGACATAATCAGAGTTTGGAAAACATATGAGTGTACCATATCATCATCTTGATCCGTGTACTTGTGTGACTCTTGGACTTGAGCATGCGAGATACATGTGCATGATAAACTATGTGTACATGATAAGATGCATGATCACGATAAACCATGTGTACATGATAATATTCATGGTAAGTGCTATGGTCGACAACGCATGATAAGATGGATATCCATGAATAGTTTCATATTCGATAACGCATGATATATAAGATGGATATCCATGACCGTTTCCTAAGATGCAGATCATAGTAAGCGGTATTGTCGTCAACGCATGATAAGATGGATATCCATGAATAGTTCCATATTCGACAGCGCATGATAAGATGGATATCCATGACCGATTTCTATATTCGGCAACGCATGATAAGGGCTTAAGTCAATGCATGATAAGTGGCATGGTCATGATAAACTTGCATGTCCGTGTTCAATGCATGTTCTTGTGAGACTTGTGAACCTGTGGACCTTACTTTTCTTTATCATGCATTGCAATAGGATCAGTATTGAGATCAAACAAATTTTAGAAGTTCACATGTAATGTTAGTTGTTGCAAAATAGGGGTGTCATTGTCAATGGGCTAGGCTGACCCACATCCCGGCCTAGGCCTACGCAATTAAATAGTTGAGCGGGCTTAGGCCTAAGACCTTAGGGCCAGACTCGGTTTACTATACTTTTAATTGGGCTTGGCTTGGCTTGTCTCAGTCTCATTATAAATTATTATTATTATCCACTCATTTTGGTTTGCAATCAATAATCGGGCTTGGCCTGACTAGCATGATTAATAGGCTAGGCCTAGGCCAATCAATCCAACCATTTAATGGGGGTTGCGCCTGCCCTTCAAAGCCCACAAAATAGATGACTCTTTTCTCTCTCTTAAGGCCTTTGGGCCAAGCCAGACCTAATTTTGAAAGTTCATCTTACTTGAGGGTCGGGCCCATTAAACACAATCCAGCCCGGCCCGGCCCAGCCCTCTACTTTATATGGCATATAATATATAATAATAGCTTAAGACTTATAATAACCTTATAAGGCTAAGACTTAGTTGTATGTGTGACAAACTACCATTGTAGTGTAGTCACATTTTTCCATATTTATTTTACTAAAAATTTAATAGAGCTACCGAGCCCTTGCCCTTGAGGATAAGGCTTAGGCTTAGCCCGTCCAGGCCCTTTGAGGGCTAGGGCCTCATATCTATGAATGAGGGCCAAGCCCTAAAGTCCTGCCAAACTGGCCAAATGCATATAAACCAGTGGTGTAACTTGAACGGGCCCAGTCCTACCTAACCCAATTAAATAATGGGTTTAGGATGAGGTTCTCAATTTTTTGGGTTGGACTTGGGTTAAAAATTCTCAACCCTATTTAATGTAGGTATGGGTTTGGTTTGAGGACTCAAGCAAACCGACCCAACTCGAATTTGACTAAATATTCTAATAATATAATTTACTTACTATGTATTATTTTTTTACAAGGAACAATCTTCTTAGGCTTCTCATCCAATGAGGGAATGCGATACGTAAATGAGTTGTTCCATTGGTTAATTAATCTAACCTTAGTTAAGATTATTAGTCTTGGTTAATCATCATAAACTCTATGATTAATCTTCGCAGGCCATATACCCGGCCCTCCACATGTTATACTACACCATCATATATATAGTATCGTATATTATACATAAGATCGATCTATACTACGCCTACACCATCATATATATAGTATTGTATATTATAATTATACTAATTATATATATTTTACATAGTAATATGTAATACTACGCCTTATGTTAGTATTGTGTCAAAATACTTTTATGTTAGTACTGTGGTACACTTAGATATATAATGGTATGATGCCTTATGTCAATATTGTATAAAAATTAGATATGTGCTAATACTATGTCTTACGTTAGTACTATTTCAAAATGTCTTATGCTATCACTATGTCAAAATTAGTATTATAACTTATGCCAACACTTTAATAAAAATTGTATTATACATATCAGATCTATATGTGTCTTATATTAATGTTGCTTCAAAATTGAATGTATGGAAAGGAAAATAATATAGTTAAAACACATAACAAAATATAGAGTATATAATATACAATTACATTATAAAGAATAGTAAAAACATTATATTTTTTTAAAACTTTAAACAAGTATTATACTCCACCACTGAGTAAAAAAATAAAAATAATAATAACTCTATACTATTTTTTGCATTATATCTCGTCTTGAGACTGAATAAGAGAGGAGGATTGATTTCAATTTGGTATCTTATGGTTGTGTATTCGTGTGCATGAGCTCAAAAGTGGTATATGAAACTATCTCGAGGAAGCAGAAGCACAAATTTTCTAGGCATATACTACTTTTGATATACGAACCTGCAAAGACCAAATATAAATGGACTTAGGATCTTCTCTAGCTAGTTGGTGTTGGCGAAGAGACCGCCAACACCAATGAGAAGATGCTACACACTACCTTTTGCAACATTCCCAAGTCTATGCACACAAATCAATGCCTCGATTAGTGTGAAAGGAGTGTGTGACGTCTTCCCATTGGATGTTGGCAGTCTCCTCGCCAACACCAATTAGAGAAGATCCCAAGTATAATAAAGGTGACTCATGTTCCCTTTAAAGCACAGCCTAACATTTTTTTCACCCAAGTAGGGCTAAGGAAGTAAAGAGATATGTGTCACATTTTATGAATAAGTGTGCATCCAGAAAAAATGATATACGGTTAGTTAGGGACTTAGATCCATTTTTATTTGTACTAGCATAAGGGAAGTCATCTACATTCTAATTCATGCTTATTTTTATTATTTAATCAATGATCATGCTATTCTTAGTAAAAAAAAACAATATATCTACTATCAATCCATTCTTGTTCACACTTGCAGTTCAACTTCTTATTCTTAATCAACTTGATATTCATGTTTGTTCTTATTTTACATTAATGATCATGGTATAGTTAACATAGGAGAATATATATACATTCATATTCATCTCCTACTCTTGACTTGAATCAATGATTATGTCATTATCAACCAAATATTATATCTACCTTAACCAAAGAATTCCATGTGAATCAAAAGCTTGTTTTTTACTGTAAATCACTGGATCCATTGAGAAGAACACTTTGATCATAATCTCCTTCCTTTTCCAAAATTTTTCCTTCTTCTCCAAGTCCTTCAAGCAAAAGTTTTCTCAAACTCTAGGTTTTCTTCTCTCTAAAGTTCTAAAGCTCTTAGATTAGGTTTTAAAAAAAAAAACCCTAATCCCACATATTAGGACTTATTTATAGGGTTTGTCTTGAAACATTCCTAGTTTTTCACGAAATCTCAAAATTTCAGACTTTTTTGAATGAAGGCGTTCAAACAGCTTAAGTGATCCGTCGAACGAGATGCCTCTGTTTTAACGGCTGGGATTGGGTCCATTCAGACGAGATTGCATTGGGGAACAGATTCAATTGCTTTCCTGCACAGTCATTCAAACAACTTAATGTCAGTTTGAACGGCTTTGCATTCGGGACTTGAGCAATTGTTCAAACTGAGATGGTTGTTCGAATGGAGTGGAATTTCGTTCAAACAACTCCCTTCGTTCAAACGAGATTGTTTCCATTCGAAAGAAATCCTTTTATTTTTTTACTTTTTCGTTACTTTTAAGTGAACATCGATATCAAACATATAAACATAGAAATGACCAAAAATGAATAAAGGATAACAGGTCTCTACAGATGTAGACCGACCTCCTGTGACTTATAAGGCTCCTTCCTCTTTACTTAAGATAAGCCCTTTTGTACAGATGTGTTGGGTTTAGTCTCATGAGTTTGTGTGTGTGTTGGCTTACTCTATGTGTGTGTTTAAATTAGGAGTGTATCCAAGCCAAGGCAGCTCGAAGGCTCGGCTCGATCAAGCCGAGTTTAAGCTTGAATATTTGGCTCAATCGAACTAAGCCGAGCTATTTTTTTGAACTTTAAATGTGTTCAAGCCGAGTTTGAGCCAAGGCTTATTTGATTCACCTCTGCTCGATTGAGGTTCAAGCTCGGCTCTGCTCGAATATTATTTATAAAATAACATATTTTATTTATAATATAAAATATTAAAACTTTATTTAATCAAGCAGAGCTCGAGCCAAGTCGAGCTTAAAAAAGTTAAAGCCAAGCCGGGCTTGGCTTGAATACACCCCTAGTTTAAATGATTCGTTTCCAAACCAAACCGGGAAACCAAAAAAAAAAAATGGACCCACCAATTGAACTATCCACACTTAGTTGGTGAGCCATGATATGATGGCTAGGGCCCAAATGTAATTGTAAAACCCATTATATAATGAATCTCAAAGCCTGTTAATTTCTACATGTAGCAGATTGGACCTCACCTGGTGGAGTAATGTTGATACATGCATTGCAATGTATATAGTTGGGAAGAAAATAAAATTGCAATCCATATTTGGGATCAAAATTAAACTGAAATCTTTATCTTGTACGCAAAATCATATGGGCATCTATATTTTGATTGCAAAATAAAATTCTCAGGCATTTGACATTCAACACATTGTGGTATTATAAACGTACTTTATGGGATTTCTGTTAAAAATGACGAGAATTGGAGTGGGCGATCGATCCCCACCATGGGCGATCGATCGCCCAAAATGAAATAGTGTTTTTTAGTATGGGCGATCGATCGCCCATGGTGGGGATTGATCACCACAATGCCGTTTCGGTTTTTTTTGAGTTTGTGAACTCCTTTTATGAGATCTATGCTTGGGGGTATAAAAGGGAATTTTATAACCTAGGGTTTGTATGCTTTATTTATGCTTGTGAGAGCTTGAGATCTGTAAAGGGGAGACCATTAGAGAGTGAGAGAACTCTTGTAAGTACTCCGTATTGATTCTCATAGTGAAAAGCTCCGATCACCATCGCCCGTGAATGTAGGCATTAAGGCCGAACCACGTATATCTTGTCTTGTGTGATTGTATCCTCTTGTGGTTTATTTTTCCTTGCGTTGGCTTGCTATTTCTTGTTCTCACTAGATCCTTAGGGGTTATTTCCGCAACAAAATGGTATTAGAGATTTGGGTTGTCGATAAAAGGGATGGCTCCAAAATTGTCAAAGGTTTCGAATGCGAAGTTCGAGGTGGAGAAGTTTGACGGGAAGAATAATTTTGGGATTTGGCAAGTCCAAGTGAAGGATGTTTTAATCCAACAGGGTTTACATAAAGCCTTGAAAAGCGTGAAGGGTAAACTGGAAGACATGATGGATGAAAATTGAAAGGATTTCAATTTACAAGCATGTAGTACCATTCGGTTGTGTTTAGGGAATGAGATAATGTACAATGTGATGTATGAGAAGTCGGATGTTTTGATCTGGTCAAAGCTTGAAAGTCTCTACATGACGAAGTCTCTCACCAACCGCTTATATCTGAAGAAGCAATTGTATACTTTTCGGATGAAGGAAGGTACATCAATGCATGATCATCTTAACGATTTTAGTAAAATTATCTCTGAACTACTAAATATAGATATAGAGATTGATGAAGAAGATAAAACCCTTTTACTTTTGTGTTTTCTCCCTGATTCGTATGACCATTTAGTTACTACTTTGTTATACGGGAAGGACATCATCGATTATGATGACGCTACAGCAGCGCTTATTTCCAATGAATTTAGGAAGAAGGCTCCTGGTAGCAATTCTCAGGCAAATGGCCTGTTTGTTAGGAGAATGACAAAAAATAAGAAATTTAGTAAGGGAAGGGGTAGATCTAAATCAAGGAGTCAGAAAGACTCAGTATGTTACTTTTGTCACAAGAAGGGGCACTTAAGACTTACTGCCCGAAATTGAAAAATAAGGATGATAGAAATAAGGGTACAACTTCTGACACAGCAGGTGTGGCAGAAAATAACTCAAATGATGCTGCAAATGTTTTGTCAATAACATCATGGGGTAGGCATACTTCAAATGAATGGATTTTGGATTCAGGTTATTCTTACTACATGTGTCCTACGAAGGACTTGTTTACGACCTATACAGGTATAAATGGTGGTACTATTTTGATGGGTAATAATATGACTTGTAAAGTAGTGGGGATAGAGACAATTAAAATCAAGATGCATGATGGAATTGTAAGGATTTTGACAGATGTCAGACATGTTCTGGATTTGAAGAAGAACTTAATTTCTTTAGGTGCCTTAGACTCCAATGGTTGCAAAGTTGTAATGGAAGATGAGGTTATGAAGGTAGTCAAGGGTGCATTGGTGGTGATGAAAGGTAACAAGTCAGGAAATTTGTATTTTCTATCAGGAAGTACGATAACAGGTAGTGCAGTAGTGTCTACTTCAGGAGATAATGATTCGGTATTCACACATTTATGGCATATGCAATTGGGGCATATGAGTGAGAAGGGATTGATTGAATTGAGTAAGAGAGGCATGTTTGGTGAGGTGAAGACCGGGAAGCTGAATTTCTATGAGCATCGTATTTTCGGCAAGCAGTGTCGGATAAAGTTCAGTACAGCTATTCGGTGCACAAAAGGCACTCTGGATTACATTCATTCGGATGTATGGGGTCCTCGTAAGTAGCTTCGAAAGGGGGACCCAGGCATTTTGTTTCCTTTGTCGATGACTTCTCGCGCAAGGTATTGATATATACTTTGAAGAGTAAGGTTGAAGTGTTCGATACATTTAAGAAGTGGAAGGCAATGGTTGAAAATCAGACTGGAAAGAAGATTAAGGGATTGAGAACAGATAATGGGGGTGAGTAAAAGTACACACCATTCTTGAAGTTTTGTGAAGATGAAGGAATTTTCAAGCATTTTACAATAAAGGAAACACCACAGCAAAATAGGGTAGCAGAAAGGATGAATCGTACCCTATTGGAGAGAGTGAGATGTATGTTATCCAACGTCGAGTTGGGTAAAGAGTTTTGGGCGGAAGCCGTCAACACAGCTTGTTTTCTTGTGAAAAAATCACCGTCTACAATGATATATTGCAAGACTCCTCATGAGGTTTGGTCGAGTGAATCAGCTGATTACAAGTCACTTAGAGTTTTTGGATGTCCTGCTTAATTCCATGTCAGGGAAGGTATGATTGATCTAATAACTAAGAATGCGATTTTTCTGGGTTATGCAAGTGGAGTTAAGGGATACAGATTATAGTGTCCAGAATTGCATAAATTTGTAGTTAGCAGGGATGTTACCTTTGATAAATCTGCTATGCAAACTTCTAGCAAGCAGAGGCAGTACAGGAGGAGAGTATTGATGATTCAGTTCAGGTGGAGATAGACTCTCAAGAACCATCAATGGCGGTTGATGAAAAGAATGCTCTAGGTAAGGGAGATTCTGAACAGTAGCAACAACAACAGCAGCAGAAACAATCCTTAACAGGTGGCAAAACCAAAAGGGCACTTAAGGCACCGGTTCGATATGGGTTCGAAGATCTAGTAGCCTATGCACTTACTATCGAAGAAGATGAGCTAGATATCTTCTAGGAGGCGGTGAATGATGATCATTGCAAGGAATGGAAGAAGGTCATGGATGACGAGATGAATTCTCTTCATAAGAACCAGACTTGGGAACTTATTGAGTTGCCTAAAGGAAAGCGTACAATTGGGTGCAAGTAAGTTTATGCTATAAAGGAAGGGTCTCCGGGATCAAGTGATGTAAGATACAAGGCACGGTTCGTAGCCAAGGGCTATGCATAAAGGGAAGGTGTGGACTATAATGAGGTATTTTCACTAGTTGTAAAACATACCTCAATCCGTGTTCTATTAGATATGGTGGCACAGTTTGATCTAGAGCTGGAACAGCTTGATGTCGAGACTACATTTCTACATGGTGATTTGAAAGTGGAGATTTTCATGAGTCGGCCTGAGGGGTTCAAGGTTGCTGGGAAGGAAAGCAGAGTGTGCAAATTGAAGAAGTCATTGTACGGGTTGAAACAGTCGCCAAGACAGTGGTACAAGAGATTTGACACTTTTATGTTGGGACAGAGCTACACCAGAAATGAGTATGACCATTGTGTTTATTTCAGAAAGCTTTCTGATGGGTCATTAATTTATTTACTCTTATATGTTGATGATATGCTGATTGCTGCTAAGAGAATGAATGAGATCAACAAATTAAAAGCTCAACTCTGTAGAGAGTTTGAGATGAAAGACTTTGGTGGAGTTAAGAAGATTCTTAGGATGAAGATTCAGAGAAAGAGGAAGAAAGGGCGATTGTGTTTGTCACAGAGGAAGTACCTTGAAAATGTGATTTCCAGATTTGGGATGGAGAACTCGAAGTCAGTGAGTACTCCATTAGCTGCTCATTTCAGACTCTCAGCTAATCAGTCTCCAAAGAATGATGAAGAACGTGAGTATATGTCGCATGTTCCTTATGCGAGTGCAGTTGGCAGCGTGATGTATGCAATGGTGTGCACTTGCTTGGACATCTCACAGGCAGTCAGTGTGGTTAGCAGATTTATGGCAAATTCGGGAAAAAAGCATTGGCAGGCCATGAAGTGGTTGTTGAGATACCTACAGGGTACGTTGAATATTTGTTTGGTGTATGAAGGGGACAAGGCTTTGGAGTCTCATGTCAAAGGTTATGTTGATTCAGATTATGTAGCAGATCTAGATAACAGGAAGTCTACTACTGAGTTGGTTTTCACACTAGCTCATGGGCCTATTAGTTGGAGGGCTATGTTACAACTGATGGTTGCTCTGTCTACTACGGAGGCAGAGTATATGGCGGTAACTGAAGCCGTGAATGAGACGTTATGGCTCCGGGGATTATTAGGTGATTTGGGGATAATACATAAACAAGTTGATGTGTTCTATAATAGTCAAAGCGTCATTCACTTGACGAAGAACCAAGTTCATCATGCGAGGACCAAACATATTAATGTGAGGTTTCATTTTATCCGGGGGATTATCAGCGATGGGGAGATTTATTTGCAGAAAGTTGGCACCAAGGATAATCCAGCAGATATGTTGACCAAGACAGTTACAGTGATCAAGTTCAAGCATTGGTTGGACTTGATCAATATTCTGCGAGTTTGAGCGCCCTCGGGGTGCGTTGGAGATGGTGATCAGATGGAACCTTGTTAGGTGTAACTCAAATTCTCGTCATGGTGGAGAATTGTTTAAAATGACGAGAATTGGAGTGGGTGATCGATCCCCATCATGGGCGATCGATCGCCCATGGTGGGGATCGATCGCCACAATGCCGTTTTGGTTTTTTTTGAATTTGTGAACTCCTTTTATGAGATCTATGTTTGGGGGTATAAAAAGAGATTTTATAACCTAGGGTTTGTATGCTTTGTTTATGCTTGTGAGAGCTTGAGATCGGTAAAGGGGAGGCCATTAGAGAGTAAGAGAACTCTTGTAAGTACTCTGTGTTGATTTTCATAGTGAAAAGCTCCGATCACCATCGCCCGTGGACGTAGGCATTTAGGCCGAACCACGTATATCTTGTCTTGTGTGATTGCATCATCTTGTGGTTTATTTTTCCTTGCTTTGATTTGTTATTTCTTGTTCTCACTAGATCCTTAGGGGTTATTTCCGCAACAATTTCTTCACCATTGAATATTCTCACATCCCCAATATTTCTGTAATGCCTTTGTCTTCTGCTTCCAATGCCTATGGAGAATGATATTGGATTAGCGATCTACCAGACGTTACTTGGAAGATATGTTCAGCATCTTAGATGGGCCAGTCAATTTCATAGCAATATGAGAATGAGAGCACTTTCATTCATAAAGGCAAAGCAAATTAAGTGAGACTGGGGTTGTAAATGGAGCGAATTCAAAGAGGATAGAAGTTCTAGATCCAATTCGACGCAATATCCGAGGCTCTAGATCCACCAACCTCTGTGTTGTCTGCAAGACTTTCCTAGACTTTTGAGGACTGTCGAATTATTCAATCCTTATTGAGAGGATTTCAAATCTTCATTTGATGAGCAAGATCCATCAACGGATGAAGAGTTGTGGGAATCCTAAATAGGAAGAAGCTGACCCTAACCAATATAATAAGGTGACAGTATTAGATATCTCTAATACAAAGTAGTGTCTGGGTCTCCTTTTGGAACAAAAATAGGGTGGTGGCTAAGAGTTTAATTGTGATAAATGTCCCTTTTTTTTAGTATGGTAATTAGAAGTTTGCACTAAAAAGTGATATTAGTAACCGCCAAAAAAAAAAAAAAGAGTGAAATTCGTAAAGTCATTTTATTTTGTTAAAAATTACAATCACAGTTGTGGCAAAATTTCCCAAAAAGGTGGCTAAAAGAAGAAGAAAAAACAGTATGAGTTAGCAATATAAAGCCTAAGCAAATCGTTATCCAGCCCTAAGAAGTGATAAAAACATATATATATATCGTTAACCTTTACCTCGTCTTGTACCTCGGGCGAGGCAAGGTCAAAAGTTGAAAGATATATTCGATAGAGAAGCATATTGATTTGGTTTTGGCTTGAAGAAGGCATGTCGGATTCACGCGTATGTTGATTGTGCGATCAATGGAAGCACAGTCAGATGGAGGAGCCATTTGGGGTGAACGCGAACGCGTGGTTCAATTCATTTGGTCGGTGAAATGTTAATAGTGTTCACGTGGAGAATGCATGATCATGGTCCAACTGGTATCCCCGGTGAGGTGCTAGCAGTGGTAGAGGCGGTGGGACGATGAGTGCGGCAGAAGGTCATTCAATAAAACCTTTTTTTTTTTGGTTGAGATTCGATAAAACTAGGTGGGTAAGTTGAGAAGAGAGAATTTTTTTTTTTTTTTTTTTAGGGAAATGCTATTGAGACCGCAAATGGCCGAGACCATACCGAGACTGTGCATGTGATGAGCGGATCTCGAAAAAATAAAATCAGATTTATGAAAATTTTGAGATCCACTCATCACATGAGCCGTCTCAGTGTGGTCTTGACCCTTTGCAGTCTCAGTAGCAAAGTCCTTTTCTGATAGAAGGTAATTTTGAAAAGTAAAAAGTTGGTTGACATTAGCTTTTGTTGCTTTTATTTTATCATTCAGTAATAAATATATGGAGCACACAGCTGTTTGTGCTTAAGAGGGTTGGCCCACTATCAACAACGCCATATTAACAAGAAGGACTTTGCTACCGAGACCCCTTAGGGCGAGACCAAGCTCTTAGAGTATGGGATTTTTTTTTTTTTGGTAAACTCAATCATACCACAAGCCAATTTCACATGGTAAGTCATTTCACATGGTAGGCCCACCTAAATTCCCGTACTCTTAGAGCACGATTTTGGGGCTCCTAAGGGGTCTCACAAGCTTTATCTTATTAACAAAGGATGGGCCCCACATATGGTAAGGCACAAATTGGCTTTGCAGTGCAACAGCATATGCTGTTGCCCATCGGTAGCTGATTTGTTTTTTTAATTTTATTTTATTTAACAAGGTATCATTTGTCCAAGGCTGGTAGAGACTAGGACAATGAAATATCAACCCCCTCTCCACCAAAACCGATACAAGACGTCCTGCCGGACAGGAGCAATCAAGGAGGCGTGAGGATTTGCTCTCTGCTTCGGAGTCCGGATCTTTTGTAGATACCTGTCCGATCAAATTTGGAAGAACGCAATGACAATAAAGATAGAAAATCTTTGAAAATGAAAATCATAAGTGAATACGTGTCGCACACTCCTTAATTTTATAAGAATCCTAGTAGAGGTCTCTACACAAAAGATACCAACTCGCAGTTTCGGATCCGGGCTAAAAATGATCACTTCCTTTTGTTATATAAAGAAGGGAAGCATATGTTTCAGGTCTCCGGTTTTGAGAAATTCTTGCCCACGCCCCAAGAAGGTATGGTACTTTTTTTTTTTTTTGGTCACTAAGAAGGTATGGTACTTGAACACTCAATTTGGGTTATTCCTTACTTTTGGTATTTCATGGTAGAACGATCCTCTAATCAAAATACAGTAGCTATGAATATTGTCTCAAATTTTAAAATCATGGGGTTTTGGGCTTTGCTGTTTTTGTTTTGATCCATCATCTGCAATCAAAATCAAAGAATACACACATGTATAACATGATCAAACCTGTCACGAATGTGTATTCAATGTTGGCGATGATCCTGATTTTCCCAATCAGCTTATACCCATTCGATTTATGATATTTGTTCAGATTATAATTGGAATACCCGATCGATTATATTATTGGTATATCCACTTTTGAGAATGTTGAATCTCAATTTCACTCGATTCTTTTGGTTTTTTCCTCTTGTAGAGATAATTTCCAGTTAGAAAAATGATAACTGAAAAAATTGTGTTTTGATGGACTTAGCAATTGTGTTTCTTCCGAGTCTGCCTCCAGTCTACTTTGGAGAACTCGCGGATAACAAAAATTTAGGCCACATAAAGGATAAAGTTTATGGGGTTAACTTCATTGAGATGACATAAAACGATTGTAAAATATAAAATTTATGGTTTGTTTTGAAATTTGCAAAGCGGTATCGGCATTGAATTGTATCAACACTGGTAGTATGATGATGAATGGAGGACTGGGAAATCATAATTTGGTTTAAGCTATACTCTCTGGGGAATGACATCATGACCGTAATGGTTAGAGCCCGCTCCGACAATGCTGGGCCCTTAAGAATCCATTAGCTTAGAATGCTTTTGATCCTACCCTTGTGTCAATCAGTTAACCTTTAAAGTGACCCCTACTATGAATCAATTTGCCAAATAAAAAACATGGTGAGAGAATAGGACTGAATACTGACATTTATGGTTGATGACCATAATTCTATAACCTGTGAGGTAGAGAAATGGATGTTGTAAAGAAACTAAGCTATTCTAATTGCTTGTAATAGCTAGTCCAAGATGAAACATGACTTGGAAACCATTATTATTTCGAAGAACAATAACAACGTCAATTAGGTAGTTGTTTAGGGTGTCGGTTACATCGAAGCTTTTAAATCCTCAAATTCTTACAGTATGAAGATGCAGAGGTAAGGATGGCGATTTGTCTTTTCATAAAAATATTGACTTTGGGTAACAAACGATGGCTTGCCTTTGTACGAAAATAGAGGTATATTCGTAAAATTAATTGAATAATTCTCCTTATAGCATTTACCATAAATTTTATATGATCGGTTTCTCTCTCAGTGCGAAGAGTCAAAATTCTTCATTGGAAAGCAATGGAAGAGGTTTCTAACACAGACACTGCAAAGAAAGTATTGAAACCTAGCAAGGGATTGTTGCAGAGTGAGGAGTTGTATCAGGTACTATCCATGCTCTTTAGATTATCTTCTACTTTATGCCTTTTGGATTCATAATTTCTTGTAACTTCACCTAATATTCAACTCATGTGGTAGTATGTCCTGGAGACTAGTGTGTACCCACGAGAACCAGAGCCTCTCAAGGAGCTTAGGGATGCTACTGCAAACCACCCAAGGTAATAGGCATATTACCTTATATAGCACTAGTTTTCCTTTCTAATTCTTATCAAAATCATGTAATGAGTAGAGTTTAAGATGATGGGTAGCAGCACAATGTATTAAGCTAATCAAATAAAGAATCATAAAACATTAATAGCAATCATGAACTATGCTACATGAATTATCTCAGACTTGTGGCTATTCTCATTTTACATTGCATCCTGAAAAATATCTAACCTTGCTGTTCAGGGCCTCAATGGCTACTGCACCCGATGCAGGTCAGTTAATGGCATTGCTCTTGAAGCTAGTGAATGCAAAGAAGACGATAGAGATTGGAGTTTTCACTGGATACTCTCTCCTCCTCACAGCTCTTTCATTACCTGATGACGGCAAGGTATATACATCCATCCATCATCAATATATTTGATATATCCATCAACATAACTGTTTATGGTTGAGAACACATTGCTGCAGATTATAGCCATAGACATAAATCGGGAAACATATGATATAGGATTGCCATTTATGCGAAAAGCTGGTGTTGAACACAAAATCGACTTCATTGAGTCTCATGCTCTTCCGGTTCTTGACAAACTCTTGGAAGATGTAAGCATAAACTCTCTGATCTTTTTTTTACCAAATTCAACTATTTTATTTCATGCTTTCTCCATTTTGTTTTCTGATTCTATTGCAGCGGGAAAATGAGGGGAGTTTTGACTTTGCCTTTGTTGATGCCGATAAGGATAACTATTGGAATTATCATGAGAGACTGATGAGACTGTTGAGAGTTGGGGGGATTGTTGTCTATGATAACACTCTCTGGGGAGGAACAGTTGTGGTGCCTGATGAGTCTTTGGTTCCAGAGGGTATGAGATTCTCCAGGCATCATACTATTGAGCTCAACAAATCATTGGCAGCTGACCCTCGCATTCAATCGTCTCTTATTCCAATGGGTGATGGGGTCACAGTCTGCAGACGCCTCTACTGATCTCATGCTTTTTGCTGTTTCAGTCCTCCACAGCTCATGCTTTTTTCTGTTTCAGTCCTCCACAGTTTCACTTTGTTCGCTATGTAATATGACATTAAGCTTGAACTTAAGGCTCTGGAATAATTATACTGTATCTTCTTCGACTTTTTTTTTCTTTTGGTAACACAAATCAACACACACACAACACACGCACGTACACAGCCTTACAATCTCAACTCAAGCCTTTAACCATATCCACCCCTCAAAAAAGAGGGGTGAGGTGGGAGTATTTAAGGAGAAGGCCCTACCATCGTTAGTCGATGTGGGATTATGGGCATTGGGGGAAGCTATCAGCTTTTTTCTTTTGGTAACACAAATCAACACACACAACACATCTTCTTCGACTTGGAAAGCAATTAATCTACATATTACATGTTATATGATTAAGTTTTGGCCTAGCTGCAGTCTCCCTGCATGTGCATTGACAGTGTTGGACTTTCTTTCTCGAGTATGAGATTGTGTTTTTCATTTTTTGTTTGTAGGCAAGCGGGTTGAAGATAGTTTTCAAGCCCATGTTTGGTCATACTTGAATCAGCATCTGAAATGTTCAAAAAGTTGGTGCAGGATTTAGATAGAAATTCACAATGGTTTTTTGAACTTTCAACGTTCGACTGAGAGCCTTCTAGCCTCAGCTCGGAAAAGAAAAACGGGCAATGATAATAATTTTTTTTTAAAATGTGGATTCAGAAAAGAAAATGCATTCAGTTTGGACTATAATATGCCAACAAATTCCCCCTACTTCTTGGAGCAAACACGACCTTTGGTATTTGGCATCGTTCCAAATTAGAAACTGATTCTAAAAAGGGATAACTCACGAATAGGATTCTTTCTTTAATGCTTGATTTTTTAATTTATCAGGCTTGAAAGAAATCATTTCATTACGTGGATCTAATGTTTTTTTTGTTCATTTAAATATGTTCCGATTGCGAAAGAAAAGCCTCATAACAAATGCGTTCCTAGAAACGGAACAAGAAATCGTTTCGCGGAACAATACCAAACACCAAACACCAGATTTGACAAGAATTAGAGGGTGCACTAGAAGGTGTCGTAGAGCCCAGTAAGTGAGAAAACAAAGGGGAGTCATAACAAACCTTGACCTAGTTATTGATAGAGAAACAGATCCTATTGAGAATTCTTGGATGATTTACCGACCCCATAAAGAGTTAAATAAAAATTACATCATCTCAAGATAGAACTTCTATAAAATTTAATCCTAATCAAATCAAACTAAATGATCTTAATTTTTTTCAAATTCAAATCTACCTAATATGAGATGACCTTATTACACAATATGTAAAACCAAAAAAAAATATTACCCCCAATGACCTTATTCACCAACCTATACTTGGTTTTTAAGGAAAAAAAAAATCTCCTTCCCTTATAATTTTTCTAAATACATTAAGGATGAGTGGAATCTTACGGGTGGGTGAATCTTAACATAGTTAAAGGGGTGTCTCAAAAGGCACATGTGGTGACCTCCGGGTAAATCCGGTTATAACAGTAGAAGATTTGGTTCCTTGTCTATATTTCGATCAATTCCTAGAGACTAGGAAGCACGGGTACAATAATATTTAGACACGACACGACGATATGGGTACGGTGATACGGCAGAAATTATGAAAAACAACTAAATTTTACCTTAAAATAACGTATCTGATATGTATCCGATACTACGATACAGGTACGGTGATACGGTACGTTTCCTTTTTCAAAGTATCCGTGCCTCCTTGCCTAGAGCCCTAGCGTTGACCCTTGGATTTTCCATTTTTTGTTTCCAACAAACGCATCAACCTTCAAACCCTATAATCAGTTCTCGCAGTGGATCTCAAAGTAAAGTATTGAGAAATTGCTTGTAGTGTTATTTCTCATCTTCAATTGATTGGAAAATAAAAATTTAAAATTCATGATGTAGAGAATGGCAGAAACAAGGGATAACGATGCATACGAAGAAGAGCTACTCGACTACGAAGAGGACGAAGACAAGGCCATTGATTCTATTGGACCTAAAGCTTCCATTGAAGCTGTGAAGAAGTATGTTTCGTGTTTTTCTTTTGATAACAAATGAAAATTTTGTGCTTTTGTTTCTCTCTGTGAAGAAGTATGATATTTACTCTTTTGAATTTGATTGATTGTGTGATTTTCTGGTTTATTGGTAATCATTTAGATTGTCTTTGCCAAATTGGAATATGCATACATCTCTTGCTTACATTTTTTCGGTATCTTTCGAATTTTAGAGGGCTTGATATATTTTTATCTTGTATTGTAGGGGTTACGTTGGAATTCACAGTTCTGGATTCAGAGATTTTCTTTTGAAGCCCGAGCTTCTTCGGGCTATTGTTGATTCAGGATTTGAGCATCCTTCAGAAGGCAAGTTCTTAACTTGTTTCTATCATTCTGAAAAAGAAAGAAACCCCAGAAATTCTAACTTGCTTGAAGCTACTATTCACAACATTTATGTAAATGGCATATTATGTTGAGTTCTTTTATCACTTCATTATGGATAATAATCTATTTCCGACTATGAGCTCATCATGCATTCGGATCTAGTTTACCCTTTAAGAAACAGAAAAATACAAGTAAAACTGAATTGGCACTAGAAGCTATGTCTATATCCAAATCCTAACTGCATCTTATCATCCCCTTTTTTTAATGGGTAATGTCTTCTAATATCTTTTAGTGACATTCAAGCTCATTCACAGTTACCACTTACTATTACACATTTGGCAGGAAAGCTTCATGGCCATTGTCGATCCACTTTAGGTCTATAGTCTATACACGTTGAAAGTTATATGTTGTTCAAATGGTGTTATTTGTAAGAATTGAAATCTACTGATGGTGGTTTATTCGTTAATTGTTAATTCATGGAAGGTTACTAATTTAATCTATTTGGAAATATGAGGCTACTGAAGATTACTTGTTCAGATACTCATCATTAATTTTTATTTTTTTTTGAATTTCATCTCAATATTGGATTGTTATTTTGTGCATTTACAAGTTAATTCCACATGAAAGGGATGACACCTTAGTTATTTTATTTGTTGACTTCCAGGTAATACACTACCCCCACGCTTCTGATTTTGGAGAACATTGGTTGGTAAAAATTTCCATTAAAAGGGTCTGGAAGGTCATTCCTTTCTTACTGAGGTTCCTCTGCCCCAATTTTGCTTGGTTTTCTCCCAGTGCAACATGAATGCATTCCTCAAGCTATATTGGGGATGGATGTCATCTGTCAAGCAAAGTCCGGGATGGGAAAAACTGCTGTTTTCGTTCTCTCAACCCTGCAGCAAATTGAGCCAGTTGCAGGTCAAGTTGCTGCGCTTGTTTTATGCCACACACGAGAGTTAGCCTACCAGGTCAATTCTCTCACACTTTTAATTTTTGTTTTAGTAACAATCTTCTGGAACAAACAAATACAGTTCTTTCATTCTTTCTATGGAGAGCTATGAATGCCTATATGAACTTTCTATTTACACTTAGCATTTTGCAGATTTGCCACGAGTTTGAGCGGTTCAGCACCTATTTACCTGACAGTAAGGTTGCTGTATTCTATGGTGGCGTCCACGTCAAGATTCACAAGGAGTTACTCAAGAACGAGTGCCCTCATATTGTCGTTGGAACACCTGGGAGGATACTGTCCCTAGCAAGAGACAAAGACCTTGTATTGAAGAATGTGAGGCATTTTGTTCTTGATGAATGTGACAAAATGCTTGAGTCACTTGGTAACTTTTTTTCTATTAAAGTCGCTTTGTCCTGTGATCTACAGTTTCCCTTGAATGCTTATATCTGTGCGCGTACCTGTTAATTTCCAATATATTTGCTTCATATTTTCTCATTCACAACTATGTATATTCTGTAGACATGCGGAGAGATGTACAGGAGATTTTCAAGATGACTCCTCTTGATAAGCAAGTTATGATGTTTTCTGCAACATTGAGCAAGGAGATTCGCCCTGTTTGCAAGAGATTTATGCAAGATGTAATGTCCTGTGGTCAATCCACCTCAAGTTTAGAAATCGTCATTATAGCTCCAGCTTAGATGCTTCAACAATAAAGACCTTGATGGTGTCAACAATGCCATGCTTGACTTGCGCATGATGTGTTCTAGCTAGCTTTTGAAGCTCTTGAGATATTGTTATTCTTAAAGGAGATTTAGTGTAGCAGTGCCAGGGGTGCATAGGAAGCACAGATCGGATCCCTGTTATACAACAGATTGTAGGGAATAGCTGTCTTAGGCTTGTTATGTTTCATAGTATGTGCTTTTGGAGTCCTTGTCAACTGCACTATGTGTTTGTTGTCCATGTTCTCTTCATGCCATTGTTATTTGTACATTAGTTTAGCGGAGAGGGTTTGAGATGGAGTTCGTCAGTTGCTTAGCAGTATGAGATTAACCAGTGGGAATAATCATGATTCCGTAAGAAGGCTAACAATAGCATTGTAAATCAGATGGACTGGAATCTTAGGGTTCTTGGAGTTGTTCGTGCATCATTCATTTGGTTCTGGACTCAATTAGCTTGAAGGACACACACCTAATCTGCTTTAATCTGATATATGTTCCCTTTCAGCCGATGGAAATTTATGTGGATGATGAGGCGAAGTTAACACTACATGGACTTGTGCAGGTATCATTTAATATTTGTTAGTCAGGAATTGGTTCTTATTTTGTAACAGGTCGATGTTTCTCCTCACCATGTTTCTTTATTCGTGGCAGCATTACATTAAACTGACTGAGTTGGAAAAAAATCGCAAGTTGAATGATCTCCTGGATGCCTTGGACTTCAATCAAGTGGTGATCTTCGTCAAAAGTGTCAGTAGAGCAGCCGAGCTGAACAAGTTACTAATGGATTGCAACTTCCCATCTATTTGCATCCATTCTGGAATTTCACAGGAAGAAAGGTTAAAATTCATAACCACTCTGTTTATTTTTGCTTTGTGTTTTTTCATTTGAATTCTTGGCTTTTCTGGTGTCTGATTTACTGTTGATGAATATTGCACAATATGTGCATGTATTATGTATTGCTTGTTAAATTATAGATGGCACAGAAAATCTGTCGCAAAATTTATGGACTTCCATTAGTAGGTCGAGGGATGAAGTGGAGGGATTTGGTTTTTGCACCTGTAAAATGATAATGGTAGGTTCAAAACTTCAATTTTGGAGCTATCTGGAGAAAAAGGGAATAAGAAGATAAACGAGCACCTATCTGGAAAACAAGATTATCGTCTCATTTGTTAAACTAAATAGTTATTCCAGTTGCTTATGGAAGTATTAAAAGTGTGCTGAAAGCACGGATTTTTTTCTCTCCTTTTTTTTCTCTTTTTTATTTTTATTGTTTGGAAGCGGTGTGTCCTGTGTACAGGTTGACGCGGTACAAGGGTTTCAAGGAGGGGCATAAAAGGATTCTTGTGGCAACAGACTTGGTTGGCAGAGGAATAGACATTGAACGTGTGAACATTGTGATCAACTATGACATGCCCGATTCTGCTGACACTTACTTACACAGGGTCTGTTCATCCTTTTTTTTCCTCACTTTATTCCTAAATACTCTTTTAAGACAGAAATGTCATTATGATGCTGGATTTATCCAACGATTTACTAGTCTTCTTTTGCAGGTAGGCAGGGCCGGTCGGTTTGGTACCAAAGGACTTGCAATCACATTTGTGTCATCTGCTTCTGACTCCGATGTTCTTAATCAGGTTTGCTGTGCTCTTCTGTTATTCTTGATTTCTGCAAGTGATTTGCTTATATCCTGCATGTGTATGTATAAATTACGTATTTGCATTTCTGGTCTTGCTTTATGTGTTGTATTCAGGTTCAAGAGAGGTTTGAGGTGGACATAAAAGAGCTTCCGGAGCAAATTGATACTTCCACATACAGTACGTTCTTTGCTTTTATGATATGCTCCTCATTTTTTATACTTTCTGTTTCCTCTCTAGATCATGGATTTGAGTCTAGTCTTTGTACTCAATGTGACATAAAACATGTCTGACATGCTTCCAGTTGTGAGAGTAATGTACTAGACAGTCTAGACTCATAATTATATACCAGAACAGATACTTTTTAGTTGACACCAAATATTCTTTTACTAGCATTGTACCTAAAGTGTATGTTGAATTGCGATGGGAAGTCCCACCCAACTTTGGAGCCAACATATGAGGGTATATTTAGTACTGTGCTTTGAGCGAATTGAATGTTTGTAATAAATTATATCCTTTTTTTTTCTTTCTTAAAACTGAACTGAGGTCAATCATCCTATATGGCCACTGAAGACCTAAACATTCATCTGGCCCACAGCTTATTGATCCGGCTTGCTCAATCAGTCAAGCACCTCTAGTATATTCCAGGTATCCTTAATGTTAGAAATCATACTTCATGCCTTTCTATATAAGAACCTTTATCCAACCATTAATTTCTCTTTTAAGTTTGTTTTTCTACTAAGGCTTCCAACTTCCAAGTTCTTGCTCCGCCTTTGGGTTGACAAGTTAGGAGGTTTTCTCGTGAATACTTCTCTCTTCGAAAAACCCGCCCAGCTCAGATGAAATGTTGGATGCACTTAAAAAGGATCCAGAACCTATTTTGCCCTATATTTTAAAGGAGTAACAAGACAGAAAAAATCTGCTCAATCAGTCCAGCACCTCTAGTATATTCCATGTATCCTTTATGTTAGAAATCATACTTCATGCCTTTCTATATTAGAACCTTTATCCAACCATTACTTTCTCTTTTAAGTTTGTTTTTCTACAAAGGCTTCCAAGTTCTTGCTCTGCCTTTGGGTTGACAAGTTAGGAATTGATTCTAGGGATGTAGCTCTCTCTTTCCCTTCCTTTATATAGAATATTGCTTTACCAATCAAAAAAAAAAGTTAGGAATTGATTAGTCTGATTTTCAAGCTGTGCGCCCCAACCATAAAGAGCTTGCTGACTATTTTTTTTCGAGTTCAGATTGAGTTGTTTGGGCACAAGCTTTCTTTGATGTTCCTTTGATGGACACATAGAATGTCACCCTATATTGCTTGCTTCGCTCCAAAAAGTAGTTTACTATTTACAGTGGCAGTCTGTTGATGGTGTTTTGCATTTTGAGATGTCGGATGAAGTCTCACTTTCCAGGCATTTATCTGTTCTCTCTTTTGCAGTGCCCTCGTGAAGATGTCCCTTGTGACGGCAGTATGCTGTATTTTGACCGAAAGGTTGTTGGCTTATGTGGTTTTCAGGTCAAAAGGTGGTGCATTATGCTGTGCATGTGTTTGAATTTGTTTTGGGAAAAAAAAAATTTGGTTAAGAAACAGTGCTGTGATGGTAGTGTGGTAGACTTAACTGACAGTAAGGGAGAGAGAGATACTAGCTATATCCATTTGTGTGCATTGAGTGGTTAAATGTCTGTTTAGAAGGAAGCAAGCAGGGATTGAGAAAGATCTTTGAGCTTACTTATGTTTGTATTTTTTTTGGTAGATATGTGTGTATTGACTTCTTTTAAATGTAACAAGAAACCTTTAGCGACAGTTAAAACATTTCATCTTTGTTTCTTTTTATGTTAACAAATCATAATCGTTTATGGCCATCTCCGATCGTATAACCACTGAGTGGTGGTTGAATATGAATTTTAGGGTGATGCTGGGGTGTTTCCTTGCTACTGAAGATGTTCGGATTACTCTCTCCGCTCGGTATTTTCTCATCCTTTTTGCAGTCTTTCCAATGAACAACCGTTCCAGTTTTTGGGATGTGGGGACAGAAGTAAATAATATGGATATGGCGAATTCCTGGCCATCAATATGGTAAGAGGCTCTCTGCATTTGCTATTTGTGCTTACTGGAGTCCTCCCAATAAAGGTAGCCTAGCCTTTGATTTTTATGTTTTTTTCAAATGGAGAAGGCTAGAAAAAGACTCGGGCTGAAATTTGCATCACGAGGAGAGGTTAATGGTTTAGTAAGCTCTGTTTCCCCAAGGTATTCTCTGTATTTCCAACCGAGGAGTGTCTCGGTTCCTAATTTAAGGTATTCTCTGTATTTCCAACCGAGGAGTGTCTCGGTTCCTAATTTCTTGCCATGTGTCCCTCTCTTAACCCCATTTAACTGTGGTTAAGATTCATCCATCCTTAGGGTTCACCCATCTACCCTTGGTTTTTCGAAAAATAAAATTAAAAAAATTTAACTGAAGGATTAAAAAAAATTAACCAGAGTTAATGGGAGTAGGGTTGGCTATGTGAGAGTGTGGAGCAATAGTTTGCTCCTTGCCAGTGGAGCGAACTAATGCTCTTCTCCTTGGAAAATAATCACCTCCTTGGTCGGTGACACGAGGAGGAGCATCTCGGTTCCTAATTTCTTGCCATGTGTCCCTCTTTTAACCCCATTTAACTGTGGTTAAGATTCATCCATCCTTAAGGTTCACCCATCTACCCTTGGTTTTTAGAAAAATAAAATTAAAAAAATTTAACTAAAGGGTTAAAAAAATTAACCCAAGTTAATGGGAGTTGAAGGGTTGGCTATGTGAGAGCGTGGAGCAATAGTTCGCTCCTCGCCAGTGGAACGAACTATTGCTCTTTCTCAATAGAGCAAATGCCAAAAATTCGAGATAGTTTTTGTGTGTGTTAACCAACACCCCCAACAACTGAACAGGAAGACAGCCTTGCAGAACTACTTCCCAGAATAAACAGCACCTGACTTCTTTAGGGAGCCTTTCTTCGCACTTGGAGACTTGGAATGGCTACTTCAAAAATCCTGATAAGACCATTTAAATTGAGAACTAACTTCACCATCCAACCAAAACCAGATCAGACCCAAATTGCACTTCTTGACATATATATGGGCATGTCTTTTGGGGACCAGACCGGATGTTAAGGTGGGTCCCATAGGATACACATGACAAAAAATAGACACGATCGAACAATTCTAAATCATCGGATTATACCTTAGTTTGTCAACATGTCTGATAAGCCTGATTTTTTTGTCACTTAGTCTCCCAACATCCAACGGCTGGATACAACCTGCCACATGTCCGACTTTTCTGTTCAACCAAAACTGTTACGGGATGGTGAACAGTTCGGTTCTGAAAAAACAGGTGAAATCTCCAGGTTGATCTCAGCATGGCCGGTAAATTTTCACTCAGCATTTTTATCAAATAAGAAAGGTAACATGTACAGGATGTCAACTAGTCCAAACTGCAAATAGTGGACTCGAGATCATGTCCCTTCCAGTAATTACTTGTAGGTTGAGTCAAATGCCAATGCCAAAAAAAAAAAGGAAAACAAAAATAAGCACTTCCATTTTAAGAGGAGATACTAGTTTGGCAGATGCACGCAATAGGTTCCATCTATTTATTTGACCGACAAGAATCTAAATGCACTAAATACATACAAAAATCACTATACAATCTACAATATCCCAAGTACTACTCTGAAACATCATTTTATACTTTAATGGTAGTAACCAGTATTACATGACCAGGTCCTTATATGGCTTCTCTACATCTCTGCATGTGTTGACTAGAGAATCCCATTTTCTGCACACGATAACGGGAGACTGCAGAATTGTACCTAAATCAACATTGTCATTCACATGAAAAGACTAGTAAAAAATAAGGCAACTAAAACAATTGTAATCTGAGTAACAGTACCGTATATATCCATATTTGGCTGTCTTCACAGCCAATTACTATGTTTGCAAGTTTCAAGCTTCAGCAACTTTGCTGATAATGACAGAGGCATAATTGGCTATTGTTGATTCCGGGGATTGTCTAAGGCGTCCAACAACAGGGAACAGCTCTGATGAACGGAGGAATTGCCTACAAGGAGGGTGTGCACACATTTTTGCCAAGGAAAAGAGAGCAATCTTTAGAGGTGACTCGTTTACGGCATCCTTTCTACTCGGGCTCAAAGCAATGACGGAACAGTCGGCAACCAACTTTAGCAAAGCCTGCAGAGAGAGAAAGTAAAGTGGGATTTAATCAATGCAAACATTGAATTAGACAGTGAAGCAAACTTCCAACAGAGACCCTATGAACAATCAGTCCTCCAACCTGCCTGCCATACAGGGGGCTGAGTGCCAATTGGGGTGGCTTACAGTTACTGAGGTCTCCAAAGAAAAATCCTATTGGCCGAAACAGACTCAATCAGATTACCACAACCATCTGTTTTATTAAGTTTTTTGCTTCTACATTGACTTTTTGCCATACTTTTTTCCTAATCATCTATAATAATACCATAATTTGGATGATGGTTACAGTAATTTAATTAGTCAGTTCTTCCATCTTCGCATAAAAGAACTAGATGAGGGGCATTGACAATTGGGCCCCACCAACATCCATCTGGTGCAACACTTGTGCAGAGGAAGAAGATGGTAAACCAACTTTGAAGGTCAGGGGATGGAGACAACAGAATTCCTAGTATTATGTACCTGTTCGCTCCAGGAGATTTATAGTCATTACCTGAAGCATTAACAGTACAATTTACAACACCAAGTAGTATTGTCTAAAGTGGCCTCATATTACAGTCTAATTTACATGTTTAATACACATGCCCTAGTTCGATTGACTTTCCACTTGAAGTACCCTACCAAGACCTTAGCTTACCCATAAAACATAAAAAAGTGAAACAAAATTTAAATGTAACCTGAACACATGGAAAGCAAAAACAGCATGCCTATACAAACCTGCATAGCTCCTTCAGAGACAATATCTTCACAGAGCCTGTTAGAGTTGCGGACTAGATTACTTAGCGCACCAGCAGCATTCGCTTTGGTCTTGTCTTCCTCTGCCGAAAGCAGCAGATTGGTAAGTTGAGGTATGGATCTCCTCAGCTCATCATACAACAAGTCATTGTGGTAAGCAGCATTGCCAATCTGGAGAAAGATGAGAAATGTCAGAGTAGCAGCTATGTATTTCAAGGCCAAAATTATGTGCCTAAAATAAATGTGGATTTCTGGTCTTCCTTTGTCCAATATCGTGGAGCAATAAAGCCACAGGTGCATATCTTATTACACGGATAGCATCACAAGTAATTATATTCTCATGCCCATACAGATAGTGCATAACAAGAAACTATATTCTTAGGCCATAGGACGCAGAAATAACAATATTATACCAACTGGGAAAATATCTTACAGCAAAACAAGCAAATTTCCGTGTACGTTTGTCTGGATCAGCACATCGATCAATGAGGATACTGATGATGTGATGCCTCGCCTAGGAAATTAAATTAAATTAGGAGAAAGAACAAGCCAGCCTTCCAGCATAACAAATCCTTGTAACCACCTTCACATGGTTAAGACCAAGTGCAGCAATCTCACCAACATTACATACCAGTAAACTGTAAAAATAGGAGCTATGTCGACACATGTTGCCTACAGCACTGCAAGCCTTTGCACGTACATTAGGATCTTCGTGGTTAAGGAAGTCCTTCAAGAACTCCAATAAATCGGCCCTGTTAAGGTGTTCATAGAAAACCTACAAACACACGAATTTCAAATGAAATGGAAACAGCACTTTTTCTATGTTTGGCACATCAATGGACTTGGTTCCTAACCTTATCCATACGAGCTAGGTCAGAAATTATCATTAGAATGTCCAGCATGACCTCCCTTGGACTTGAACCATCAAGCAGCTTTCTCACCCTGTTTGGATCCAACAAACCTTTGCCCAGAAGCTGAACCGCAAGAGGTCGATAACCTGTCATTTTAGCAAGAAAAGCTACAGGTCTTCCTAAATCTTTTACCTCCATATGTTCCAAGCACCTAAGAATACCACCAGGCACTCCCACCTGCGGATTGCAGAAGCAGTTCTCAGAGAAATCATCAACACCAAGCAAGTGAATGAAAGCCGAAGGACTGAAGATCTAACCTCCAGAAGGATTTGAATATACTTGGCCATGTTTGCCTCAATTGCTTTCACTGTGTCCTTGTCTTCCATGCTTACTTTTCCACCAGGTGAACCCATGTTGAGAAGGAAACCACTATTAACAGATGCAGTGGCTGATGGCAAGCCTGGGGCGTTCTGTACTGCGACGAAAGGAAATGCTAAGAGATCAATCACTGCATTGATTAGATCTTTAACCCCGTCCTTCCCACCACCAGGCCCACCCCAGCATTTTAAGATCTTGAGGTGTACATCAGATATCAAGTCAGAGATGAGCTTAACGTGTTCACCCCTAACCAAAATCTGACGGAAAGGTGAAGCACCTCCCGGAAGGCAGTGACATAGTGACGAAACTGTCCATACAATGCCTAAAGGTGATAGTCCAACTCGATTTTTCATGTCATCCATTCCTTGAGGAGAAGCATTCTGAAGGTTGTCGGCTAACAAAATAATAAGAAGCTGAGGGATACCACTTGCACACACTTGTTGGATGGCTAATGGTCCTCCCCATTTCAGTCTGTATTGTAACAAGCCAGCACACCCATCCCTAAGACCATGCCAGTATGAGAGCATACCATTCTGATTGGCAGTCACTCCATTTTTGTCAGCTGATGGGATCTTGAGGTGATCGCATATTGTGGCAGTCCGAGGGATCAGAGGCATTGCAATTTCAGATATGGGAGACTCGAGAGGACCTCCACTTTCAAGGGATAGAACAGATGCAAAAGCCAGCATGGCCGATGCACAATGTGGTTGAAATGATGTTGTCATCCTATCATCAGGAGAAGAATAATGAGCAAGGACTGAAAGGCGAGCAAGCTGCTTTTTTGGAGATGTTGTAAGCATGAATGATGCAGAAATTCTTCCAGCCGACTTTAAGCATTGCGCAACTGTGGCAAGGGTAAGGCATGAATGCAGAACCAAGGTATGTGGGTTTGATATTTTGCACTTTTGGCTACCTGTTTCTCCTATTGGTGGATCTTTATTTGAAGATGAAGCGCACAAAGATAATATAGAGAATATCTCTGCAACAATCGTACCATCTCCTCCCCCACTGATGGCAGTAGTAACAGGTAGAGAACTTGGCAGGCCACAGAGAACAGCAGAAACAAATCCACTATGCAAACAGCACCTTAACATGAGCTGAAACATTGGAGAATAATACATCTGCCTTTACAAAAACGGAAGGGAGAGAAATTGTGCAAGAATGATAAGAACAAAATGCCAAGACATTACTTGAACATTTCTTGGAAACACTGGCTTTTCAATTACTCGCTGACTATTCCAAAAGGGAAAAAATAGATAGATTTATGTACAGACTTTCATGTTACTGAAAAAACTGATCTGCTCGATGAGCTTAAACAAGGATCTAAAGAGACTTTACAAAGTTCAGACAGAAAAAATAGTGGTAGATGCAGTGAATGACTCTTAAATGTTTTGAAAATGAAGAATAGGAATTCAAATACATTTTTGAAACTTAAATGTGGGCACCAGTGCACCACAACCAACAACGGCACCAGGGAGGAGTGAGTTGGTGCACCACACTCAATGACGGCACCACATAGAATAATGACTGATAGAAAATATAAAGTTAAAAACACTGGAATGAAACCCAATTGTTCTAAGTAGTTATAAAATAATTACTTAAATGTTCTACTGTGAATGTCCAAAAAAATCTGATGAAGTTTTGACTCTCAGAAAACAATTTGCTATTCACGCGTGTAATATATGAGGTCACTAAGCAAGTAGCCCAAAAAACTAACAAAATTTTATTTAGCAAGAATGTATGCACTTCTATGTAATGTGTATAAAACAAATGTGGAAATAATGACATGAGAGTAACACCTGGATACCAGCAGACAAGGCAGTCTCCAGACGTTGGTGAAGGCAATAGTAAATGGCAATCTGTATCGCTTTTGATTTAAGGAATGCTCTTGCAATTGTGTCAACAATTTTAGTTGATTCTGTCCCAACCAATGAACTGTGGTCATGCTCTCTGATGTCAAGTCGGAGTAAGGAATGGCTCCGTGAAGAGTTCAGCGGAAATAAATACGCATGTTCCTTCATGTACAGAATTTCTAATGCATCTATTATTGACCACATAGCCCTGCATGCTTCACAAGCAGTACGTAACATATTTGAAGAACCTGACATGAGACTTGAGCCTGAAGCCGCTAAGCACAGACACAACAAATCCACAACACCAGATGTTTTAGCATGGTCCAGAATCTGTTCCAGAGCTTCATTCACTTGTGAAGGAACAGAAACCACCTCAGGAACTAAAGCTGAAACAGATGTTTTAAGTCCCTGAGCAACTCGAGATAACACGATTGCAATGCACGCAGTCAACTCGTACAAAACTCTTCCAGATGCATCTTCAGTGCAGCTCGCAACCTACACATTAAATAGGATGACAAAATTGAGAGACAAATATCATAAATTATTACCAAAGTAAAGATCGATCAATGTCGTGGCAAGAAAATAACCTGTGAATACATTTCTACTAGGGCAACCCAATGCCTGATATATGCACTGCCCATGCCACTTCCACTATTATCCAATAATTTTCTTATAAGTGAGAGACTCTGCATATGTCAGAACTTCCAACTGTGTCAGCCACCATGAATCAACAAACATGTAGAGAACTTGACAAGAAGTAACAACATGTACATGGCCTCAGCCAATTGTACCCAATAAAACTCCAAGCATTTAAGCCAAGAGAGAAGGTAAACATGAACGTTTCTAAAAGAAATGCATAAATATGTAAATAGAAAGTAAGCAAGAAACTTTTTTTTTAAGGCCAACAGTGAAATACCTTTGCTGTTAAGTCATTGCCATCAGATGACTTCATGCAAACTATGATAGTAGTGGTGAACCCAAGAAGTTCACGTATCATTTCATCAAGTAGCACACTAGATTGAAGGGCCCCAGCCGCGATTAAGTTCGAAAGAATTCTCAGTGACTGATTTGAACGAAGAATATCATGATCCCTGTACAAGTTTGAGGAGCAATTAATTCTCACAGCATAGCAAGTAATGCTTCTTTCAGTACCATAACATATGTATCTGAAGGGATGCGAGATTTGCAGCGGAAAAATTAATCTCTTGGATCCGATCAATAAAATGAGATACGAAGGTAGAGCAAAGGCCTCATGGAAGAGTATGATCTAAGTTGAGCTAGGATTTCTCCACAATGGGATTTCATACAAAACTTGGGTGTGTGGTTGATCACACTTGACCAAAACTCAAGTGACACAGGGAATATTATCAAGAGAGACAAAATCTTTCACACAAATGGAAAGTCTCCACTTTTGCTTTCTTGGTTGCATTCTTTCCTCCTTAGCCAAGGGGATTTATACACCACCAAAGAGAGAGTCGTTAGACTCCTCCATAATTATTCTTTTATATCAAACAATTAGAATCTGGATCAATGGTCCAGATTCAACCACATTTACCATAGCTCCCTTAGATCAAGTAACGGCTTTTAACAGCTCTTTGGAGTCTTAATGGCTTGGTCAAACTAGCTGTTAAGCCTTTGACTAAGATCCAATAGTCACCCTTCACCAAGATACCCAGTCTGGCTTAGAGATGATCCAACACTACATATCTCACAATATCAATCATGATCCTATCCACATGAATGCATCAAGATTAAAATAAGATAGATACCATATAATACATTTAAAAACATGATCATACATATGCGGTGATGTGATGTGCATGAATGTGAATATGCATGACGAGATTCACTTGAGGATTTTATCCATCAATCATAGCCGTACGATCGAGGGATTATAGCCACCCAATCTCAATATCTAACAGTATCCAGAGAAGAATAACACAGGTATCTAACATTTAGGAAATTTACAAAGTAACAGCATTGAAAAGATTGTTCCAGAGGCACTTTAATGAGGTGAAAGAGATCAATTGTGATATAGTGTAGCATTGTAGTTGAAGAGTGCATGCAAGTACATGTATCGACTTTCATCATACATATGCAGAATGTAATCCTAAGGTCATATGTTGAATCCCAGATTAACATTTCCTTTGAGTTCCGTTTTGCCTCTATCGGTGGTTCAGTGGAAAGCAAGGCAGCTCTGCTCCAGAAAGAAAGAAGCCAGCAGATCCCAACCTCTGCGGGACTGCTTGCTTTGGCAACAGGGGCCTCAGGAACTAACTATAGGTATGCTTCGCTGCCATAGAACTTGGAGTCCGTATCATGGTGAAGGTAAGGTAACGCTGTGATTCTTGCTCAAAAAACAGACCAAACTTGTTTGTCCTACTAGAGAAAGTCATTACATGAAAAGCTTCTACATGGATATGCATGCATAAAAGCAAAACTTATTTTAGGAAAACTGGAGAGTGGAGAATATGTTCACTTTTAAGAAATTCTAAATTGCAATTTGTGAAAGATATTTCAAAGCGAAAGTAACGGAACAACGCATTGATGCTAAAAACAGGAGTAAGCATCCCTAGCCTCTATATTTTGCAATGAGTCTAATTTAAGACTTACTATGTAACTTCTATGGCTCAGTTCACCAGCTTAAAAATACAGATTGAAGGCACAATTGTAAATGAATATTTAGAGAGACATGAAACAATTAAATCTTACCTAGAAGAGCTTGGGGATCCTTTGGACCAATTTTTTAAGGGTAGCAAAACAAATGCTAATGCTTCATTATCTTGACCAATATTATTTGCTCCTTTGACAGTACGAGAGTTGTTTTCGAATCTATCCAACACCTGGCAACCTGAAAAGGGAAAGTACATTCTCAAATAAGCTCATCACTGCATTAATACTATGTAAAACAGAAGGTGACTAGTGGAACTTGAGAAAGGGAAATTTTCAAACTTTCATTGAAGAAATTAATGTTGTATGCTTGTACATGAAAAAAGATTCAATCATGATCTACTACACTTCAGTTACTGATATTTTGATGCATATAACCTAAAGGGTGAAGACCATCCCTTCAGAGTTCAGGAGAATCTTTCAGTTCAGTGTTGGAGAATGGTAAGGCGCAGACCAGGGTTTAAAAAACAGTTTCGGACACCGTAACGGACACGGCCGAAACCGTTACGTAATGGTTTCGGCTGTTATTTATTTTTTTCTTTTTTTTGCTTACAAAAAATCTCAATAAATAGGAAAAAAAAACATACAATAAATGAGTAACAAGATACTTCTAAAGCCAATATGAAGCTCAAAATGTAGAAATAATGAAATTAGATGGATCGAGCATTGAAAGTTGAAACATACACAGAATCCAATCTAGACTCCATATAGGCGGATAGCCAGATACATACACACCTGCTAAGTGATACATACACACCTGTTAAGTGCTAAAGCCACATAAAATTACAGGCTAGCTCATCATTTTCATCATCATCATTTCTATTTGGTTGAATGAAAGAGTGGTGGTAGAGAGATTCAGCCTGTTCTTCACGGGTTAACTGTTTTGGGTTTTTTCTATAAAAAAAAAAAAACCAAAATCGCGGACGAGTCATACGCCCGAGCATTTATTACGGAATAACTTGTAAAGGTACGGTATTGGGTATCGGAGGCCACCGAAACCGTTACGTAACATTTTTGCTGAGTTTTTTTAATCATGGTGCAAACTAAACCAGACTCATTGCAAAGATATGTTTAACAAGTGAAGCAAAGAAAAAGGATATTTTTGAGATGTAATTTGGCACTATGGAACTCAGAAATTACAAAAAGAACATCAATAAACCACAAATAAATAAGTCAAGCACAAAATAATAACCAGTTGTTTCTTTTGTGTTGTCACAACGTTGTACCAATATGGACTCGACCTAATTCATTACATGGAAGGCAATCTAAAATTTTGCACATGATTTATCAATATTAACACGGCAAAGTACGAGCAACCAAAACGAGGGAACTGTAGGTCCTTCATGATACCAGTTGTTAGAAAATGAACATAAAATAGGAAATAATCAACTAACCAATTAAAGCAATTGTTGTCCTATTTTGAGCCATGCAAAACAAAGGTAACGGAATGGGATTGAGTTTGAGGACCCAAAGACTACGGTGTTTTGGATTTTCAGAAGCTTTGCTGCATAAACAAGGGCTCGTTAGGGAAATGGATTCATGTTTCAATTCAAAGAAGAGAGCTTGTGGAGAAGAGTAGTCGGGCGAAAGTTTGGGAGCTCCAAATTCGACTGAGACTCAAATCAGATCTCCTCGTACAAGGTAGGATTATGGAAAGGGAGCATGAAGGCTCATGAGCAGTCCCTAGGGAAAACAAGATTCACAATTGGTGGCGGCAACATGATTAGGTTCTAGGAAGATGATTAGAGCGGGGACAGCTAGTTGTGTCGTGTGCATCCAAGTCTCTACAGGCTTATTCCCTTTTAGAGATGTTCTTGTCAGTGACATGTTCGAGAAGAGGAACAAGTTAGTGTGGTGCCCAACCTTTTGCTAGAATCTCAAGAATAAGGAGAGGGAGGAATGCCTGAGACTGTTTGAGATGCTAAACAAGGTGCACGTTTTTTTCAGATAGAGATGATTGTTGGCTTTGGACTGAAGGAGACATTCACAACAAAAGATTTCGATAGCTAGGGGTATCAACGAGCCGAATTTGGGCAAGAAAAACCTCTTGTAAATTTTTTTATCAGTAAACAACGATAATATAATCAAAAGAGAGATACAAAGCAATATAACAGGTATAGAGTTTACAAGTACATAAACTCGGGAAAGAAGGAAACAAAAGAAATATAGATATCCCTGTATTGAAACCAAAACCATCCAAAACGCTCAACAAAACAAAGTTCAACCCAACACTCCTCCCAAATCCTCCTATGCTCGCTGAATGGAACACCACTCTAAGGCAAGCAATCTAACGCGTACACGAATGCAAGATGAGGAAGAGGGAGTCCTCAAATACTCTCTTGTTTCTCTCTTTCCATATCGTCCACGAAATGGCTCACCAACCGACCAAATTTCCTCCATATCATCCACGTAAACAAACATATTTCATATATTAGATATTTATTCTGGATTTTTCAAAAACTCATGTTTAATTTGTGATTTTTTTAAAAAGTCGTGAATAGTCCGGAATTAATTGTTCAACGAAAAAGTGGCATATCATTCGAGACTTTTTGGAAAGATCGGAAAACTTTGCTACTATGCTCAAGAGTAGGAGGATGCAGTTCCTCAACAAGTATTGTATGTAAGGCGGAGGAAGATATGCACCAGCTTCTTTATTGTTCAATGGCT
Organism: Tetracentron sinense; assembly: GCA_015143295.1. Classification (NCBI taxonomy): domain Eukaryota; kingdom Viridiplantae; phylum Streptophyta; class Magnoliopsida; order Trochodendrales; family Trochodendraceae; genus Tetracentron; species Tetracentron sinense. Next base: position 36,464,959 of record CM026565.1, read on the forward strand.
TGGAGCCTTGGAGTGGTCAAGTTTTTTCCTATCTCTTTTCTGAGTCTCCACATCTACCCATAAGGAGGTTGGTAACTTTGATTTGAAGACATCGAGACGAAGTATCTAGTAGTAAGGGTAATGCACTTAAGGGTATGCTGCCTTATGTTATTATTTAGGGGTCTATGGAGAGAAAGGAACAAAGGATTTTTTTTTACGGATAGTGACCTCTGTTCCCAAGCTATGCACCTCAATCAGTTGGGATCCTCAAACTTGGATTGCTGCTCTTAGGAAGTTTAAAGATGTCAATACTTATGAATTTTTTCCTAGATGGAGTCATAATATTTTTTATGAATCTTGGGTCTTTTAGTAAGTACTTGCAGGGGGGATTGTCTCATTTCCCATATGTATATTTGTTCCATCTTAATACAGTTCTTGTTATTCGAAACAAAAACAAAGGTAACTAGAACATCACTTTGGCGATTAAAAATGCCTTTAAGCTACAAGATTGAGGCCGTAGCTCAAATGGTATATGTATGGCACAAAAACCATTTGGTCGCTAGTTTTAGTCCAGCTTATCCAAGAAAAACCAAGAAAGAAAGTAAATTAGACAATAGAAGTCATTGGCAGATTTTTATAGGTAGCTACAATAAAATACTGCCCACCTTATCCTATTCGCTAAACCATCAGACTGACCTGCTCTGGCATTTGCAGTTTGCACCAAACAAAACGTTGAAGAATAAGAGGCTTTATTAATGTATAACATAATCTACCTGACTGAATAACATCAGTAGGACCTGCAAATCCTGAGAACTCCTCATGTGGTGAAGAACTAGCCATAGCTGAGCTAGGACTATTAGATTGACCATCGATCAGAAAGCTCCGACCACTGACATTCTCATAAGCAGCAGAAGAATTACTCTTACCTGTAACAATGTATGATAGGACTTAGGAGGGTCAAAAAAAGGAAAACCCAAATATCTGAAACATAGAATAAAGGCCTTACTCTCAGGACTGGCAGCAGAAGATCCAGTTGATGTTTGAATTTTATTTCCTTCACCCCTCCAAGCTGCATCACATCCCCTAGCTGCAGCAGTTGCAGCAGCCATTTCCTGGCAATTATTTACCAGAAACTAATGACTACCACAATCTAGGACTTGCAAAGATGAGCTACAATAACATGTCTGAAACCAATATATAGAAAGATAACTCTTAACTAATTTCGCTATTTAGTATTTATATGTAAAACTTAAGAAAACATTACCCTGGCCTCCAGCTCATCTGAAGTTTCTTTGACAAAAGGGTGTTCAAGAAGTGCGGGCCAAGTCAGCCTACTTTGTGGTACCTGCTTTCCATGATTTTTGAAACCAGTTTAACAGCTAAAGTAAACGGTAGTCAAAGGCTAAACTCGGTTTCGCCTAATTTGGGAAATAGGATTTCAATTTTCAGCACATTAACAACCTTATTGAGCAAACCCTTTAGAAAGCTTCTGAAATTTGGAGTCATGTTGTCCGGATATTTTACTGGATCCTGTAAAATAGCACTAGAAATTAAATCGTGTATCCTACACTCCATTTAAACTTTCAAAACTTACAAGGGATTGAACAGATGTACCTTAATAATGTGCCGGATGAGTGCATATACTGAATTTGTATAAAATGGAGGCTGGCCAACAAATAATTCGTACCTGGTTATGCCCCACAATCAAGTAAATTTAAATTTATGATAAGCACTTACGAGACAAGCAGGCATTGACAGAAGATGACAAGGGCTTATACATGGTTGGAATGAATACAGGATGAATAACTCAATACCTACGCTTTTGAACTAAAGCTAGGCAACTGAAGTTTTGTATGTGATTTTTGATAAGATACTTGTAGTTATCATAATTTCATTTCATATTCTCTTATCTCGAGAATGAGCTTTTAGTTAGAAAGAAGAGAATTTTCAGCAAGTTTAAATAACCTAGGCACCAAAGCTATCTCATCAGAGAATCCTACGCTAGCCAATAGAAAATGATCAGAAAATAACAATTCTGATCATAGTTGTTAAAGGCAACGCCTCAGGCAGTCGCCTAGGCGATCAGGCGCTCTGCTGGGCTCAGGCGATTGGCCGCCTCAGGCGGTCATTATTAAAAATATAATATATATAATATTATTATTTTTTAAGGATATAAAAATTATTTTATTTGAATATGATTGTTCGGTAATAAAAAAATATATTATTTTATATACTTCTCATGTCTTTTACAATATAATATGTTAGTATTTGTATATCTAACAAAAAAAGTTTGCAGATAGAAGAAAAAAAAGACGAACAATGTCAAGTATGTTTCTATCATGTTAACTTGTTCTCTCTCTCAATGGGTGGACCAAATGGTCTCTCTCCCTCTGTTTATGGGTGGACCATATAGTCCCCATTTGTTTTATTCCATTGTTGCTAAATTACAACTAGCTCAGGTAGCCCAATAAAAAATTAAGAGCCTTTAAATGCCTCAAATTCCTTCTTACCCCCCTCCCCCCAAACTCTCTTAAACTCATATTTAAATGAGTCTTTTATAATTTAAACAAGTGCAGACCCTATAATTATATATTTTACTTATCAATATTATTTTTATTACTTATCTTGAGTATAATCGATAAAAAGATATTAATGAGAGTAAGCGATACGACATCTTCCTCTCCCCCCTTCTTTCTCCCATGTTCAGCATCACATTTGACTGTCGGGCTATTTTCTGCTTTTTATTCAGTCTTATATTCTCCCTTGTCTCCCATCTCTCTTTCCTGTTGAGCTGTCTATTTTTTATTACTCACAATCTCTCTCTCCCTTCTTTCAGTAGTCATTGTAGACTTAATTTTTATTCCATTTTTTTCCAACACCTGATATCCCCCTTTATTATTCTTAGAACTGTCTCTAGCGATGGTTCTATCAAAGTACGTCTTGACAATGATGTAATTTATATGAATGCAGGGCCTCTTATAAAAGAAAATGCATAATACATAGATCTCATATTAGGGGGAATTTCTGCAACAAAAAGTTCGTCAGGCGACGCTTCAGGCACCTCAGGCTACTGACTCAAGCGTCCATGGGGTTTGTCGCCTCAAGTCGCCCGGTCGCCTTGACAACTATGATTCTGATATTGCAATTTAAATTGATATCCATTTGGATGAAAGGTATAATTGGGTCAAAGTCAAAAGCAAACTGGCAAAGCTACAAGGAGAGCCAACAATCCACCACTGCCACCACCAACAAGGAGAGCCAACAATCCACCACCGCCACCACCAACAAGGGGAGCCAACAATCCACCACCACCAACGCCGCACCCTCCCCGCAAGCGCGAAATACGATCCAAGGAAATAAAAAAACAAGAATGTTCTCAAAAGTCAAAACACTAAAAGATAAAACTAAATGATGTGATATACAGAGTAATAAATGAAATTTATACTGACAAAAAATGTATGTAAGAACTTTTTTGATTATTTCTAATTGCAAAAGGTGAAGGATCTCTCTTCGAAGGCTTTCAGGTTGGACGGGATTGTTTGAGAATTTCTCATCTCCAGTTTGCGGATGACACTCTTATATTTTGTAGGGCTTCACAGAGAGACCTTCTAAATATTAGATGCATCATTCGCTGTTTTGAGGCGGTATCAGGATTGCGGGTGAATCTAGCTAAGCCGAAGATCTTGAGGGTGGGGGATGTTACCATCACTGATCACCTAGCCATGTGCCTCGGGTGTGTAGTAGGAACCCTCCCTTCCGTGTATCTTGGCATGCCTATGAGCGCGAAACATAAGGAGAAATCAGTTTGGAATCCTGTGTTAGATCGAATAGCAAGAAGATTGTCAAGGTGGAAGGCATCGTACTTCTCGAAAAGGGGAAAATTGACCTTGAACCAAAGCACGTTGCACAGTCTCCCAACATATTTTATGTCGTCTCTCGTTATCCCTCGATCGGTGGCCCAAACTATTGAAAGGCTTCAGAGGGAATTTCTTTAGAATGATAGAGAGGATGGCGCTAAGTACCACCTAGTAGCTTGGGCCCAAATGTGTCGCCCTAAGGAAGCAGGAGGGTTGAATTTCAAGCCACTCATTCGAATAAACAAAGCTTTGCTAGGAAAATGAGTGTGGAGATTTGGGAAGGACAGGGAAAGTTTGTGGAGAGCAGTGATAGCAACCAAGTACGGGGAGACTTCTTATTGGATTCCTTGGGAGGTTAAAGGAACCCACGGGTTGGGGTTGTGGAAGGAATCATGGCTAATGTAGGTCTGGTAGCGCCTTTCTTCAGATTCAGGATGGGGAGAGGGTCAGAGATCAGGTTTTGGCAGGATATTTGGTCAGGTTTCACTCGTCTCATGGATGATTTTGGACACCTTTTTGATATTTCTAGCAACAAGGAAGCCCTCATGGAGGGATCATACGAAAAAAGTTCAGGTGGTGTTGTCTAGTGCCCTAAGATGAGGAGAGATCTAAATGATTAGGAAATCAGCGATTTCACTAGACTTTTGGAGCGTATATCCTCGGTTTCTAAGGGATTGCAGAATGTGGGCTAGGGGCAACCAAGGGCGATTCTCGGTTCGCAATTTGTATCAGTCTATGGCATCTTTCCCGGGGATTTCGTTCCCCCATAGAGTAATGTGGAACCCCGGGATACCCTCTAAGGTTTCCTTTTTTCTATGGACTGCGTCGTTGGACAAGCTTTTAACTAGGGACCATTTGCAGCACAGAGGTTGGAGTTTGGCGAATCGTTGTTATATGTGCCACCAAGCGGAAGAGTCAGTGGATCATCTACTTTTGCACTGCCCAGTAGCATCGGAGGTGTGGCACTACTTCTTATCTCGCACGGAGGAGGCATGGGCAACCCCTTCATCATTTCATAAACTCCTAGAATGTTGGTTACGGGATCGAGGGCCGGGGGTTCGCGAGGAGATTTGGAGAGTGCTTCCGGGGGCTATTTCTTGGACCCTTTGGTTACAAAGGAATTGCAGGGTATTTGAAGACACATCAGTTTCAACATCCCGAATTTGTAGCCGAGTCCGTTGGGCAGTTTTGGAGTGAGTAGGCTTACATAGCTCAAGGGAGGAAATCCAGAATATTTTGTATTAGTTCCATGAGGTTAGGTGGGGAGGTTTCAGGTAAAGTAGTATGGGTGGGGTAGTGTTTACTTGCTTGTAAACCCGTAAGGCTTCCGTCTCGTTTCTTGTTTCTTTCTTTCCTCTTAATAAGATGAGATATTGATCCAAAAAAAAAAAAAACTTAGCAGGGATCAAAGTCAAAGACTACATAGAAATATAATATAATAACTATTGGAATAATCCTAAGAAAATGTCACAATAGAAAGAAATCGATACATACAAAATAACTCCAAGAGACCATAAATCAGCAGTGTGGTTGTAGGGTTGTTCCCGAACCAGTTCCGGAGCCATGTACAAGGGAGTACCTGATAAACAGTATCAGTACAGTACAAAGTGAGCATAGACAGCACCAAGTCTTGTGAACTAATGAACTACTTATGAAAATATTTTCCAACCCCAAATAGTTGGGGTATGACATTGATAAAGAAGAAGTTCGGTGAAAATTACCATCTAGAATCCCTGGGAAATACACATTTTAGACATCAAGAAAATTTAACACTGTAATACATATGGATGTCTGGAAATATAATCATGCAAAGAGAAGCTGAACTTAAAGAAGTTAGCATCCTCAGATATTAACTAGTCCACCAAGATCACAAGGTGAGAACAACAAAAGCATATTTCTCCAACGGTCCAAACATTTTATTGTCAATCATCTCAGTGACCTGTGGGTCATCAAGTTGAACCATGCAGAAAACAAATGAAATGAGAACAAAATTTACACAATAGTTAAAGTCATTCACTTCTTACACGATAACTGTGTAAAACATGTCATCCCGTGTAGCTCAAATGCTCAATACATGGCATACAATATAAAACAATATACAGAGACCTCAAATCCTTCAAAATGAAGGAAACTATACACATGCAATACTGAAAAATGCTAACCTTTTATTGATCGCAAGACAACGGTGTTAGTGGACATTGCACGAGCGAATCCAAAATCACAAAGCTGTGACACAAATAATATAAATAGACATATGAGCTATAGACAGTTTTATAGGGAAGATCTCAAAAATATGAATGTACATAGAGAAGACATATAGGCATGAGAAGTCTAGAAAAAATGATACATTAAAGCTTAAAACATGAGAAGTCTAAAAACAAAGAACCCACTACAAGTCCTTTGTCTTTTCCTAAAAATGGGCGAGACTGCTTGGGGGCAAGAGTAACATAATTCATTGGCCAGATTCATCACAACTTACATCTTGCTAAAAGAATGTAAAATATATAATAATACATGTTGAAAGAGAGAATGGGGGAATGGATGAAGTGGGAACCACATTTTAAGGGGAACCATGATATCATTACATCTTTGCTGCTGCAGCTAACCTGATAAACCACCTTTTTATAATGAAAGTTTAGTCACCCAATTCTGAAATTACCACAGATATAAAATTGCAAAGATCAAATGATATACTACAATGGCGGAGCAAGATTCATGTTGCCAAACCCAAAAAAGCAGATATTGTGATAAGGAACTGATGAAGAAGAGAAAATGACAAATGAGGTCCCTAAAAATTTTACCAGAAATGCATTGGCACAGGCACAGCGAGGACGTCTCCAAGTGCAGAGTCTACCTCCAATATTTTGGATAGGGAAAAATAAATGAAGCAAGTCTAAAGACTCTAAACTAAGTACAAACAGGCCCCATGGTAACATGGAGAAAATGTATATGCAATCCTGGAGTTTCATAAGCATATACAAAAGGTAAAATGAAAGTTGAGAGATGTGCAAAGATGTCCATTCACGCTTGCATACCATTATAACAGTCCCATGCACATATTCACGGACAGTCGGACACACTTGCCTTGGTGTTCTCTAAACCCTTATCACTAAACCTAACATGCCTAGTTTTATGATTCCATCCATTATTTCAAAACTAGTTTTATCTCCATATTACGTTATTATTTTATTTTTTTCTCTTTTGGTAGGCAAGCTGGGATCAAACCCTCAACCTCATGGTTGTTGTGCTTCTCTGTATACTCCATCAGTACTTTGACTTTGTTTACTTTATATTCTCCATATGCATGGTTGAACTTTTAGCATATTTTAAGAAACTATTTCTAATGAATAGTAATTAGTAAGCATATTTGGAACAAAGGTTGTCACCAATGTTCAAATGTATATGGCCAATCCAAGTATCCAACACATCCACGACAACACTATTTGGCCCACTTTCGTATGATTCATATACCAAATATGAATATATGATATCTAAAAATATGCAGATATTGATCAATCGTCTAGCTAATCTAGTATATTAGAATATCCTTAGCAAACATCCAAGTAACAAAAAATGCCGTTTTTTCCAAAAATTCGCGTTTTATTCGCGAACTTTTGGATTGCCGAAGTATTCGGTGTTTAAATCGCGTTTTTTTAAAAAAAACACCGTTTTTACGAATTATTCGCGTTTTTTACAAATTGTTCCCGAATAATTCTCGAATTTCCCGACTTATTCAAAAAAATTACTTATTTTGTATATTTTTTAATCAAATTGTTCTGTATATTTTTATAATTATTAATTTACTTTTTATTTTTTTCCAAATTTTCCGAACTTAATCCCTGCCGAATTATTCCCGAACCGACTTTGTCACTATGGCAAACACCACCCAACATTGATGTGTTGGATAACAAAAGTTAAAGATAAAGATCTGAATTGCATGTAAGTTTTCTAAGTCAAATCTTCCTTGAAATTTAAAGAAGCTAGTCAAGATTAACATAATAACATCAAAGAAGCATGTGTATAATCAGATTGTATGTTGTTGCCACTTGCCACAAACAGGTGTACTCAATGCAATGTTGCTACTTTTTGTTAGTCAGTAAGCTGCTCGCACAGTATAGTTATTTTTCTAGTACATAAGAAAAATTGAACGAATTCGTACACCTGAGCTATCCAACAATTTTGTTTTCCTTGCGAAAAAATTCTACATAACATATTTGGCAGAAGTTCATTGATGATTCTGAAATCTGACATACAAAGGACCCATTACCGAATCTCCTATAAGAAGCTCTTTAATATAAAGAATCTAAAGCATTTAAGTAGCCAGAAACAACTTAGACAAGGAAAATGAAAACCAGCTGTATAGTCCTTCATGCATTAAAATCCTGGAGACTATATATGTTAATCATAACAACGGAGACCAGTGAACCAGTGTATGATTCAGGATTGATGATTGTGAACGAGAAGAAATCTTTTGTACAAGAGAAGACAAAATATATCAAGAAAGTAAAATGGTTCACTTGGATTGCTTATATAAAATAAGAGAGATCACATTTTTTATATTTGTTTGCCTATATAACAAGAGAGGTGCATTTCAAACCAGCCAACCTTCACAATAGAACCAGCACCGATTAGAATATTCTGTGGCTTCATATCCCGATGTATGATACGGTTGGAGTGTAAGTAATGCAATGCTCTCACCTGAATTTTCAAAAACAATAGAATACATCTAAGATTTTAAAAAAATGTATAAATCGGTGACACTAAAAGCAAGGAGGCTGCGTATAAGAAACTGTAGAACATCCAAGCAAGCATAGCACGATAAAACAATCATGATGAAGCAACAGTTCATAGAGAAAAGTACCAACTGCTTTGCAATTGCTTGAACTTGTTCCTCGGGGAGGCACTTGTCATCCTCAAGAATCTCAAAGAGTTCACCCTACATATTGGAAAAGTGCCATCAACTGCCCATGCATCTATGATTACATATATATATATATGAGAGAGAGAGAAAGAGAAGACAAAGGGAGAGAAAGCTAATTACCTGTGCAAATTCTGTAACAACACAAAATTCTTGCGGGCTTTCAAAGGAATCGAGCATTTCAATTATATTTTCATGTTTCAACTTTCTTAGAATCTGTCATTTAAACCAACACCAGTAGGCAGAAATTAGTGTTTGATATGAAATTATTGATCAAATCTGATAAGAGACAATAACCATCTCAACTGAAGTTTAGAAATTTCCAAATAAGATGAGCAAAATTATCAGATCCAAACACTAAAATTAGACCCTGCACGTAAAAAGCTGATTCACCCCATGCACTTCGCAAGAATCCTGGCCAAGAAACAACAGGCCAAAGACACAATGTGTTGCATGATCTCAATTATAAAAGTTGAACAAAGCTAAGCCCTACAAGTCTGTACCGAGGGAAAAAAATATAAGGAAAAAAAAATTATTTATATGAGGATATCAAGAGAATGTTTAGACTTGAAAGATCAAAGAGAGTACCTTGCAAAAGGGCTTTGACGTCAACCTCATCTAAGTATTTGTATCAGTGGTCATGAAAATGCTAACTTTAACCCACCCTAATTATCATGAAATAAAACATGTACTCCCATCCAACCTGATTCTCCCGATAAATTGAATTGCGGTTGACTTTATCTGACTAAGTCGTTCAGATTTATCACCACTTTTCTCAGAGGATCCTCAAGAACTTCAAAGATCATTTCATTTAATAAGCTTATACATCTTTCAAACTATTTTGAGGAGGTACAATATGGGTGACAGTTGTGAATATGGCTCAAGGTATTGGACTTGCTCTGTTCCTATGTCAAAATGTAGGGACACGGCTTTCTACTCGGTGTTCTAGTTTTTTTTTTTTCAACATTTCAACTTCTTAACATTGTTTTACAGTTCTTAAAAGTTCTATTGAAAATATAAAATAAGCAAGTATGTCTGAATCACAATCAATGGGCACACAGTATCCATGTCATATCATGACAAAACATATATATATTCAAATCAATCTGAAGGATCCAGGTATACAAAAAACTGAAGCCAAGAGTTAGACAAAAGATCCCAATAGTATATCCTTTCCAAGTCTCCATAAGTCACTGAAATTAATCATATACCGGAGCCTACTGAACTGTCTTAATGCACCCCAAAATATGGCAAAAAGGACATGTTTGACAACATGAGATGCTGAGTTGGGGACTCCCAGGAAAATTGGCGTTATTGAATGGAACACTAGATGAAACATAATTCCGGAAAATGACATTTTACATCCCAAAAAGGAAATTACGAAACACCAACCGAAATCTAATATTCCTTAAACTGGATTTTGTGAATTAACTACTATTATTGGGCTCTCCTTCGCAGAGAGTCAAATCACTGATTGGGCAGAGATTAGTTAGAAAATCAAAATTCTACGCCCCAAATGGTCACATAATCAAGCAAAGCCTCGAACATCTATTACCCCGAACGATATGTAGCTAATAAAATGAATATACAAAATCCAAATACTCCGTCAAATATTGAAAAGTACCTCAATTTCCTGTCTTAGATTCAGAATGTCCTTTTCACTTTTGCCGTGCTTTAGGATAAATTTCATTGCAACAGTCTGTGATCAACACAACAACAACCATTTTACAAGAACAAAACGATCTACAATCACCTTAAAATGATGAAAGACAGCAAAACCACAAACAGTACCTGGCCTGTGTACTTCCGTCTTCCTTTGTATACCTTCCCAAAAGAGCCTTCGCCGACCAACTCGATCACGTGGTAGTTTTCTACACCCATCTTTCAGATCTAGAGATTGAAATTTGCTTTTGATCGAATACCTAAGAGAATAAGATTAGGGTTATTGACTCAACCGTATAATCCACAGCATATGAGCAAACAGTGTCTGAAAATTTGCAGCACTTGAAAATTGAAATGAATACAGAGCTGAATTTAGGGTTTCAGAGATGTGTTGAAGCACTAAATCAAAGACTGTAATCGCCATTTTTGTAGAAACGAGAAGATCCAGTACACAGATTGCGATTGAAGTCTTACCAGGGTGAAAGGCTCCGCTCCGCTCTGCTCTCTGTCACTCTCTCTCTCTCTCTCTCTCTCTCTATCTCTCTCCATCATCCATTTTTACAATTCATTTTCCCGCTTATTCCTTTTTCAAATCCGAATTACAACGAGCTCCATTAGATCTTATAAAATTACGAAACTACCACTAGACAATAGACATACCCTTTTCTTTATGATTTCTCTTTTTGACTTGCAAGTACAGTGCTAGTAGCTAGGGGCTGGACTCTGGAGAGAGGAAAGGAGAAGGATAAATAAAGAGCAATAGTTCGCTCCACAGGCGAGGACCCATCAACTCCCATTAGCTCGGGTTAGTTTTTTTTAACTCTATGATTAATTCATTTTTTTTTCTAAAAACAAGGGATGGGTGAACCCTAAGGGTGGATGAATCTTAACCACAGATAAATGGGTTAGAAATGGGGACATGTGGCAAGAAAATGTGAGCCAAGACACCCCTCCTCACGTCACCAAACGAGTAGGTGATTATTTTCCATAAATAAAAAGGTACATACCTGATAAGAGCATTCCTAGCAGCCTCATCAGAATAGCCAAAACTCACAAAAAGTGAGTTTGGTGAGACATTTTTTTTGAAACACCCCTAGCAGCCTCATCAAAGTAGCAAAAATGATCATTATTTTATTATATGTGTCACATCCACACCAAAAAAATGGAGAGAAAATTTTATTTTATTTGTGTGGGCCCACAAACAAGGAGGGAATGAGAGTTTTTTTGATTTGGTGAGTGCAGAGTGACTCACCAACTTTGGTGAGTATTGTACACTCACCAAACTAAAATATGCAAATTGGTGAGGCTGCTGGGAAGGGAATTTCAAACTTTTTAACTTATTGGCTCATCAAAATAACTAAAAAACTATTTTGGTGAGGCCGCTAAGAATGCTCTAAATCGTTATATGAAGGAGAGCAAAGTGGGGGAGCTCATGGCTGTAACCTTAACCCGTCTTGCTCCTTGATTCGGTTACCCCACTAACCCGATCCACTGTCTTCCCTCCCATCTGTTGCGAACCTAAGTTCAATAAAAACTTCTCATCGCCATTCTCAGTCCCTTTATTCAGCTCTTCATCCAAACAACGCTGGTTAATTTTCGTTGGTGAGAGAGTAATGAGATATGTGGTGAAAGTAATAAAATATTTTTAAATTAAACATGAGGGATAGGAACATATTTGCTTCTATTAAACTACAGGAGGCTGCATGTGGTGTGTGTGTGAGTTTGCATGTGAGGTGTGTGTGTGTGTTTGCTTGGGTGGTGTGAGTATTCCCTTGTCTTTGCCTTCAGTCATTGCCTTGTGGTATGATTGAGTTTACCAAAAAAACTACAGGATGCTTATTACCAAAAAAAATACTACAGAATGCTAGCCTCACAATCTTCCATAGACGCAAGATAGTGGCTACAGATGTCAAACATCTCCTAATTTTAATATGTTAGAATATCAAACATCTTTATGTGGTGCACCTATTTTTGTGTGTTTATGGAAAAATTTGGAATTATTGTGACTAGGATTAAGAGTCAAATTATTTTTTGGTGCTACATTCAAAAGTTATTAAACATTTTCTGAGATTAAATGTTGCCGCGATTGGCACTAGCATTTTTGTTTAAGGGTAACGTTTGGTGGACCGTGCATTTGTGCTTTGTAGGGGAATGCCGGTCCTCGATCATTGGTCCATGCTTCCCTTTTTAATAACTATTAATTGTGGTTAAGATTCACTCACTCCTAGGGTCATCCATTCAACTTTGGTTTTTAGATTAAAAAAATTTGTCTTAATACTTTGCGCACTCGTGTTCCCCACATACCCTCTTCATCCTAGTTAAACTTAAATAATGTAAAGTTAATCATTTTATTTTATTTTTTTCAAAAAACCAAGGTTAAATGGATGATGAGTGACTCTTAACCAAAGTTTATGGGTGTTAAAAGGGACACATGGCATCTCAATCATCCATTTTCCCTCTCCTAATCGTGGTTAAGCTTAACCAACGTAAGTTTAATATCTTTTATAATTTATTCTAAAAACCAAGGTTAGATAGATGAACCCTAGGGGTGAGTGAATCTTAACCACAGTTTATGAGTGTTAAAAGGACATGTGACATCTTGTGGAGGATACAATCATCCATTTCCGTTGTTAATCTTGGTTAAGCTTAAATAATGTAAAATTGATATTTAAAAAAAAAAAAAAAAACAAGGTTAGATAGATGAACCCTAGGGGTGGGGAATCTTAATTACCTTTTATAAGTGTTAAAAGGGTTCCCGTGGAATCGCTCGTGTTCCACCTAGCAGAACACGAGCGTGGAAAGAATCATTCTCCAAAAAATATTAATAAATATTTTAATCTTAATTTAGTTTAAGTTTACCCATAGTTAAAAGGGACACGTGGACTCATCATTTCACTACATAACAGAATTCGGGGTCCCCTAAAGCATGGGAAGTGATTTAAAACTCCCGATAGCACCTAATATCAAGAGTTGGACCGTTGGATTTTTATCTAACGGTGTCAAACATTAAGTGGGGCCATCATTTAAAGCATATGCGGACATGGCACCATTGGATTTTTAATCCAAAGGTCCAGCTCTCGATAGTAGGTAATATCGAGAGTTTTTAAGCACTCTCCTAAAACATAATTTTATGCGGACTTCAATAATTCCTAGGGAAACTTCGAAGGGAATTAACCACCAGATGTTTTGATTATTCTTTTACCCTATACCCAAATCAGATGAACGTCACTGTCGCTAGGAGCCTCTACTAGAGTTTCCTTTGGCTTCGGCCACTCAGTCATAATTCACCGTCTTCACATAAGATATAGCCTCTACTAGAGTTTCCTTTGGCTGCGGCCACTCAGTCATAATTCACCGTCTTCACATAAGATATATACATGAAGAATACTAGCCACTCCTAGTGTCAATCGCATTAGCCATTAATTGCCCCCATATATAAGAAAGTCAACTCATATATACAAATCACCCCACTTATTTGGTAGGCTTATAAACCAATTAGGATCATAACAGTCCACTACTGTTGGAATCAGTTTTGCAATGGGATTTTCGCAAGTTTCATTGCAATTCCTCTTTGTATAGCTGTACAAAATCTCCTTCTCGAGGTTAATTAGCTGATCAGAGCTGTGTTTAGAACCATTTGAGATCATTGACTGAATGAGAAATACTGGAATTGACAGACGTATGAAATCTCTTAATCTGAGCTTTTTTACTTACAAATTTTTGGCAATTAAATTTTTGATAGTCTGGTGGAAGTATGACCTCTATTGTAGACAATGAACACTGTTAATCTTAACAAGATCAGTACAGTAAACAAATGAAATCATAGAGTCAACTTGACGAGAGAATGTGACTAACTGTACCCATTCCCTCTTGCTATAAGCCTATAACTGTACACGGTCACAGCTCCATGGAAAATGAGTAAAAAAAATTGTTGCCATCTTTAAATAGTCATCATACTGAAAATAGTACAAAATTCAAGTAAAAACACTGTAAGCAAATTGGATAAGAACAATAACACATTAAGACCTCTGCTTCAGGAACATCTCATTGATACAATTAACCTGTTGTTTGGCAATTGCCTAAGGATCTTGCACAATGACTATGCTCACTGGTGATAACTAATGGAACCTGATATGCAATTGCTATTGAACACTATTTGTCGCCCCCTCCAAACATACCCATCATGTCTTTCGAAGAACCCATTTGCTTCATCAAGTTTTGTAAACCTCCCATGCCACCAATTTGCTTTAGCATTTGTGGAGGAAGTACTTTGCTCATGTGTTGTGCATTCATATTTCGAGATAATGCACTCATTTCACCCTTCTTTGGAATCTTGAGCCCCTTCATCTTGCTCCAGATTTTGGCAAGGCGTTTATACTCTTCTAACATCTCCTCCACTTCTCTAACAGAGCGACCCGCACCTCGTGCTATCCGCATGATCCGAGACTCATTCATAAGCTTTGGATTGGAACTATCCAATTCTGCAATATTAGCAACGAGAATCAGGTCAAAAACCCCAAATGATAATATGGAAGTAATTTCTCTCCAAAGAGGGAGCAGGACAACTAATCGACAAGATATCCACAGAAATGAACATGGTCTATTTGTTTGATCTGATTTTCTTTGCTAAATTGCTGAGTTGGATAGTTCCAACCCAAAGCTTATGAACGAGTCGTGGATCATGTAGGTAGCACAACGTGCCGGTCACCCTGTTAGAGTAGTGAAGGAGAAGTTGGAAGAGTATAAATGCTTCGCCAATATTTGGAGCAAGATGAAAGGACTTGATCCCAAAGAGGGTGAAAAGCGGCATTATCTTGAAATATGAATGCACAACACAAGATTGCTATTTGTCCACCCTACAAACATCCCCACCATGTCTTCAAAGAACTCATTTCATAGGCTACCCATGCCAATAGCATTTGAGGAAGGACTTTATTCATGTTGTGCATTCATATTTCGAGATAATGCACCCATTTTGGAAACTTGTCCATCATGCTCTAGACCTTGGCAAAGCGCTTATACTTCTCCAACCTCCCCATAACTTCTCTAGTACAAGGACCCGCTCTTCGTGCTCCAAATGATATCATAAGTTTTGGGTCAGAACTATCAAACTCTGCAATATTAGCACAGAATCAGATCAAAAAAACTCTAGATAACATGAAAGTATGGAACACAACATTTAAAAATGCTAAACTACCTTCATTGGTCATGGAATCCATCATAGTCATGTAACGCTTGATCTTTGCTTGACTTTCCTTTTCACGACCCTTAGGCATTAACTCTGCGCTAAATCCTGGAAGCATGGAGAAAACCTACACAGAAGCAAGAGCAACAATTAAAATAAAGAGTTAAAAAGCATCCATGCAAGTGAGAATTGAAGAATGAACTTAAAACTCAAATTTTACAGGAAGAAAATGGTGAGGTGCCAATCAAACTAAAGCGCAGCCAACTTAAAACATTTGTACTTAGGTCTGTTCTTTTGTTGAGACTTATATAAAGCTAGGCACTTTGCACTTCATTATGGTAGTTGGTTGGAAATTTGAGCCACTTTGTCAAGGTTTTTAACAAGATTGATTCTTACCATCATGAGATTTCAAGTCTTAAATCATTTTTTATGAGATTTGAAATCATTCATTTTGTTGCATTTGAAGTCTTACACGAATTGCAACCTAAGAGAAGAGAACCACAATACATCAAGTTTTCAAAAGAAAATGCATATTGTCAAATGACAAAACGAGCAGAGTGCTGGACCTTATAAGTCTCGCCAAAAGAACGGACCCGTATACTGAATTTATATCTAGGAAAGGCTTTTCTTGTAACTCAATTTTCACAATACGAAAAGCCCAGGCTGAATAATTAGGTTAAGCAAATTATCATTAATCAACAATTTTGTTTAACAATTGACAATTAATCTTTCAAACACAACTCCATTGACATCATGAAACAGAACAAATTGTTTAATGAAGATGATCAAGGGACTTATACACTAATAAAGCATTACAAGAATTGAATTTGTAGGAATAACTTTTGAAAAGAAATTGAGTAAACTAGTAAAGTATGACTATAAATATGTGCCTGAATAAAGATCCGTTATTTCATTCAGTAGCTCATGTTACAAGAGAATAGCAAATTCAATTCAAAAAATAAGAACATCCACATAAGATGATCTAAAACAAATGAAAGTAACACATTAATCAAGTTTTCTTATTAGCAAATTGTTAACAGGTTTTAATCAAATAAAATTATTAGATAACAAACCTGGCCAATAGGACCCATTTTGAGCAAGTTCTGGAATTGCTCATACATAATCCGTAAAGTAAAGTTCCCTTCAGAAAGCTTTTGCAGAAGCTCAGGCTGTTGATCCATAGGCACAACTTCATGAATTTTGTCCATAAATCCAGACCAGTCACCCATGCCTAGTTAAAACAAACTTAGAATGTGAATACTTTCACAAGTACTTTTAAGTGAAGCCTAAATTTTCATGAGTCCGAAGAAATACAAACATAAAAGTGTCACAACAAGAGATAGGCGAAGCAGCAGAAACTCACCTAAAAGACGACTGACAAATGGCTTAACATCAAAAACTTCAAACTCGTCCATATGCTCTCCAGTTCCAATGAATATGACAGGACTCTTCGTAGCTGCAACACTGGACATATAAAGTGGAATTGGATGAAAAAGTGAACACGGACAAAAAAATGTAATATTTATAATGTTTTAAAACACGAAGGCATGAGGTGAGGTGTTTGGACCTCTAAATGCGTGAGGCTTACGCTCCCTAATTTTGTACATAATTTTTTTTAGAAATTAGAAAAAATTAATATATATATATATATATATATATATATATATATATATATATAAAGAAGTGCTAAACAAATTATTCAATCATTGTATAAAAAGAAAAGTTAAGTCTTAGAAAGGCAAGCAAAAGTTGCAATCTAAATTTACTTTTTTTTTTTCATATACTTATTGCAAAATAGATGATGCTCATTCATCAATTCATGTACTGATTTTTGGATTAGAAGGGACAGCTGCAAAGAAGTCTTGGAAGAGGGAAAATTAAGAAAGACGAAAAAATAATTTTAAGAGACTTTAAGTTATGTAGTTAGAACCCAATTTTAGGTTAATTCATGAGACGTATGCCTTAGTCATAAAGCGAGTCATAAGGCCGTGGGGGCATTTGTCGTACTCTTATCTGAATCTCACACCCTGAAGCCTAAGCCTCAAGGCTAAGCCTCGCCCCGAAGTATGCCTCGAGGCGTAAGTCTCACATGCCTTTTAAAACACTGATTTATATGCAGAAAGCATATTGCTTAGAGCCGACCTTTAATGCAAAACTGGACCAAGATGCCTATAAAATCAATGAACCTGTGCCTAAGGATAAACATTGTAACTCCAAATCTACTTCCTGAAACGGACCATTACCAATTCTTACAAGAGGGTAGTAACAAAGTATCAAGACGTGCAGATGTAAAAACACAGTTGCATTGTCCAAGAGAAGTACCCAGATTCCCAATGCAAAAAGTGTTTATCAAAGCCTGAAAGATATTAATCTAGGCACTGAAGGTGGCCCTGTTTTCAGAAGACTTCTAAGAGTTATCATATAAGTAAAATATTGGAAACATAGTATAGCAAAGCCTAACAGGAATGGTAGTAACAAATTACTGCTATTCATCATTAAAATCCAGGATTACTATACACATGATTAATAGTCTAAATTGAGAAGATAGTTTGTGCAAAGTGCAAAGTGCAAAGTGCAAACTATTCTGTTAAATAAATGCTGACAGATAATTTAAGGGCGATTCACCTAAAAGGTCATGCTTTGAATTTTTATTACCTAAAAGGGCATGCATTTAACATATTTATCAAAAAAGGCATACTTTGTATTTTTATTACCTAATAGGGTATGCTTTTGGCATATTAACCCCTTAGCCACGCATATGAAACCCAAACACGGATAAGGGTAATATTGGAGTACATACCCTATTTGGTAAAACTTTTCAAACCATGTCCTTTTAAGTGATATTTTTGATTTAGGGTGACTAATCGGTACTTATCTCATACTTTAAATAGCTTATCAATTAACACCAATAATACATACGGAATTATATATTAGGCAAACATATCTGATATCTATCACATATATATATAAATTGGTAACGGAGGGTGTCCCAAACACTTCGAGGCAAGGACTCGTCCCTTCAGGTCACTCGGAATTTTCTCTACAGACACCAGGGTAAGTCGAGAAGTGGGAGTTGAAAACACAGCAACAGGGAGCAAACCCAGGATGCTAGCCAACTGCATCAACCCCTGGTGGGTATCATATTTATATAATGTATAATATGATACTGAAAGTATATAATATAATGCACAAGTAAAATTATGTGAATTATGAGTCTTTTTCCTAGAGCTGACAACTTCCACAACCTGCATCTGGATGATCACAACTCACACTGAACCAAGTGTGTGTGCATGTACATGCAGATATACAATGACATAAAGTGCATTAATTGCATAAGTTATTAGCTAATGTAGGTATATGCTCTTCAATGGTGTTCCTCAGTGAATCTAAGCAATCTAAATATGCATATATATATATATATATGTGTGTGTGTGTGTGTGTGTGTGTGTGTGTGTATTATAGCATTAAACACATACCAAATGTTAATACATTTAAGAAGCAAATGCAGCATTTCTGCAAACCCAACAAGAAAAACTATACGAATGAAACCAGATCCTACTAAAATGGAGAGGCTACAGATACAGCAAGAGCACTTACGCACTAAGAGAACCACCACCTTTTGCATGGCCATCCATTTTGGTAACAATAACAGCCCCTACTGAAACACTTTGTTTGAATGCTTGAGCTTGATCAAATGCAGCTTGACCGATACTGCTATCCATAACGAATATAACAAGATCGGGTTTCTGGTATTCCCAACAAAAAGAAAGTTAGAATTTAGCACCTCCATTATAAGTAGATGAGCAATGTGAGGGAATGACAGGAAGATACCGTTGCTTCAGAAACTTGTCGCATTTCTTCAAAAAGAGCAGCTTCCTGTTTGTGGCGTCCACTTGTGTCTACAATAATTAGGTCACAATTTTCCTCCTTGAACCTTTCCACACCTTCCACTGCAATTTTCACAGGATCTGACTCCATATAGCTGTAGAAAAAACCAAACGATTATGGGAAATAACAGAGAGCACATAATATATATTGCAAACTAGTGTGGAGATAAAAAAAAATGAGATTCAAATTAATTAAAAGAGACACAATGGACGTTGAGGACTAATTAGTTTGAAAGCAGAGAACTTTTTATAGGCATCATCCTGAATCCCTGATGTAAGAGGTACAAAACAAATGCAATACCTGACTAAAATTCCATTGTTCTTGATTTCATATAGCCTAGGTAAAAATTCCTAATAGGCACTAATAATTATTAATTAGAGTCATCCTCCCCCTCTTCTTCCAACCCACCAACCTCCTTTCTAGTTTCTACTCTCAATCGATGGATTCCAGATCTCGTAGGCAGTAGATCTATAACCAAGAGATATTTCAAGGTATCTAATAAGACAGTGCCCTACTTGTGTGACTGTGTCAGAGTTAACCCCTAGGTACACAATCCAACTCACCTACCACCCCAACTGCCTCAGAAGTTGGAAGCCACATAATCGTCTTTAACCTTCGAATTGAGAATGACTTTCCTCCTTTTAGTGAAAGGCTCCCTCGAAAAACCCATAGCCATGCCTCCCTCACGGATGAGAATCTCTCCAATAATGGGCAGCCTCTTTCTACTTAAGGTCCCTCCTGTCTTTTGGCCTCTGCCATATACTGCCTTGAATAGTTAACAAAAAATCCTTTGATGTTTTGATCGTCGGACTAGGACTCGGACCCACACGAGCACCAGCACGGTCAACTTTCAAGGAACCCATATATCCTAGGGAGCTATCTCGCCTTCAAAGACTATTCTGATGTGGGAAACCACCACCACAAACATCCAAGGCTCCAACGCCAACTCTGACCGACAGACGACAGTTATTCAAGGCACAATCATTCAAAACCAAGATTCTCCTCTTATCTACCTCATTCCACCCGAGACCTTGGATCAGCCAACTTAAAACCTCTGCACGCGTCCCTCACCGCTCTTAAAGTCTCCTCAAAAGTCACATCAAGCATGAAGGGGAATTCCGTAAACGATGACCCACCAAAGACCCTCATTGGCTCTCGACTGGAGCTGACCAATTGATCAGAGCCATTTCTCTAGATGGGCATTCACTCCACTAAATAATCTCTTTTTTTTTATCGGTAAAGCAGATATATGTTAAATAAGAAGAACAAAGTTCAGAGATGTAAACTAGAAACAAAAAGCGCAGCATAACAAAAGCATACGAAAGAAGGGAGAACAGACAAAATAACACTAAATAATCTCTTGCCCTCCTTGAGGACTCTGGTGGTCTCCACAAAAGTAACAAGAACAGAAATAGCCCACCACCCAACCTTCTAGCCTTTACCTGATAGGAAGTTTTCCATACTTAAGAAGCATGATCAGAGACCTAGTTCTCGAAGGGCTCTTCACCACTAATCCTACCCACCAGACAGGCCTGCAAGAAGCTCTCCCTATCCTCCACATCAACTTTCCAACCTTGATTGTGGGTATCCCATCCACATATACACCAGAAGCCTTCCCACTGCTCGACCAGCAAGGACCAGCAGCGATTGAAGTCACTGAACTATAGGATCTGGTCTTCTCCTCTCCGTTCATCTTTCAGCATAGATACAAACCCTTGTTGTAAGGAAGTCTACAAAGGAAATCCATCCTGGAAAGGTGAAGGAGTGACTTCCTCATGACTAATGAGACCAATGCTTAATTTGTTTTAACCAAGAAATCCAATGTGGCCCTGTTGGATGGTCATTTTTCAATGTTATATAAGTGTTTTAAACTATAGAAAACTAAAACTATGGAAATCTGATGGCAGTTAACACAGGGCCTAGCTTTGAGCCTTTGACCTAGTTAATAAATCCACATATTTTTTATTTATTTAATCTGTACATAAAAATATGTCCACATGAGAGGCTGCTTAAACAAAAAAAACTGGTTGGCACGGCGACAGACTGCTCCCTCATCCAACCTAACCACCCTGACAACCTACCAAGGAATGCCTATCTGCATTAGTAGATTATGGCCTGTGTATACTCCACACTCCACAGAGAGACTACAAATTAAAGAAACTCTTACAAACCATCGATAACTACTAACTAGATAAGACTTCTTCACAAGCATTTGTAACAATCAAGCTTTCCCATGGTGGATTCCATAATATGATTTGTGAAACAAACATCACTACAGTTTATCAACCTCTAGAAAATTGAAACAAATAATTAAAAAAAGAAATGTAAAAAATATTACCTTCCATAGAATGGGATCTTGGCTTTAGTGGCATTTTGCTTCAACTGGTCAAATGCACCAGCTCTGAATGTATCTGCACAAACTAAAGCTGGTTTCCAACCCTTCTTCTGATGATAATATGCATATTTTGTACATGTTGTAGTCTTCCCGGAGCCTAGAAATTTTTTAAGACAAAACAAAAGCATGCAATAATCAGAACCATAAAACAAAATCAAAACATATATTAGTCAAATCCAGTATTCATGTATAGACACTAACATACCCTGCAAACCAACAAACATGATAACACTTGTTTTTCCTTTCTTTGGAGTGAAAGAAGGCTTCCCAGGGTCTAACATTTTGCAGAGCTCGTTGAATATAGCCTGGAAACAAAGGAACCTTTTACAAAACAAAACACTAAACCAAGAGGGAAAACAGGACACAGGCTGATTCCTGGTCTTACAGTAATGGAAAATCACCAGAAGAGAGCAGGTAAGACGTTAATAACTTAATATACAAGAGAAGCCAGGTACTCCTACAAAAGAACCAAACAGCAAAAGACTAAAAGTTTACAACAGAAAAAACAAATCTTGTTTAGATCAAAATAAAAAGAAACCAAATATTTCCCAAAAAAATTAAATTTTTTAAACACGAATTCCGTGGTGACAGTATATCTGGAAACTTCCCCGAACTGCTAGAACCAAAAAAATCAATGCCAAGAAAACTGTTGCGGCAAAATGTCAAAATTAGTGTAATTGCTCAACGCAAGCGAGCATATGGGAAAATGGCTGAAGGGACTTCCCTGATAAAATGTGGAATTCAATAAGCTATAGAAACAGAATCTAAGAAAGCAAAAGAACTTCCAAAGACTGGTAAGAATATACCATGAAGAGTGGGTAGGGTAGGTGACTTGGATATCCCTGATTCTTTGCGGTTTACTAACAATATGATTCTAGTTTTCTAGATTCATCATAAAGTGGTGCACTCAAGGGCAACCCTTAAATGTTATGAATTATCTTCAAGCCAGAAAGTTAACCTTGTGGTGCAGGACCAGAAGGGGTGGGTTGGAAGTTGGAACTAGGTTACTGGTTTAATCTTTGGGACGATTAGAACATGACATAGTTGCTGAAAATTTTACGATATTGGTGAACAATTAAAGTTCAGGCTGTAGATGGTGAATTAGGACTAGGGAGGTGAACTTAAAGTTTACGGTATGGTCGAGTCATGAGTGGATTAAAGAGAATTTCTGCTGTAAAACACACACACACACACACACACAGGATAAAAATAAGGAAACAACTCCCATATCCACAAGGTCTCTCCTGTTGGAAACCCAAGATAAAAAAAAGTTGGTGAATCCTCAAGCAAAGATGAGTCATAGAAAGTTCAACACCCTAAAAAATTCACCTATTCCTCTCATTCCACGTATACCAAGAAATAGCTCTCGGAAGGGAAAGTCCACGGAACAACTAGGGAGAGGTCCAGTGAAAGAGAAGACCAGTAAGATGAGAAGTCTCGAAAGGATCTAGGGAAGACTCAGACCATAGAAGAGGTCCACTGATTCCTCCTCAGCTTGGCACATAGCACAACGATTAACTAAACTCCTCCTCATAGAGTAACTCGAGAGATACAAGATTCTTAACAGGCAAGCTTTACATCTCCCAAGTAAAATTACATGTTTTTGCTTTTTTTTCTTCTTCTTTTTGTTCAGAACATATGAAACAACATATGAGAAACATACCGTACAAAGTTTTTCTCTATTTCATTCTTTACGGATGATTAAACAGTGCATACTATGGCAACCATACAGACATTTTTTCCTTTATAGATCTAAATGATTATATTATTCAAATTCTACAACGTTAGTGGATGCAGTTCTACAAATTGAATGATAGAAGACTTACATGCTAGTAATCCTCATTCACCGACCACATAATCCAAAAATATCAATAAAGAGTATCCAATAATTCATACTCAGGAACCAATTCCTTTAAGCAGCAACATGGGAATTGCTCGTCGCAGAGAAAAACTAAATCAAATTAAATTTAATGATGAGATTAAACTACCTGTTGTATTATCTTGCGCTTGTTGTGACCAGCTGCGAGATCGTCGAGATTGACAATCTTCTTGATATTAGTTTGCATATCTCGGACGAGCTTAAATTGCACATCTGCCTGTAGAAGAGCTCGTGTGATCTCGTTAAGGCATTCGTTGAGTACTTTCTCGTCGATGATGGTCGCATTGCTCATCTGCTGGAGAGCACGGGAGATGCTCCCCCCTAACTGAGCTAACACCATCTTTGCTGATCAAGGGCAATCAATCACCTCTGAATTCATACATAAATTTTTGTTCAGTAAGGGTTAGGGTTTAAAGCAGGTTTACTTTTAGGGATGTGTATTTTTAATCTTTGCTTTAATGGTCGTAGTCGAGTTCATCGTAAATTCAGATACCCACAAAAAAAATACAGGAAACTTTGAGTACAATCCAATTTAAATCATTAAAAAAAAACGAAAACCAGAAATCCAAAACAAAAAAATGGGTACACACAACATTCAGGTTTAGTAAGATTTCGCCTCAAAAGTTGGTGAATTGATCCACGTTTTTTCTAATCTAACACTATCCAGATCTTCAAAAAATAACATCTTGTTTCTTCAATTTGTTCAAGGAATTGATCTTCATAGAACAAAACCCTAATTTCATAGAAAGAGCGGAGAGGAACACTCACCGTAACGCTTCTCGCCGAACTGTGAGCGCTGGTAAGACGGTGAGGGTTCTCGCCGGCGGCCGCTTCGTGTAGTGGATCGGTGCTTGGAGAGGAAAGAGAGAGATGAATGATCGGAACAGAGAGAAGGAATTTTTGACAGTTCTTTTCAGTTTTCACCTACGTTTTATATAAGTTTTCTTATTAAAAATAAATACGGGGAGGCTCTATCTAAATATCAGAAATAGAGGGGCGTATTCATAAATTTTTTGAGAACGTGATTGAGAAGGATAGATGTTTGGGTCTAAAAGGATATGAGCTTTGAGGGGAAGAGGTGTTGGGATTTCTATTCTTTTTTTTGGAGAAATTTTAATTTGGATGAAACTCTATTATTATAGTGTTAATAGAATTTAATAAATCCTAATTTGTTTGGGATTAGAATCTAGATAATAATTCTTAATTGCTTTGTTATGGGAAAATCCTAATTAGTGGTGTAGGATTTGATTTGAGAAAATCTTAATTAGAGTGAGATTTGTTTTGTGGCTATAAATAAGCCTAGAATAGGGACTTATGCTATGTTTGGTTGCCGAGAAAATTGATGAAACAATTGAAAAGAAAATAAAATTTTAGATTTTTAATATAATTTTTAGTTGTGTTTTGTCTAATTTTCTTTTCTTTTCCATGTTCTTACTTATTTTATCGACAACCAAACATAGGGTTAAGGAATAATCAAGCAATATCTTGTGTATTGTGTGATTGATCATGAGAATATACCTCATAGCATCACTTCCGCCCCCCCCCCCCCCAACACACAAGAGGGTCATAGAATTGTGAGAAAATAAAAGGAGTAGAAAGCAGTGAGGACGTGTCCATGGGGGAAAGGAGAAGACAATGGGGAGGCGTTGCGAGAGGTGATCATTTTTTTATGAGTAGTGATTAGTGGACTCATGGGATCCTTTCATATCTTACCCGGGTGCCCTCGTGTTCTTTTTAACACCCCTTTAACCCTAGTTAAACTTAACTAAATTAAAACTAAGATTTTGGTTTAAAAAAAAAAATAAAAATGGTTGGATTGCTTAATCCTAAGGGTGAGTGAATCTTAACCACAATAGGTGAGTATTTTAAATTTCGGCGTGGACCAATGAGGACCGGCCATTCCGTTACAAAATGGGAATCATATGTATGTTAGTTGTTTTCCTTTTTTAATATGATAGTCGGGGCTAGGGCTGTAAACGGAACGGATTCGAAGCAGATAGTGGTATATCTGAATTTGTATCAGATTATATATTCGGATATCCGAATAAATATCCGGTGGATAGCGAAATATGGTATCCGACTCTGATAAATATCCGGATACGGATTGTATAAGAATTATCCGATTATTAAAAAAAAAATTAATACAAATTAATATTTTAAAAATATATAAATTTGTATTTAAAAAATATATTTTAAAAGTTATATTAATTTTATAAATTTAAAATATATTATTTCTGTACATTATATAATCGGACGGATATTTATCGGATTAGATATATTAGTACCAAATCTGTACCCGATTATAAACGGATAGTATTTTACTATCCGAATCTGCTCAGCCAGATACCTATTAAGATAATTATCCAGGTAAACAGATTCAAATACAAACCGGATAATATCCACATCCGTTTACAACCCTAATAAGGGGCAATAAGGTTTCACGGGGTTGGGAGTTGTAGACGTCTCTAATATGGTGATTGGGTTTTGTTCTCCCAGTTGAATATTTTTCTCAAAATTGATTATTTTATCTTTTTGGTCTGACTTTCTTTTTTTCCTTTTCGAGGAAGCCCCTCTACATCTCTTACCTTGCTAACGGTGAATATGACAGATTGCAACAGATAAGAACTCCGGGTATAATTTTTTCTTGCTTTATTATGATTTTTTTTTGGTAGTCTGTTTCAGAAAACTTTTTCAATTCTAAGATGATTTTTTTGATTATATGACCATTAATTATTTTTAGTTACAGGAAATTCCCCCCACCACCTATCTATCAAACATATACATCTCTCCCTCTGTCGCAAGCTATCCTTATATACATTTTTTTTTTTACTCACGATTGTGCATCCCAGTGATATCTGCTAGTATTACTATACGCACTCTAGCGTTCCCTGGCAAAACACGAACTTCTCGCCGTCTCAGACAAAAGAGCCGGGACACTCTTCTGACTATTTCCTTCGTATTCCGACAATGCACAACAGTGGTGAGATATGCCATTACTTCATCTCCTCTTCAGACTCCATATCATTCGTGAGCATCTCGAATTGAAGGCAAAAATTCCTTTATCCTAATTAAGTTCAACCACGAAACAATGTCCACACAAATGCAATAGTGGAGATGCGGTTCTTGCTTTTGATGGCATGATGGAAAGGTAGATGTCGGGGTGGGTAATTTTCTTGTAGGGGCTAATAATGTAGCAATTATTATGGTGAGTTTGTAAAGAATGATTAGGTGGATATAAAATATTATTGGTGAAGGGTAGGGGTACACTCAAGCCAAGCTAGCTCGTTGGCTCGACTAGTTCAAGCTGGCATTTTAGGCTTGAAGGAATCATTCTAACCTTTTATTTTAAGCTCGAATTCAAAACAAGCCAAGCTCAAGCCAAACCTTGATTGATTTGGCTCAAAGATTGGCTCGTCTAAAGCTCAACTCGGCTCGAAATATTATATATATATATACAAAATATTTTTTGGTGATGTTATCTATATTAATATAAAATAAATTTTTTAACTTTCTCTATTGTAAATCCTAATAATTTTTAATTTACGATAAATAAGTTTAATTATATAATAATAACAATAATCGTTAAGAAGATAAAGCTCAAGCTGAACTCGAGCATGCCAAGCCAAGCTCAAACTTGGCCAAGGTCGACGCATCTCGGCTCGAATACACCCCTAATGGAGGGGTGTGGGGTTTGGCATTTGGGGGCATAGGCCTATATTTATTTATTTATTATTTTTTGAGTCAAGTTCTTGGGTCATCCCGATGTTTTTTTAAGTTAGGGGTAGCTACTCGTCCATGGTCATGCCTTCTTAAATTAAATAACATAAAGTAAGACTTATTTCCCCAAAACTTTAGGGAGACAGTTGCCCCCTCTACATGACTATGTCATCTTAAATTAAATAATATTAATGAATTTTTGTTTTCAAGAGTTTAGGAGGGCTACAGACACCTATACCCCCCCCCCCCCCCCCGAAAAATTCAAGAGGGTTATAGCCCCAGACCCCATGTGGCTCCGTTCTTAGCAGTCGCGGTGGTGTTTGCGGCATTAGTGACTAGTAAGATAGTAACCTCTTTTCTTGTTTTTGGGGGGTGGGGGGGGGGGCAGTTGATCATTGAAAAGAAAAACAGGAAGAACATAAGCAAAAACAGGGAAGAAAAACAACAATCAGGCCCCCTATTGGGCTATGAAAATACCCGGATTGAAAGGAAAAGCCCTGTTTCGACCAACTACCCGAGAAGAAGACGCCCAACTCTGTTCTGATCTGATACGCTTGAGGGCATGTTGGGCTTGACTGTGCGCCGCTATATTCGTTTGACGGCGAATGAACACTACCCCCACTAAGGGGAGTAGGTGTAAGAGAGATGATATATTCTCAAAAATTGGATGAGCTTCATGAACTAAGACCGAAGTCTCGGTTGCCAAACTTCTAGCCCATTCCAAAGAGGGGTAAGCTCCCTGTTAGAGAAGACTTTCTCATTCCGAACAGATCAAATGCCCCCACAGGGCTGTCCCCATAGACACGCCCATACTAAAACTGTCGAAATTGAAGTTTGGAGAGAGACCAATGCGACCACCACGAAGCGAAATCCCCCAAGTTACCAGCTTCTCCCCTCCAAAGGGAAGATAGGCCCAACCAAACAGCTCTCGCGAAGGGGCATAAGAGAAATAAATGAGTGACTGTTTCTATCTCCACACGACAAAGGGGGCAGGACCGATCAAGCAGGACCCGACGCTTATGGAGGTTGTCAGCCACAGCCAGACTATTCAAACAGGCCCGCCAAATCAGGAGGGTGATTTTTGGGGAACAGGAAGTTTCCAAGTGCTATTCCACACCTAATTACTCACCACAGGTGAGGAGGGACCTGGGCTACCCTGTGCATTTTTCAACATATATATATGGTAAGCAGATTTAACCGTGAACAGGCCTGTCTTATGATATCGCCAGACTTCAAGGTCATGAGCACCCCGGGTGCTAAAGGGAAATTTGATGATAGCCTGGACCTCGAGATCAGATAACCTATCTCGAAGAGCCTGTGTACTTCAAGAAGCAGAAGGGACATCCACATCCAAAAAAGAAGCCATTGAAAGATGATCCTCAGCCACTCTACATGGTGAGAAAAGCTTAAATTGGGGAGCTCAGATCCACGAATCAGACCAAAATTTGATGGAATAGCCACTACCTATCTGCCACAGTAGACCTTTTCTAAGCACCTCTATTAGGAAATATCCTATCGTAATAAAGTGAATGAGATACACTAGATAGTATCAATTAAATTTGAACTTAGGATTTGATTAGGTATGATTAGATTAGGATTATCTTTGAGAGATCTTTCTATATCAGGAGTCTAGGAAACATCTATTTAAACCCTTTATGGGGTCATTGTAAATCATCCAAGAATTCTCAATAAATTCATTCTCTTTAACCTCCCTCCCAGCTAGGATGCTCCACCAACCCCAAGAGGCCCGATAAGTTGGGCGTCAAGAAAGGAACCATGAGTACTTTAGTAATACATCAATGTATTACGGGAGAAATAGGATCACAGCCAATTACAATTGAATTCTCTTTAATTCAATTGTATATTTGGCAAATGTAAAGTGGTGAGAGAAAAATAGCGTCAAATTTTGATTTTTTTTCTCTTTCAATCAACATTTGTCACATATAAAAATAAATTTATACTATAATAGTCAATTTAGGAGGGCATAGGCAGGGACAAAGGCCAGCTCCCACATAAACTTCTGAAAAAAAAGAAAAAAAAAAGCTAAGTTTTATACCATATTATTTGATTTATGATGACATAGCCATTGGTAAGGGGAGCAGCTGTCCCCTAACTTTAAAAAATATATATTTTCAAATGGACATAATCAGGGTGAGAAGTACCACCAACTTTGCCATCTCTCTTTCCCCCCCCCCCTCCTTTTAAAAAATCCGGGGACTATGCCCTCTAATCCCCCAGATCAAGAATATTTTGTACCCGTAATAATTCTTCAGAAACCCAATAGTAACATTATCAATCAACGGAACCCCAAATGGCTAAACTACCAATCCTCTTGGCCACTCCCTTGAACTAGTCCTGATCCCCAGTTTGAGGGCCAGTCATCGGACTGAACTTGCCTTGCCTTGCCGGATCTTTTAACTATTGAGAAACTTGGTAAAAACAGAGAAAACATAACTAAGAACTTGCAAGGAGAAAGCATAATTATGAAGTAAAAATAAGAGCTCATATATTTTCTGGACAGCCAAACAGGGAATAAGATTGTTAATGGGCATTTCTTTCCCTAATTAAGTGAATTAACCAAAAACCAACACAGGTCCTTTAACAGGTGTTTGTTTTTTCGTAGGGCAAGCACGCTTCATTTATCAAATCCCTACTTAGTTCATCCGAAAACAAACCCAAGGTGAAAATGGAAATAAACAATAATACATTCAAACACCAAGCATTACTCCAACTGAGAGGGAGAAGAAGAAGAAGACGACTCGTGCAAAGGACGTTTAAGCCCTTCTCCACTACTACCACCACCCAACAACCCACCTGATTCCGCTGCAGCCGCCGCCGCAGCTTCTTCATCAACAAGCAGATCATCTGTCTTCCTCAAACTCGCGTGAATCAAAAGCACCACGACTCCAATCAACAGCGACACTAGAATGTTAAGCGTCGCATGAGTTAGCAGAAGCACCACGATCGTCAATACCGCTAGAACAATCAGCACTACCCGATCGTCAATCGTATGGTGAAAAATCAACAATGCTTCGTCCCTCAAGAAGTAGAGGAACAACCAAGCACCCATCATAATCAGGAAAACTATCAACGAGATCGGATGCCAGAGCAAGCTAAGAAACAGAATCGAAAGCACGATTATAGCGTAATTCATCCGGAAATACGCGACATTTGTTCTCATCCTCGCAAACGCATCGCCGAAGCTCGCCGGGAAGCGAATGGCGTGAAGATTGACCATCTCTTTCCATGGCCTTCGCGTGCCGAGGCCAGATCTGATGCGTTCTTTTGCGCGGGAGATGAACTCTAGGTTGGATGATGCCGGAGAAGCCGTGGGAATGGTGCCGTAGGTTGTCATTTTCCGGTGAATCGCCGGAAATGGAGTAGGGTTTAGGGTGTTTAAAAGGGAGAGGGAAAGAAGAGAATCGAGAAAGAGGAAGAAGAAGCCAGAGCAGAAGCGTTCAAGCCCGACACTTGCCAACTACCCTTCTTTCTGGAGAAAAGGCCTCACTAAGCGTTGTGGGGACGGCGATTATAACGATTAAAGGACGGAGATGACGCTAGCAACGAAGCCGGAGACTGCAGCAACGTGGCGTGTTGGGAGTGGCTTAGTTTTGTGTGTGGTGATTTTGGTTCATGGAGTCGAGAAATTTAGGGTTTACCAATTGGGGGACATCAGAATTCGGATGGTTGAAAGAATAAGGCGATCTGTCTGGCACGCGCGTAAAAAGAGAGTGTCGCTAACACTCATTTGCAGGGGTGTTTCCAAACCGAGCTAGTGGCTCCACTCAAAAATTAGGCTTGATCCAGCCGAGCAGTTTTTCAAGCTTTGAAAATGTGTTCAAGCTGAGCTTGAGCCAAAGTCTGTTTTAGCTCGGCACAATTGAGGCTTGGTTCAGCTTGAGGTCAGCTCAAATTGAATATTATATAAAAAATAATATATTATATATTATTCAATATATGTAAATAATATTCAAAATATGGGAAAAGATAGTTTCGGCGCACTTCATCCCCAATAGAACGTGCGTGCATTTATAGAATGCTACTTGCTCTTTAATGCTAACTCTGCCTAATATCATTAACTGTGATTAAGATTCACTAACTTCCATTTAACCTTTAGGATTCATCCATATAACCTTGGTCTTTAGAAAAAAAAAAAATTAACCTCTGGTTAGTAAGTGTAACCATGGTTAAAGAGACTCTACAAATTACCATGTGTCCCTTTTAATACCTACTAACTGTGGTTAAGATTCACTCATCCTTAGGGTTCATCCATCTATCCTTGGTTTTTAGAAAAAATAATTAATTAATTCTTAAATTAATAAACCTTAAACAAGATTAAAAGGAATAAAAGGGAACATGTGTAAAGTATCAGTCCCATAAAAATATAATTATTTTTTTAAAAAATTATTTTTAATAAATCAGGCTGAACTTGGCTCCAGTTTGAATCAATTCAGAGTTTGAACCAAAATCAGGTTCCAAGTGAGCAACAGATTGAACCGAGCTCAAACCTAGATGAAAACATTTCAAGCTGAGCTGAGCTGAGCTGAGCTGAGCTCGGTTTAGTTCGGCTCGAATACACCCCCTACTCATTTGATCTGATGGTAGTTGACTTTTAGTGTTGAAGATCTTCTGCTTTGAACGACAGAATGGCACAGCCGGGCCACACCCAACTTCATGCAATCCACGCCCTGGGTGGGGTATGTTTGGTTGCAAGGACATGCTGACCTTCTCAATCACAATGAGAAGCTTTGAGAGGTAATCACGTCACGTCTTTCATTGTCTCCACATCAATAATATGAAGAGCAATCACAATGATTTAACTCTTAGGTTAGTGAATCTTAACCATAGCTAAAGGTAATTAAAAGGGAACACACGACAAGAATAAAACACGCTGGGGAGAGGATTATTTTCCTAAGGGTTCCACCTGCTCCCCTAGCAGCTCAAAGGGCTAGCAGGCCCACTTCACAAGGGTGGTTCATGGAACAAGCCTGTAGAAAGAAGATTTCCTTGCTAATGTGGCAAGAGGAGTGCCATATATCACTTAATTCATTATGAAATGTGTTGGGGAGCCTGGTGTCTCTTTTCTTGAATCTTTGATGCAAAAAGCATCCCAATCATGTCAATGTAATAGATAGCTTCATGTCTGAAAAATGCCAAATGAAGCTTAACAACAGAGACCCATGAGTCAGTATCTCACATTTGCAGTACAAAACTACAAAAGTCTCAATATACAAAAGTTTTGATCCACTCACACACACAAGCAGCATATAATTTCTTGCATTGAGAGGCCTTTGATCCAGCAGTTTTGAAACTCAAATACAAGACAGAGATGTTACTTGCATCCCTCCAAAGTTTGGCGGTTCAAAAACTTTATGCATCATACTCTAAATAGATTGTTCAGGACTAAATAATAACCCAAAAAAAAGCATCATTGAATAAATAAATCAGACCTTGGAATTTCCTTTTCAATCCAGCGTTGCGAAGTAGTTCATAGCCAGAACAAGCACAAGAATGGCTTCTGTTGAATTACCTTTATGAATAAAAATACACATACAATTTTGGCAATGGAAAGCTCTCTATCATGACTATCTTGGAAAGCGCCAGTAACGGAGTAAGGAGTGCGAGTAGGTAAGATAGATTGGCGGATGGGTGAGTCAAGACTCT
The DNA here is from genome assembly GCA_015143295.1 of Tetracentron sinense. NCBI lineage: Eukaryota > Viridiplantae > Streptophyta > Magnoliopsida > Trochodendrales > Trochodendraceae > Tetracentron > Tetracentron sinense. Next base: position 36,498,103 of record CM026565.1, read on the forward strand.
GCTATCTTGAACTAGATTCTGCTGGCTTGTCTTTTGGAGCAGGGGAGGCCTCAAGAAGGTTGAGATCTCCAACACCTTTAGGTGGACCAATGCTACAACGAGCTGTGTTGTGTGTTGTGATAGCATCCTTTATTTTCTGAAACTGCAGATTTTTCAGAACCGAGTAAAAGGAATAGTATCATCAGGGAAAATTCAGTGCATGCATGCATGAGGAGTGCACATTCATGTGTGCTCGTGCGCGTGTGTGTGTGGGTGTGAGAGAGAGAGAGCCACCTCTTCTTACAATATTCCACCTCCATGCAGATCAGTAGCCCCAACTACTACAAAAAAACTTGAGAGCCACACTATACTCAGTGGCCTTGTGGATTCCAACTTTCAACACTCTGGATCAAGCAATATGTTGGAACCCTTCTGAATAAGCAATAAAAGAGCTATAGCTTTATCAAATTGAAAAGTGAGGCTTGCAGTACCATGGAACAACCTTCCAGAAAACTTAAACCAGTTGGCGGCACAGCTATTACATTGGGCCTCCAAAATTAGAGCCAAAAGTGTTTAAATGGTTATTTATACCAAAGCTTCTCCATAAAACCCCAGACATAGTGGAAGAACATTCATCACCTTACATGTATGCAGGTATAAGTATGAGTAAAAGTTCATCGATAAGATGATTCTCTCCCATTTGTCAAGATACACCCAAGTTTCTAAGACTGTCTATTTCCCTTTTTTCATTTTTTCATGCTACAATTTGTTGGGTTTTACTTCTGTATTATGCTATAAAAATGCCATTAGATTTTTGAATTTGTAATATGAAGGTTAATTGTTTTTCATTTAAAATTCAAAGATTTCATATGAAAATAAAAAATAATAATAACAGATTGAGTTTTTCGACAGTTTTGAACCCAGAGTGTGGTTTTGACACCCAGTGACTATACCAACATAACAAGCTGGCATCATCTACTTTTGGGGTGATTTTACTGGGTAAGTGAAAAAAAATTCCTGGGAATCAGTAACCCACTTCCAAGTGGCACACTAAATGCACCTACTTTGGATTAACTATGGTCTAGAAGAGTTTCGAACCCAGGTCTGTGGTAATAAGGCATAGTTACCAGAGCGAGAAACAAAATGAAAGCGAGAAGCGGGAAGCGAGACTCAAAAAAACCTTAGGAAACGGGAAGCGAGAGATGAGATATAGGTCTTTCATTCCCATTATGTTATTGATGGATTGCTATACCTTTGATTTTATCTTACATCAGATTTTTGTAGAAAAGTAGGTGCCTTGGGTTTCAAACCGGCGATATTTGCTTAGAGTCTACACCCTAGGCTATTGTGGTCTACCACATCACTTCTTAGATACAGCTACCTTTGACTACTTGATGAGACGTGATGGAATCGACCGAGGAAACGAGCTTCCTAAGAAGCGAGTCTGTCCGAGGAAGCGAGTTTGGGAAACGAGCTTCCTAGGAAGTGAGCTTCCCACCCTATACGTAGCTTCCTGGCAACTATGTATTAAGGCACACAAACTTCATGGACTTTTCTGAGTTCCCAAACAGAGACATGTATGTCTATATTGGTTTTTATTTTTTCTTTTTCCTTTTCATTGTTACGTCTGAAGTAACTTCACTTGAAACACAAACATGAGCATGCAGGAAAAAAGGGGGAAAACAAGTTGACAAAATGCCCTACCTTAGCAAGTGAACACGAAAAAGATTCCAACTGCCCATCTGCTCCGCGATAAAAGTGGAAATAGGGAAGCACCTTTACATTTAAACTTTTGCACATTGGCTTGTTCTCATCAAAGTTGACTTTTACGAATAAAATATCAGGGTGTTCTTCAGCAGTCTTGCAGAGCTGACAGATCCATTAAAAGAATAATATCAGGATCAAAATAATCTCATAACACCAGGATATAATATCAGAAAAAAACATGAAAAATTGAAGAGAACATAATTTCCTATACAAATCAAAGTGTGTGGTGACAAGGATATCCAGACATACTTTCCATAGAAGATATAGATATGAGAAAAGAGATAAGGGACCACCCTTGAAATTGAAGGAAATTGACAAGAAAGAGAAAGCACTGTTAACTGAAATCATCATTTCATAATCCTCAGATACTATACTTAGTTATCTTTGCATACTAAAATCTTCCAAATAAAACATAATTGAGACTAGCTAGTACCTAGTATTTATATACCAGTTGAAACAATGCTCCTTTATAATAGCATGTGTAGACTGTAGATAAACATTAACATTTACTTGTTTTCGAAAATTTCTTTGATAATTCGGGTGATAATCTACAGCACCTTGTGAATAGAGTTCTAAATTTTGAAAGCATTTACATACCTAGAACTTCGACAAGTAAGAAACCTTGACATGACTTTGATCGCTCACAAGCATAAAACCTCAAACGCTGACTGACCAACTACAAAAACTGAGAATCATTGACAGTGTTTCAATTTATTGTTCTTTGTACAAAGTTTTGAAGTTCTTGGTGTACGATTAGAGTGATCATTTCCTTAAGCCTCTATTACCTCCATTATTTCCTCTCTCATTTCCTTTGCCTGTATCTTCCTCTCTTCTTCAGTAAACCTTAAAATTATTTTAACTTGATGCCACATGATGATTAATCGATCCAAAACTCAGCAACATGAATCCAGTTCTGTCATTCTGTTCTATTAAAAGAATAAAAAACCATAGAATCCAAACCTTAATTTAAGACTTAAACTTTTTCTTCATTTTGTGGGTTGGCATATAAGCAAAGGAGGGGCCTCCATTGATTACTGAAAATTGATCATTCCATTTTCCAAAAATTTCTAATAGATCTCGCCCAACCATATATTATAGTCCAAAATTAATTTCGGAAGTCCAGATATAGAATAAGCTTTGAGGGCTGCTTCTTTGTGATGATCCAATGTCTTTGTCCATTTTAAAATTCAAGACATTTTTCTCTCAGTGAGTGAGAGAAGAAGAGAGAAATCTGAGAAAAGATTATGAAAATAATTTTTATTTTTATTTTGTCTTCCACCATCTCTTTGAAGAGATACTGCCTAAACTTGGAACCTCTAAAACAAGCAAGCACATGTCATGGATTGTCCATGTGTGTGTCTGAGACTCTGGGTTGGGGAGTGGGGAGGTTAGGGCTATGTAACAAAAACTCCGTTTTTTTAAAAAAATTCACGAATTATTCGTGCAATTTTTGCTTCGCCGAATTATTCGCGAATTTTCTAGATTATTCCCGAATTATTTTCTCAAACTTGGCAAAAAACTACTTATTTTGTATATATTTTAATCAAATTGTTATGTATATATTTATATCTATTAATTTGTTTCGAATTTTTCCCGAATTTTTTCCGAACTTGACTTTTGCCGAATTATTCCCGAACCCTAACTTTGTCACTATGGGGTCACTGGTTAGGGGGGTCAGGATCCTGACCAATCCTATTCTCTGGAGATAGATTGTTATGGTACAATGCTTCATCATCATTATTATTGCCTTATTTAGAGTCAGCAACACAAATCTTGTTCTTCGTTTATAATCTATCCGGAACTATACCTTCTGGTAAAGCATGTGCTTCAAATCTTATCTCACAACCTCAAGCCACATTCTTTTCAGTCTTCAACTTGCTCTTTAAGAGCATTTAAACTGGACCCATAAACTCCTTAATGGGGCTTATGTTGTACGGAAGCACCTAATGAATAGAATCGACGACAATGGTAAAACAATAAGAGCAAACAAGAGTAACATCACAAGGCAAGATATACGTGGTTCGGCCTAAAAGCCTACGTCCACGATCGAAGCAATCCAAGTAAACTTCACTAATCCAAGAGAAGAATACAACAAAGGAGAAGAGCCCACGAAGGAAGATTAAAACACAAGGAAAGCCCACAATGCTCTTTCTCACAAATCTTCTTGTTCTCTCAACCCTTACCCCTAGCTTGCAAACCCTAATCCCAAAATCACTCTTTTATAGTCCCAAAAGAGTCCTAAAACCAAAAAAGAAACAAACCCTACCAAAAAAGGAGTTTCCAAAAATGAAATTCGCAACCAAAATGGGCGACCACCGCTCGAGCGGGATCCAAGCTCCACTAGAGCGATTTGACACAGTGGCTTCCAAAACTCGCTCCAAAAACGTCCGAATTCCGCTCGAGCGGCCCCCATCCCCACTTGAGTGGTGGTTACCCAAAAATATAACTTATTTAACTAAAAATAATATATAAAATTACTAAATATTACTTAAATATATTATTTAATAACATTAAAAGTAAAACAAATTATTAATTTGTTAAAAAATATACAATTTTATTAATCATGAGTTGTACATTGTTTAGAAATATTAAAAAAGTATTGATTTTTAAAAAATATAACTTATGAATTTATTATTGATTGATAAATGAATGAAACATGAATTAATCATACATTATTGTCACTCGTCAATGCACATCTTTGCTCTCTTCTCATTGCATCTCTTATAGTCTTATGTACATAGTTGTTTTTTTAATGTTTTTATTCTCAAAGGTGTATTAACATCTATTTTATCATTTCCTGAAGTTTCATTGCAAAATTTCATGTTTAGCCCTGTATTTTTTGTAATTTTTCCAAAAATCACCGATAAATGATATATCTTTTTCCTGTGGCTCGACATGTCGAGCAATATCAACATTCAGAACCTTGCTCAAAGAGATCAAATTTTTCTTCAGATCTGGAACATGCCTCACTCCCATCGAAGTCCTCACTACACCGTTGTGCATTATGATTTTGATTTTCCCTATCCCAATAATCTTGCAGGGTGTATTATTACCCATTAAGACAGTGCTGCCTGCAACCTTGTTGTAGGTAGTAAACCAGTTCCTATTTGGACATATATGATGGGAACAATCAGAATCAAGAATCCACTTGTCCTTAGACCAACCCTTAGTTGTAGTAATCGAAAGGATGATGTGATCACTGTCCGAATCATTAGAATCTTCATAAGCTACATTGACTGCACTAGAGGATTTTATTTCCTCCTCACCTTTCTTAGCACTCAACATTCTTGAGTGATTTGCACCCCCTCCTAGAGCCTTTACTCTGTCTTCCCGTCCTCTAGTAAAGCCTGCTCTTGGCTTTCACTAACCTGCGCACTCTTTCTCAACTCATTAGGGAGGAGAGCTGCGATAACATCCTCCAAGCTAATGTCCTCCTTTCCATAGAGCAACGTCGTAGCAAGATGCTCAAATGAAAGAAATAGGGAAGTTACAACGAGTAGGGCTTTGTCCTCATCATTAAGCTTCACACCAATGCTCGTTAATTGAGCAACAATCTTATTAAATTTACTAAGATGGTCGAAAATTTTCATATCTTCTACCATCTTGAGTTATACAACCTTTGCTTTAGGTATAACCGGTTAGTGTGCGATTTTTTCATGTAGAGGCTCTCCAACTTCAACCACAATTCTGAAGCCGTCTCCTCATTGAGCATGTTGTATAAAACTTTGTCCACTAAATATAGACTAATCATACTTAGGGATGGCAACGGGCCGGGGTAATCATGTAACCCGCCCTGCCACGCCATGGCACGCCCCTACCCTATTGGGACGGGTTTGGGGAGCTTCAAAATGGGGTAGGGGTGGGTTTGGGAAAGCGATGTTAAACCCGAGTCGGGTTCGGGCTGGGGATGAGTTTAGGCCGCCCCGCCCCGCCCCGTTTATAATGTCAAATAACAATTTTACCTTTAATTTAATACTAAAATTACCTCATTATAGTACTTATAGTGCGAAATATAGTCCCAAATTGTCCCGACCCGCCCCGCCCCATCTAGTGCTTAACGGGGCGGGGCGGGTTAAGAACTATTTTGAAAAACCGGAAGCGCCCCGCCCCGCCCCGGGTTTGGGGTAGGAGTTTTCCATTAGGGGCAGGGTCGGGATGGGGGCGCCCCGGCCCAAACCCGCCCCGTTGCCATCCCTAATCATACTCATAGTCTTCAAATCGAAGTCTTCCCAATCTTCATCCTTCATATTTTCAGGCTTCTTATCTTTTCCCTTTAATGTTTTGTGCAAGCCTTGTTGAATCAACAAATCACGAATCTTGATTTTCCATTACCCAAATTTTTTCCTTCCATCGAATTTCTCCACTTTGAATCTTGGAACTCCAACCCTTGTCGTCATTCTAAAAAAAACTAATTGCTTTAATACCAAGTGTTGTGCGAAAGCACCTAATGAATAGGATCGATGACAATGGTAAAACAATAATATCAAACAAGAACACACACCACAAGGTAAGATATACGTGGTTCAGCCTAAAAGCCTATGTTCATGGTCGAAGCAATCCAAGTAAACTTCACTAATCCAAGAGAAGAATACAACAAAGGAGAAGAACCCACAAAGGAAGATTAAAACCAAAGGAAAGCCCACAATGCTCTCTCACACAAATCTTCTTGTTCTCTCAATCCTTACCCTAGCTTGCAAACCCTATTCCCGAAATCACTCTTTTATAGCCCCAAAAGAGTCCTAAAACTAAAAAGGAAACAAACCCTACCGAAAAAGAAGTTTCCAAAAACGAAATTCGCAACCAAAATCAGTGACCACCGCTCGAGCGGGATCCAAGCTCTGCTTGAGTGGTTTGACTCAGTGGCTTCCAAAATTTGCGCCTCCAAAAAGGTCAAATTCTGCTCGGGCGGTCTCCACCCCCACTCGAGCGGTGGTTACCCAAAAAATGAGCCAAATTCCACAGCTTATACTGGTCTATGTTATACATGTCGAAATCATCTTAATCAACTCTATTATATCACCCATTCTAGCTACTTTTAGATTCCCTTTAATGCACTTATTTCTAATTTTATCTTTCCTAGTCTTTCCATACATCCATCTCAACAATCTCATCTCAGCTATAATCGTCTATGAATAATTTGTATCTTCATTGCCCAACATTCAGCTCCATAAAACCTAGCTGGTCTTTATTGCTTTCTTTAACATATTACTTTCTTGTGATCGCCAAAACAATACTAAAGAGACATGTCGAAACAAGCATTTCTAACCGCAGTCACTCATAATGTTGCTAACAAATCCCAATGTTGTTGTGTAAGTTCCCTTTGACACTTTAATACATCCCATTCCTCGTCTACTTTGAGTGACTCGTTCAAAGTCCCAAAGATGAGTTCAAGAATGTGGCATCCTATAGGCTCACCTTGAGAGCTCTTCCCCATGTCTCCCTCAGATCATATCTTCTGCTCTTTGTCCCCTTAAAATTTTTCCTAGATTATTGACTTAGGAGTTCCCAAGCATAAAATTGGTAGAGTTTAGAAGTTCCTTTTGTTTCCCTAATTCCAAACAAAGCAAGTTATATTAATTATGGATCTTTTCCTCCAATGAGACTAAATGATCCCTAGCTCCTTAAATAGGAAAGGTCAAATGAGCTAGAATATGTTAAATCCAAGGTGAAATAAATTACACTAGTGTGTCATAACCAGAGAAGGTGAAATAAATTACACTAGTGCGCCATAACCAGAGACATTAAGACGCTGGTGGGCAAAACATACAACAGATAAGCCAATGGCCCGGTTTAAGGCATTGACATGGCTCTATAGTATCTATAATTTTTTCCTCAAATTATAATAATTTTAATGAATTTGCACATTGTGAAATAAGTACCTGATGCAAAATCTTGGGCATTGTTGAGCCATAACTGGCACAAATTCAATACTCGTACCCATATAATATGCAGGTTATTAAAAGGATATGAGTGTACAAATTGTGTACCAGGTGGTCTACTTAATTGTCCCAGTCCACATCCTAAGAATCAAGAGACTGTGTACTAAATGTCATATAAAGTTGGTTTGATATACATACAGTAGTGCTAGATATTAGCTGTCCCACAGGACAGATGAACATGCACCAATAAAGGTCCACTTATAATGCCTAGTGATTAAAAAACATGATCCTTTTAACTCTATTTTTCACTATGTTGTAAGTTATATGTACATACGTAGTCCTATCTTACATTTTTCTGGGAATCTATTGTAACTTGTAAGTCGTGGAACTGTGGAAGGCAGGAGGTAATTATCCCTATAAATATTAAGTACACATTTTATTGAAGAGATTTTGCATATTAATTGAAACATTGATGGATGGATGGATGTAGAAACCATGAATACATGGTCAAGAAACAACGTAAAATCACCTTGGGAAATAAGGCCCGACAAGAGGCGCACCAAGTGCCATAAAAATCAACAATAACTAGTTTATCTTCAGGTTGATTTAAAGCACTCAAAAAATCTTGTGTAGAGTGAATGTCAATCATATTTGGTCCCGCATTTCTCTCCCACCAATTTGGCTGACCAGTTTCAGCAACAGTTGCATGTACCTGAAGTGAAACATCCAACACAGAAACACAAGAAGCCATAAGAGAAACATTATTAGCATTTTCCCTGTATTTTGAAAGAAACCAACACAAGTAATTTTCAGTAGAAAATCAAGAAAGTTGAGGTGAATTTTTTGTGTAGATAATTTTTATGTCAATTTCAAGGAAATCATGAAAATGAACACGATGACCTGAGGATCTTTTTGATAATAGATATTTGAGAATGAAGAACATGACAACCTCCTTTTACCTGCTTAAGAGTTCAAATAGATAAAGATAATTGATGCCGGAGCATCTGGTGACAGGGGTGTCACTAAATTTATAGAGGGGTATTTTAGTTCAAAAGGGAATTTTTGTCTTTATCTAAATCGAACACCTACACGTCATATGAGAATCAGACAGCCAGAATCATATGGTTGGTTGTGGTAGTTTTTTGCATTGTACAGTGACTACAGTCATGTATCATGAGTAATGGAGAACGTTTGTGGCTTTGTGCAACAATTTTGAATCACCTTCCCTTAGGTTCGATTTCATTTCCTTCTCCTTCTCCTTCTCTTCTTCCCCTTTTGCACCAATAAGTATATAATCTTAAATATGGAAGATGAAGTCAGCTTAATCATCAACATCTTGCAAATCATAGATCTCATTTTGCAACAATGTTTCTTGTTACCACTTATTGCCAAAATCACATTCTGTCGTTTATATTCCTGCAGTATTGTGATCCGTGGCACTCTCTAACTTGAGTTTACATCACTATCAAATATTCAAATGCAAAGGACCCAATCTTGGGAAGACATAGCAAGTCTTCCAGTGGCCTCTGTATGTTCCTCGAAAGATCTTCCTCTTGTAACTTACTCTTTAGCACTCCTCCTCCTCCTCCTCCTCCTCCTCCACTTGTGAGTCAGCATTGCTATCATGGCAACTTGGCAAACTAAATTCCAAATTTTGTTTGATTTGTTCTGTTACCACTTTACTGGTCAGCAACAATTAATTCATAGATAAGATTCTTAATTACCATACTTTTGGTAACTATTTGTGTTGAAGAGAAATGAATTGAAGTGTTGGCATAAGGTTGCAAACCTAAATCTTCATCGCTTGTATCTCCAACTCATTCCAGTAATAGGGGCCATCAGCCTCGCTTGTATCTCCAACTCATTCCAGTAATAGGGGCCATCCTGCAAGATCATGTGTTCATTTCTTTATTTTTATGGTAAAAATACTTTCTTATGCTGTAGTCTCCCGCATCATGTAACTTGATTTCATATTTCACATTGAAATTTGGAAGAGAGGGTGCTTGTCCGCGCTTCAAAGAAAACCTTTAGACATAATCAATACCTCCTTCAAAGATTGCGCATCCTAGCGTGTACAAAGAATGGCTTGCATCAGAATTCCATAAAGGTACCTTCATAAACACGTAATTATTGCAGAACACAAATGCATTTACCGTATAGATCAACATCTAAATGATAAATGTAAGGAAAAGACATCAGATTTGCAAAGCCACAGTATCCACCAAACAATAGGAGAAGAACCCAAATGAGTAAACATGAAACGGAAAACACAAAGTGCATAAACAAACATACAAAACAGGTATTCGTGGTTTTACTCAAATTGCCAGATAAACACTTAATTAGGATAAAAGGTGCACATACAAGCGATTATAACAAGTGGGAATTCCACATTCTACTTAAATTGCCAGATAAACACTTAATTATGATTGCCAGATAAGCACTTAATTACGATAAAAAGTGCAAATACAAGCAATTCTAACAAGTGGGAATTCCACATTCTACTTAAATTGCCAGATAAACACTTAATTATGATTGCCAGATAAGCACTTCATTACGATAAAAAGTGCACATACAAGCAATTCTAACAAGTGGGAATTCCACATTCTACTTAAACTGCCAAAGAAACACCTAATTACAGGAGAAGTTGAATAAAATGTCTGTTCAAGATTTTTTTTCCTAGGCAAGCAGGATGGTTACTGGGTAAGCAGGTAATTCAGAGAAAATGGATTTCGAAGCCAGGTCGTGATATTAATGCACAACTTTACCAACTAATTTGAAGCTGAATGGTTCTAACTCAAACTGACCAATAAATACTAAATAGGATTAGAAAGTGTTAAACAAACAATTCTGAAAATGGGTATTGGAAATTATACTTAATCTGACAACAGAACACCTAACTACAATAGAAAGTACCTAAACAAAAGATTTATCTTCTTTTTTTATAGGCAAACAGAAGATATTAACAAACGGGGTACTTAAAATTCCACTAGAATTTCAGAAAAAAACACCAAATTATTGAAGAAACACAGGGTATACAACAAGGGCAGTTTACCTTAATAAGAGAAAACAATCGCTTTCGGGGCCTGAAGGCAAGGGGGGCAGCAGAGTCTGAGTTTTGATTTGGTGGGAAGGCTAACGAGTATGGGAGGGAAGAAATCAGGGGAGAATTGAACGATAATCGAAGAAAATTTGTCATTCTTGTATAGAAAACAGAGCTTCTAAGCAACTCAATTTCTCACATCCTCCATCAATTCAAAAAGCACTCTAAAACGCCATTAAAGCTCTGGATTCTATCTCTCCCTCTCTCTCTGTCTCTGTATCCGTATCTCGTGTGTGGACTGTGGACTACCCGCGAGGAAAAGAAAACCTTCCAGTTATGTTTATGCTTCTTATAACCGGTCACCGGACTGAACCGGATCTTTTGAGGACCAACCTCTTTTCAAAATGGAAAATAATCACCTCCTCCGACCGAGAGGTGATTTAACGCGTCTTTTTTTAATCCCTTTATCTGTGGTTAAGATTCACTAATTTCTTTTTTTGGAAGGTATCTGATTCACTAATCTTGATTTTTAGAAAAAAACAAAAAATTTAACCACAGGGGTTTAAAGTGATTTACCCTCTCGCCTCTTTTATATGCCAGGTGTCCTTTTTACTTCCTTTAATTGTGGTTAAGATTCACTAACCTTTAGGATTAAAGCATTTAACCTTAGTTTTTAGAGAGAAAAAATAACCAAAAAACGTTAAAACTTATTAACGATAGTTCAAAGGGGGCTTTATGAGGCTGAGGAGGGGATTATTGCTCTTTTGAAACACATCTGTTTACTATTCTTTTTCTTTCACTTTTGGTAGGAAGTTTTCACTTTCTTTTTTCTTATTGGAGTAATCAAGAATTTCATGGTATGGGCTTAAATCATCATCATTACATAAGCGGTGCACATTCTTTTTTTTAAGTCCAGACTCCAGAGTCCAGACCATTCGATCAATGTATGTCCCTATTTGGATTGTTTCCTATGCTACAAATCAGTTACGATCATTAGAACATGCTGATCTTTTTTTTTTTTTGCACAGTGAACATGCTCATCTTTGGTGTGCTGATTTGACCTGTGTGGTAAGAACCTATATAGCATTTGCGCCTTGGGCTCAAACATGATTGAGGTGAGAGCAGAGACAGGATTTTTTTTTTGCAGGGGCTAACAACGGGGCTGCTTAGCCCTTGGAAAAAAAATTTTGAGGGCGGTTCATGAGCCATCGCGTCAAACATAAACTATATATTTGTTCTAAGAAGATTAGGAAGTCTAGAGCCCCCTATCCCCCGACTCTGCTCCTTTCCCAGGTTTCGACCATATTAGTACAATAGGATTTTTTTCTTCAAAATTTCAGGGGGTGTGGCCTTGAACATGGTTTCTTTGGTTTGCCAATAAGCCTTTTTTCCCTTCTTCGGTTGAGCCAAGAAGCTTGACTGGTTTCGATGGCTTGACCGGTTTCAAATAAACCTGATTCATTATCAGTAAAGAGGTTATATTTGTTTGATCTTTAGCAATCTCCATCCATTCTTTTATTCATCAAAACTTTTTTTTTTTTTTTTTATCAATAATCAAAGTTCCTTAGAAAGCTAGAGAAAATACAAAGGGAGGGCAGATTCACCAATAGTGAATCTAAAGAGCAAAAAAACAATCATTGGGTGAAGTGGTTCAAAGGCAATGGGATGCCCCCATTGATCCTTTCAAGCCTGTCTCCAAGTCTTTCCTGACATTGCGTGCATCGATTAAGATACAAGACGATTTAGCTTAAACTCCTGAAGCGAAAATAGGAAAAAGGCGCTTAAGATGCAATCACATATTTCTGTTGTAATATTTTGGTTCGGTATAATAACAAGCTCTGACAGCACTTCAGGAGGGTTCCTGCTGGGAGGTCTGCAAAGTGGATAGATACCCTAATGTTTAAGGTATTTAGCGCCTATGAAAATGTGGCGTTACCAGACGCCATTTAGTTATTCTGGGACTAAATGCAATTCTGCAATCCCAGCATCAAGGTCTGTAATGGGTTTAAAACCTCCTTCATAAATTCTCAACATAGGAGTAAAATAAGGTTAAGGGTCAAAGTCATTCATCTCCTACCCATAAGCTTGTTTTATATGGTCAACAGCTCAATCACAATTCACATGAGATACCTGTTATTTACAAAAAACAAAATAAAATGGCAATATCACAACAATACCTCTACACAGATTTTTGCTTTTGGGGAAGTCCCCAACAAAATCTAACACAAAATTATGTATTAAACTAATATTTTCAACACAAATGTTGGTTTGCAACTGGACTTCAATGCATACGACCAATTTATGGCTAAATTGTAAGTTTCATGGAGAATACACTTGAAAAAGTGACTAACAAGAATAGTAACTCACTGGGAGGTACAATCACTCATTCTGCGTATAACATCCGATGCAAAAAAAAGAAAAGAAAAAGGATAGAGCACACCAATTACCAAATAAATCTCTCCACGAATTGTGAAGAAGCCATCTCTATTTATCAAGAGACAATCGATATCCATCAAGATGAGAATTCCAATCTTATATGAATTACTTCAGGAAACATTCAAGACAAATTTTCCCTCAGCTATGAATGACCCTGCTCTCAGGGGAAAAAAAAACTAATTTTGGGAAAAGATTCTGGTTTCCTGGGACAACTTCAACCCAGTGCACCACTGTAGAACTGTCCCTCATGCAGTATTACTTGCAAACTTCCCTTTCCGTAAAAGGAAAATGTGCAATCATTCATAGCCTTCATGAATAATGAGGATTATGCAAATAAAACTAGCTTACAATTCCAGCAAATGATATATTATTGGTGAAAGTGAAAAGATGAGACTTGTCGCGCCAACATTTTGCATCCCTGCATCCTACCCCAGTCTAAATTGGGCTGCCTTTCAAGTAATTCCATATGACAAAAGTAAAGCGGTTAGTACAACTTGGAATTTTTTTTATTACATATTACATACAAACCTCGCAGAATGGACAGCACATGATACTAAATGAATGATACACTATTAGGGTATTTAAGAAAGCATATCACTGAATTGAACTTAAAGTTAAGCTTTAACTTTCACCAGACATGATCCATAATTTCATCTACCAGTGCCCATGCCCAGAGCCCATAAAATGTATGTTTTGAGCTCTGATTACTTACTTTTATCGTCTATAAAGATAATTTGCCACTATCAAAGTGCTACAACTTTCCAGATAATGTCTTCCATTAGAGAGAAACTGGACTTTGCAGATACCAGTTTAAATACCACTTGGCATGGTGTCCACCAAAAAACATTGAAAAGAAGAAATCAAGGGTATTACCTTTAGAGCTAGGGAAAAATAGACAAACATCTACTGGAGAGGGAGTTTTGAATTGTTTAGAATATTTTTACACATATCCCATGCGCATGCTTGGTATTTTACACTATTAGAACAAGCGGTTTTCCATGACAATAAACATTATGAGGGTATGACTCTAGTGTTTAAGTTGATGAGAAGCAATCCTTCTTTGGAGGCTCCGTCATTTAATTGCCAGATATAAGTTGATGAAGCTTGAAACAAAAACAAATAGGGCAATGCTATAGCGTCATTAAATATATATGAGAGACTAGTTGTGGATTATGAGAATAAAAATCAGCAGTTAGACTTAATACTGTAGAACTTAACATATACTGTTTAAGATGCATGCTACACATGAACATATCTCCCCTACTTTTTTTTTTCTTGGTTTGTGTGTGTGTGTTTGTTTGGGGAGGGGGTTGGCGGATCAAGTATGCATGTGAAATAGTTTATAAACCTACAATATAGTCAAAAGAGTTAGAAATAGAAAATCAAAATTACACTTTCGATAATCAAGAATTTAAAGGCATTCGGCCTCTGCAGTGTGGGCAATTACGCCCTTAGTGCCATTCTAGACACAAGCTTACAACAACCAGGTGCAAGGTTTGAAATCTTGATCACAGGTCTTGTTCTGGAATATAACAGGCAAGTCAGAGATGATATGGATGGGTCATTGTGAATTGCAAATTCGCTGAACTTAGGTTGACTTGGGCTGCTCCAGGCGATACAAAATGTCACTTGGACAGTACTTAATGTATTGTCTGAGCAGTATTGCACAGCACAAACCTGGACAAGGTTTTCATAAGTAAAACTGTTTCAGACACGCAAAAACAGAGATGATATATCTTTGGTTAAAGCCCATCTACAGCTTGGAGAATGTGATGATGTTTTATTAAGGGTGGTGCTACATGCACCCCAACTTTTACTGAAATACACCATTTGATGTAAAACATTTAAGTTAAACAATAAAAAGACGAAAAAACCTCTTTCTTCAAACCTTTTTCCAACCTAATGAATTGTTTCCGAAAAAAAAAATCTCTCTGCAACTCCTTTCTCACTCTGCACTTAGGTCCTGCATAAAGGGAGATTAGTGCTATGCTTTGAGAACATCCAACATCCATTCGATAAAGAGAGGAAAACACCCAGTAGGGATTCCTCTCAAAACGGGGTTGATACCGACAAAACGAGTGTTTAGCTCGAAATGAATTCCAAGCTCTTGTTATTCACCGAAAATCTCATCCTCTACACCTTTAGTATCATTTTCTCTCATATCCTTCTTCATTTAAAAAAAAAAAAAAACTAGCTTTTCTGTTAATTCCCATCTCTCGTTCTGAACCAAAACATGCATAAAAGACCTCATTCGAGGGTAAAATTTTGGTTTTACAAGAAAAAGAAGCTTGGATTGGGCAACTTGAGAAAAACCCATTTCTCTTGTCACCTAATAACTGCTGCCGTCAAGAGAAGAAAAGAGCTTCCATTTGGCAATGTTATCCAGCGTGCCAAGAAGCTGAAATTGGAAGAAGTGGAAATTTATTCTATCATTCAGTCATTTTTCTCTCTCTTGAAAATGAATATAGCTCGTAATGGCCCCTTTGATTACTGATTCTCGTTCTTTGTGGGTTTGCACTTTAGAAAGAAGAAGGGTTTCACTTAAGAAGACAAGGGCCTTTTGGTCCTTTTAACTTCTTTTTTAAGTGTTTAAAAAAAAATGGTGTATTTCAGTAAAAGTTGGGGTGCGCGTAGCTCCACCCTTTATTAAAGATGTGACAATTCTGCAACTCTAATTAGAATGAGAAGTCCTGAAACAATTTGGGTTTTTTGCCACCATCAAAGTTCACATGGTAGTTCTGGAGTGGACATGCATTTTAAATTCACAAGTAGAAAGAACAAAATTATAAAGGTAATTTCATGAAATATTGTCTGAATTTTCCAAGGAGACCTTTCATAGTACTTTAAGCATTCCATAATATCATTTTACAATATTACAACTGCGATGCTAGGCGTCATTCTAAGTGTCCAGCTATATCAAATGCAACCCACGCACATTGTAGGGTTGTAATTATGCATGATTGACAAAAGACCTTCTCAGTTACAAAAAAAAAAAAAAGACGAGACCTACTGGAATTTTTGGAATACTTACAGAGTACTGTTTCTGCAAAACATCAGCCTATTTATTTCCATGACCACCTATCTGCAAATAATCAACTAAAGTGCATACCCTTGGTGACAGATTCATCTTGCTCATTTCCGACCTATCCTGTTGCAGCCAAGATAACTCCATACATGCCTGGTGGATGGATCTCAGGGGCTAGACAAAAGAACAGATTTTGGAAATGATACTGTCCCGTTGTTGGGAGCTCCTTGTATATCAAGAATAGAAGTAACCAAGTTGTATATCTGAACATTCTCAAAAGACGGGACCTTGTGGCCCCTTGCAAACTGAGGACCGTGCCCAATGAAGATGGTCCTCATGGAGAAGAAGGCATTATCATATCCATGTGCTCCTCCACATTCTTTCCGCTTCGATTTCTTCTGTTCCACCTTGAACCCTTCTTCAACTAATCCTATTATCGGCGAGATTCGATCACTTGCCACATAATGGAGTCGATCAGGTAGCTCCTCCTTGAGAAACACTCTCAAATTCTTCCCACTGTCGACCTTCCCAGACCTCAATCCTTCCATCATCTTGGCCACAACATCCGAATGAGAGAAGCCAGCAGGAGGTCGAATCGAAAGCAGTGGACTATACGACTGGACCCAACTCTCTGGAATTTCAATCCAAGGGGCCAAATCTTCGAGAAAGATTAGCTTTTTATCACATGTACCAACCATCCCATGATCACCCACCATAATTATAGTAACATCCTCAAAAACCCCTCTTTTTTCTAGACCTTGAATCAACCTCCCAATCATCCTATCAATCCTGGCAACCGCTTCTGTGATCTCCGGATCATCAGGTCCAACCTGATGACCCTGGTGATCCGGGTCCTCAAAATACAGTGTCATGAACACAGGAATCTCACTACTAGGAAGATCAAAATAATGTAAAACAGTATCGACCCGTTCTTCAAAAGGGACAGAAGAATTGTAATAACGACAATAATTCAAAGGGCAATTCCAAGAACCTTTCTTTACCTCCGAACCAGGCCAGAAATACGTAGAAGCCTTCAATCCATGATTGGCAACAGTTTCCCACAGCGGTTCGCCTAACCACCATTTGGGTTCGTGACTCTGCATAGTGAAAGTCTCTCCGGTTATGGGGTCGGCGAAATAATTGTTGATTATGCCATGATAAGCTGGATAAAGACCAGTGACGATGGAATAATGATTGGGGAAAGTTAGAGTTGGGAAAACAGGAATCAAACCCGTCTCGGCTTCCGTCCCATTAGCGATCAGACGACCGATATTGGGTGTTGGGGTTTTGAATTGATAGCCAAATCGAAACCCATCTGACGAAATTAGGAGAACGACGGGTCGATCGAGCTTGGTGAGTGGACGAGCGGTGGATTCGATTTGGAGAGAGAGAGGTGAGGAGGAAGAGGAGGAGGAGGAGGAGAAGAAGAGGAAGGCGAAGGCGATGGAGGCGGAGAGAGCGATGCAGGTGATGACGAGAAGAGAAATGAAGAGGATGGTTGTGGTGGGTTTGTGAGGAGGAGTTGAGGAATCGGTGTTGAAGGAAAGAAGAGCTGTAGAAGGGTTTGGAGGATCTTCTTCTGTTGATGAAACTGGTGTGGGCTTGGATGGGGTTAAGATGGAAAGAGAAGCAGAACCCATGAAGAGATTTTGCTCTCTCTTCTTCACAGATTTCAGAGAACTGAGATCTGGTTTGTGTTTTTTTGTTGGTGGGTGGGTTAGAGAGAGAGAGAGAATGGAGCCCAAAGATTAGAAGAAGGTCGCAGATCTGGGTAGAGAGAGAGAGAGAGAGGGATTGGAGTAGAAAGCAAGTTTGGAGGTTGCTGTAATGGAGGTTAGCCTGTTAGGTTTGCAAGTTGACATGAAGCGATTGGTCAATGGTCAATTTGGTGAATGCTGGAGTCGGAAGAAAGAGAGGTCCTTAATCCTTTGGGATATTCTCGGAGACAAATCAATCTGTCATCATCTTTAGATTAACCTTCATCAGACGGTGAGGATGATTTAGCGCAAGGAACTATGGTGCTCTGTGCAAGAACTGCGAGTACTGGACCTATAATAGTGTATCCAAACTGAGCTACTAGCTCGAAGTTTCCCCGACATTTAGGATCGATGGAGCCGAGCTAAACATTTTTTGAGTTTGAAAATGTGTTCAAATTGAGCTCGAGCCAAGACCTCTTTCATTCGGCTCAATTAAAATGTTAAATAAAATTAAAAGAAAATAATATTATATAATTATATATACATGATAACATTATTATTATTTTATTTTAAAATAAATTTTTAATAAATGAAACCGAGCCCGATCCAAGCAAAGCTTGGCTCGAGCTTGAATCAATTCGAGCTTAACCAAGTGAACCAGATTCAAGCCGAGCTTTTCAAGCAACGGATCTAGCTGAGCCTAGCCTGGATTTTTACATTTCCAACCGATCATGGCCAAGCTCGGCTCGAATACACCACCACTCAACAGGTCCCACCCAAGCCTGCATCCTCCAAAATCAAGAAAAGTGTGCTGGGGACATCCCAATTTTTGTTGTTGTTAAATGAAAAATGAAATTAATTTCACGTGCGTTGTACCTGATTTCGACTCGTACTTTGTAGGAATATGATCTTATTTTCAAC
The DNA here is from genome assembly GCA_015143295.1 of Tetracentron sinense. Lineage (NCBI taxonomy): Eukaryota > Viridiplantae > Streptophyta > Magnoliopsida > Trochodendrales > Trochodendraceae > Tetracentron > Tetracentron sinense. Next base: position 36,516,847 of record CM026565.1, read on the forward strand.
AAGTGACGCATAGGAAATGTCATTGTCACCTGGGCCGCAAAGCTTGTCCCATTCGTGGTGGTGTTTAGTCCATCACTCGTTTTGATCCGGAATCAAGTGCTAGGATTGTGATGGTTGAAAACTTGAAATATCTACTTTGTTCGCTAACGTAGAACAGATACTTAGAGAGTTAGAGTTGCAACCTAGAACGGATACTTAAGGTTGCGGCCTATCGGATTTGCTCAATGTGATCGTGTGTTCGACTCCCACACTCGACTTACTCTAGTATATCCGTTTGAAAAATTCTTAGAAATACACGAAGGGACTAGTCCTCGCCTCCAAGGTCCCTCCACCTCCCTTTTTGATCCTACAGAAACTTGGCTGCACCCACAAAAAGTTCGATGGCTTAGGCCATATTCTCTAGATTCTCTAGAGAGGCTACAGCTCCAAAGTTCGCACATCACACTGACCAACCCAAAATCCAAACAGTTGAGAATGCACCGTCCAGATCAATGTTACTTGGTTCGTCGGTTCACACGGTTCAAATTCGGGTTTGTGGTTTGTAGTTCCCCACTCTAGAGTGAACCTGGTTCGCTAAGGGTAGGATGAGATAATTCGTTTTTCGGTTCGCTTAAATTCTTTAGTTTAGTTCGCTACTTAAACCAGTAATACAAAATATATGTTTTATATTATATTATAAAAATATATATCTTTTAAGCATGTAAACAATATATTACAAATACTTATTTCTTTTTAAAAAATGTATTTTTATGAATGGTTTTGTGAACTCAAAATATAAATTTATCGAACTTAATGAAAAATATAAGTGAATTTAAATAAAAATTTGACAAACTAAGATTGTTTTGAAACCACTATGTGGTTCACTCAATTTCATGAACCAACACCCACAGTGAACCACGAGCCATTTCGGGTTCGCTCAGTCCGCAATAGCATGTAGCGAACTTGGTAACCCTGGTCCATATATATATTCGGATGGTAATTGGCAATTCGTAGGCCAGCAGCACCACTGAGCCGGACATATGAGTAGTCTGGTAATCACCCACTCAGTTGCCTAATCTTAAAGGCACATACACAAGTGTTACAAGCATCAAATCCACTAGTCTGACCAACCAAGTGGTGGCCTATTGGTTATACAGACATGGAGCAATTTGGTGAGCCTGCATCTGTGTGGCGGGCATCGAGCATCTGGAGATTTTGTGTGATTTCACGTCGGCCTGTGCGACGTGCAATATATATTCATACAAAAACAGACTACCAAATGAAGAAATGTATGAGAGCTGTTCACATAGCACCTCATATTGCTTCTTCAGGTTTAAGTGAAAAACAAGTGAGGTAATTTGGCTATACTGATTAGTTCCTCCAAGGCAAAACTGGTATGAGGTCCCGAAAAATGTTTTAACTGAATTGAGGGAAAGAGAAACACAGAGATGTAGGTTCACTTAAAACTCTTCCTCGGTTTCGTTCTCTGCAATATTGAAGTATCGCAGCTCATAGATATTGCGGTCTTTGTTGGATGCAATGACCCGCAGCCACTCCCTCACGTTGTGCTTCTTCAAGTATTTCTTTGTTAGGAACTTTTTTTTTTTTTTTTGGTAAACTCAATCATACCACAAGGTGTGTGTGTGTGTGTTTGCTTGGGTGGTGTGAGTATTCCCTTGTATTTGACTGGTACCTAAAATTGCAAATATGTAATTGCATAGTTCACCAGACCAACCAATTATGCAACCGATACTACTCCATCCATACCAAAGTTCAAATAAATATAAACAGATCAGGCTCCCAATCAGTAATGCCAAACTAACCGTCCAGATTTAGTTACTTCCAGCCATAGTGACAAAATTGTTAATAATTTGGCAGGTCAAGTTCAAAAAATTCATGAAAAAACAAAATAATAAATATAAAATTATATCAAACGATTTGATTAGATAATATACAAAATTAGTAATTTGCTTGTCAAACTTAATAAATTATTCTAGTTTTTACAATTTATTCAAGAATTTAGTGAATAATTCGGGAAACTTAAAATGCTCAAATAATTCAGCATATGTAAAATGCAAAGAACAATTCGCAATTTTTTGAGAAATCTGAAAAAAGCATGGTCACTTTGTCAACAGTCAAACAAACCAATGATCACGATTCAATCAAAGATAAAATATGGTGAAAAGGCTTAACCAACCAAAACAAATCACATAGAAGAAATGGAATTAGCGATAAGAATGCTAATTAAGCATGCACTCAAGATACCGTTCAATTATTGGTTGTGAGAATTGGCGAACCGCAAAAGATTGAGGACTTTCTTCGAAGATTTTTATTTTTAATTTTTGAAAATGTCACTCTATTTGAAGATTTATAGCTCGTGTTATTTATTTGGACCGTGGGCCGCGATGTCTGAATATATGTATTCAAGAGATGTCTTATTACGTTTCATATCTCTATTACCCTAAAAAGAGGCTTATTTTCCCTTCCTTTAAATTTTCGTCAGAGTTCTTTTAAGTTAATTCCATCCATATCCCTTTGCGCTTTATTTATAATTTCGAATCCTCGATCATTCTAGCGGGAGTATACTCGGCTCGCTACCACTCTCGGTCCTCCCTCAGTCCCCGCCACATCACTGTTGCCGTCGCTGCTACCCCGCAATCGCTACCGCCTGAAAGAAAAATAATTCTTATTAGCTGTGGTTAACTCCTTCCCCTCACTCTCACATGCATTGCATGTGCCACTAGCGAGTTCAATCGGGGACATCCCAAGCTCGGCTTGAATACACCACCACTCAACAGGTCCCACCGAAGCCTGTATCCTCCAAAATCAAGAAAAGTGTGCTGGGGACATCCCAATTTTTGTTGTTGTTAAATGAAATTAATTTCACGTGCGTTGTACCTGATTTTGACTCGAACTCTGTAGGAATATGATCTTATTTTCAACAACCACACACATAGGAAATGTCATTGTCACCTGGGCCTGGGCTGGGCCGCAAAGGTTGTCCCATTGGTGGTGGTGTTTAGTCCACCACTTGTTTTGATCCGGGATCAAGTGCTAGGATTGTGATGGTTGAAAACTTGAAATATCTACTTTGTTCGCTAACGTAGAACAGGAGTTTGGATGGGCAACTGGCTGTTGCGCTTTTGCCCGGTTGTGCCTGCAAAATCAAGTGGGGTCATCATCTATAGATGTGAGGCCTATCTTATTGAATGTGGGGCCTTTGATTTTCATACATGACCGGGCAACAGCGCAACAGCCAGCGCTGTTGCCCATCCAAACTCATCAGCGCTGGCTGTTGCGCTGTTGCCCGGTTGTGCCTATAAAATCAAGTGGGGTCCTCATCTATTGATGTGGGGCCTACCTTATTGAATGTGGGGCCTTTGATTTTCATACACGACCGGGGAACAACGCAACAGCCAGCGTTGTTGCGCTGTTGCCCAGTTGTGCCTGCAAAATCAAGTGGGGTCCTCATCTATTGATGTGGGGCCTACCTTATTGAATGTGGGGCCTTTGATTTTCATACACTCCCGGTTGTGCCTGCAAAATCAAGTGGGGTCCTCATCTATTGATGTGGGGCCTACCTTATTGAATGTGGGGCCTTTGATTTTCATACACGACCGGGCAACAACGCAACAGCCAGCGCTGTTGCGCTGTTGCCCGGTTGTGCCTGCAAAATCAAGTGGGATCCTCATCTATTGATGAGGGGCCTACCTTATTGAATGTGGGGCATTTGATTTTCATACACGACCGAGCAACAGCGCTGGATGTTGTGCTGTTGCCCGGTTGTGCTTGCAAAATCAAGTGGGGTCCTCACCTCCCTTCTTTGATCCTTCAGAAACTTGGCTGCACCCACAAAAACGTTCGTTGGCTTAGGCCTAATTCTCTAGATTAGAGGCTAGCTCCAAAGTTTGCACCTCACACTGACCAATCCAAAATCCAGAGAAACAGCTGAGAATGATGTTACCTGGTTCGTCGGTTCACTCGGTTTGAATTCGGGTTCGTGGTTTACAATTCCCCACTCTAGAGTGAACCTGGTTCGTTAAGGGTAGGATGAGATAATTTGTTTTTCGGTTCGCTTAGGTTCTTTAGTTTGGTTTGTTACTTAAGCAAGTAAAACAAAATATATGTTTTATATTATATTATAAAAATATATATCTTTTAAGCATGTAAACAACATATTACAAATGCTTTTTTTTTTTTTTTAATGTCTTTTTATGAACGGTTTATGAACTCAAAATATAAATTTGTCAAACTTAATGAAAAATAGAAGTGAATTTGAATAAAAATTTGACAAACTAAGATTGTTTTGAAACCACTATGTGGTTCGCTCAATTTTACGAACCAACACCCGTGGTGAACCACAAACCATTTCGGGTTCGCTCGGTTCACAGTTCGCTATAGCATGTAGCGAACTTGGTAACCCTGGTCCAGATATATATATTCAGATGGTAATTGGCAATTCGTAGGCCAACAACACCACTGAGCCGGGCATATGAGTAGTCTAGTAATCACCCACTCAGTTGCCTAATCTTAAAGGCACATACACAAGTGTTACAGGCATCAAATCCGCTAGTCTGACCAACCAAGTGGTGGCCTATTGGTATACAGACATGGAACAATTTGGTGAGCCTGCATCTATGTGGCGGGCATCGAGCATCTGGAGATTTTGTGTGATTTCATGTCGGCCTGTGCGACATATATTCATACAAAAACATACTATCAAATGAAGAAATGTATGAGAGCTGTTCACATAACACCTCATATTGCTTCTTCAGGTTTAAGTGAAAAACAAGTGTGGTAATTTGGCTATACTGATTAGTTCCTCCAAGGCAAAACTGGTATGAGGTGCCCAAAATTTTTTTAACTGAATTGAGGGAAAGAGAAACACAGAGACTGTAGGTTCACGTAAAATTCTTCCTCGGTTTCGTTCTCTGCAATATTGAAGTATCGCAGCTCATAGATATTGCAGTCTTTGTTGGATGCAATGACCCGTAACCACTCCCTCACGTTGTGCTTCTTCAAGTACTTATTTGTTAGGAACTTCAGGTACCTAAAAATATTGCAAATCTGTAATTGCATAGTTCACCAGACCAACCAATTATGCAACCGATACTATTCCATCCATACCAAAGTTCAAATAAATATAAACAGATCAGGCTCCCAATCAGTAATGCCAAACTAACCGTCCAGATTTAGTTACTTCCAGCCATAGTGACAAAATTGTTAATAATTTGACAGGTCAAGTTCAAAAAATTCGCGAAAAAATAAAATAATAATTATAAAAATATATTAAACGATTTGATTAGATATTATACAAAATAAGTAATTTACTTGTCAAACCTAACAAATTATTCAAGTTTTTACAATTTATTCAATAATTTAGTGAATAATTCGGCAAACTTAAAATGCTCAAATAATTCAGCACACGTAAAATGAGTCACTTTGTCAACAGTCAAACAAACCAATGATCAAGATTCAATCAAGATAAAATATGGTGAAAAGGCTTAACCAACCAAAACAAATCACATAGAAGAAATGGAATTAGGGATAAGAATGTTAATTAAACATGCACTCAAGATTCCGTTCAATTACTGGTTGTGGGAATTGGCGAACCGCAAAAGATTGAGGACTTTCTTCAAAGATTTTTATTTTTATTTTTCGGAAATGTTACTCCATTTGAAGATTTATAGCTCATGTTATTTGGACCATGGGCCGCGATGTCTGAATGTATGTATTCAAGAGATGTCTTATTACCTTTCATATATGGAAAAGAATTAGTCTAGGGATACTCCCAAAGTGTACTCCCATATATACTCCCCACTCCTAACCGTTTATCTCAATTATTATACGGTTAGGATTCGAGCTAATGTGACAATAGAAAAGACAAAATAAGCCAACTGAAATCCTGACCCTTAGTGGTTGGTTACAAAGGATTAGGATTAGGGAGTATATTTGGGAGTATAATTGGGAGTACCCATAGACCAACTCTATGGAAAATAGTCACTGGCCCCTAAAAATATGTTGAAGACTTGGGGCCTTCTTTAAGCGGACATGATTGGGCCTGGTGGCTGAACATTCTGAGTTCTGAGTATAATTTGTGATCCTGGAAAGGACAAATCTTTCACCCTTAATAGCATTAACAAACAAATGTTGTACAATTCCCGACCATCTAAGGGACCATTTGGCATCACTCCCAAAAACAATTCTCTATTCCCTGTGAATAGAAACTCATAAGTTTTTATTCCCGGGAATAGAGAATTATTCCTTGGGAGTGATGCCAAATGGGCCTTAAAAGTGTGATTCTTGAATCCTAGTTCCGGTTTAGGGTTCCTTGGAGTGATGCCAAACGGGCCCTAAAAGTATGATTCTCAAATCCTAGTTCAGGTTGCCTACCAAAAAGGTTTGAGAGGATTACCAAATAAAAGAATACGTAAAACTTGAGAATATTTAGTTGAACTTCTTTTGGGTGTGAAAACAAAACATTGTGAGGGACACATTAGTACGTTTGTATAGAAAGGGACATTTGGAGAACCAAAAATCCCTATTTTTTCTCATGAAAAATAGTTATCACATGAAGAGGGTATGCCTCTTCTTTGAGAGAGACCAAGGAAGGAACATGAGAGAAGATAAGGATAAAGATTTGAGAGAATCGTGGAGATCTAGAAGGATTGTTGTTAGTTGTAGTTGATATCACTTCAATACCCCTATTAACTTTTCTCATAAAAAATAAGATACCATAAAATTGAGACTCATTAGGAATATTAGAAAAATATTAATCAACTTTTTAACCCTGCTTCTCTCATTATAATAATAGAGATAATATGATATAGTGGATTATATATATATATATATATATATATGTCTAAGAATGATTGCAGTATTGTCAAAGGTAACCATCTAAATGTCTAATAAACAAATGCTTGGGCACCATCTCCCAAGCTATTGCTGCATAAGCTTTAACCACTATCGGTTTCAACACGATTCTGGACAACCGCCTAGGACTAAGTCATTGCATTAGCCAGTGGCAGCAAAAAGCCAAAGACCATCGTGTAAATGGTAACATGATCATTTCCCCCTTAGGGTATGTTTGGTTGTCAATAAAATATGGAAAAGAAATGAAAATTTTAGATTTTTAATACAATTCTTAGTTGTATTTTGTTTTGTCCAATTTTATTTTCTCTCTTTTAACTTATTTAGGGTTAGTCTACCGGGAAAAAAACATTTCCATCCTGCATAAGCCATAGAATAACACTTCATTCTCCCTTTTGTGAATCAAAATAATCATAATCAAGGCAACATTATCAAAATAGTAAAATTAGCTTCTACAATCAGTATTACAGTACATGTAAATTTTTCTTCACTACTATACATAATATGTTGAAATGCATGAACAAATTTATCATTTCAACACTAAATCAATCGTAGAACAAAGCAATCATACCCCACTTCAGATCGATATAATAGTTCGTATAATTGCAGAATCATGTGAATTTGTGCAAATCAGTTCATACCCAAATCAGTAAAAATAATTTTAAGCAAACAACAACTGATTATACAAGTAATAAACAATAAAAAAAAGCACACATCATATAGAAAGAAAGTAGAAATCTAAGCATAAGGGGCTGTAAGCTGTGTTTATAAGATATTATTAGAGTTGGAGATTATGCCTCTTGGAGAATAGGTTATCGGAGGAGACGGTGATCTTGTTCTTGTCGCCGGAGATGGTGATGGTGTCTCCGAGAGCCCCAGCCTTGCCACCGACCTTGATCCGCTCCTGAAGGAACTTTTCTAGAGAAGCAATATCCATGATCTTGTGATACGAACCCATGGGTAGAACTCACCCTTGAAAACCAGCTTACAAGGAGAGGGTGCCTAGGAGCTTATATAAACAAGGCCAAACCCATACTTAACCGATGTGGGACTATTGGATCCTAACATACCACTACGCTCTGCAACCGACATCCATGGCGACTTTCACTCTTGAGGCGGGACACTTCTCAGGGACCTTTTTCCCGTAGCCCTCCCCAGGTAGCCCTTTCCGAGACGGCAACCACAGAACCGTAATCCATATTGCGTCTGAGTCCATACTCGACGTGGTGCTAACTCTGATACCAAATGATACGAACCCATGGGTAGAACTCACCCTTGCAAATCGGCTTACAAGGGGAGAGTACCCAGGAGCTTATATACACAAGGCCAAGCCCATACTTAACCGATGTGGGACTATTGGATCCTAACATCTTGTCTTCTACGGTCCTAGTGGCGATTCTCTTCTCTGTAGTCTGTACTCATCTTCTCTCTCTAATAGTGAAAACCCTACAATGCAGTTTTGAACCTTAGTAACCCAAACCGTGGATACCCCTATCTGCTCCCGCTCTCAAACCGTGCTCTCACAATTTGAGAGCGGAATCGTGACGAGAGTGCGGTTTCGAAAATTGTAAACTGCCGGTTTCAAACTAGTGGAGCGGGATTTCTAGGATTAAGCCCATACTTCAAACTTCTTTTAAGAAAAGACTTGTCTTTTCACCAGCTTTTTGCCTCTTATTTGTGTAAATTGTACAAACAATGAATTTAACTTTTGTCAGTCATGTCCTTTCAATATTATTCTATTACTTTTTTTATTTTTAAAGTTTTTTCTTTATTACATTTTATGTATTTACAGTTTACACGAGTCGGGGGTATCACAGCTGGCTGCGATTGAACTCTCCATGAGTTCAATCGCACCCAAAGGTACACACTTGTTTATTTTAGTTTTTATTAACTTTGATTAAATTCACTAATCTTTAGAATTTAAGAATATAATTTTAATTTTTAGAAAAAATATTATTTATATTGTGTGCTTTGGAGGCGCTCTCCACCCTATCCTAAATTAAAATTTGACGCTCTCTTGCTCCCGCTCACCGCTTTGGTTACCTAGTTTTGAACGTAAGTGTTTTGTTTATATGACAAATTTGGCGGGCTTTGTAGATAAAATGGATTATGGCCCAAGCCCAAGTTTGGCGTATTCAATTTCCTGTGGACTGTCGACCATTAGGACCTGGTGCCAAATGGAGTAAGGTTGTCATTGTGTCAGGCTCGTCGGACCAAGCCGAAAATGGACCAGTTAACCATCAGGCCCGATCTCTACTTGATTTTGGGCAATTATATTCTTACGGTGTTTTTGAGTGTTTGAGTGGGATCATTTGGATGGGTTGGCCTGTCAACGGAACGGATAGTGCTATATCCGGATTTGATTAACTACACCTATTATCAGAATCCGCTCCGGTACTTGAAAAATAGTAAATTTAAAAAACTGAATTCGAATTTGTTTAAGTAATCAAATTTGAATATTATCTTAATTCGTCCAATTTCAAATGCTTTGAAAGAATTAGATTTGCCTAAAAAAACACATCAAGGTTTCTGTAAATTCCATGATTTAGAGCTGTTGAAAAATTTCAACAAGATGCATTCAGAGTTTCAAGATTCTCACCAGCAAAGAAACTATGAACTAGAAAAATAGACCCAGAAGATTGGAAGGTGTTGTTGCATTGCTTGATTGATCAAGCCCTCATCGCTTAGAACGACTTAATCGAAGCTCGCCTCACTTTGAAGTTAGAAAAGTGGATAGGAGCTCACTAAATCACTGGCAAAACAATTCTTTTTAGTTTTTAGATATCATTCACCGAGGACGAGAGGAAAAGGGGGAGGAGAAGGAAGAAGAGGGGAGAGGAGAAGAAGGGACCACCGTGTCTTGGTTTTCAGTTACATTCGCCCACCTATCTTGGTTTTTAGAAAAACAAAAAATTTAACCTTATAATTTTTTTTCTTCTAAAAACCAATAATAAATGGGTGATCCCAAGGAGTGGATGAATCTTAACCACAATTAAAGAGTATCAATAGGGACACGTGGCGACCTCATGAGCAAAACCGAACTCCAAGAGTCCGGTTACAACTTGAGAGAATTTTGTTTTTTTGGGTTAACACAGTAACACCATGCACAAGGCGTTACATTTGAGAGACTTTGAAGTCATTCTTTAAAGCTTTTTTTTTTTAAGAGCTTATAATAATTATAATCAATAAAAGTTACCAAACGGACCCTAAAATGAAATTATACTTAATCAAGTTCAGTTTGGCTATAAAAAGAGAAATTCCTTTTTCATTCTTACACAATAGAAAAGGAGCTAAGCTAGGAGGAAGATGAATACCCACATCATCATTATCATAGCTTGTGCATCGGGTATTTTAATTTTTTTTGGTCTATGCAAAGGAGGCCGTAAGATAAGAGAAATCAACCACCCGTCGGGTCAACAAGTTTATGGCGATGTCGAACGAGGTACAGGTGGCAACAAAGACGGTGGCATGATTATTATGACGGCTGCTGCCGCTGCTTTAGCTACTGCAGCAGCGACTACGGCTGTTGTAGGCAGCATCGGTGGGGGCGGTTGCGGCGGTGGTTGTGGTGGCGGCAATTGTGGAGGTGGCGGTTGTGGGGGTGGTTGTGGTGGTTGTGGAGGTGGATGTGGAGGTGGTTGTGGAGGTTGAGATCAAACTAATATTGCACCTATTGAGAATTTCGGCTGCCTGTGGTGTTCTCTTCCGGGTTTGGTTTACTTAGATCAATGTATGTGCTTGTGTTGATAGGTTATGCGTTAATAAGTTTTAAGCTGTAAACCTGGGTCCCAAATTTCCCAGTATCTTTTCTCCTTCAATCTCTTCTACGTATTCCTCCTCTTCTACATTAAAAGAGGAGCTCCACGAGCTCCGCTTATACGCCATGAAACAGAACTCCGCCTTATTTTTAATCTTTATATATTACTTGAATTTCGTGCAAGTAAACACACCCTAGGTGTTTGGGTGTGTGAGAATTCTTGCACTTTATATATTACTTGAATTTCTTGCGCTTTTCTTGTGCTCAGTGTGCAAGAATTCTTGCAGTTTTTCAGTAACAAACTTTCTCCCAAAAACTTAATCTATTTCTTGATGGAACAAACTTTCTCCCGAAAGTTCATCCATCTTTTAATGATTATTTTGAAAGAAAATTTTTCTTTTTTTCCTTCTTTTTACCAACTTTCTTGCCAAACCAACTAACACCCTAGGTGTTTGGGTCTTTATATTTGGCCAAAATAGGGGTCTAATGCTCTCCGTCCACGGCTAGCAAAGCAAAATCCTTCTGATCTCAATGTGACCCAATTCTTTAGGTAGCTGACCATTACCCTCTTGGGAATAAGGATCAGCAACGGCACTAGCCGCTGCGCTGTTGTACAGTCCAATAAAATGGTCGCGTACTCGTGCCATGGACACATGGTGTTGTTCTATTGTGCAATGTGCCGGTGCTGTTGCTAATCTGTAATCCCATTTTTTTTTCTTGGTAACCTACTCCGGTATATCCGTCATCTATAAATATAGAGGAAGCCACGGCTGTCTTTTTTTGTTTTGTTTTGTTAGTTCTTGGGTGCGCTCGATAGCGGGCTGATCTAGAACCCTGGCAGCCATGGCATGTGAGGGGCCTATAGGTTCATTGATTTTTTTATTTTTTTTAGGGAGAGAGACAAGGCCGGCAGTTTTGTCTCTCACAAAATCTACAAAAATAAGATTACTCTACTCACCACCTTTTAAAATAAAAATAGGATAAAACTTTTGAGACCACCGAAACCGTGCTTTAAGAACACGGGATTTCAAGTGGTGCCCACAATGTGAAATGAGCCCTACCTGAAATCCTATGCCCTTAGAACATGGTCTCGGTGGTCTCGACCCTAAAAGGGTCTCAATAGCAAAGTCTTTTAAAATATGAGCAATAGTTCGCTCCCTGTTGAGAGCAAACTATTGCTCCTCGCTCCCCTTTAATTGTTCTTAAAACTCTGGTTAAAAAGTTTTAACTTTTGTGATTAATTTTTTAAAATTTTCTAAAAACTAATTTAACCTTAAGGATTAGTGTATATTAACCACAATTATAAGAAGTTAAGGGACATGCGGCGAAAAAAGGGGTTCGAGATGCCTCCCTTCGGTTCACCGGTGAGGAGATGATTATTTTCCTTAAAATATATAGCAAGGTGATCCCATTTTGTACATTACTACCATTTAAAATCGATACCCTTTCCTTAGGTGGTGTATATTCGACCACTTATTTGATCCAAGATCAAGTTGGGAGGGGTGTGATGGTTAAGATATTCACACCTTTGCTAACTTAGAACATATACTAACCATACTAATGAGTATCTATAAAAGGCCTCTTTAACGATTTGGTTCCATAAATTACATGGGTTTTTCAGAGTTTAAATATGAGACAGAGCTCCCCTTTCTATTACCACTGATGACAGTTTTGTGGAATGAATTATGCTATAAAATTGTCACTCTCTTTTGCAGTAATTACAAAATTATCATAGAGTTTTGCATTGCAATGAAAAACTCTGTCAAACACCAATATGATAAAGAAGTGCTGCTTTAAACCTAATCTCATTCAAATGCCTATACAGTTAGGAATTAATTGATAAAATATGGATCTGTTGTTAGTTTTTGCTCGCAATTGTCCACTAAAAAATGTGGAAAAAATTAGCTTATTTAAATTTGTTTTTTTAAACATGAAAGTATTCATCCTTACATGTATTCCTTAACCCAGCCTATGTGCTCGCCAAAAGAAAGAGAGAGAGAGAGTTACATTAAGTGAACTATTGTTCCCCTGTTTTTGATTAATTAACATATATAGTCATTTTTATATATTAGCTAAAACTATACAATACATCAATAAGGGATTTTTCTTTGAAGATTACCTTTACAAAAAAGGATGCATTTGTTTGGAGGGAAAATATGCATGAAATTATTTTTAGGAAAAAAACTAGCTGTTGTGGTTGCTATATTGGAAAATGAATTTTTTGTTGCCAATAGTTCCTCAATACTACTTTATGGTCTAGGTAGATTATTTCTCTAAAATTTCAAAAAAAAAATGAAAATCTTTTATTTATTTTTCATAACGTTTCCCCAAACAAACAGAGTCAAAATGATATTTTATTATCATTACAAGAAATTGGCTCAACGCTCACAGTTTTTATTTGTGACCGTAAGACATTAATCAAGGTTGTCACATGCAAACCAAACTGTAATCTTTCGACATGTGATCGTATGTATTTAAATATCACGGTTTTCAATTTAACCGTGATTGTTTTGAATATTAATGATTACGATTTTTATCGGTGATTGAATATTATAAATACCGAGATTATTCCATTTGAAAATGACTTCTTCACCTATTATAGATCACGTTTTATTTCAGTAAATTATGATTGTTTTGATTCAAACATCACAATTATAAGGAAAACTGTGATAGTTTGGTTATCTCACATTTTTTACGGTTTTATTGTTAATTGTTAATTGTGATTATTGATTTTTTTGAAACCCACTTGTAACTCACACCCACTATTAAATTCATAAATGCACTTACTTGTAAATATAATATATTATACATTCATGAATTAAATAATTTACAATATCAATAAAATACATATAGTAAAATGTTATTTTAAATAGAATAACTTCTCAAGTATTTCTCTAGTTCCTTATTAAGTCCTTTTATTGTTTCATCACTATACGATTCTTGACCCTTGGATGCAAAACAATCATTGATCTTGTTAGATATAATTGTTTTCATGTTGATGATGATGTCTCTCATGTACATCATAGTGTAGTAACCACATTTTCAGTTATCTTTTTATTTCGGACATTACAATAAAAGAGAATGAATGAGACTATGTCAATAATGTTTAAGTCATAATTTTTAATATTACAACATTTGAATGATTAATTAATATCGGTTTTAATTTATTTTAAAATCTGTAAATGTCCTCTCTAGTTTTCCTCTTCTTTAATTTTAAAGCATCTTCATTAAATGCATTTCACGAAATTAATTTGAACTTGTAATATAAAAGATTAATACAAAACATAAACATAAATATAAAATGTGCAATATAAAAAATTAAGTTACTTATTCTTTGAAAACCTTTGAATGATTGTCTGTTTGGATATGTTGTATTGCAATAGGTCTAATCAATACACTAAAACGTGAGTACATGAATTAGATCCAAGCATTACTGTACCTACAATTGAAAATGAATTATAAAATTTCTTTTCAAATGCATACTTCAATTTAAAGAATTAGTAGTACTCATACTTAATACGTCAAAGTAAAATGAGAGAAGTATGAAGATACTTACCAAACATTATATTGTATAATGAGTAGTTGGTTATTATTTGTTAAGCATAATTTTTTGAACTGTTTTATAAAAAAAAAAAAATTAAATTTTTTTTTTAAAATTAACCCTAAAGTTAAAAAATTTAACCCTAAGGTTAAATTTTTTTTTAAAATAAAATTATAAAACCAAGGTTAGATTGGTGAACCCTAAGGGTTAGTAAATCTTAACCGCGGTTAAGGATTAAAAGACACGTGTTGGCCTATGGGTGTGATTGAACTCTCCCTGAGTTCAATCGTGTTGGCTGTGAGCATCTGATCTCGGTTTGGAGTGGGTGCCTAATGCCTATTATTGATAGCCCCTTGATTTGATTGGAATTTGGTGGTGATTTTTTTTTCCCTACAGGGTGACGAATGAGAATTCCCGTAGAGATTGACCGAGTATATGATTTGATTAGGTCCTTATCTCATTTTTAAGGATGACTCAAAGCAAATAATTATTTGAATTTTACTTGGTCATCAGCGGATTTATCGAATAATTTGAAATAATGCATTTTTTTTTTTTTGGTAACAGAAATAATGCATTGATGATAATGACTGATACATGTATGTATTCTATTCATGAATCATAAGAAGAGAACCCGGGGTCCTCTTCTAAGCTGACCGCATTGTCCTAGTCTCCCTTTTAACACCTCTTTAACCAGGGTTAAGCTTACTTAAATTAAAATTAATAATTTATATTTTTCAAAAAATCATTGTTAGATTACTTACCGGGTGAGTGAATCCTGACCACAATTGATGGATGGTAAGAAGGGGGCATGAACCAATGAGATCCCTGGATCTTCGTCAGTTTTCCATTTCCCTATTCTATATCTTTACTATTATAATGGGAGAAACAGGCTAGCCTGAATTTTCTAAAATTTCTAAATTACCATTCTATAAAACAAAACTTTAATTTAATGTTTTACTTTAATTCTCAAACTACCCTCATCTATCTATTTAAATAATAGAATCACAGTCAATCGTGATTGAACTCGGGGAGAGTTCAATCACACCCATGGTTAACACATGTCCCTTTTAACTCCAATTAACTATGGTTAACTCCTACCCCTTGCTCTCAGGTGCATCGCACGTGCCACTGCTAGTTCTATATTATGTACTTGGTCAGAGTGTTATTTGATGAGAAACAAGAAGTGTATGATATGTCACGTCATAGAAAGAGTTATGCATATAAAGTTTGGTCATGTGCTGCCATGAGAGAGAGAATCTCATACCTTCAAAAGAATTTTTTAGATGTCTCAGCCCTTTCTGAGCAAGGATTAGTCCTTTGGAGTATTACATTAACATACATATATATATATATATATATATATATATATTTATATATATTTATTTATTTATTTTTGCTTTGGCCTAATCATTTATCTACCCTAGGTTAGTGGTTAGGGGTTAGGGTTAATACTCATGGTTAGCGTCAGTAGCCACACCAAGACTTGAACACAAGTCACACCTCCCCAAAGGGATCAAACTACCACTAGGACAAACCCAAGGTGAACTTTCAATACGGACACCAAGAGTCAAGAGTAGGAGTTGAACATTTTCTAGGCAACTATACAAATACTTAGTGAGATCGTTTTAAAATAGTGTCCGCATTTGCTCATTCAAAATTTTCTCATATAAAGACAGATAAAGTTTAGGGTTATAATACTTGATTGATTTATTATTCTCTATAAGAGGTATATTTATACAAGTATACAAGAGTGTGGAGCGAGCAACCTTTACAGGCAATTAATTACAATGAAGGAAACTACTAATTATGGAATTACTATCCATCGAATTGTTGTCTTAACACTCCCCCTTAAGTTGGTGCATAAATGTCGTTCATGCCCAACTTGTCGAGATGACTATGGAACGCTTGACTTGACACCGCCTTAGTGAGTACATCCGCAAGCTGATCTTCCGATCGAATATGAGGAACTTCAATGCGCTTTGCTTCCAACTTCTCTTTAATAAAATGTCTATCCACCTCAACATGTCTAGTCCGATCATGTTGAACTGGATTGTGGGCAATATCGCATGTTGCCTTATTATCACAGTGTAACCTCATTGGATTGACTGTCTCGATTCGTAAATCTTGCATTAAATTTTTGATCCACAGTAACTCGCATACTCCCTTAGCCATTCCCCTGTATTCGGCTTCAGCATTGGATCTAGCTACTACTTCATGTTTTTTACTTCGCCAAGTAACTAGATTCCCTCATACAAACGTGAAATATCCGGACGTAGAACGTCTATCATCTATTGACCCAACCAAATCAACATCAGTGTAACCTTCAATGTCCAAATTATCTCATTTTGTAAACATAATTCTCTTTCTAGAGGATGACTTCAAGTAGCGCAATATATGAACTACAACATTCATATGTTCTTCACTAGGGGAGTGCATGAACTGACTGACGACACTTAGCGCATAAGCCAAATCGGGTCTACTATGTACAAAATATATCAATCTTCCCACTAGTTTTTGATAGCATTCTTTGTTGGCAGGAACTTGATTCAGATGCAAACCCAATTTCAGATTTTCTTCCATAAGAGTGTTAATTGGGCTACAAGCTATCATACCAGTTTCTTTCAACAAATCTAAGGTATATTTTCACTGAGAAAGAAAAATACATTTCTTTGACCTTGAAACTTCAATTCCTAGGAAATACTTCAATGGACCAAGATCCTTCATGTCGAACTCATGGGCAAGGTGATCCTGTAATGCTTTCTTCTCTTTCAGATCATTCTCAGTCACTACCATATCATCAACGTACACAATAAAAGCAGTGATCTTTTCTTGATTATACTTTAAGAAGAGAGTGTGATCCGAGTTACTTTGTCTATATCCGAATGCCTAAACACCTGTTTTATTTTTCAGTCCGCATAATATATCCAGGAGGCAACTTCATATATACTTCTTCTTTGAGATCTCTATACAGGAACGCATTCTTCACATCAAACTGATGTAATGGCCAATCAAGATTCGCAGCCAGAGATAACTGAATACGAACTGTGTTAATTTTGACCACTAGTACGAACGTCTTTTCATAGTCAATTCCGTGCGTTTGTGTGTACCGTTTGGCAACAAGTCTAGCTTTGAATCTTTCGATAGTTCCATTGGCTTTATGTTTAATGGTGTATATCCACCTGCATTCAACGGGTTTCTTCCTTTCAGGTAACTCAATAATTTCCCATGTTGAGTTCTTTTAGAGAGTCTTCATTTCTTCATTCATTTTTTCATTCCACCTGAGATCACTCAAAGCATCCTGCACACTACTAGGAATAGATACAACAGATAATTGATTCACCTTCCTTTGAAAATCTATGGTAAAATACAAAGTTACTCAAATGATATTTAGCTTTGAAACAAAGAACAAGTTTATACGTTACTCTAGGTATTCCTCTAGTGACTCGATTAGGTAGCAATTTTATGTGGGGTTCAGAACTCACCTGGGGTTCAGGAGTGTATTCGACTTCGGCTTCAGAGGGCAATTGGTTAAGTGGTACAACTTGATAGGGGATCTCTGACACTTGTGGTATAGCTTCAGAAACTGGCAATTGGTTAAGTGCCACAGCTTGGTATAGTTACAGAAATTTAGAGGGGAAAAAATTGAAAGTGTGATATTCTGCGTGGGATTATTGTAGGAGATCTTGTTGTAGGGTCACCTGAGTTATTCTCCTTTACTAAAATGGATCTCATTACATATATCAATAAACTACTATAAAACCGAAGCAGCACAAGTACCTTCGGTTGGGCCTCGTGCTACAGCTCCAGCTTACAGGTTTAGAGATCTAATAGGTACATGAATGGATGCAGCGACAGCCACAATTACTGATGAAAAACAATTGGGCCTCCCAAAGTGTACAGGCACAAATTCCAGAAGACTTGTGGATCTGGTTGGTAGCAGCAACAATATGGATCTGGGTGGCAGTATGGATTTGGGCGACAACGGTTCTGGGCGGCAACAAATGTGCCATGCTGGTATGGGTGGTGGCAATAATACCTAGCTCTGATACCAAGATAAAGTTTAGGGTTATAATTCTTGATAGAGGTATATTTATACAAGTATACAAGAGTGTAGAGCAAGCAATCTTTACGGACAACTAATTACAATGAAGGAAACTACTAATTACAGAATTACTAATTACGGAATTAGTATCCATCTAATAACTGTCTTAACAAACACTAGGGTAAGTCGAGGAGCAAGACTTGAAAACACGACAGGAAGCAAATGCAGGATGCTACAAGTAAGAAGGTTTAGTGTTGTCCGAGATCAGCTTCATCCTAATCTCTGATAATACAAATAAGGTTTGTCGTTGTCCAAGGTTAGCTTCAAACAGATACATACCTTATCTTGAGTTGGGGAGTTCTAGTCTCACTCACTATCCATCCACTCCCACTTTGGTAATAATAAAAGAAAAAAATAAAGAAAAATTATAACACGTGTCTACTTGTTCTTGTGTATGTTTTCTGGGATTGATTAGGAATTCATTTCCTTAATTTGAGGTGTTGCAATTGATATTTCCATCGTTCAGCTTTACTTTCAATACTCGGTGCTCTAAGTTTACACAAAGTAAGCTAAATGTAATTGAGGGCAATTTTTTTTTGGGTAATCAAATATAATTAGGTTGTAATCTCAATTAGTATTAATTAATAATAGTTAGTTGATTAGAAAGTCACATGCCGGACTTAGAAGTGGGCTAAACATAGTGGATTTATTTATAGTCATACAATCACTCGTACTCTAAACACCCTCACATGAGGATATAAACTTTGCCATTGACACAAGCCAACCATTGTAATTGTGGCGTAATTGTACTATGATAAAAATATATCTTTATTATTATAATGGGAGAGGTAGGCGTAGCCTGAATTTTCCGAAATTCTTAAACTACCCTTGTATAAAACAAAACTTTAATTTAATGTTTTAGTTTAAGAGGCGTGCTAGCCCTACTCTCAGTCAAACTCTACTCTCAGCCTCCACCAACCACCTATCCATTATCAAATTAGTTATGGTGGCTAAAGCACTCTCTCTCAAAGCTCTCCTTAATTACCCTTGAACCCTGGTTATTCTTTTAACCTTGTGGTTAATAATTTTAAATTATTTTTATTAAAAATAAAAGTAGTATTAATTTTAAGAGTTAGAAATTTTAACCATTGTTAAAAGGAAGTTAAAAGGGGACATGTAGCAAAAAAGGGGTCCGAGATGCCTCCCTTTGATCTACCTTATTTTCCTTTTGGTTTGAGAGCAATTTTACTTTTTGTGTTTGAGAAAATCAATTTTTTTATTTTTTGGTTAAGTTTGAGGTTATCATTTAGCACTTTAAACACACACACCCAGACCTAAGATAACCACTAGGGTAGCATGGAGATCGGATCATAGCCAATTGCAATTGAATTCAAGAGAATTCAATTACATACATGTCAGTGGTGGATTGGATAAGCAAAAAATAGGCGGAAAATTTAAAATTTTAATTTTTTCCACTTCCAATACACTTGTGACACATGTAATTGAATTGACATGATCTCAATACCATAAGAGGGTAAATCCACACACTCACTCTAATTCCAAAAATTGGTTTATGATTTGATATCAGTATCATAATGATAACTAAATCCACGCACACACTCCAAAGGAAAAAGATCAGCTCTTGTAGACGTCTGAGCCAAACGCACGAACACCCACAAATGATGGTCTATGTGACGTTTTAAAGGAGAGATATATCAATTGGGGAAAAGTCAAAATCATGAGGAGAAAATGAAATGACTTCTTCTCCAAATTATTGGCAGTGCCAATCATTTGTGAATGCCGTCACCGGAGCTAATCTTTTGCCCACTCCAAAAGGATCTATTATCTTCCTAATTTAACCTCTCTTTTGGTGTCTAAGAGCATTCCTAGCAGTCTCACCAAAATAGTTTTTTAGCTATTTTGGTGAGCCAATAGGTTAAAAAGTATGAAATACCCTTTCCAGCAGCCTCACCAATTTGCATATTTCAGTTTGGTAAGTGTATAGTACTCACCAATGTTGGTGAGTACTGTACACTCACCAAACCAAAACATCTCTCTTTCCCTTCTTGTTTATGGGCCCACACAAATAAAATAAAATTCTCTCTTCCTTTTTTTTGTGTGGATGTGACATAAATAATAAAATAATGATAATTTTTAGCTATTTTGATGAGGCTGTTGGGAGTGTTTTAAAAAAGTGGCTCACCAAACTCACTTTTTGTGAGTTTTGGTTATTTTGGTGAGGTAAATTTGGCTGCTAGGAATGCTCTTACCAGCATTACAACCTAGATTGTTGCCCACACGTAACTACCCACCCAGCCAAAGAGCTTTACACGTAATCACGGCTTTCAGTGGCACAAGCCAGCAGGTGTACCTCCAGGAAAAAATGGTGAACCCACCACCCCTTGATTTTAAATTGTTAATTGCTCATTATTGCCTTTGTTTTTTTTTACTTATAAGTTACATTACAACCCACCTCTCTCTTTCTCTCTCTAGAATCCAAATATTAAACAAAACAAACACGATCTAGAGAGAGAATAAAATAGAAGAGATCGAAGAGGAGAGCTCTGACGTGTTGTTGTTGCGGAGAGGAATGGATTCTACTAACAACTCACTGGTAATTGAAGCAAACCCTATATTGTTCTTCAGTATCGATCTTCTTTGATTTCATTTATTTATTTATTTTAATTTCCATTTGCGATTTGTGGTTTGACAGAGATCGAGCTCTCTGACGATTGGAGAACGGCTATGTGTTGCGTCCATACCGTTTATTGCCGTAATTGAAGCCCTAATCTTCGCCGTAGTTGAATGCTTCGACTATTGCAGCCCGAGGAAGTGTCGATATAGATTCAATGATTTTGTTCTACTCGCTAGCGATTCCCGATGTTAGTTAATCGATCCCTTTTGTGCTGATTCTGATTCTGAATCTTTATTTCGTGTTCTAATTGTTTTGTTTTGGGATATGAATTGAAATTTAGCATTAGATTTGGTAATGTTGCAGTTACTGTCAATGAAGTGGAGGCGTTGTATGAACTGTTTAAGAAATTGAGTAGTTCGATTATTGACGATGGCCTGATACACAAGGTATAGAGGATTTTTCTAAGTTTAAATTTTTTTATTTTTTTTGTTGCTTGAATTGGGGATTGGAGTTCTTGCTACTCATCACTTGGGGGGAATGTATCCCGAGACCTCTCTATTGAGAGGCGCCACATCCTACCATTGACGCAAGAGGCGGAGTGTCTAATTTTGATGAGAATAGGTGGTTTATTGTTTGTTAATTATTCGATTTTGAGAATTTTCTTTTTGTGCGATCTGGTTAATTTTCGAAGACAATTATCGTCCAATTACTGGCACAAATGCTTGCTGAAGATTGCAACTGTAGTGAAGGACTTTTTTAAAAAGTAATTTGGGATGTTTAAGTGTGGGCAGTGATTAGCCCATCACGCATTTGGCTATGTAGTCAAATGCCGTGTCCACATGTTAATATTTTATTTTATTTCTGTTTTTAAAAATTAAGGTTAGATTTCTTAACCCTAGTAGTGAATGAATCTTAACCACGGTTGATGGGTGTTAAAAAAAGGGGGCATGGACCAATGGGGACCGTGCATTTGACTACAAATGTGGCGGTAAGTTAAACATTTCCCTTTTAAGTTTGTTGTAATTTTTAAATTGTTGGCAAGTCGAAAGAATTGGATACCTCTCATTTTGATTACACAAACTTAACACCTTGGAGAATTCTGAAACAATCAGATACAATTTGAATGATTTGTGGAATTCCAAGTCTTTTGGAAACGCGGGAAACCCTTTGGTCATTATCACTAAGCTATAGGTTTTAATACGGGAAATAAGATTTAACATGGTAAACATTATCAGTCCCAACCATTGTAAATTGTAATACTTTCAACTTACTTAACCTTTATCTGACTTCCTAGGTTGTCTTAACAAGGTAGTGCCTAATGATTGAGCTCTTGCCTATAAATGCATATGTATATCTATGCATAATAAATAATATATTTGAACACCAGGGCTTGTCAGGCAACCTTGGCATTTGCCTAGGTGAGAGGGTGAGGGAATTTGACAATACTGCTTCTTCCATTCCATTTGTTTCTCTTGACTCTGTCTGTATGAGTTTGCCTCTAAAAAAAAGGAAGATAAGAATTTCCATAGCATACATACGAGATTTGAATAAAAGACACATTGATATGATCGTGGTTGCAGTTGCTGGTGGTGGGAGTAAGTGGAGGTCCATAGCATGCAGGAATTTGAAGCAGAGTAGAAGATTCATGCTACTGTAAACTACTTCTTTCCTGTGTAAACTGAAATGTTATAGATTGGAAATTTAAGGTCTCTGGTGCTATTTTGACCAACTTCATTAATGAAAAATGTTGTCAGGTTTTAACTGAAAATATATGAGAACTGAGATCAATAAACCTGATTCTTATGCACTGAAAAGTGTTCTGCATGGCATAACCACACCTTTCAATGAGAAGTACATTCTTTAATTGGTGAACCAATCCTTAGGCTCATGCACTACAGCAAAAACGGCCCATATCGAAAGTCATCTGCATTGATTTAGATACAACTATGTCAGCATCCTAGAATACATTAAAAGTAACTGAAATTATGTTTAGACTAATCTCCAGACAAGAATTCATAAATTGTGAATGTCCATTACAGAAAATAAAAAGAAAAAACGTGAAATATTGTTACTGTCCATTGCCTTGAACTAGAATCACGAATTTTTATTGTGATTGTATAGATTTATTTCTTGTAGATAGTCATGATTATGGTGTATTGAACATGCACTCTTTATGTCATAATTATCAGGGCGTGTATGCTTATATCTATTTGTTTATCATTTTTGTAGGAAGAGCTTCAATTGGCATTGTTTCATACTTCATCAGGGGAGAATCTATTTCTGGATAGGGTAAATGCATAGTGCCAACTTGTCCTCTATTACCTGTTCTTCTGTTGCGATCGATGCCAAATGACACGATGGGTTTTTGGACTCTTACTACAACTTGGTTGATTGATGGGAATGGGATTAAGGATATTGGACTGGGGCACACATACACATTGTCTGAGAACTTGGATTAGCATTTTGGGAAGATGTGATTACTATCTTATGGAACAAGGCTTGTTTAGAACACATAAATTGTTTCCACAAATAGTAATCGAGTTCGGTCAACAACTATGCACTTAAAGCTTTTTTGCTTTATGTTTTATATGGTCACACCGTAATACACTAAATGATGGAAGAAAATATCGATTGCTATAGGTTTCTCACAGAGAAACATATCAAGAAATGGAAGTTGAACTAAGCCCAAGGCCTTTTTGTTGGTAAGAGATCCATCTCAGGAAGATTTTTTGCCATTATCTCAACAACAAAGCGATTGAAAGTGAGATGTATTCATCTCATACATCTGTTGCTGCCTTTTCTCAAAGAACATGATAGCCATACTTTTAAAAGGTAATTTTGAGCGTGATAAATTAGATTCAGGCATTCATATTTGGGCATTTTGGCAGTTACATTATGGATTGACTTCTTCACTGTGTACATGTAATTTATAGGGAATTGTTGCTTGCATATTATTTTTTGCTCCTGAACCTTGACGAGCCTTGTTATTCACATCTGCTATGATTCAGCAATTGCCTCTTACCTGTCTGGACTGCATGCCCTTCTTGTAAAGTTATATGATAAAGTTGACCTTATGTCCTTTGGATTGCCTGCCAGTCTGCATCCCATGACTTGCTATTTAGTGGCTGAAACCATTCTAATATTTTATTCCTCCCTTAGTTATTCCTTAAGTATATCAGAAAATTCTCTGAGGTGAGTTATTCTAGGCTTATGCAATTTTAGCATACCTCAACTGTAACAAAAGCTGCCTGATATAGTGAAAGTTGTGTATTATTGCCCTCAAAAGATGCTAAGTAAAAGTTAAATTGTCTAGGCATATGCAGGTGTAAATTTTGCTTATTGTCTTTTATATATGGCTTCTTGTAGTCAATGTCAAAGGCTTCATTTTAGGATGTGGTCTTTTCCTTTTAACGTAATTTATCCACTTTAATAAATTTAATTTCTTCACTATAGAGAATCCCTGTTACTACATGTTTGTTTTTCTTGTCCATTTTTTTTCTGGTTAGTTGCTGATGTGTTTCGTGTACTCAAAGAAGTGTACTTACAAAGTTTGAAATATATTATTCTTTTCCTTAGTGTATGATTTCAAGTGTGATATATCCTACCCAAAGTATAATTTCATGAACATGTTCCTCTAGATTTTATGATGTGGTGCTTTTACTTTTTTCTTTTTGATCAATACGTGGTGCATTTACTTGCATTTGCTTTAACCAGTCCTATCTCTTTTCTAGGTTTTTGATCTTTTTGATGAAAAGAAAAATGGCGTCATTGAATTTGAGGAGTTCGTACATGCGCTCAGTGTCTTCCATCCTCATGCTCCTATGGAAGATAAAATTGATTGTAAGGGATTCAAGAAGCAATATTTTGGTTGTTATATGATAGAATACATATCATTGATATAACACCTGTTTCTTTTACCTTTGGATTTCCTGCAGTTGCATTTAGGCTGTATGATCTGAGACAAACTGGGTATATCGAGCGGGAAGAAGTGAGTATGTTGATGTGTGATGCAAACTATAAATCTTGGTTGCTTTGGAATTCTATCACAAAAATATTGTATAAGACAAAATATATATATATTGACGAATGTTGGTATTTTGATTGTATTTGTAGCTATAGAACTTATAAGCTTGTCCTCTGTTGCCATATATGTTTTTTTGGGGGTACAAATGAACCTATTCTTCTTGTACTGTTTTGTTTCTCAGGGAGGAGCATGCTGTTGCCATTGCTGGATGTATATTTTTCATATGTATTAACAAATGTTTGACACTTTTCTTTGGTATTTTTATTCGTCAGTCATGAGTCCGAGTTGACAATCTTGAACTCTTTGGATATGTCTGCTACTTGGTCCCCGTAAATTACTACTCAAACATGTCAAGATATCGGGGACTTTTAGAGCAAGGGTCTTTGAAGTTCTTACAAGGAATGGTATAGATGCTGAATGCTTTGTTCCACTCTTTAGCTTATAATTTTTTTTTTTTTAATATTTGTTTAAATTGTTTGCATGTAAATGGAAAGATTTTGTGGGTGTCTTACTTTAACTTCTTTTTTTTTTTTTAAATTACGTTACTCAATATTGAATTAATAGGAGTTCTAAAAAAAATGAGTGTGAAGTATGGTATTATAGGATGAAAATATTTATTTTAAAAAAATTTGCTTAAGTTACCTGGGTTTGCTTAGGCATTCTGGTGGTTCCTGTTACTTGACTAGCGCCTAGCCCCATAAATTAATTAAATATGTATGTGTGTGTGCGTGCGTGCGCGTGTGACTTCTCATTCAACCTTGGGTTCGAAACCCTTGACCAGCAAAGCTTGGGTAAAAACCCACTTGCAAGCAGCTTACCTGTCCAAAAAAAATTTATCGTTCAACTGAATTTGTCAGGTGGAAGAAAATTTTCCGTTCTCATTTAGTCATTTTGGTCATGTTCCTAATGTTTCAAGTTATTTAGACTTATAAGCATGTTCTATGAAGGGTTATTTTCTCATTAATAACTCATGGATGACCAAGTATCAATGTTTTTGTTGGAAGCTTCTATGTAGTAAAGGAAGGTTTTGTGCATCAGTGCATCTTGACGTGAAAAGCTCATTTTTTCTCATGTTCATATAAAATAGAATGTAAGGAGATTAAAATTCAGTTGACAATTGGAGTCAGTTTATGGATTGTCTCGAACTTATAAAGCTAATCATTTTTCCCCTTTAAATTAACACCTCTTGATTGTTTTCTGTTACGTCTTCATTTAGTGAAGATGTGATTGCTTCAGTTAAAATTATGTTTGGCTTTCATATTTTTAATCCATTATATGTTACTAACATCCATTTAATGTTCACATTCCATCATAATTTTTTCATTTACCCATCAGAAGCAATCATTTTATGTCTTCAGGTTAAGCAAATGGTCGTTGCTATTTTGATGGAGTCTGATATGAATCTGTCAGATGAACTTCTCGAAGCTATCATTGACAAGGCAAGAGTTTGTCCAAATTTAAAGGGTTTTTTGTTTTGTTTCTCATGTCCCTAGGAAGGACGAGTACTAATAATGTTTTTGTTCTATGGCAGACATTTGCAGACGCTGATGCTGACAGGGATGGCAAAATTAACAGAGACGAGTGGAAGGATTTTGTTGTTCGACACCCAACCCTTCTGAAGAACATGACTCTTCCTTATTTGAAGTATGCCACTTTCTTCAATATCTTCCTATGCTTTTTTTGCATATCTAAAATTTATTGCAAGTGCAATCTATTTCTTTTTCCTCTGAAATTTTATTGGTCAGCAAATCATCTTTTATTCAATATGATATGCATCTTCTGTTCCTGAGAGATGTCAACCCTGTTACGTCTTTGTTTTTCATTCACATTAAAGCAGATGTATTTCGATGATTACTAATTGGCAGTTACAAATTTCTTATACAACCACCTAGTATTTGGTCCTTTTACTTTAACCTCGATGAATGAAAAGGTAACCAGATTTGAATTCTATGTGACACTATCATCAGGTCATTTCCAGCTTTTTCCTATTAAAAGTGACTTTGAACTTCCTATATCACTTTACTGATGTTTTGTTTTCTCTTTAGAAGCATTAGTCATTTACTATGCTGGTTCTACTATAGGATACTGGTTTAAGTTAATAATTATAATTGTATCTATGCCACATTTATTGATTATTCTATCAAATTAATTGTTTAAATACATTGAAATTTCTCTTAGATTAATAACTGTCGGGTAGTTTTGGGAGATTATTGTCCTCTGAAATCTCTTGAATGGTTCATGTCTTGAAGGTTTGTCATGTGCATCTCTATGGAAGGTTTCTTTTTCTGAACCCTTTTATTTGAATTTTCTTGAATGGTTCACGTTTTTGAAGGTTTGTCATGTGCATTTCTATTGATGGTTTCTTGTTCTGAGCCCCCCCCCCCCCCTTCCTCTGAACTCTCTTGAATGGTTCATATTCTTGAAGGTTTCTCATGTGCATCTCTATTGATGGTTATCTTTTCATCTTGAAGCTCACCCAATTTCCCAAATGTATTCTTGGTGCAATGCCATGGCAATTGGAACTAACACTTGAATTTTTAAAGTCACAGTTTTTATAGACCAAAGAAAAAGTATTCTTATCCAGACAACTATAAAGTCATAAGAGCTCAAGTGTTTTTCACAATCTCTGACATGTAAATTAAGTTCAGGAAAAGGCTGAACTACTCTTGCTTGACTGCCTCATAGTTGTTGGGTAACCTCTCTAATAAAAGGTTGTCTAATTATCATTTTGTTTTCACCATGTTTTTTTTCTGGATGCTTCTTCTTACCTTCATCTGTCCAACTTTTCTATTTCATGATCATTTTTCATTGATCTTGACCTTGGGCTATGAAGTAGCAAGAGTCACTATTAAGGCAAGTCTTTAATGGCATATTGGCATTCACAATCTCATGGGACTAAGCCCAAAGAGAATAGTTGCAAAGATATGTGTTACTAAATGGTATGATATATAAACCTGTTACACTTTGTAATTGCATATCTACAGAAGGACCATTACATGTAAATTTGATTGCATTTAATAGGAGTTATATGAATTGCATATCATTCCTAATATATATATGTATATAAATCTAAAAAATAAAACATTTATTTAATTAAATGAACTTTAGTATTATTACACTAATTCGTTGAAAAAATATTACAGAATCATTATAAAACCAAATATGTATCATGATTTGCTTGACACTTGATATCCTAAAAAAAATTAATGCCAATTTGTTTATATTTTCATTATTCTCTAGGGACATCACCACGGTATTTCCAAGTTTTATTTTCAACACTGAGGTCAATGACTGAGAATTTGAAACTGCTTCAAGAAAGCGGAGTCCTAAGTGGTGTTTTAAAGCTTGAGGTCCAAGTGGGACTGGTTTGAGCAGTCAATGAAGCTGGATTTAGCTTCCAGAAAGGCTTTGATCCATGTTGAGGCAATCCCCACAGCTGGAAGAGATGTTGTGCATCTGCGAATAGCAAGCGAGGCCAGACTGGCTGCATCACTTGATTCCTTAGTATTAAAGGCCCCATTAGAAATAAGCATCCCGTGCATTCATTTGTACTAATCTGAAGCCCTTGTAGTGTGTACAGTAAGCATAATACGGATTTTAAGATCATGATTTATAATCACTAGCGTAGCCTTTTCTGGTATTGTGGGCTCAACTTGTTATTTGTCCAACTTTCTTCATCTTTTCAAATGAAGCTTTCACTTGATATTTTTTTTTTTTTAAAAAGTGTACTAAATCAGAAGAACAAGTTTGATATTGGAGTCTTCAAAAGGGACCATCTTCAAGCAATGGGGTGATCCCTCTACAGCATGTTATTTCGCCTCCCCGGTTTTGGTTCCCCTCCTCCCTCCCTTCCCTTGGGTCAAGTTTAATGTAGATGGAGCGTTGTCTGTGGATGGAAGGCGGGCGGGGATTGGAGGTCTAGCTCGGGATTACTCTGGTCGCTTCTTGGGTGGTTTTGATCAAGCCTTCTGTGGAGGGTCTCTGCTAGTGGCTGAGGCAGTGGCCATTCGGTGTGCCGTTCAAATAGCGAAATCTTTGGGATGGCGGAAGGTGTTGTTCTCCTCTAATTCAAAGGTTCTGGTAGAAGTGCTCAAAGCCTCTTCCTCAGATGTGCACTGGGAGGTCCAGGTTATTGTGGATGAAATTCGTACTGTAGTGGATGACCAACCGGACTTCCAATTTATACACACGCCGAGAGGTGCAAACTCCTTTGCTCACCACATAGCAGCCTTTGGATCCTCTCTGCGGGATTGTGGCTTCTTCCACTTGATGTATCTTGATCCTTGGGGATGTCGTCGTATTTTGGCCCACCGTGGGGATAGGCCCCCTTAGCTTGTTTTGGGTCTGGGCAGTTGGTTTATGTAATAATAATAATAAAAAATCAGAAGAACACATATAATGCTAATAAATCTTTCAGCTTTCCCTTCAAAAGCAACAAATTACAATCAATTTAAGTCGTCAATCTAAATTCTATCCATCTTTCTGTGTCAAAATAGAACAGTTGCCTCTCTCCAATGCAACTCTATCTATGTTCCCTTATTATTGAATATAACACACCCATGACCCAGCTCATTCTTCGATCACACAAATCAGGGTTCACGACACAAGGTTCTAACACTCTAGCAGATTCTTCGGAGGAAAGCAGCACTTTTACAACATTTGCAGATACCAAAACCAAATAATCAATCAGTGGATCCAATCTTCTCGTTTCAATAATTGAGTATTATTAATCGAAAAAAATAGCATGCGGTTCATGAGCACAATGAAGGTGTGTTCTTTGTTAAACCAAACGGTTTCATTTCGATCAATGGTCCCTGAAATTTTGGGGAAAATTACTATATAGTATTAATAGCTTGGTAACTGTGTGTGTGTTTTGGGCTAAGTAACCAAAGCGGTGAACGAGAGCGTGAGAGCGTCAAATTTTAATTTAGGATAGGTTCGAGAGCGCCTCCAGAACGCCGTTATATAAATAATATATTAATATTTTTTTAAAAAAATTAAAATTATATTCTTAAATTCTAAAGATTAATGAATTTTAATCAAGTTAAACCTAACAAGTGTGTAGTTGTGTACCTTTGGGCACAATTGAACTTAAGGAGAGTTCGATGGCACGATTGAACTTAAGGAATGTTCAATCTCAGCCGACTATGGTACCCCAAATCTTGTAAACAAATAAAAAGTAACAGTGAAAAGGTTTTAAAAATAAATATAATAACAAAATAATGTTGAAAGGACATGATGACCTGACATAAATTAACATCATTTTCCTGTGTACAAAAAAGAGAGGGAAAAACTTTGTGAAAATACAAGTCTTTCCGTAAAAGGACTTTGAAGAGTGCGTTCAATCTATGAATCCCGCTCTACCATTCTTGAAACCGGCGCTTTCCCATTCTCGAAACCGCGCTCTCATCACGATTTCGCTCTCAGACAGTGGAAGCGCAGTTTGAATGCGGGAGCGGATAGGGGTATCCATGGTTTGAGTTACTAAGGTTTTGGGGGGCGCTCTAGTCCCCACTAACTTTTGAGAAGAAATATATTCTATACAAACGGACACAAATAGACACGATGACCCATAAAAAACAAAAAAAAAATTCAAGACTACGCCCGAACCCCCATTGTTAGCCCCCTCAAGAGAATCCTGGCTCCACCCCTAACTCTAGGATCATATACTGGGTACTAATTTTAGTGTTAAGATCAGTTGGTAGGTGAGGAGCTATCACTTTTTTTAATGTGGTATCGAGTGGTTGCCTAACGCGGATGGTTATCATTTATGAGATCGAATACAGCCAATCACAATTGTACTCATGAAGGGTTCAATCGCACCCACAGGTCAACACATGTCCTTATTAACCATAGTTAAGATTCACTAACCCTTAAGATTTAACAATCTAACATTAGTTTTTATTATAAAAAAAAATTAATTTAACCCAAGGTTAATTTTGGGTGCTGCTACGAGCATACCACTATTTATTGACTGGACACCATTTAAAAAAATGACTTACATTTTTTTTATAGTTTGTATTTCTATGTACACCCACACCTAGGGCTGTCAAAAAAGCCCACATAGAAGGGTACCTAGCCCTACCCTGCCCTCCAAAGCCCTCTGAAGCCCTGCCCTTCCCAACCCTCGGGCTGGGCAGGGTTCAAAATCCGGAAGCCCTGCTTTTACAGGACTAGGCCAGGGCTCACCCCGGCCCTACCCTTTAAAGCCCTGCCCTTCTCCTAAGTTGCTACACAGTAGCTAAGGTTTATAAACTATAAAAGTATAATATATATATATATATATATATATATATATATGAAATTACTCATTTCACCATTTCAAACGGTTTAATAGTAGGGTTAAATGAGTAATTTCACATGACCATCATTATAAAACCCCTCGGGGGCTTGACACTCGTTACGAATCCTAACCCTAATCTCGTATGCGAAATCGTCTCCTCCTCCTGCTTAGAGGATTTTGATATATAAAATTTGTTCTATATAGTTTTACTTTGTTTTATTTTATCATGTATGCTTGTTACTAACAAGGAAAAAAAAAATTAAAAATTAACTTTTTCATTGCTCTTATTGTTTCAATGTCGGTCCCAAGCCCGGATAAAAGAGGAGGGTATCCATTTCTATGTCAGGTTGACAGTCGGTGTAGAAAAAAAAATATCGTCATCTCAAATCACAAAAAAAATCCTGCTCTTTCTTCCGGCCCTTTAGCCATGCCCTGGCCCTTGAGGGCAGGGCTAGGGCCCAATCAATCTCGGCCCTTGAAAGGCTAGGGCTGAGCTAGGGCCCTACTCTTATAGGGAATGGTAGGGCTAGGGTTGACCCCGGCACTGCCCTTTGACAATCCTACCCACACCCCAAATTCGTAAACCCTTACTAAAAACTCTCTTAAAAAAAAGTCTTCTCCTTTTAAAGAAGTAATCTTCTTAAATCTCAATGTCTTCTCCTTTTATATCCCTTCTTATCTCCTTCTATATGTTGTCTCCTTATATATGCTTTGTGCTTATTTTTCATATTGATAATCCTACAGAAACAGTTGTTTCACGGTAGTTGCAAGGCTACCAAGATACTCTTTCAATAAAATTGGACATGCGGCGACTTATATGGGTGAACCCTAATGGTGAGTGAATTTAACCACAATTAATGGGTGTTAAAATTGACACGTGGTGGCTTATAGAGCCCCTTTAACTATGGTTAAGCCAATCTACCTACAGTTAGTATTTTTAACGTTAATATTTTTCCTATTTTTCTTTTTTTCTAAGAAACAAGGTTAGATGAAAGAACTCTAGAGGTGAGTGAATCTTAACCACAATTAGTGAGTTAAAAAGGGACACATGGAAGGGTGTAGAGGCGCACGGGAAAAAGTATTTCCCTTAAAATAGTGTATAAGTAGAAAATTTATAGGTATTTTATTTACTCTTGGTGTGCTCGTAAAATTTGTTATATTTTAATGGTGTCTTGTTAGTAAGTAATATAAATGGTGTCCAGTTAGTAAATAGTGGTGTGCTCGTAGTGTCACCCTAATTTTTTTAAATATTTTTTTTTTGTAAAACCAATGTTAGATTGTTAAACCCCAAGGGTTAGGGAATCTTAACCACCGTTAATAAAAGTTTAAAAGGACATGTCTCGACCTGTGGGTGTGATTGAACTCTCTCTGAGTTCAATCATGATTGATTGTGATTCGAACTCATCATTCATAGCCTTCTTGATTTGAGTGAAACTGAGTGATGAATTTTTTACTAATTTTAGTCTTAAGATCAGTTTGGTGGGTGCCTATCATTTTTTTAGCCTCGGATTGTCATTTGGCGAAGCCAGAAAGGGCACTCGGGGTTCCATACATTATGCGACAGTTGCCGTAAAAATACGAAGAAGTCATTTCATTTTCTCCCCATAATTTTGACTTCTCCCCATTTGATATCTCTCACCCTTATTCTCACCCACTTATCACCACATGTCTTCTAATGGGTGGAGAAGGCAAAATCATAGCCCCATCATTTTGACTTCACCACCACTTGTCCCCTATTCTATGGAACCCCGAGACAAGCCCTTTCTGGCTTCGCCAGAGACAATCCCAGGCCCATTTTTTTTCTTCGAATCGAGTGGTTGCCTAATGAGGTAATGCCTATCCTTTATAGTCCTCTTGATTTGATTGGAATGTAGTGATGATTTTTCGCACATTTTTGTCAATGAATTAGAAGTCCCGTAGAGAATTCTCCAAGGATTCAATATATGATGTGATTGGGTCCTTCCGTCATTTTTAACGATAATTCAAACCAAATAATAATTATTTTTTCACCGGCCACTGAGGACAGGAGAAACTATTTATCCCTTTCTACATTACACATTTGGCTTTCCGAGCCCCCAAGTAGGCATATTCTACTCTCATAAAAAATCAACACTTTTTATTGTTTAACAGGTATTGCCTTTTGATTGAGAGTAGGGATGGCTAAGAGTAGGGCTAGCACGCCTCTTCAAATTGTCCAATTTTTAGTGTGGAGGAGTGCTAGCCTTTTTTCAAAGTCTCACTAGAAGAAACATACATGTCATTGCTACCATTCAACATGTTAATAGAAAGAGGCATGCTAATCTGCCAAAAACCACCACCTAGTAAGGGCAGATATTGATTTTTGGTTAAAAGTAAAGACAATTATTGGTTTTTGGCTGAGAATAGGAAATAATTGAGAGAGTAGGGCAATGATATATGTACCAACATATCGGGTGGTTAGTTTGTAGGGGGTGAGTTTAGTTATTAGTTATTGAGAGATATGTGAGAAATTGTATGAGAAGTTGGTAGTTTGTAACTGGTCACTATCTTTATAAAATAGTTGTAATCGATTATTTTTAGAAGAAGAATGAAAAGAAAATAGTTTCTTTTTGTTGAGAGAACTAGAAAGTGTTGATCTCTGGAAGAAGATCAAAATGTTAGATTTTCCTTCAATGAGATCAACTTCTCTCAATTTATTTAATTGTATCTTTTATTTATTATTTTCTTAAAAATTACGTGGAACAGCTCCAAAAGAAATAATTTTCTTTTAAATGAGGAAGTTATAGGACACATCATGGGCTTGTCCCAATGACCCATTTTGGGATATGCATCATCTACCAAGCTTCAAATGCTAGGGGTTAACCTCCACCCGCCTCTTGCACCAGTGGTAGGGTGTGACTTCTCTTAGGAGAGGGGTCTCGGGATCCAATCCCTCCGGCGAGGAGTCGCAAGAGCTCCAATCCCAAGCTAACCACTAACCCTATACTAAATGATTATAATATCCGAAGCAAAGGAAAAAAAAGGGAAGAAGTTTTTTTTGGAGGTAAACAAGACAGATACTAAGCAACTAAGGGCTCATTTGACAGGTCTTGTCTATTTAAGATAGATCTAACTAAGTTAGATCTATGACAAAAATATATATAAGAAATGGATTTATATACAGTAAAATCGTTTGGCAGTGTGCAATAATAGACAAAGTTTTTTCAAAAGACTTTGGTACATCATCGTATTGCAGAGATAGTTGATGTCATTTTTAAATAATAATAATAATAACAACAATAAATATAATGATAATAATAATAACAATAATTATAATAATAACAATAATGATAGTATTAAAAATAATTATTATTATAATTTTAATAGTAATAATAATAATAATAATAATAATAATAACAATAAGAATAATAATAATATTAACAATACTTATAATAATAATAATAATAATAAATGGGGAAAATGGTTTTAAAATGATGAAAATCTCAATTATGTCGTCTATCTAGAATAGACATGTGCTTCTTTCTTAAAAACTTAAATTTCTGTTTGACATTTCATGTTTTTTTTTTTTTGTTATAGTAAGTAGACGCACTATCAAACGGATTAAAACGTATAAATTTTTATTCGTTATAGACATATAAATAAGTAGATCCGAAATTTAGACATTTCAAACGGCACTTAACATTAGTAGGTGAGGTTACGGCTTAACAGAAGCAAGGTCGCCGCCCAGTTTGGAACTCCGTGTACATTTCTCCTAAGTTTAATTATGATAGGTCACCTTTGACACGACATTTTGGATGGTGACACGGATCTTCTCCGGTGGGTACTCGTGATAACCACCACCAGCATTCACTCTAAAGGCGTCACATTTTTAGTGCACCCTAATGATTTAATCTTGATTGGCGTACATAAGGATACGTTAACCATCGGGACACATCTCTTGACCAACACCAATCGGAGAAGATCCCGAGTCTGGATGGTAAATAATGGAAGCAAATTGTTGGCCATGAGTGCTAATGGCCAGATCTGATCTTTAATAGGCATCTACAGTGTTAAATTGGTAAGATACAAGAAATCCTAGCGTTTTAGCACTCAAAGCCATAGGAAGGTCACAAGGAATCTCAGACGATTTGGTTCCTATATGATGAGAAGAAAGAAGTTTTATAATAGGTCAAGTCATGATTCATAAAAGGAGTTGTGCATAGTAAGGTTTTTCATGTGCTGACAACGCTAGTACGTATAGTTTTCACTGTGATGCTCCTTCTCTCTTGCTCTCTCTCTACGTTCCTTCCAACTATAAAACAAAACAAACACGTACTAGAGAGAGAATATAGATCAAAGGGAGAGGTCGGATGTGTTATTCGTTCGGAGCTGAATGGATTCTACTAACAACTCATTGGTAATTTGAAGAAACCCTATATATATTTGTTCTTCCTCTATTTCATAATTTATGTATTTATTTTGTTTTCTGGTTGCCATTTGTGGCCTGATCACAGAGATCCATCTCTCTCACGTTTGGAGCACGGCTATGTGCTGTCTTCATACCGCTTATTTCCGTACTTGAAGCTGTAATCTTCGCTGTAGCTGAATGCTTCGACTGTCACAGCCCCACGAATTGTCGATATAGACTCAATGACTTTGCTCTACTCGCTCGACATTCCCGGTGTTAGTTGCTTTATCTTTTTTTGTGCTGATTTTTAATCTTTATTTCGTGTTCTAATTGTCTATATATATATATATATGAATGAAATCTAGAATTAGCTTTGGTGATGTTGCAGTCACTGTTAATGAAGTGGAGAAATTGTATGAGCTCTTTAAGAAGTTGAGCAGTTTGATTATCGACGATGGCCTGATACAAAAGGTATACAAAATTTGTCTAAGTTTTATCAGAATCGGTTGTGTTTAATTTTAAAAAGTTTAAAGGTGTTTTTAAAATACTTTTGTAATTCATTAATTTATGTGAAACAGCCTAATGTGTTTATAATTTGGACCTGTATGCCCCTAAACATTAAGTTAAAAATCAAAGGTAAAAAGTGAATCAAATTGTAGAGATTCCCGAACCCATGTAGAAAGAAAGCACCTACTTGTACTTGGGTATGGAATCTTGCAATTTTGGTTCACTTTTACCTTTGTTTTTTTACCAGTCACAGGATTCTTGGAGACCTGTCACTAAAAAAACCCTCTTAACATCTCTAATTGGATAGTGATCATTATGTTGCCAAACAGAAGAGGATTAAGTTTATCATTGACTGAAATACTTGTAAGTTGTAACCAAACACGTTATGGACAAGCTTATGATGGGATCCAAACAGTTGATAATAAGCTATATTTCCTAAATAAGGATAACCAGCATTCAGATAATATATCTAAAAATGGACATGGGAAGTTCTGGACCCTTAACCAAACAGATGACCATAAAAGGATATGTGGAGGAAGTCCTTCTTAATGTAAGGTTTGTTGTGAAAGAATGTGGATTTATAAACTAGCTTTCTTACTCTTGGAGAAAACCCTTGGGAGAAGGGATCAATAGAACTCGGTTCGACGAAAAAGTAAACAAGCACAAAAAAGGATAAAGAGAACACAAAAGAATTTACTTGGTTCCTGTAAATAACCGTCCACGGGTTAAGATCCAATTACTTTTTTCATTTCAAAAAACCTTGAGAAATCAGTACAAGAACACTCTCTTCTCTAAGATTAATTCTCAACCCAAGCCTAGAGACCCTTGTACACCCCTCTTAAGTCACCTTCTCAAAGAACCCAAAGAAGAATCCATATGTCTTTCTCTCAAACATTTCTCCAAGATCTAGAGTGCTTATCAAGTTCTATTCTTTCACACACTAAAACCCTATATATATATATATATATATATAAGCCGAAAATAGAGTCCTAGAAGAATAGGAAGTCCTAATTTGAGCTACAAGCTCAACAAGGTTGTTACTCGCTAAGGGTTGGTGCAATTGGCTGGCATCCCGGATTTGTTCTATGTGGTCATGTGTTCAACTCCCACTCCTCGACTTACCCTGGGATCCATAGCGAAAATTCCAAGTGGGTTGGTGTGGATGCCCAAAGGGACTAGTCCTTGGCTTGAATGCTTTGGGACACCCTCAGTTACCAAAAACAAATGTAAGGTTGTCAGCCTCTCTTTAGTGAGATCAATCCTCCATAGTGCAATCTTAGAAGGATGGTTAAACCCCATAGTACTCTTAAGTGTGCCCTTTTATTTAAGGATATGCATACAAGAAATAAAAGTTTCAGTGGGAGATAAGTTAACTCACTTTTTAAGTTATTATTTTTGGGCCTATTAAAGGAGGCTAAGAGCAGCCATTTTCCGTCTGGTAGTGCAAGCCTGTAGGGATGACCAGAATTGAGTCCAAGCTAGGTTGAATTCTAGAGTTAATATTGCCTTAATTCCTTGAACGTTAGGAGGCTTAGACTACCTCCAATTAAGAAGCATTTACGTGCCTCTTAATTAACTAAGTGGTTCAAATATCACTATATATAGGTAATGACCATTATGTGCGAGGATAATCAATTGAAAATTAGAGATAATTTCTATATTCAAGATAATATTCAAACAATTTATTGTTTGTTATTATTTGATTTTTAGAATATTCTTTTCATTTGATCTAATTAACTATCATCTACTGAAAGATTCAATTTTAGAGACAATTATCGTCCAATTTTTTTTTGGTGGGTAATTGTCATCCAATTACTAGCACAAATGCTTGCTGAAGATTGTAAGTGTAGTGAAGGACTTTTTTACCTATGTAATTTGGGATGTTTAAGTTATGTAATTTTTTAATTATTCAAAATTGTTGTAATGCAAATTGAAGGCATTGGATGCCTCTTGTGTCGATTACACGAACTTATCATGTTGGAGAACTCTGAAACAATCCGTTATAATTTGAATTTATTTGTGGAATTCCTAGTCTTTTAGAAACTTGGGGATACTTTGTCATGATCACTAAGCTATAGGCTTTAATACAGGAAATAGATTTAACAAGGTAAAACAATATCAGTCACAACTGTTGTAATACTTTCAACTTACTTGGCCTTTTATCGGAGAAATCGTTTGATCAATTGTAAGTGCATTTTTCCTATGCGTTTGCTATCTGGAGTTATTTCCTATCGTGCTTGGAAATTGTATGGGTAGGCTCCTTCCAAAGCTTCTTATCTTGTTGTCTCTCAGTGAATGTTGAATCTTGTGTCCTATGGTCCTTAATTTCTATCGGGGAAATATCCTGATCTATTTGGAAGGAAATGAATAGTCAAGTTTTTTAGGATGTATCTAGCTCTCCCGACATGGTTTGCTCCAGGATTCAGTAGTTGCTTATCACTTGGTGTTCCATTATGAGGGACTTTGAAGATATGCAAATTCATTGCTTGTTTTGTCTTTTATAATTAGTGATACGCTAGCTTTCTTCACTCTTTCTTTCATGTTTATTCACAACCTTGTGATTCTTAGTTTGTACTTGAGTTATATATATTAGTTCTAATTTACGGATATAAAAAAACTTACTTGGCCTTTTATCTGACTTCCAAGGTCGTCAAAATGAGGGAGTTCATAATAATTGAGCTACTGCCTATAAAAACATATGTTCTATGCATTATAAATAGAATATTCGAACCATAACATTCAGAGATTTGAAGTACGGTAGAAAATTCCTGGTGCCTTAGACTACTTCTTTCCCGTGTAAACTGTAAACTGAAATGTTCTAGACCGGAAATTTGAGATCTGGTGCTATTTGGCCATCTTCATTGATGAAAAATGTTGTCAGGTTAGCCAAAAATATATGAGAATGAGATAAATAAACCTGATTCATATGCACCGAAAAGTGTTCCGCATCGTCTATTAATGAGAAGTACATATATTCTGTAAGTAGTGAACCAATCCTTAAGCTTATTGATGTGGACATCGGATCATCATTGTCCTGCATCACTTATACACCGCATAAAAAAGCGGAGGATCTGGAAAGTCAACTGCATTGCTTTAGTTACGACTATTTCAGCATCCTAGAATACATTAAAAGCCACTGAAATTATGTTCATACTAAATTTCAAGCCAAGAACTCATAAATTGTGATCACCAATTGTTACTGTGATGGTATAGAATTATTTCTTGTAGATAATAATGATTATGATGTATAGAACATGTACTCTTTATTCTTAAGTTATCCGGGTGTGTATGATTATATATATTTTTATCATTTTTTTTGTAGGAAGAGCTTCAATTGGCACTGTTCAAAAGTCCATCAGGGGAGAATCTTATTCTGGACAGGGTAACTGCCTAGTACCAACTTGTCGTCCACTAATTATATAACTTGTTCTTCTGAAGGATGAATACCCAAATGACATGGCGGGTTTTTGGAATCTTGCTTCAACTTGGTTGATTGATGGGATTCAGGATATTGGACTGGTTCATACATAAACATTGTCTAAGAACTTGGATTAGCATTTTGAGAAAAAATGTGATTACTATCTTATGGAACAAGGCATGTTTAGAACAAATAAAGTACTTCCGCAATTAGTAATTGAGTTCATTCAACAACTATGCACATAAACCATTTTTTTTAATATATATTTTATATGATTATACACAAAATGAGGGAAGAAAATATCGATTGCTATAGGTTTCTCATAGAGAAACATAAGCAAAAACTTCTACATATCAGTTCAAGAAACCGAAATTGAACTAAGACAAAGGACTTTTTGTTGGTAAGAGACCTACCCCTGGAAGATTTTTTACCGTTATCTCGAAAACCACTATGCTCTATAGATGGAAAGTGAGCTGTATTCATCCCATGTATCTATTGCTACCTTTTCTCCAAGTGCATGATGGACATACTTTTAAAGGTAAGTTTGAGTGTGATAAATTAGATTCAGCAATTAATATGTGGGCATTTTGGCAGCTAGATTATGGAATGACTTCTCCACTCTACATGAAATTTGTAGAGATTTGTTGCTTCCATGCTATTTTTTACTCCGGAACCTAGACAAGGCCTGTTATTCACATCTGCAATGATTCACTAGAACACAAGGTCTTCCTGTAAAGTTATATGATACAGTTGACCTTATGTCGATTGGATTGCTTGCCACTCTGCATCCAATGACACGCTATTTAGTGGCCGAAGCCATTGTAATATTTACTCTTCCCTAAGTTATTCCTTAAAGTATATCAGAAAATTCTTTCAGGTGAGTTATTCTAAGCTTATGCAAATTTTGAGCATACCTTAACTGTAACAAAAGCTGTCTGATATAGTGAAAGTTGTGTATTATTGCCCTCAAAAGAAGCCAAGTAAACGTTATCTTGATTAGACTTATGCAGGTGTTAATATTTGTTATTGTCTTTTATGTATGGCTTGTCTTCTTAGTCGATGCATGTCAAAGGCTTCATTTTAGGATGTGATCTTTTCATTTTAATGTAATTGATTCACTTTAATATATTCAATTTCTTCATTATAGAGAATCCCTACTATTAGATGTTTGTTTTTCTTGTCCATTTTTTTTTTCATTTGAAGAAGTGTACTTACAAAGTTTGAATATATTTTTCTTTTCCTTGGTGTATGATTTCAAGTGTGATATGTTCTGCCCAAAGCATAATTTCACAAACATGTTCCTCTTGATTTTATAATGTGGTGCATTTACTTTTTTCTTTTTGATCGATATGTGGTGCATTTACTTTAACCAGTGCCTTTTCTTTTCTAGGTTTTTGATCTTTTTGATGAAAAGAAAAATGGCTTCATTGAATTTGAGGAGTTTGTACATGCACTCAGTGTCTTCCATCCTTGTGCTCCTAGTGAAGATAAAATTGACTGTAAGGGATTCAAGAAGCAGTATTTTTGTTGTTACATATGATAAAATACATATCATTGGGATAACACCTATTTGTTTTACCTTTGGATTTCCTGCAGTTGCATTTAGGATTTATGATCTGAGACAAACTGGGTATATCGAGCGGGAAGAAGTAAGTATGTTGATGCGTGCTGCAACTGTAAATCTTGGTTGCTTTGGAATTCTCACACAAAATTGTTGTATAAGTCAAAATACATATTTTGAAGAATGTGGGTATTCTAATTTGATTTGTAACTTATAGAACTCATAAGCTCAAGCCTTTAGTGCCATGTACATTGAGTGTTTTTTCTTGGGTACAAAA
The DNA here is from genome assembly GCA_015143295.1 of Tetracentron sinense. Taxonomy (NCBI): domain Eukaryota; kingdom Viridiplantae; phylum Streptophyta; class Magnoliopsida; order Trochodendrales; family Trochodendraceae; genus Tetracentron; species Tetracentron sinense. Next base: position 36,558,107 of record CM026565.1, read on the forward strand.
TGATTATGTTCGTCTTGCACTATTTTGTTTCCAGGGGAGGAACATGCTGTTGGCATTGCTGAGAGTATATATTTTTTTATGTTTCTCAACAAATGTTTGACACTTTCTTTGGTATTTTGATTCATTAGTCACGCATCTGAGTTAACAATTTTGAACTCTTTGGATATGTCTGAAACATGGTCACTATAAATTACTACCTAAACATGTCAGGATATCGGGAATATTTTAGAGCGAGGGTCTTTGAAGTTCATAAGCTTATAATTTTTGTTTTATATTTGATTACATTTTGTGTATGTAAATGGAAAGATTTAGTGGGTGCCTTATAACTTATTTTTAAAAATTATGTTCTTAAAAAATGAGCTGTAGGAGTTATAAAACAAAAGTTTGAAGTATGGTATTATAGGGGATGAAAACGTTCACATTAATTCATCATAGTTTTATCATTTACCCATCAGAAGCAATCATTTTTTGTTTTTCAGGTTAAGCAGATGGTCATTGCTATTTTGATGGAGTCTGATATGAATCTGCCAGACGAACTTCTCGAAGCTATCATTGACCAGGCAAGATTTTGTCCAAGTTTACATTTTTCTTTCTTTCTTTCCCTCTCTTTTATTTTCTAGTGTCATCTCTAGGAAGGACGAGTAATAATTTTTTTCGTTCTTTGGCAGACATTTGCAGATGCTGATGCTGACAGGGATGGAAAAATTAGCAGAGAAGAGTGGAAGGATTTTGTTGTTCGACACCCGACTCTTATGAAAATCATGACTCTTCCTTATTTGAAGTATGCTAGCTACTTTCTTCAATATCTTCGTATGCTACTTCCTTATTTGAAGTATGCTAATTTATTTGTTTTTCATTCACATGAAAGCAAATTCATTTCCATGATTACTAATTGGTTGTTACAAATTTCTTAGACAACCACCTAGTATTTCGTCCTTTTACTTTTAACCTTGATGAATGAAAAGGATTAACCAGAGTTGAATTCTATGTGACACTATCAAGTCATTTCCAGTTTTGTCCTATTGCAAGTGACTAAGAACATGCTATATTCTCTTTACTGAGACTATGCTGGTTCTACTGTAGGATAATGGTTAAATTAATAATTATAATTTTATTTATGCCACATTTGTTGATTGTTCTATCAAATTAAATGTTTAAATACAATGAAATTTCTCTCTAATTAATAACTCTTGGCTAGTTTTGGGAGCTTATTGTCTGGGACATACTAATAATGGATTTTTTTTTTTTTTTGATAAACATGGATATCCCGACCATTAAAGACTCCGACTAGTCCCACTTGCTGCATAGGGAATACCCCCACCCCATACAACCGATATTGAGGGGAGCCCAGGAATCGACCTCGAGACCTCCGGGTTTACGGTTCATCCTTTGGCCACTGGGCTACACTCCCGGGGATTAGGGATAAAATGTTCACTATGCCTTCTTTTCTGGATGCTTCTTACCTTCATCCGTCCAACTTGTTATCTATTTCATGATCAGTTCCCCCATTGATCTTGATCTTGGGCTATGAAGGTGCAAGAATCACAGTTGAGGCAAGTCTTTAATGGCAGTCACAAACTTGATCGGGGGACTAAACCCCAAGAGAATACTTGCAAAGTTATGTGTTACTAAATCGTATGATATACCTGTTGCACTTCTGTAATTGTATTTGTACAGAATGCCCATTACATGTAAATTTGATGCATTTAATAGGAGTTACTTGAATTGCATATCATTCCTAATTTATGTATGTTATTATGGGTAACTTTACACAGACACGTATATTTATATATTAGTCTAAAAAAATAGAATATTTATTAAATTAAATGCTTTAGTATTACCACATAATACGTTGAATAAATAATACAGAATCATTATAAAATCAAATATGCATCATGATTTGCTTGACATTTGATATCCTTAACGCCACTTCATTTAAATTTTCATTATTCTCTAGGGACATCACCACGGTATTTCCAAGTTTTGTTTTCAACACCGAGGTTGATGACAGAACTTGAAACTGCTTTGAGAAAGTGGAGTCGTAAAGGGTGTTTTAAGGCTTCAGGATGAAGGGGACTGCTTTGGGCTTTCAATGAAGCTGGATTTCGCTTCCAGAATGATATAGCTGCATTTTACTGATATTTGATTTGCTATTTTACACTGTAAAGCTTCACAAGTTGCCCTGAAAAAGTTTGATGGTGTAATGAACAGTAGCAATGTCAGCAGTGATGCTGGTTGGAACATTCAAAAGTACAAACTATTGAAGAAATCGCACAATTGTGTGGAAAAGTGTTACATTGTCCACATACAACATGAGTGGAGTAACTAATCTCATTCCAACTCTAATTTCCAGCCCAACTCAGAGCTATACACTTCAATTGGGAGGAAGGAAAAGAAGAAAGAAATCACCTAATGCTAACAAATCTTTCAACTCTCCTTTCAAAAACAACAAATTACAATCAATTCAACTCATCATTCCTGATTCCATCCATCTCTCTGTCCAAATAGAACATTTGCCTCTCTCCATGTTCCCTTATTGGATATAAAAGATGTTCAGAAGACAATTTCGAACAGTACACAAATCCAGCTCATTCTTCGATCACACAAATCAGGATCCATGATAACAGGTTCTAACACTCTAGCATATTCTTGGTACAGTAAGTAATGATGAGAAACCACCCAACCAGGAGGAGGGAGAAGGATGCCAAGCCAATCAAAAAGGGCCACCCAGCCATCAGAATTCCCATGCAGACAACAGCAGCAAAAGGGAAGAATGACCTTACAATTGACATGCCATTCACCCATCGCCCCTTTAACAGAATCAGAGCAGCCACGTTTATCATGTTCCATCTCAGCGACCCACCGTAACAAAGCCTGTTCATACAGTTGGCAACGAACGAGTGGCAGTTGCAGATGAAGAGATTGTAGGATTTGTGCTCAAATGGACGCATGCTTGAGCATAGGGCATCATCCCACGAAATTGCTGCCCCATGATCTGCATGTCTGTACCCATGCTTGCATGTATGCCCGGCTAAATTTGGAGGAAAGCAGCACTGTTACAACATTTGCAGATACCAAAACCAAATAATCAATCAATGGATGCCTGTCAAAATTCCAATCTTCTTGTTTCAAAAATATACCGAAAGATTATTGAAAGGACAAGATAGATAAACTGAGCATTGATCCAAAAAAAAAGTATAATATTATATGGATTTGGGGTTCTTTATTAAGGTGTACCTGTTGTCTGTCAAGTTGAAGATATCTGGCTACAGTACCATATGCAAAATTATCTATGTTGACAAAATTGGACCCTGCAAAATCCAAGACAGTCCCATCCTCGCGGCATATGCCAACATGTCCAATAAAAGGTGCCAACCAAGAGACGACCGGGAGTGGAGTCCAAACTATACAGCATGGAAACTTTGATTTCCTCAGATCGACTTCATCAAGTGGCCACAGCTCATGATGCATTCTTCGGTCAGAATCGAAGTATTCAACATCAATGGTTTCTTTCAGTTCCATTACAGAAATTCTCCCTGAGGGCATCTAGCTCTGTACAAACTTTGATGGTGAGACATGATCATGTCAAGCTACTACATCCCCAAAGTGTGAGATAAATAACTCATTCCCAGCAAAATTTTAAAAAAAATGCTTTCTTCACCCAAAATGGAAGAAAAGCCATACTGCATGTCAGAGAAACAACTTTGGTAGGTACCCCAAAAAAGTAAAATAAGCAAAAATAAGAAGAAAAAGAAAAGATATAAGCTACAGTCACAGTTGAAATCAATATATAACATAAAACATTTAAGGGCCACAAAAATGTTATATCAATGATGTGATACAGGTATCAGGTAATATATATTCAGTTGAGGTGCTACTGTTCAACCTTAGAATCTTCAGGGTAAAGGCACGCAGCTATACAATCGACAAATCATATCACAAAGATTATAATTAAATTATACCAAATGTCCATTTTTTTTTAATCTTCTCAATTTTTATACGTAATAACAGAGCATATTCCATAGTATCACATTCCATAACCATACCAATATTGTGTAGTGTTATGTCGTATCAATGGGTGCCATGAGGGGATTAGAAGGATTTGGAGGCCAGAGTCTGCAATGCTATTAATAAGCACATATATCATACGCCTTGGCTATACCTTCATAATATACATATGATGTGTGAGGAAATGCTAGTCTTCACTCCGCTTAGAAATAACAGTACACCCACTCATCAAAAGGCTTTAATCATTTGATGTAACTTTGAGATTCAATTTTGCTGTCTATTGTGTTCCTCGTCAAATTTTAATACAGCATCATTCTCTGAGAGGAACATACCAGGAATTACCCTACAACCCTACCATTGAAAAAGAAAACTATATATATATATAATAAAGGGAAACACATATGCACAGCAGCATTATGTTAATTGTTAGTACTTAGTAGGAATTAAAGGCATGTTTGTAAATCTTTAAGCAGAATGGCCACTACAAATCAAACTTTTGCTCCAGCTGCAAAGTAGCTAGCATATTCCTACTCTATACCCGCGCATTAGGAATACCATCCCATACTTTACATCCAGAAAGATAATGGTAAGGCTCACTAGTCACCTTTAATATTTCAGTTGACAGTCCATACATGCAACCGAAGGTGAATCCCCTTCTAAAGTTTTTGATAAATGGGGACACTTGTAAGGTTTGAACAATTTCCTTCTCTAACATTTTTCTACTTGATGAATTGAAAACCATGATCATGTCCAAACTGCCTAGTAGAAAAATGAAACACCGCTATCCTAAAGTTGGAGCTATTAAATAACCCGTTGGCATAACAACACCAACGAACATATCTGCCATTTATTGCTATGTTCTCTACATGCAATGGGGAAAAACATGAAACTCATTGTGGTCAAAAGAAAATTTTCATTGTGAACTTCTTTCTATGCTTGCTTCCTTTAATATATTGATGGCTCGATTACCAATCAAAAAAAAAATTTCAACTCAATATTTTCAACTATTAGGAAATAACTGTACATGGAAACTTATAGAAACTATTGTGCCACCACATAAAGCCTCTTTGGTCAGGAGCAACCAATGTACCTACCCAGCCCAGTGTTACCAATCTCGTTCTCGGGTTTTTATCAGCCAGAGTTTTTCTCGGGAGATTTTCAAATCTGATTTTTTTTTGGGGTTTTCTCGCCTAAATCTCGGGAATGATTAAAAAAAATATTAAAATTAAAGAAATTAGTAAATATCACCAAGTTATAAATTCATAAAACCAACAACATTGTGTATTTGTCATGATATTTTTAAAACGTAGTTAAATCTCGGTTAAATTTTGCAATATATACGGGATAAAAAGAGAAAATTATATTTATTGCGAGATTTTTAAAATATCGCGATAAAAGAATACCCCTTGCAGTACTTCTGTTATTATCATGTATAAATTGGTTTCACCAAGCTAATGGGATGAAATCAATGCAAGTCGATGATTATGATTTATGTGGCATATGTGCACTTAGAAATAAGAGGAACAATATTAAAAGATTTCGACCAAAGAATAGTAGAACTTGTCTATTAGATGTATAAAAAACTCCAATAATTCTAACCCTTCTAAGGAAATAGGACTTACAGCCATGCCAACATAAAATTGTAAAATAGGTCAACTCCTAACCTAGTCACATCGGTTCAGTCACGTAATTTCCTTATAGAGCTTTTTCTAAAGTACCTAATGTGTCATCTTCCTGTTTCAATCAGGAAGGGGCATTTGGATTGGATATTTTTTTGATTTAATCACTTAAATTCAATTCTAAGCGATTTTAGACCCGAGAATCCCGTTTGGTTCACTAAAAAAATATACTTTTTAAAACCACATTATTTCAAATCGGTAGGGAGGATGATTTTGAGAGGGGAAAATCGATTTTTTTTTTACCTACCTAAGAAGAGACAACTTCCATAGTTCTTGAATGACAACTGAACAAAACTCTATGATCATATAAGTTCGTATGAATGTCTTTCATATTATTTGAATAACAAATGTACACAGTAATATACTAATATCTTTGTACCCTCATCTTCATCCTTATCATGAATTCATGATATGAAATTATCTGAGACATATGTGTGCATGTGGTACGAGTTTTACCCAAATATATATAAGCTAGAACAAAAGACAATTACGTTTGTGCTTTTGTATGAACCTAACATGAATATTTACATAGAATGACTTTTCTACAAAGAATTGATTTTATCCAACATTTGAACCAAACAGTATTATTTGCAACAGCGTTTATTAGACAATATATCCCTGTACAATCAGTTCTCATTACTATTGTTTCTAGGCAACGAGGTCGGAAATCCTGTATGAAGACTGTATCATGGGGTGTACAATCCAATCCCCTGGTTAAACTATGTCATTAAACAATTTGATCAAAAAAAAAAAACTATGTCATTAAACAAGGAGATCCCCCAAATCCCAATTGAAAACCTCAGATGATATACTCATAATTAGTAAGATCCAAGATCCAACATTTTTTCACTCCCCCATCCAGAATGCATGACACCTGATTTCCTAAACCTAACTGTATAAGTTATAACCACTCTTCTCGTCATTCGGGAATTCTCGAAGTCCTGATTTTCCAAATAATTTTGTACTCATTAAAAAAATTTCGAGAAAATCCACCATTAAATTCGCATCTTCTACTGCTAAAGATATGAATTGGGTACAGAAGAAAATGGAAAAGACACTACTAACCTTATGATGATGGAGCTTTTGAGAAGAATGATGTTAGAGCCCATGAAGAAGATCTCAAGATAATTTCCTCCATATTGAGAAACAAACATAATCTACAGAAACAAACAATAGCAATAGCTAGATTTCGCTAGAATGAGTTTTGATTTTTTTCAATTTATTCTTGGAGTTTTTGGAAGGGAGAAGGGAAACAGTGTGAAGGTGCATGAACCCGCCCATTGTTTGATAGATTATTTTATCTTCCAAGGGAAATGGTTGGTGGACCGCGCATTTCCGGAATGCCTGTCTTCATTGGTCCACGTGCCCCTTTTGAACACCCACTAACTGTGGTTAAGATTCACCCACAGTAAGGATCATCCATCCAACATTTTAGTTAAAAATTAAAAAAATAATAATAAATATTTTAATCTTAATTTTACTACAAACAAAGTCCAAATTCAAATTCTCTTCAAAATTTTCTCACCTCGAAAATCAATATTCACGTGTTCAAGTTGGACTGTAGCTTTGCATTGTTACCGACCAAATAATAATAAAAAACCGTTCATTTATGTTCAGTTATTAGATCATTTTTCTAGTTCCAGAATCCCATCCCCTCCCTCCTTACTTCTTACACTCCATCTCCTAGAGTAACTAATAATCAATTTTGAGAAAAAAATAAAAACTAAAAAAACCAATTCCAATAATTCTGAAAGCAAGCTTTTATGAGACTAACCCCAAAGGGGTGGCCAGTGGTTCCTGGCTCTTTCGCAGGAGGTCATGCGTTCCATTTCTCAATCTCCTTTGGGGCCAATCCCGCCCAGACATTCTTGGTGGGGCGGATTGCAGGCCTTTGTCACATCCTCGGGGATCTAGTCCTGACCCAAAGGGTTGGTAACACCCCGGGTTACCAAAAAAAAAGAAAACATCGTCATTTTAGGGCTTAGAAGGGAGAAAAAAATTCAATCATGTTCTGTCTCTTCTTTCTCTATTCCTTTTTTCACATTAGCTTCAGGCATTCGTGATTTTACTTCAATGACAGCCATTACTCACTCACTCTCTCTCTCTCTCTCTCTCTCTCTCTCTCTCTCTCTCTATCTCTCACACACACACACACACACACAGGCACGCACAAGCTAATGATGAAGCCAAACACAGACAGCTCTTGGAAGAAATAAATATGCAGAATGTAGGAAGGCGACTTGTGCATTCCCATGTTTCTTTTCACATTTTCTTCTCTTTTTCACAAAATTCACAACAGAGATCATATGTGTACATTTTTGAAGCTGTGAAGCTTCCATGAATAAGACCTCCCCCAGAACACAACTATATGATTATATAGTGTTTTTTTTTCCTGAACTAAGACTATTATTCCCAATTTTTCTACTAAAGGGTGGAGAAATATACTACTCCCTGTGGTGTCCTCCACTGCACTTAGCGCAGTAGTTTGAATAGAGGATCTCCCCATCATCGGGCTAACCATCTGGCTCGGTTTGTGTTGAGGTCCCCACTTTGAATGAACCAACAACCCCGAATTCAGTTTTCTTTGATGTTTTTTTTGTGTCAATTGATTCTGCAACAGAAGCGCTACTGCTCATGCTCTTTAATTGCAGGCAAAAGTTATTTTATTAATACAACAGTGCCATTCCTGCCACTTCCTCCATTTGGGGTGTGGAGCTTATGATCTCTCCTCAACAACCAAGCGCTGGAGACACTTCAGCTGGGACATAAGCTGCGAGAAAGATGGCCGTAATTTTGGTTCACTGCACAAGCAACACATGAAGCATATAAGTGTAAGTGTATGTGGAGATGATTTTTTCCTTGCCATTCTGGGAATTGTGGACTACTCCAAGAATTAAATAATGCTCTAAACCTATATCTGACAGTTGAATCGTAATGTCCATTTCAGGAACAAATTAAAATTGATAATCTACCTCTGCCAACAATCACGTATTATCTGTGCAACCATCGGATCAACCTCTTCCGGGATCTCGAGGCGTCTATTTTGAAACCCGACGGCTCCAACTACCTGCATCGGGTTCATCCCACTCCATGGCATACGTAGGGTAGCCAACTCCCATAATATTACACCAAAGCTATACACATCACATCTGCAAGCAGGCCAATCTCATTCTATTAGCATAATATGCAGAAATAATAAAAATGTAGAGCTTCCCCTCCTCTACAAAGGTTTTCTGAGATAAAAGTTGTGAAAGTTCTCCACTCACTTCTCATTGGATGGTTCATTTCTTAGAACTTCTGGTGCCATCCATTCTGGCTGCAGTTTAATGGAAAACCTTTAATGTTAATGATGCAACAGCATTATATTACAAGGACGTCTTTAAAGGTAAGACAATAATGAAATATATGTAGGTTAATGCATGCACAATGTAGGCATATAAGAAATTGTTATAACCCAGGAATAGAGTTTTTTTCCTTTTCCCTACAAATAAATCAAACTGGACGTTGCTTCCTGGATAAATCTCACGGCACACAATACGCTCTGAGATTGCATAATGTAAAGCTCAACAACCTAGAGAGGAAGCATGTAAAAAGGGGGAAACTTTGTAAAAGAGAAAAAAAGAAGAGCGAACATAATCATGTTTTTGTCAAAGGGCACCACAATAAGCCTATTCACCTAAGATGCAAAAGTGGAAGAAATATTTGCTTTAAAGAAAGATGGACTTTGGTTTTAAATATTATTGATCAACAAGGATTACCGTTCCAGCAGTAGATTTTGAAGACAGAAATGTGTGGTGCTTCAAACGTGACAAACCAAAATCACAAACCTGCAGAGATAAGCAAACAGGATATTAGAGAATTTTCAGCAGAGTTCCGTTGACGGAACAAGCCATTCGTAATTTACAACGGCACAAGTATGGGAGCACACAATATTTTGGATTAACTATCAGATATGTGACACGTCTATGCTAATATTCCACTTAAGCGGTCCTGGGAAAAATGAAAATGGTTACTAATGCATTAAATTCATTTAATTTTTATATAAAATATAATGACAGCAAATGTGACAAAAGCTCAGACATGTCTATGCTAATATTCCACTTAAGCAGTCCTGGGAAAAAAGAAAATGGTTACTAATGCATTTAGTCAATTCACTTTCTATATGAAACATAACCAGTACATCTAATCAGAAAAAAGAAGCTAGAATTTAGTCCCAAACCTTTACAACCCAGTTCTTATCAACAAGGAGATTTGATGACTTCAGATCTCGATGCACAATAGTAGGATGGCTTGTGTGCAAGTAATTCATTCCTTTGACCTGCAAGCAACTAAGGAACTTTAGTAGATCAGAAACAATAAAGTTGCTGGAACAAAAATCTATTTGCTAACTTATACCACATCAAGAGCCATTCGCATTCGCCGCTTTTCATCTAGTTGAATGTTGGGGCGATGTAATAGCCTATATAAACTCCCCCTGCAGACCAGTGAATGGAATTGAGAGACTATAGCATGAGAATAGGACAAACAGATTAATATTGGTTCTGTGAAAAACATTTTTTTTCTAAGAAATTATTTTTGGAGAACTTTGGGGCAGTGATAAGATCCCGAGAGGTCTCTTTGGAGGATTTTTATTTTTAAAAATAAATCTGACAAGAAATTACATATTTGAATAAGTTTATTCTTGTTTTTCTCAAGAATGTTAATGGAGACATCAGAGGCTTAGATCGTAAGATCCACCGTTGGATCTTGTCCTTGATGGAGATCTATTGTTAGATCATGACGTGGAAGGAGATCTGCCGTCAAATCGAGAGTGAGAGGATTTGAGGGCTACGATTAGTCCTTAGGATGATGTGGCCCATCATAGATGCCTCCTCCCCCCCCCCCCCCCTCCTCTTCTCATTAGTTTATTTACTTTTGTTTTAGTTTATTAGTATTTGAACTAGTTTTTAGTAATGGTGTTTTAGTAATTATTTAGAACTTGTAGTAATGACGTTTTAGTGATTAGTTAGACTTAGGGTTTATTCTTTTCTTATAAATACTCTTTGGGAATTGACAATTTATAGGACTTTTGATGAATGAATAAAATATGGAGCTTTTGCTTTTGGGATACGTGAAGCCATGGTTTAAAGTCAGATCAATAATTGGTGTGAAGCCAGGTTACCCACTTCTTTCTTCTTTTCTATTCTTTTCTTTGTCTTTTTATTTTCTGTTTTATCTTGCAGAACCCTAATTCCCAAACCCTAGACCATTCATATTATAGCCGCAGCACTATCCCTTGTTCTCCTCACTGTCGCAGCCCTTTCCCCTTTTTCCTTTGGCTGCTGTACCACCTCCCAGCCCTAGCCCCTAGCCATTGTAACCCCAGGACCTCCCAGCTGCAGGCCTTCCCTTGCTACCGCCTGTGTCCCACAGCATCCCTTGCTATCCCAGCCATTTCAAGCTATTGTCACAGCCCCCAGCCCCTTCCTTAGCTACTGCCACAACCTTCTTCCAATTCTGCCCACCTGTCACAGTATTATTCCTCTTTCCATAACCTGCCCCAGCTTTATCTCCATTTTCACACACCAGACCCAACACTTTTACTCTTTCCATAACCTGTACCAGCCCTATTCCTCTTGCCCTAATCTGTCTTAGCCCTATTCCCCTATTACCTCAAACCCTAATTCAATTGCAAATCCTAAAACAGCAACCTTACATACACCACTTTCTTTTATGCTCTACAATTCAATATATATTGAAACCCTAATGTACATGCATCTAACCATCCTCAATAATAATTGAGCCTAAACTTGTTCTTGAAATCTTCAATTGAGTAAGGAAAATACCTTGATTATTGAATATTGACTGAAATCCTTGAGCTAGTGAAATTTCCTACTTCCATTACGACCACCCAATTCAGTTTGAGAAATCTGTCATCGCGGGATTGTGATTTGACCTAGGACATTAGTAGTTCCCTTTGAATTTCTCATTATAATTGTGGAATCTAGATAGTTTATGATTTTTATTATTTTTTTGTATCGGTAATCAAGAGATATATTAATAAAAAGATAAGAATACAGACTCAAACTCAGAGGTTATCAAGAAGTAACTACCGAGCTAAAGCATACTTAACTACAAAACAGCTAAGAGATACAAAAAGAAGGAAATAAAATGAAGTACACTATGCGCCATTTGTGAGGAACTGTTCTCCCAGATTCGCAGTTGTGCGGCTAATGGATAACCATTCTTAAATTGATTGCCTTATACATGCGCAAATGCGAGGGATCGAAGAAGGGGAATTCTCAAAAGCTCTAGAATTCCCCTCCTTCCAAAGTGCCCAAGCTATGGCTCCAGGCAACACAGACCAAACCGCCGCTTATTGTTGCAATTAATTTCTGATCTCACAATCATGTCATCCTAGGTTAGTTGCATGGTTCTGCATCAAACGTAGTGCAAGATTTTTGTGAGATTTTGATCTACAATTACTGAATGATGTATTTATATTAAATGTGTGTGCTCGCTGAACGCATATGAAAGGTTGCTTATGCATTACGCGTTTCGAGGCCATGTAACATGTCTTTAGGCCCACGAAAAAACCTGACATGCAGGTCCCCCATTCACATCTCACAAAAATCAGCTTGATTGGATGACTGTAAGCCATCTGATCGGATGTATTTTGTACCATTGGTCACGTCACCATACCCAACACCACAAACACCCCATCGGACGTATTTCGTACCATTGGTCACGTCATGTAGTTCGTACCATTAAATAAACTTAGTATTATATTATATATATAGCTGGTACAGAAAGTTTCTTGGTTTCTGTTCAAGTAACAAGTACGAAAAAAGCCGTCCAGGTATATAAGCCAAGTCGAGTTTATCGATATTTTTACAAGCCGAGTTTGAACAAAGCTTGCTAAGCTCGAGACGAGCTTGAAAATCTTTATAACTTGACGAGCCGAGCCTGAACAGCCCACTACTCGGCTTGGCTCGATATCACCCCTAACAACACCATAAAATTTCCCTTGACAGAAGGACCCTAAAAATGAGATCAGACACTATGGTTACAGAAACCCAACATGCTTGCTACAACTCACATCTGCAGTGTTTCCATGTAATGTATAGATACTATAAACAGGAATAAAATACTCCTATCGAGATAAAGAAGTTTTCAAGAGTCTGTTCATAACGAAAAATTTATATCAGAATTTAGTAAATTCAGAGTTTCAGACTACAGTAGTTCCTTATGAGCATGGATGCAAAGATTTAATGAATTTATTATTTCTTGAAATTAACCAAAAATTAAAAGCTCCCCTATGAATATTGGGATTGATGAAAAGGCTAACCTCGGAAGAAACTCTGTTAGAATGGAAAGGTTTGGGGGACGAGTAACTGCTCCCATAAAAAGAACAACATTTGGATGGCGCAACCTGAGCATAATCCCAATCTGCAAGAGGCCACCAGTAGACATTGATTTGAATATTTTGTAAGGAAAGTCAATAAATTAAGAATTTGGTTCCCATTATTTTAACAGTATATGATGTTAAATACAACTTTTGTGATGCTTACTTCGCATCTAAACTGCTCCAGTGCATCACCTGAGAAATCTTGGTCTAAGAACTTTTTCACAGCAACTTCCTGTCAAGCAGTAAGAATATCATCATTTTATTACAAACCACGAAGCAGTCTTATATCAGATGGTTCCAGCGGAGTCACCATCTAGAATTTATACATATAACAGGTCCCATATTGTTACCACTTACCAAAACAACTAGTATGTTCTTTTTGGTCAATATATACGATATTTAAGAAAAGAACGAAGCTTGATAATAAGAATTGAGCAGCATGGGCCGCATGGCAGAAACATTTCACTTGATACTGTGAAGAAATGGAAGGAAGCACAATTTTTTTGGGATATCACATTTGCAATTCAAATATTTACATTCATATCTCAAGGGGTAGTTTGCAAACGTCGTGAGTCATGCAGGGACCTCACCAAGTAGAAGAATTTCAGGTGTTCCAAGTCAAAAGGTCAGGTGACTTAGCTATGTTATGAATGCTTGAGTTTAGGAAATTCTTCTGAGCATGATGCAGTGACTTGCTTTAGTCAAAGTACATTTCTAGGGTTTGAGATGGAGAAGAAGATGAGAGAGAGAGAGAGAGGTACGTGAATAATGACGGAATATCAAGAAATTATTTGGTTCGACACTAGAAATTTTTTCTTTTTTTCCAATCCATTCAGTTTCCTCCCTCCATGTAGGTAGATTAGCTCAAACTGTTTAAAATCCTTTATTGAATACCAAGAAGTGATTCATAATGGTGGCTGATATGACAATCCAGAAAATCTACTTAAAATGTAAGGAGTCAGTAATTAATTTTCCAGCTTCACTCAACTAAGAACAAAATTTTCATTCAGTTCTCTTAAATATCAACTTATCAAGCATCCTCATATTAATACGTTAGTGTATTTGTGACAAAACACAACTTGTTATCAGTGTGAAAAAAGATCAACTGCATAAAAAATACATCCAAACGATCACATACATTACCAGCATTGTGATAATTCAATGAAGTGCATGCAATATTGCATAGTATATTATAATCATAACTTCCAAAAACTGCTGCTTGTGAGAATATCTGTTAGTGTACCAAGGTTATAACTTACAGTGCCATTCCAATCTGCACGATAAACCTCGCCATATGAACCTGAAATATAAGCAATGACAGATAAGTATAAATAGACAACCATGCAATATAATCAGGAAAACAACACACTGCCAGTATACAGATATAATCATTATATGGCAGTTCACTTTTATCATTGATTAGTTAAATAAAAAATATCAACACAGAAAGTCCTTTACAAGCTTTCTTGGCCGAGTTTCTCAAAGGTTGGTCAAATATTTCGAAACTCGGTGGATCCAGAAGTGGTTCTTCCACAAAACTGTTTAAGTGGCCAATTTTGTTGTACTAAATTCCAAGATGTTAACCAGGGCTGAATACTTCGGAACTTAGACAAGAACACCTAAATCGGCCCTCATCAAAACCGAATCACTTGGATGAATTTTCTATGCGTTGTCCAAATTTCAAAAACATGGTTCATTCCATGATTATTTGTCTAACATACATTATGACCCATGAAAAAGTCCTTCAAAAAGTACACATCCACTAAGGAGGTAAGCTCAATTTCAAAGTAGTCCATGATAAGGAATGTCAAGTTTATCTCATATTGTTTGTTCATCACACTAATCCTTTTAGGTAGTCTCGTCTTCGTAATTCCTTTTATTTTCTTCAACTTTAGAAACTAATGTAGTCTCTGCCTTTTCTTTAAATGCTTTCCAGTAAATTATCCTCATAAAGGAGCGAAGACAGTTGAAGTCATTAACTCATATATGCCTTTATCTCTGAAGAAAAACATGAGGTAAGCCTGTGGCAAGTTCTGCTGTTCTAGTTAAGAAGAAACTCAAAGAAAAGAAAAGAAGGAAAATGACACCTAGTTGCAAATATTACATTAGCATAATTAAATGCAAAAGATGTGAGCATGAGTTCAAAAACATATATACATTATAGTTGAGATGATAGGGAATGCAATGTTTGAAGGAAAACATATGATAGAAAATATTTCAATTCATACAAACCCTTCGGAAGCAAGCCATAGTTAATGTTCATGATCACTTATGGCAGGAGATATCACTAGAATTCAACAGGGAAATAGTTAACGTTACGTACCTGGGAAATGGATTTTAAAATCCAATGCTGGACCTCATTGGTCCATACCCCCCCTCTTAAATACCCACTATGAGTTCCAGCCTTGGATTTTAAAATCCATTTCCCAGGTATGCTAATCACTACTCAATTCAATAACACATCGAAAGTTTTCCTTAACAAGTGGAGAAAAGAGTCAGTAATGAGAGCACATTGAAACTTGCTAATTATTGGAATCCCGATACAAACATAGTAACAAAAAAAAGCCGTTTTCTTTTTTGAAAATATTGCAAATTATTCACACATTTTTAGGTTGCCGATCAATCCGCAGTTCAATTTGCACATTTTTGAATTATTTGTGCATTTACGAACTATTTGCACATCTGACGAATAATTTGAAAACACCGTGCATAGAACATTTAATTCGGCCGACGGTTTTTTGTGTTATTTCTTAAACTTAAGGAGGGCAAAATGGTAAATGCCCACTTTTAATAGCCAAAACCCCTTCTTCTGGTAATATCCCTCAAAACTCTTTTTCACTGTCTCATTTCCCTATTGAATCACGAGTCCAGCGGCTTGGTCAGGGACTCAGGCGAGATGAAAACCTCTGCTATTCTCTGCTAGGTCTCCTCATTTAGGTTTTATTTTATACAAAAAAAATCAAACCATTGATTTAGTTTTTTTTTAATCAAACAATTGATTTGTGATTTTTACTTAGTATCAAATCGATCCATTGATTTAGGTTTTCTTTTTTTAAATCGATGGATTGATTTTAAGGTTTCAACAAATTAGGGTTTCTGATTTTTTTTCTGTCATCTGTTCCTTTTTTTTTTTAATAATCAATCTATTGACTTAGGGTTTTTGTTTGGTATAAATCAGTCCATTGATTTAAGTTTTTTTTTTTAAATCAATTCATTGATTTTAAGTTTTTAACAAATTAGGGTTTCTGACTTTCTATCATTTGTTCCTTTTTTTGTAAATCAATCCATTAATTTATATTGATTTTAATATAAATATTGAATCATCTCATTTTAGATTGGATTTTTGGAATATAGGGATAGCCTTCACTAATTTCTGCATAACCTCTCAATTAAGGTATGGTTCTAAAATAAAAATGTTTTTGTTTTTATTAATCAACATGTCAATCTATTGGTTATTTAGCATTCTAGATGATTGAATAATTTTTTTAATTGTATGATTAAAAATTGTTAATAGTTCATGAATCAGACATTACTGTATAAATTGTTTTATTGCTATGAATTTATGATTATAAATTGGTATGTAGAATTTCAGATGATTGTATAAATTGTTATGGTTATAAATTGCTATTTAGAATTTTAGATGTGTAGTATAAATTGTTTTATTGTCATAATTACAAATTGTTACTTATGAGTTATGACTAAGAAATATGAATTTATTAGCGCTAATGAAGTGATGAATAATACTTATTTTGTATTCATCTAATTAAATTGTTAGATGTTTTGCTTAATATCATGTTTTTAATGTAATATAAATTTTTTTTCCTGACTTTCCCGAATTTTTTCGAACTTGACCCCGGCCGAATTATTCCCGAACCCCGACTTTGTTACTATGAAGACAAATATAAAATTGCACAATTCATTATACATTCTGAAAGGCAACAATTTGCTCGCCTCCTAGAATTGTTAGATAGCAGAAATTTCAGTAAACCGTAGCAAAAATTGTAAAATAATAACAAAATAACAAACAAACAAACAAAAAACAACAACAATAATTTAGCTATTGCTTTGTACTCCACGGATGATGATATGTCAATGGATAGATTTTGCTCTTTCTAATTCTAATATTAGTTAATGGATGATTGATGAATGGAATAAGATGCAAATAGACTTGTTTGAGATAGTTATCCATGATTTATTGAAACAAACACCAGATATGACTTATGAGCTCGATTTCTATTCTTGTTCGAATTTCACTTAAAAATATAAGTAAATGGATGGAAAATCGTTTATTACATTAAATTTCTGTGTTGTCATTTCCAAATTTTAATTTGTTCCTATTTACTTAAACTCTCACATTTTTTCCATTTGCATTTTTTTTTACATTTTTTTTTTCTCACCAGAAAATGTAACCCCGTTCATTAAAGAAGGCAAATCCCATCTAAGCATATGACTGAAATGCAGAGACATCTAGTTTAACATTCAAAACCAAGGAAGTAACAAAGAAGAAATCGCATGCATGATTTAATTGTTTTCCAAGAGGTTAAAGGAAAGAACAAAATGAGAAGTCATTCTAACTTTATGCTTACCAAGACCAATTCGTTCACCAATCTGGAGATCCTCCCATGGAATCTCCCATTCTGCAACCTCATCCAGCATTGAGTTAATCCTCTCACTCTGTGCATTGATACTAAGATGGGGGTCATTATTTTCCATGCATTTCTCCATAGATGCTTCAGTGCTCTGTTCACACTCTTGTGGGCAAATGCTTCCTTTATTTTTTACATTGTTTGAAATTATCTCTGCATTTCCCTGAAAGTACTGTGCACCACCACTGGTGAAGGCATTTTCAAGTTGTCTTTGGCAGGAATCAGCTGCAGAGGGCATAAATGTTCATGAATGTGTTCCTTATATACAATTCTTGAATCACTGAAGATGATTAAACAGGAAGAATGCCTATACCTGTAGTATTCGCCCGGACCATTTCATTAACTTCTGTATCAACCAGCACAAAGCCCTCACTTGTAGTCGCAAAAGGTAAACAAAATCCCCGGCTGATGACATTGGTCTCCAATTCTTTTTGTGCTTCTGCCACTCCATCAGCAGAACATTTTTCACAACCAACGTAGTTTAAGGATTCCATACCAACAAAGGCTGCAAGAGACTGCTCAATACTTGAAGAGAACCTACCTTGAGCCCCATCATCCACTTTTTTCCCTTCTACCAGATGCCTATGTTCAAGCACTATCTGTTCATCCAGATCCTGAGGAGCTAAATCATAAAACAAATTTGGAGGCGGAGATGCACCACTCTCTAACAAAACAGCATGCAGTTTCTGTGCAAATTCTGGATTTTGTGCGGCACTGATGACATATTTGGAAACATCCTTAACTTTCATCTTTTGTGCAGGTGAAGCTTTCCCACCACTTCCTGATGAGCCTTCACGTGATCTATGTAATGAAGGAAGAAGCTTTCCAAATTCATGTTCAAATCTCTCAGTTTGATTCTTTTCAACAAGATTCACATCATGTCCCTTTGATTGAATACCTACATCTAATGTTTCTTCTGACCCCGAACCACCAACTTTTGGAACATGATGAATATCATGAGAAACTCCCAGCATTTCAGTTCCATCGTCAAACTGACAGTTGACCTTGTGAAGTGCCAAACATGAATCTTCGACAGTCTCTGCCATGCTTACAGAGCTCATTGTGTCTAACCCAGAATCTTGAAGATGGCTGCTGGGTATCTCAGCAGGAATTAGCGTGCCCGGAGCTCCCATTAGATCAATTATGTATTCACTGCATCAATCAACAGTGAGTTAGCATAATCAATATTAATTGATTCCATAGGAACAGCAAGGTTATAAGTCGTCTCTCTGATAACATGAAAAAAAAAGTTGAAGAAGAAAATATGATAGAATGGAGATGAAGAACACTAGCATAAGCATGACCCATTTGAAAATCTAATGCCCTACTACAATTCGAGGAAAAATGCAAGTCCTACAATTAATGAATGAACAGGCATCAGAAAATAAATGGAAGTGCTATGAACAGATATGAATGGCATGATTTTTTTTACGATTAGGATAGTAATGCATATGCATGTCTCATAGTTTGCAAGAAAAATTGCAACAGTCTGATGGAGGTCTTGCCTATTGTGATAAGGTGATAATCTAAAAGCCTGTATAGAAAACTGCATCCTACATAGGGCATGAAATGGAGCAGGCTAGATCCAAGTACTGCTCCAAGTCCCAACCATTTCCCAGTGCAACTGAAAACAGGATCCGTTTTGGATAAGGAACAGATTTGGGATGGACAAATGAGATCCGGTTCCGAAATGGATGATAGGACATGTGGCTAGCCTGGATCCAGGCCTTGGACCTTATTGAATCCTTTCTATGACATAAAATTTCGGCTCCATATTCAGCCTGGATCCAGGCCTTGGACCTCATTGAATCCTTTCTATGACATAAAATTAAGGTGCATTTATTTGCACGGATATCCAAATCATATTCAAATTAAATACACGAGTTGGATCCATTCAAAACTCAGGCTGAATATGGAGCCGATGCCATGTTCCAGTTGGATTTTTACATGGATCAATACATGCAAAATCAGATCCGGATCTGGATCAGTGTCAATCCGATCCATATCAGACATGTTTTATGCCCTAATCCTACATTGTGCAGAGAAGTTTGTAGATTTCTTATCCAGATACTAACATTGATATATTTTTTGAATGGTAAATGGATAATTAAATAATTTATAGATTGAAAAAAGGAAGAACAAAAGAGTTCACCGAGAAGTGATCAAACAACCAAAATGAAAAAAAACAAGGGCAAAAAAGGCAATAAAACAGTGAACTATAAGTGAGCAAAGAAAGCAAAAAACCCTGGCTCATCGAAGTCTGGCCTGATCGAGCACCAATCATATAACACAGAGAGAATTTCAGCGAAAATGATAACTCAATTGAAATCTCACAATTGGGTATCAGGAATGATACCAAGGCAAAATGAATACTCAATAAAACAGAAACCACAAACAAAAATTCATAAATGGCAAACAATACGCCATCGAAACTGCCCACATCATGAAAGTTGTTTCTCAAATCTCAGTTCAAAAGATTTTATATCAGTAGCATTAGAAATAGCAAAGGATGGAATCCTCACCTTCCATAATCAATTTTAATCAAGTTCACAGCTCCTTCATCAGTACCAGTGTAGTAACTCCCTTTCACCAGCCTACATGGAAGGTTGATCGTATCAGCCAGTACCTAGCACCAGAAGTAAGGGACTATTCAATGCTTTTGCTGAAATGCCATCAATAAAATCACAAACAACAAAATATATATCTTAATCTAAGTTGCACACACATAGAAATGAGTGTTGGAGTCTGACACGGATTCGAGTATGAATAGATACCAGGCATAGTCAACATTGCCTTCCCACCCAAAAAATAGGTTTTGAGGACTCGGGAATATTTCAAATTTTTAGTGCATTATTAATAGGGTTATCTTATGATTGATAAATAGGGGCACTGATGAATGTGATAGAGTTGTATTCACCACCTATAAACCTTCTCAAGGATAAACAAGAACTCCGATCTATAGTTCATGTCAATTTATATTGTATAATTAACTACTAGAAGAAACGAAAATCTCGAAGTTTCCAACAAGAATCCCATACGTGTTGGAGTCCGACTCAAGTCTGACAAAGACACGTCACCCATTTAGAATAGGCCACACAACATAGATATTAATTAATCTTAGGGAACCAGGATCATATTTCTAGTTTTAGTTATTCTTAGATGAATGAACCATCATGCTTCTTTGCCCAAAAAAATAAATATATCAGCATGTTACCTGATAAAGAATGCATCATTCTAACACTGTACAATTGTAATCTATCTAAAACCGGGGTATCATTAGTTGCTCCACATTCTGCAAAAGATCCAGAAAAATCTCTGAGGAACCTGTCCTTTGAGAACTAAGGACTAATGACAACCAATTTTTTTTTCCAGTGCAAGTATTTGGTCTACTTGGTTTAGTGCTGTCACATTTTGCGCCTGTCCAAACAGGCTTAGAAGGAACCAGATGCAAACTTAAGCCATAAGTAATCAAACAGTTAGGGACAACAGATAACATCACTATATACATAAGTCAACAGACCTTACATAATGGTTCAATAGCATTCATTCTCTTATGTACAACTAGGCGCATCATATATTTTCAGAAGTAATTGGAAAAAATCAAAGATAATAATGCGAGTATGCTAGTCCCAAAACCAGAAACAGGGGGAGAGGCATCTTTATATGTCGACAAAATGTAGGCAGCACAGCATTTAGTTACAAGGCGCTAAAGTCACTAACTAAATCCACCCATAGTAACAAAATTCTCTGAATTTTTGAAAAATTCGCGAATTTTAGGAGTGCCGAATTATTCGCGAATTTTAGGAGTGCCAAATTATTCGCGCATTTTAGGTTTGTTGAATTATTCTCAAATTATTTGCGAATTATTCCTAAATTTCACGAATTGTTCATGAATTATTCGCGAATTTTGCAATAATTTGTTTAGTTCGACAAAGTAAACTACTTATTTTGTATATTATTTAATCAAATTGTTAAATATCGTTTTATAATTATTACATTTCCCCACATTTGTTCCCGAATATTTTCCGGATTTTTCCGAATTTTTTCGAACTTGACCCTAGCCGAATTATTCCCGAACCCCAACTTTGTCACTATGTGTCCACCTATCTAACAAAGTTCATATGATGAACAAGTTAGTGATCCACATCAAATGTCAGCAAATTTAGGACAGAATTAATCTTAATTCTTAAACAGGCACTGGGATAAAAGTATTGGTCTCCGTGTCTTAATCACATATTAAAACTAATTATGAACCTGTTACTGCAAGCCAAAAAAAGTCATTGAATGTAAGTAAACTATAGAAACAAATTATGTGCCTAATGAAGGTATATGCAAAATTATATTTACACGTTGATTTATAATATAAATATAAAGAAAGGCCAGAACTGTTGTAACCTTAAAGAGCAAGGCCCTGTGGCGTGAAAGTCCAACATCAAGACAGCCAAGGGGAAAGATGATGGTGTTCAGAGAATTCTGTAATTCGTAACTCCTGACTGTCCACCTTCTTAACATTTCATCTGCATCGCCAACTGAACCACCCATGGTGTCAACAACTAGGTCAGCGATCTTCTGGACCAAACCACTTGAAATTGGGCCAAGCTCTGCAGCTCGGCATTCCAAGGCCATAGAAACTGCTCTACTCTGAAGCTGTTGCAGTGCACGATCAACAAGGCGGTTTACTAAAATCACTTCATAATCAGAATTATCCGAAATGGGTGTTGCTTGAAGATCCACTAGCAACGGCATCTTCCCTTGCATGCCCGAATTTGAGGTAATGCCATAAACATCATAAAATCCATCCGTCACTCTTTCATCATAATTTACAACATTATAGTTCTGCATTGAAAAATATTCCACATTTCAAACAGTTAACCCCAGAAACAAGTTGAAAACATTTTCAAACATTAAAGGAATAAGGAAAAGGGGATAGAATAGGAGAAGAAAGAACACACCCACCACATTAGAACTTTTCGAATCTTCAAAAAACAAGAAGATAGTGTAAGATAAAAATAGAGCAAATTTATATTACACTATTTAAACATCCCTTTTCATTGTTTCCATTCCCCCCTTTCTTCATCAAATGCATCTGTATTTAAAATAAGCATGTCTTGTGCATGTATCATGTATTCATCTTTGTAATTCTTTTTGAGCCGTTTATTGCAATTCCTGCATTGTTTCCTCTTTAATGTTATCACTTTTTAAGTATTGCAAAATACGAGCATATTATGTTATTAAGCAATTCCTTTTGATTTCCTGAATTTTCAAATTTTTGTTAACTTTCCACTTTTTGTATTGCAAATCACATCAACTCACGCAAATTACACCTGTACATGATAAGTTGATTGAACTATTGGTTAAATTCCTAGCCAACCAGGAGCCTTATCACCTAATCAAGGTATAGGCAGGCACTCATTAAGACGAGGTCTCTTAGTGGTTCCTAGGTCTTATCTCTCGGGCGCTAAAGTGCTAGTAGCAAAGGCGCCCAACAACCATGTAAATCAATGTTATTTACACTATATCTATGTGTCTGTGCATGTGTGATAACAAAAATTCTTTTCTATTCAACAACTTTTGTCTAGGGTTTTTGCATTTGCCTTTCTCTTCCCTTTTCTCGAAAACTATTTATTTTTTGTAGTGAAATTTTGGTCCTATGCATGCTTTATTTATAGTTTTTAAAAAATCTTAAACTAATTTAATTGTATGAAATGAAGTAAATTTTGGGCTTCTAGGCGTTGCCTAAGCAACATATTGCCTAGGTGTCATATATATATATATATATACACACAATGTGTGTGTGCGCGCATGCTCGTGTGTCCACCTTCTTATGCAGCAACAATGGTTATGGATGCAGGGATTCATAGTAATAGGAAAATCAAGAAGAGTTACAAGATAAATACAACCAAATGAAAGATAACACAGGGAGCTTCAATATATTAGTATCTTGCAATTTGGAGGTCTGAAATTTAAATGGGGACTGTAGGCATTGTTACAAGACTGGATTATGGCTAATATTGTCAATGACCAGAGAGGGAACTTATTAGTAATTGGGGTAAAGATTTTGGAGTTTCTTAATTATTCTTGATGCATGTATACCTTTCCAAGTAAATAGGGATCTGAAAATTATAATACAATATATTACAAGTTGCAAGTTTGTTGTTATAAGAAAAGTTCAACAATGAAGATTGGATAACGAATGCTTCTGAGGTAACCAAGGAGTAGCTTCAATATGAGAAGGTTGTTGTGAAGAACATATTGATTCAGGTCGAAGGCTTAAGAGATTAGGGAAGGCCAAAGGGGAAGTAAATCAAGGCACCGAAAAATGATCTAGGGGGTGTGTGCACTTTGAATGATATGGCCCTAGATATAATAGATAGGCATAACATAATTCGTTTAGTTGACCCCAAATAGTTACAATAAGATTTTTTTGAAGATGATGATGATTGGTTTTGCGCCAAATCTGATACTAAATCAAGAGATAACAAATATTGGGAAAATAATAACAACCCCTACTTTGTGTAAAACCTCTTGATACTCTTTCAATCATTATTTACTTATATTTACCAATCAGGCTCTAGCTGTTTTCAATGCTCGGTATAATTTGTTTTGCACCCGTGATTCTAATAAGTATTCATCCTAACATAAAGCAGTAAGTTCCTTCAAATAAGTAAAAATGCAACCATCAGCACACATCCACAAGTAGAACCCATTTACAGAATGGAATGGGAAATCCATATCCAACTAGCCGGACCTCCTCCGCAGATCAGTCATAGTATATGCCTCACAATCTGAGCGGATAATTTTCATTAGAAAAACATGGTCATAATCTACCGCCCCGGAAACAAAGAGCATCAACATGCGTGAGCAAAATCACTCCAGCAAATAGTCTTCAAGCAATCTCCCTACTTTCCCAACTATAACAGTATTCAAGCCAACTAACGACCATTGTATACAATGCAAATCGAGTGACTAGGATAAAATTCCAATCACAAACTGTAAAAATCATGATCCCCAATTCCCAATTCCCAATTCCAATTAATTCGCCCTAATTTCTCCACCAACTCCCCCCCCAAAAAAAAACGAAAATCACAAACTAGGAAACAAAATCAAAATCAAGATTCAACATACCCAATACCGAAGCGAGAGAAAATCCACAAGCGAATCATTTTCAGTAACAGCCGGAGAACGACCCAAGCTCAATTGCTTGGCAGCCTTGATCTGGACAGACTCCGGATCTTCACCAGCATCAGGATCCGAAGCACTGATCGCCAAAGCAAGCTGCACCTGAAACTCCTCCTCAAAGAAATTGAAATCGACGGAATTATCGACAGAAACAGCAGTAGCCGGAACAGGAACAGGAACAGAAACAGTTCCAGTAGCCCTCTCGGCCGAATCTGGATCTCTGTTTCTCGTAAATGTCGATCCGGCCGAAGAAGATATCACAGAAGAAGACGGTGACGGTGACGGAGAAGAACTGGTGGTTGGACGATTTTCGCCCAATCTCTGGTGTTCGTTGACGCTTCCTCCGATATGGAGTTTTCGAAGAAGATGTTTCATCTTCGACATGGATCAAGTCGCATCCACGATTTCTTCTTCCTTTGCTTCTATCTCTTAACCTACGCCCCACCTCTCTCCAAGCAGATTCCCTTAATCTGCGCACAACTTCTTCGTCAAGCTACCACCAGTGGAATTTAATTAACCGCTCCTCCTTCCCTCCAAAGGATGGCCACTGGACAGAATACCAAAACTAAAATTAAAATTCCCTTTTTTTTATTATTTTTTATTTTTAACAAATGAAATGAAATGAGAGTAGACTCAAGGGAGAAGTACTACCGTGTGTTGAATACACATTATTTTCATAAAAACTCCTTACTTAATTTGAACCGTTCGATTGGTGGGTCACTTTTAGAATGAAAGTGAATCGGGTCGGGCACGTGCATGAAGACCGCTTTTGACAAGTGGGCTCCACCGTTTATCACGAGTCAGATTATGTTATGGAATTGGATTAATTACGAGGTTCAAGACAAAAATGGACGGTTCCGATAGTTGGCTTGGTGGACCGCGTGCGCAATAACAGTTGGAATTTTTTAAGGGAAATTTATAGTTAGTCTAAGGCGGCATTTTATTGGTCCATTTGTCCCTTTTAACACTGGTTAAGATTCATTTACTCCTACGATATATCCATCTATTGGTTCATTTGTGATACTGACCTCGACCATTCCACCTCAAATGACCGACCTGTTAAAAGGGAAGATGGTCTAATTATTTAACTCAAGCACACAACAAACCACTATGCTTCCAAACCGAGTTGGCACCATGCAGCGAGCCACGAACCGAGTGGGTCCCATAACCCAATCTAGGCAGCCCCTACCATGACACTCCTGCAACTCGAACTCAGAGCGTGGTGCCTACTCTGATACCAAATGATACGCACCTTGGATATTCTATCTCAAAAGGCAGGACTGTCAAGGGAAAAATAGTCTAATTATTTAACCCAGACACACAACAATTTGTCCCTTTTAACACGGGTTAGGATTCAATTACTCTTAAGATTCATTCAACTAACTTTGGTTTTTAGGAAAAAAATATTGACTTTGAATTTATTAAACTTAACCATAATTAAAGGGGTGTTAGAAGGAACACATGGACCAATAAAAGGCATGCGCAAGTCCCACTAGGGATGAGTATTGAGCCAAGCCAAACTTGAGCTTTTCATGAGCTCAATTAAAATAAGTTTAGTTTTTATTTAAAAAAAAAAGAAAAACTTTTTTAATGAGATGAAATCATTTAAATTCACAACATTAATTTACAACTTTTGCACAAGATAACCTAGCACAAGAAGCCTGAAGGCTGAAAAAAATTTCACCACTTAAATATGTTAATTATGTACTTTAACTTAAATATTTATATAATATATATGTATGAATAGTTATGTCGAGCTTTCAACGAGTCGAGTAGGAATGTGTTAAGGCTTGACTCGTTTACTAAACGAGCTTGAAAATCAAGCTCAAACTTAACTTGTTTGCTAAATACGCGAATGAGCTCGAGCCATTTGTGAGCGCCTTGGTTGTTAACAACCCCTACAGTCCGCTAATCATTGGGCATTTGATAGCCATCTCTTAGGGACATGCTCATTACTCTAATTCAAACTCTTGAGGATTGAGAAAAAATGATATGAGGAGGGCTAGTCCTAGTCGCACGATTAAAAAACTTCAATCTTTTTTTATGGGTGCAACACATAGCATTACTACTCTTTCAACCCGTTTGAAAAACAAAATTTTCAAAAGAAAGTTTTGATGGTTTATAACCATTTTCAAGTAACATGTAAAAGTAGGGACACTTGACGCAACCATTATGAAAGCTTGGAAATGCAACGGAGGCTAGCATTTCTTTTCTATGAGACTTGAGATTTTTTTTTTTCCGGATGTAAATAGGAAATACCAACGTCACATCTTGACAATTTACATTTTGTTTTTTGGGAAGCAATGAAAATGTTTCATGAGGAATTTATGTATTTATTAAAAAATGATTTTTTTTGTGTGATAAATTTAAATGATTCTCTAAACTTATATTCTTAATTTCCAAGTAGGTATGAGGACAACTGGTTGAGGCGAGACTCGACTCATTTATAAATAGATTGAAAAGGCAAATCCAGCCCAATAGCCGACCCCTCAACCCTACATACATACCATGTTAACCCGTTTGAAATAAATAAAGATTTATATTAAATTATAATAGTTTATGAATTTGATATCAATGTTTACTAAGTATATAGTTACATATAAATGTTAATAAATTAGTTAATAAACCAGCCAAGACCATAGAGCCCTAACTTAATTATATAATGATTGAGAAAATCAAACTTAAAATGACCCACATAGCCATAAATTCAACCATAACACTGTGGATAAGTTAGATAAGTTTATGTATTGAGTTAGAATTTACCACTTTTACAAGTTGATTTGAATTTATGTGCCTCTCCCTTTTCTAATACTTGACAAGAAAATTATAACACATGACAAGAAAACCACCACAATCGGAAGTGGGTAGGCTATCTGGTCTCTCTTCCTCTATATATAATGTAACATAAAAAGCGGTTGTGTGGTGGTGCCGGTTGGATCTCTCGATCATATGGTTGTATGCGTGTGTGAACATTAATCTTCTTTTTTCATGTCTCCTAATCCATTCCATATATTTATTGTTCCCTCTGAAAATATCAAACAATATTTATAATTAATTAAGAGGACAAAAAATATTACATGCATATATAAGGGGCCGTTTGGATACTATTCACTTCCAATTTTTCTGTTTTTATTTTTTGTTTTTTAAAACTAAAAACAAGTTTCTGTTTTCAAATTTTTTAAGTAGAAAATATGTTTGAAACTTGTCTTGCAAATTTTTTAAGTAGAAAATATGTTTGCCATTACTAACTGGTACTTGTTTTAAAAAAGGAAAAACAAAAAAAATGTGTTTGGGAGATATGATGTATATAATAATGAGTAAACAATTTCAATCCATAGTTGTGATAGTGGTGGTGGTGGTGTGGTCATGGTGGAGTGGTGGTGGAGTGGTGGTGTTGGTGGTGGTGGAGTGGTGTTGGTGGTGATGGTGGACCGGTGGTGATGGTGGTTTTGGTGTGGTTGTGGTGGTGGAGTGGTGTTGGTGGGTGGTGTGGTGGTGGTGGTATGGTAGTGCATGGTGGTTTTGTTTTGTTTTTTGTTTCCAAATACAGAGGTAACAGAATGTTACCTTGATTTTCAAAAAATTTATTACTAATTTAAAAATAAAAAACAAAAGGATGTTCATCAAACATGTTTTGTGTAAAAATCACCAAATTTTTGTTTTTAAAAACAAAAATCAGAAAACGGAATTACAACCAAACAGGGCCTAATTTATTTATTTATATACATATCGAGAGGCTTGTGAATGAATTGACTTTGATATCTCTAAATTTTTCTCTTTACGGTTTGTCACGCAACCACAACTAAGTAGTAAGTCGTCCTATCTAATCCTATCCACTTGTATTTTTCTTTTGATGAGAGTAGATGCGTGTGCGTAGGGGCTTAATGGATAAGAATGTTAAATACTTT
Source organism: Tetracentron sinense (assembly GCA_015143295.1). Taxonomy (NCBI): domain Eukaryota; kingdom Viridiplantae; phylum Streptophyta; class Magnoliopsida; order Trochodendrales; family Trochodendraceae; genus Tetracentron; species Tetracentron sinense. Next base: position 36,586,914 of record CM026565.1, read on the forward strand.
TTGTGCATCTTTCTCGACAAGGGGGTTATTTGGTTAGAAAATCGAGAGACTATAGGGGGAGTTTGGTTAGAAAATTGAAGCGACGGACGGTCAATGACTCAATGTCAGGTTCTGATGTCTCTAAGAAAAGTGAAAGAGACCTCAGAAATGGCAACAGCATCCAAAACAAATTGACTGAAAAAAGGGAGGGTTCAGACAAATAGATACAGTGAAAGAGACCCAAGTAGAGGCCACAAGCATATTGAGCACCCTTTTCACCTTCCCGTTGTTTGGTTTTTGCTTGCACAACTATGCCCCGGCAGTGTTTTGATGCAAAACTTGAAACACTGCAAACAGCCCCTAAAAGGGAGAGGGATTTCTTCAAATGAGCCTCAAACAAAGAAAACACAAGGATGTAAATTGATCTGTATTGCAATTCCCAAGCATAGAAAATTTGGGCCAATAACAAAAGGAACACATTCAATATCAACTTTAAAATCTCTCTTAAGTAATCAAGAGGGAAACAAAGCTTGCCCCATTGGTAGTGTGTGCTAGTCACCACTCATTTGGTCCGGGTTCAATTCCGGAGAGGGTTTGAGTGTTGTAATCTCCACCCGCCCCTAACTTAGAACAGATACTAACCAAATAACCGGGGTGGTGGCCTAACCGCATATTGGTCAGCCAAAAAAAAAATTTCAAGATGTTATTATTTTGTAAAGTCTCAGAAGGGAACCTTTAGTTACATTTCTGGATGCAGCCCTTATTGGGTTTTGTTACAGAAACCCACCCAATCTCTAAACTCTATCCTCCTCTTGTACTATGGTCTACAAAAAGATCCGAAACAAGAACTGTAAGACGTAACCAAAGTGATGGGGGTCCAATACTATGGTTTTATCTGCAATTTGGCCTTCAGGACCATGTTCTGTAAGATATGTGTCTCCTGAAAAGATGAAGGCTGTTAGAACAATTAGGAAAAAGTCTATATACATGAATCGCAGAGGTCTGCTGAAACATAAAGACAAATAATGCCATAAAAAGAGTTGGCATAATGGATGTTACGTAAATAATCATCAAGAGCTATCTTTGACTGTAAATAATTACATGGTTGTTAGGGAAGAAGTAAAATTAAAATCTCAAAACTCATCTAGAGCCATCATTAACTGTAAATAATTACATGGTTGTTAGGGAAGAAGTAAAATTAAAATCTCAAAACTAATCATGCTTAAAAGGAGAATGTATGTCTTAATACTGTACTTACATCCTAATTAAGTGAAGATGCTGACTGGAAAATCTCTAGGAACTTGAACAGAAATAAATGAGAAACTAGATAACTGCTCGCAATTACCCCGCATTTGAAGAAGCTAAGTTATACTGGCACGTTGTGACAATTTATGTTCTCAATACTGCTAATTTTGGTAGATTTGGTAAGTAATTTTATGCAATCTCCTAGGCTTTCCTGTTGTGAAGTACTGAAGTGTTCCTGGATGCACATAAGGAACAGTCAGTTGCGGTTTCAAGTTCTTCAAATTTCCATGTTTACTCTAATACAGAGTGCTTGATGGGTGATTGGTTGCAGGTTATTGTGATTTTCTGGAGTGACCCATTAGGGTTTAGGAGGAATAAAGAATGATTTCTTCTCTAATGGATATAAGAGCATTACAAAACCTAACTCTGCCTGCAAAGGGTTCAATCATAAATGTGCCTGGAACTGGCCATGAAAAGAGACAATGAGATAAATGATATACCTTGCTTTCACTTTCAGTGGGAACTGGCCATGACGTTGTTGGTCCATGACATCCATAATCCATAAGACGTTTAGCAACATCTCCAGGCTCTATCCCAGCAGTATTCTGCAATATAAAGAACTTACAATTAGTCTCAGGAAGAAAACACTTACTACTGAGAAAGGAATAAATAGCATAAAATGTTTAGTTTGAACTTTGAAGTACCTTGAAGCCTCTTAAGTCAACAATGAATTCATGTGCAACTGTGCAATTGACACTGCGGAAACAATTGGTTAGTGGTTCTGTTAAAGCAAGAATGAAATTAATGACAACAATCAAAATAAGACTGGAAAAATCTACAACTCAATTCCAAGGGTCAGCAAAATTAGTCTGATGATCTTTGATTGGGTCTCCATTTGGCGTGATGGGGTAGACTTGAGAGCCAATTTTGGGTTGATTCATCTAGCTTAGCCCTCTGTCTCCATTACGGGGATTTTTGTTTCCCCCAGTTTTGAGTTTACGATCTTGTAAACTCCTTATCTGTTGTTGCTCGCATTTCGTTTATAAATACCTTTGATTACCGATCAAAAAAAAAGGGTGAGCAAAATCTCACAATCTAAACTTTAAATTTAGTTGGTTAACCGTGTATAACATTTCAAGATGGATGCCAAGCACAGGTTGTACTTCTAGTTAAAGGTCCAAGTTGCATATTACCTTCCCCCAGGGTAATATGTTTTGCTAGGATGGTAAATGAGCACTACCCTTGTTTTCTTTTCAAAGAGAAAGGAGCACAACCTACGAGAGGGCACGCATCCATTTTAAAGTTCAAAGTGTAATTTTACAGATTAAATGCGAAAGACACGGAATAACAATGCAACCTTCATTGTCGAATAATTTCTGTGCGGTTAGTACATATTCAAGAGAAAAACCAACAAATATAAGTCTAATAACACGAGTCACCAAAATCAATTCAGTCAATAATCTAGGAGGTACTTTTGTGCACAATACGTACTATGTGAATCTGCATTCCTCGTCCTTAAAATGGTAAATTTTAGTTTAAAATTTTACTGCAGTAATAGTTGGTATTAGAAGATTGTCTTACCACAGGAAGTGATGGCAGAAAAGGTGCCAAGTGTTTCTTCTCGACAATGGGACCCATGCCAGGAAGTTCAGAAGTAGTCAAACCCTCGCTACATGGCATGCCCATCATCCTCTCTTCAGATATTCCAGGTCATCTCAACTCATGCAGGAGAAACTTGTTTATCATGCAGGTGGCCTGACTATCTCGAACATGGAATGATAGAGCGGAGCTACACATTGAACGGATGATTAGAAATTTTGTAGCAACACACAAAACCTAAAGGATACTGCATATTCATTAACTAAATGGGAAACTTTTGATCAAAGGGAACATAGCTGATGCTTCAATCCAAAATTATCCAGCAAATCTTGGCCATCACAATTCAATCTCAAAGCTCCAGAGCACATGTTTACCAAGAAAAACATCATCAATGCCTTATCCCAAAATAATTGGGGTAGCACTATGAATCCTGTACCACAGTTAGTGTGGCCCCAACAAACAAATCCAACTGATCCCTCAACTTGAGAAAAAAATCCCAAATCTGTAGATTTTGGGGATCTCTCTCTCAAAATCTTGGGATTCCTCTATGCCGACCGGGGTGCAAAAATGCAGTGCTTACAAGACGCATGAAGCAACAACACCATAACTTAAAATATGTAACATCTACTTTGATAAAGACCATCTATCAGCAACAGTAGAGGTTCCATAATTGAAATGCATAGCAGCATCATGATATTGCTTCTCTGGTTTATTCCATACACTAGTAAATTCCAAACCCCGACACAATACAGTGAAGGAGAAGTAGATTTATCTGAATAAAATAGCCATGTGGGACAGTGGGAGTAAAAATTTCATAAGCTAAATATTTTTTAGAGTTAAAAATTTACAATGGAGAAACTAAGCATTTGAGATAATAGCGTTTACACAAAGAAATAGAATACATAACATCTAATTAATGTACCCTAAATAAATGATAATAGCATGAAATTATAATAGCAATATAGCCAACAAAAGGAATAGCAATTGGACGGAAGTCGACCCAGGATATCCCAAATGAAGTTTTTATAACCTCAACGATAAAAGGAAATAAACAGACATCATTGTCTAGCCAATTGAAGCAAAAGATACAATGGAACTCATATATAAGTTCAGTTTACGATGACTAACAACTTTCAGTTGAAAGATTACTGACGTGTAAAGCAAGCATTGATGGATTTATCCCTTCTACTCTTTGACTATTGAATAGCAGGCAACAAAAAAAGTAAGGGTTGCGCTTTTTGCATTTCAAACAGCAAACAATCCAGATCTCAGCGCCGAGCATTGCGAGGCTTCTCAAGCCCTCCCCATGAACCAGAACCTGCGCTATACAGAGGACCCTTATCCGCAATACCCTGAGAAGCAACATAGGGAACATGATAAGCTAACAATTACAATTACATGCTTCCGAGTGGGAGCTTAATGTCCACAAAATGAACAGTTCAAAAGCAAATACTAAATTTCCAGTTATGTGAGCATTCCTACCAGATGAACCCCAAATCCATCCCCATAAGAAGCAGGAAAACCCCCTTCACGGCTGCCGTGTTTAATTCCGTATGATCCACCTTGAGCCACACACATCAACAGAGAGATAAGAAGAAAAAACAGAACAATGAAACCCCAAAACATAAAAGAAATTATATGTTGTTTCTAATTTTCTGAATGACATGCGATAGCCAGAAAATGTATGTAACGTAGTTTCCAGGCAGATAAACAATAAAATGTCTATTCTTACATCATTTTTAGCTGTAAGAGGTTGGTGAAAGAAACGGATGCAGAAAAAAGTAGGAAACACGGGTACTTGAATGGGGCTAATTACGGTCTCTGGACTCTACATATTACATGTGTCATTTAAAAAGTAAGGGGATGGAGACGTCCTCACGTAGCATGAAATACATACAAATGCTTGTACAAATACGAACATACAGTGGAGTTGGAGGCTTCAGCCAATATTCAATTATTATCAATTGTTAGCACTAAACAACTTTCGATTATTCTACCATAAATATGGATGATCCAATAATGAAACCAAATGCTAACAAACAGCTGACTGGTTCTACGGTTCTACCTGTATCGCTGGTGGGGGAATCAGATATTCACCGTTGAAGAATCAGCAGAATGTCTAAAGAGTTGCAACAACCATAATCAATAGCAAGAAATTTATACATCAAATAAAGGATGCAAGTCATGATGTAGATCACATAACTGCATAGAACTACCCACAAAATGATTCTCCAATGAATCAAACCACATAAAGATGCCCAAAGGTAACCTTGAAACACTCCTGTGGGGCGTTTGGATTGGATTTTATTACCCAAAAATCAATTCTAATAAAATTGATTATGTAGAAATTAATGGTCAAATAATCATTTTTTCATATAATAGTGTCTGTAGAATACAAAGTTGAGTCATTAATTTCTACATAATCAATTTTAGCATAATTGATTTTTGGCTAATAAAATCCAATCCAAACGCCACCTTGCTCTCCACATACTTCACATGCCATTGCTTGTGAGAATATGCACATGAAAACTTATGTTACTCATAATGGTTCTTAATTTTATTGATTATATCTCTACTGATGATGAATGTTCATCCAGATGGTTAGCATTTTAGATTGCTACGATTATTTTCAGGAGCTCTTATTCGTGATTTTTTCTCAATTGGCCCAACCACTCAAACATTACATTAGCTCCATCTGCTGCCTAACTAACAATTTTGAATTGACTTTATTGAGTTTTGAGTGATGGACCCTATAACTGAAAATGGTGATTCATACATTTTTTCTATGTAGTATAAAATATTAAAGATATCGAATTTTCTTTAAACGAGATAGGTACAATAGAGAACAGGACATACCAGCGCTCCATGGTCTACTGTCAGCACTTGCAAGGTCTACACGTAGCTTTTCAACTTCACGTGCCATGGAAACCAAGTTCTTCTCCATACCCTGTCTCTGTTCCATCAACTCAATATTTGCCTTCTTCTCGTATTCAAGAGCGGTTCTACAAAAGAGCTTATTCTGTTAGCATTTGCAAATCAATCTATTATGCTACCGCAAAAACAGGTTAATGCAAAATGCTTATTTAGGCAAAACGGCATTGCAAAGTACAGCAATAAAAATACATAAGGAGAACAAAACTAGCACGCACGAACTCCTCCTGCAGGCCATTAATCTCTACCCTCAAAAGGGGAATCTGTTGATTATCAGCTCGTGACCTTGCTAACTCTTGTGTGAGGTTCTGAACTTGCCCTGTCAGTTTCTGCTTTAAGGTATTCAATTTCTGAACTTCCGAGCGCAGTTGTATAGCCTCATTTCTCAAAGGTTCAGTAGCTCGGAGATCAGCTTTAAGCTTCAAGCCTATCTCAATTAACTCCCTAGAAAGCATTTGTTGCTCTGCACGAATATCTGTAATGGCAAGATTCATGCGATGGATTTCCTCCTTTGCGGCACCTAGCTCCCGCTGCAGGGCAATTCGATCTTCAGCTAGACTTCGAATGTCGTCCAAAAGCCTTTGCATTTCAACATGCTGCATTTCAAGTTCTTCCTCCAATAAAGCAGGATGAGGTGGCCGAGGCATAGGGCCCCGAACATATGGGCCTTCAAGGGGGAAACCACGGTGAGGCATTCGATTTCTCATTGCCATTACGACTTATCCTGAAAAAAAGTAACAAACAGAAGTAATTAATTACTGATACAGTGCCGCCATTACATGTTGGGATTCACTGCTATGTGTTCTGTTCTTTCTCATCCCTCTCCCACATGTAATGGACTTCATCTATCAAAGTTTCGCCGAAGCGGATTTGAATTGTTTTGGGGGCATTTCTACAAACAGATGGAGAGTGTCTTTAAACTACTTTCCATACCACCATTATCGATATGAGAAGAAGTAATTAAAGAGCATTAATCCAGCTGATGTACCGGATGAGCAAAACAGATCTCAAATACCCTAATTTCCTCAAACAATCGAGAAGGAATGCTAGGAAAACGGGGCGTTTGAATCATTTAAAAAAACTAACCTAATTTAGAAATTTCGAACAAACCCTAAGTCCACAATAAACCCTAATTACTTTTGATTCAAATAAAAACAGAAAGTTTACCTACCTTCGATAGTGATGGCGAAGATGATGACGTTTCTTCCTATCTTTGAAGGATATAATCAAGAGAGCGAGATGGCTGCGTCGTTTTATGAATTATGCTCGTAGTCAAGTATTTTTGCAAGAATTCTGATCAGAGAACCTCAAAGTCCTCTTCCAAGCTGACCACACCAATGGAAAGTGAATAAAAGTTGCAATAAAGTAACATTTTCACTTCCACGTGTCAATTTACAACTGGATAGTCAATTTGGAAGAGGACCTGTGGTCCGTTTTCCATTGCTTTTTTGCAAAGGACCGCACGGCCCGCTTACTAGCTGAATGCGCAGTTTATTAGCTACATCAGGGCTGTCAAGGAGGGGTGGTTATTGAACAAAATCTTCTTCAAGTACTCGGGCTCGATTCGTTAAAGTACTCGGGCTCGATTCGTTAAAAGCTCAAGTATCGTTCGTTTATATAGTAAACGAGCCAAGCTTGAACATCATTTTTAAACTCTTAGTAAACAAGTCGAACTTGAACACATCCCTGCTCGGCTCGATAAAAAATCGGTTCAATTATATATACATATTAACATACTAAAATATTTAAAATATACTTATTTCACTTAAATATTAAAATTAAGTATATGAATTATATACTAGTAAAGATTAATAGTATATAATATATTTTATGTGATTAGAATACCCTTTATTATAATCTTATACTAAAATTTTAGTTAACACCGTGACTTCTTTGTCTAGGATAATAAAGTGAATTTTTTACTTAATAAAACAAGTTGCTCGTGAATTACTCAGGCTCGGCTCGAGTTCAGCTAGTAAAGCTCGAGCTCAGTTATTTAATAAACGAGTCAAGCTTTAACATAATTTTCGAAGTCGTTTAATAAACGAACAAGCTTGAACACACCACTACTCAACTTGTTCGGCTCGAGTATCACCTCTGCTGTCAAGGGTTGTCAATGGATCAGATCAGGATCCGTTTCGATTAGCCAGACTTTGGACCGTATGATCCATCATATCCGGATTTAGGGTGATCCGATCCGATTATAATAACTTTTTAAATCATTTTAAACATATTGTATAAATTTGCTATGCATAAAATATTAATTTTAAAAAAATTAACATTAATTAGAGTTAATTAAGGTACTATAAGATTTTTATATTATTAAAATGGATTTTTTTTTTCAAAATTAACGTTTTTCATGATTAGATCGGATCGGATTGGATCGGATCGGATCGGATCGGGTTAGATCAGATTCAGATCTTTAAAATATAATCAGATTCCGATAAATTAGTTCATAATCCGGCGGATCTCAGATTGGATATGGATCTGTCGGATTTTGATCAGATTAAATTTGGATCTAGACAGATTTGATCCGAATCCGACACGTTGACAGCCCTAGCTACATGTCCAGTAACAAATGAGCAACTTATTTTAAATGTACCAATTGCCTCTAACCAATAATTGCTTGCATTATTCTAAAAATTAAAGTTAAATTTTTTAAAAATGAGTGAACCATAGTTAAAATGAAAATTTTTTCCCTTTTGAAAATTAAGATTAGATTCTTTAATCTTAAGATTAATAAATCTTAACTACAGTTAAAGAGAGAGAAAAGAGATACATTTTTTTAAAATCAAAGGTTAGATTTTTAATCCTAAAGATTAGAATCTTAATGATGGTTGAAGGAATTTAAATGGAGATTTTTATTTTCTAAAATCAAGAAATAGATTCTCTAATCCTAAAGGTTAATGAATCTTAACCAAAAATAAAGCGAGTTACAAGCTACAAGTAAAAATGTTACAAGGAATTTAAATGGAATAGCTCCTGAGCCGTGACGCCACTCCGGAGCTCCTTTTCTGGCGGATCTAAAATAAATAAATTGTTACAAGGTCAGCTAATTGCCTCATGTCAATTCTTTCATTATTGATGGCTAGCTTTTTTCTTTTTTTTAATGGGATTATTGATGGCTAGCTTGCTTGCGGAGCCGGGGGAGTGTAAGAACTAGTGGGCCCTCAATTTTTTTAAAATTTTTTTTTAAGTATAGTTGGCCCCCAAATTTTGGCTTATATAATATAGTGGCCCCACAATCTTTTTTGTCATATATATATATATATATATATATATATATATATATATATAAAAAATGGGCCTAATGTTGAGGTTAGCACATGTCCCTATTGATATCCCTTAACTATGGTTAAAATTTATGTACTCTTAGGATTCACCTATTTATCATTGGTTTGTAGAGAAAGATATTTAAAAAATTTTCACCTTAAGAGTTAATGAATTTTAACTAGACTTCGAAAATAAATTTGATATATTTTTTAAAAACAAGGATAGCTGGCTGAATCTTAAACTTCGAAAATAAATTTGATATATTTTTTAAAAACAAGGATAGCTGGGTGAATCTTAAACCTAGTTAACGGGTATTAAGAGGAACATGTGGCGACCTCAAGGGCATTACGGAGAAAAAATGTCTCAAAATAAAAAAAATTATTCAAAAAACTACCCAATAATACAGTATAATATTTTTAGGGGACAACTGCCCCTTGTCCCATGATTATGCCTGAGCAAATCTTAAACAACTTAACATAAAAATTCTAGTCCGGATATTGCCTAATTGCAATTGAACTTGAATAGTTCAATCACACTCATACAGCCCCTTTTAACTCTAGTTAAGAATTTTTAATCTTTAAGGTTATTTTTTTTTTTTCTAAAAACAAATGTTAGATTATTAAACCATAAGGGTTAGTGAATCTTAACCATAGTTAATGGAAGTTTAAAGGGATACGTGTTGACTTGTAGGTGCGATTGGTCTCCCCCGAGTTCAATCGCAATTGAAATTGATCCCAACTCAACAAAAAATGCCCAAGTCACCTGCTGATCATTCCCATAGCTATACCCTTAGAAAATTCAAAAGTTCAGTCGGCACCCTCACAGGCCCCCACCTGGCTCTCTGCCCCTGCGGCTTAAAGTCGCATTACTTGTTTATATGGTGAAAAACTTTTCCTTTTGCCAAGTAAAATAACTTGATTCAAGTAATATTACTTAAAAAAAAAACGTAATATATAACTTGAATCAATATAATAGGCCTAAGGGGTCAGGAATGGTTTAGAGTTGCCCCATCACCTTTTCGGTCTGGATAAATGAGAAAAGTTCTCCTAATCTCAAGTGTAACCTTCATGTTTTGTGAAATTCCAACCTTACTCTCCGTTTTAATACTCACCCCTTTTATGGGTAAGAAACAAAGGACTTGTGGTTAGATTCAAAAGTTCTCTGTCATGTACCCAAAATGGGTATACTGTAGTATAAAATATTTTGAATTAGGATAGTAGGCTAGCATTCCTCTCTGCAAAATCAGCCTTAACATATCTTATTTTTGGATAGAAAATGCCACAAAAATCGTGTGCTAAATCAAAGGATTTGTATGTTTGGAGGGAAAACGTGGTGGAAAAGAATTTTTTCTCGAAAATACTTTCTCTTTATTTTTTTGAGAATTTTTTTTCTCTGAGCATAAGGTAATATTAGAGAATTATTTGCAATTTGCAGTAAAAAGCTCATTTTACAACATGCAAAACGTAAAAATTACATTTTCTCTCTGAAATACCTATTTTCCCTCCAATGTCCAAACAAATGCAGCCAAGAAAAAAAATTGGAAGATGGAACATGGGATGGGACCCTTTTCATTAAGCCATACCTGTCAAAACTCGAATACTATAAAGGGAGGAGAAAGAACAGACTTGCTACTTTTGGTGTATTTCCTAGAATCTATCATCTATCATGAAATGATTCCTTATTTTTCAGTGATTGTAAGGCTTCAACATTGAAAGTGGCCAGGTGCTTGGCTCAGGCTAAGAGTAGGATGAGAACTTTTGCATCTTCAAGTTGTGTTTCAAGTTGTGTACACTATATTTGGATTAACTAGGAATATAATGAAGTTTTACTTATTTAAGAAAGTCTTTCATTCCCCTTTAGATGAATAATGAAGCTTTACTTGAAAATAAGAATTATTATTTCAATCAGTCACAAATAAGCGAAAAAGCAGTTTCTTCACTACATTGTATCCTCACATGGACATGAATGGCATAGGTTCATAGCTTGGTGCCTGGTAGCATATAATATAATTAACTAACAGCAAGAACCAAAGCCATTGGTTTATGACAACCTTATGTCGATGACGTCATGATTTCCGAAGCAGATGGCTTGAATTCATGTCGTCAGTTAGAAAATCATGGTTCTGGAGAAATTAGACTGTTCTTCTCATATACATGAATAGTATCTATGTTAGATTGGGCTACTGTTTTTTTATGCTGTAAATTGAATTCTTGGCCTGTGTTATTCTGAGCATTTAGGAATCAAGTTGTATCAATTGTCATTCCTTTGATCTCAAAACTGTTACTTACATACTCATCAAGAGACTCTACATCAGGACAGGTGGACCCAAAAATCAGATCAACACCAGAAACCAGACAGACCTGAGCTTGAACATGTTCTTACATTCAACAAAAAGAATTTAAAATATGCAAGATAAATGGCGAAGACGGAGGTTAAATTCCTATAGTATTCATTACTCAGGATGATAGAACTCCCACCAATCGCGTAATCTTATCTGCCAAGGAGAACGTAAAGAAGTAAATGATGTCAATATATGTATAACATCTAACGCATCAGTCCTCTGATAACACAAGTTTTTTTTTGTTTGTTTCTTTCTTTCTGTGATGTTTGGAGCTGGAGGCTCCTGACAGTCACATCTAACATTTTTACACTCAAATCTACGTCACCCCTTTAGACAGTACAAACTTAACTAATAACAGATTATATGAACAAGACATGAGCGAGTTTGACACCAGACCTGGTATTTCTTTGTCTAGTGAGGAAAACAAGTATTCCAAATCCTACCATGATTGCAATCCTTGTTGCCTGAGGAAAAAATCATAAACATACTGGTTAGGTATTTCCTCTCCTGATATGCATTATTACTTCAGCATCACTTGCTGGAATTACTGCAGTGATATCCATAACTACAGGCGAAAATAGGAAGTCATGCACAAAAAAGTTGCACTTCATCTAATTCTCATGCTATATCTTTGTTAATTTTCTCAATGTGAAGCTAACTCTTAAAACTTAATGACGCAGAGACTTAACCAATACTCCCTGCGACTGATGGGAGTGTGAGATTAAATCCCTTTATCTTATAACCCAGACAATCCGGTCAAGACCTCTAAGTGGGCCCTACCCTGTGGGCCACCCCATTTCAGTGGGCCCCACCCCAGTTTGGAGATACTCCTGCATCATCCACTCACACCGGTGAGGGGACTCAAACCCGAGATCTACTCTGATATCACTTGGTGCAGGGACTTAACCAATACTCCACAAAAACTGTGACTGATGGGAGCGTGAGATTAAATCCCTTTATCTTATAGCCCAGGTAACCTGGTTGAGACCTCCAAGTGGATCCTACCCCGTGGGCCACCCCAACTCAGCGGACCCCACTCCATAGGCCACCACCCCAATGTGGAGATGCTCTTACATCACTTAAAGCCTCAAAATAGTATATGAAATCACATTCAGCAAACACAAATTCATTTTCTAGCTATGAGCCCATTGATCAGTCGGGGCTAATAATAGAAATAGATGGAAGTACAATAAAATATAAAAAAGGGACCAATTTTTTTTTATATAATACATGCGGAAGGGATTATAAAAGTGAAACATTTATGGTACTTAAAAGTGTTAAAGATGTAACCTGTCCAGTCAGTCCAGAAGTTTTAACACCCGCTGAATTCTCAAGCTCCAGTTTTCTCAGGTTGTGAGAAGTCTTCTCATCTTTATTCACCTCAATATCAGTGTCACCATGTATGTTATGCTGAAATAATTATATTAAGCACAATGGTTAATAATTATGGTAATTATTGCTTAGTTCAACTGAACTACTATTCATCTCTATGTCCTAATATATTCAGTAGGACAAGAGTCGTAATTAAACTTCATTGCAGCAACCAATAAAGTTTTAAACACCATCCAATTTACAACTAGAAGTTTAAGAGTATGTAATACATAACACTCTTTTAAAAGCTCCAAACAAGTCGCAAAAGTGAATTCTTCTCTGTTTATCCTGTCAGTCATAGGAAAATAATAACCAGAACCACTATAAAATCAAGTGTCGAGATTGAATTATTTGACAGGAATGATGGAAGAACCAGTCTAATACTTTTAAGATTTAAGTCACTTGGTAACAGAAAGGTGTCCTTGTACACATCGGAACCTCTTTTAGGGGACAGAGAGCCTGAATCAGAAATCTAATAGGGTCTCTATGGGAGATGAATCACCAGAGTTGTTGAGTGATTTGGGTCCATAGTCAAAGGTTGATATTAGTCAGTGTCATCATTCAGTTCATGCATTCATACATCATCTTCAGGTAGTTCAGCAGGTCCTGAAGCATATTAAGTCCACAATATGGAGAAATATTTTGAACAAAATGAACTGGAAATCTCATTAACATACTCATTTTTTGAACAAATTAAGTTGGACTACCATTAAATTGGAGATGGGTTTTTGGATATTGTATATTCATTTAGGGTAGTTTGGTAACATGGAAAAGCAAGAAAAAGTTGCGATTTGAGTGAAGATGTATAGGAATCATTTTTTCATACTAAACATATAGACTCTCTCGGGAAAAATGCATTACTTGGTTAATGATTCAAAGTTCTAGTTATCGAAGGAAATGTATTGCAAAAGAGCCAGGTTGTCATTCACATATCCCCTTAACTTATTTCCTACGGATACTCGGATAGAGGTGCACCTAAAAACAATGAGAGCTGAAAGTGATGCATAATTGGAAAATAAAGAGTACAACCTCCTTCACAGCTTCTGGTCCGGACAAACTCATCTTTCTTTGATGGGATTCTGCATAGATACCACATCCTCCCACAAGATCCCTCGCTTGTTTACCCCCAGTTGTAATACACAAATGTCTTGTTCCATCTGGGAATATCCCGCTACCCAAGATTTCAAAGGGACAATGTTCATCTTCAGAATATGCCACAAATTTCTGGTTTTCGTTTGTAGCTTCTCTGATATTTATCTTGTGTGAATCTTTTGCGCAAGTTCTTGATCCACTCTCCTCTAGAATTAAAATGCCAACAGAGTCTTGTTGGTGAGTGAATGAACTACAAAGTTGGTCTGTACCTGCATGCCCATCAGGCATTCTTGTTGAAGCTGTAGCCGCTTCTGCCGTAGACAGTCTAACCAAATCTTCTGGAGATGTTTTCTCTTCATTTTTAATTTCTTCTTTATGCACTAATTTGAACTTATTTTCTACAATTGGGTTTGCTTCTTTAGGCTGGGTGAGTTTTGCTCCGCACTCCTCCAGGTTCCTAGTGCTCTGGGATGATAGCATCCTATCTGAAGCTCTATCAAAACCAATCCGGTCTCCATTTTTTCTGATATATGTTGGGGTTTGTTGTGACTCCCAAAGCCTCCCAGTAAGAAAATAATTTTCTCCCCTTCCTGAAATCTGTTGTGTTGGTTTAGTTTTCTCTGTACTAGCTTCTTTCAAAGATGGACCCTTCGAAGAACCTTCTATCCCAATCTTGCCTGATTCGGATGTCGTTGTTGGTAAGTTAAGTCGAGGTCTTAAACCCTGCTTTCAATCATGTTATGAGGATCTCGATGAAAGAAAAACACACATTTACTTGCAATGATAAATGGAGAACTAATATATGAAATAAACTACGAAAAATACCTGAGCTAGTTCAAAGTCACTTATCATTTTCCTTACATTGCTAGGAGTTTTGTCCAAGGAACTCTGCTTCTCGGGGCTAGGAGCTCGATCTTCTTCCAATGGATTAGAATTTGACTTTTTATTTTCGGCAACAAAGGATTTTGAGAATCCCAGTTGATAGTCTAAAGCTTCTTGTAAAGAAATTGCCCTCACAGCAACATCAGTAGGAGGTGACTGTGTCTCAATCTTCTCAACGAATTCATCATGATTTACTTCAGTTAGATGGAGGATTTCAACCTCTTGTGATTGTTGACCCATCGATGAAGTCCCTTCACTTCCATCTGTATCATTAAAACAGGTGGACGGATGTTAGAAGAACTCAACTGGTACTCTTTGAATTTCCCTCTGATTGAAATAAAAAGATTGAAGTTGGAAAAATAATCCTTAACTGGGGTTGTTTGCTTCAAACAATCGAGAGGAGTTCCTTCTCTGTTTTCAAGACCAGATTGTGCATCCTCGCCGCAACTGACAGGATTTGATATTGAACCACCTTGGATTGATACCTCTGCAGCATTTACCGCCTCGATTTGAAGAAGGCTTTCTTGTGAATCTTGAGAAAATGCAGGAGTCGTAACGTCAAGATAAAGCCTTTCAAAGAGAAATGCAACATAAAATCACAAAGATTACTGGAAGAGCTTTCTATTTCTTTCTTCCCCTTTATTTTTCTTTTTTACTTTATTGTTTTGTATAGGTAAGCTGGAACTGAACCTGATATAGCATGGTTGAGGCTCAAAGACGTTGAAACATTATCATCAAACGTAGGTGCACTTTCTGAATGTCTAAGACTACTACTAGGAAGCTCCCCTTGTTTCTTCTTCAATGCAGATTCTCTCTACCAACAATTACAAAACTTAAAATATTAACAAAATTAACAATAAATGAAAAAAATATTAATCAGCTGCAAACATTTTAGCATTCATCAAATAAAAATAAACCCACCATCTCTCAGTATTGCTATTTATTTTAGCCCGACAAAGTGCTTATTCTAGAACAGATATTTCAAGAGGCAAAATATAATTGACGATTTGAGCCAGAATTCTTTAAGATTTACTGGCTCTTCGAGTGAAACGATAAATTTCCAAACAAGTATAATGTGTTTTTCATCTAGTATATCTTTTGCTGAATTTGAAACATACCATTCTTACGGTCGATTCTAGTTCGTGAGTACTTCAAAGTTCAAACCTTGAATTGCAGACTATTCCCATAAGTTGGTTTTTATTTATCTATGTAATTGATTGTCGAACCAGAATAATGGTAATGTGGTCACCAAATTAGACAATTATACGGATAAAACAAAAGAAATGAGAAACATACCATGATCTGGATCCGCTGGCGCTCTTCGTCACTAAGTGTGAATTGCAACTTCATATGCAGGTGCCCCCCTCCTTCAAGGGGAAACAAATCATCCCAGAAACCCTTTTCGACCACCGACAAGGTCTCTACACCTTCCTCATAGCAAATCATCCCATCAGCCCCCCATTAGAAATAAAAGGAAAATACACCTCCATGATAAATTAGTTCAAAAGGGCAGAATAATAATAAAGGAACCTGTCCGTGATAGCTCATTCCCATCAGCATCCTGAAGGGTAACAATCAAATTGTCGCGGAGGGACATTAATGGGCTGTACTAAATCAGTTAAATTTAGAATCATTAGCAGGAAAAGAACTGAAAATTGCAAAATAAATAAAAATAAAGCATAGTTTGAGAAGGGAAAGTTCTCACAAAGAGAAGTCCCCTTTGTCCCATGTTTGATACTCTCTCTTCCCCATAGAAACTGCATTCAGAACCCCAGTAAATCCATGAAAGTAATGTAAAAACTTATAATAAAAAAATTGTATTCCACGCACCCTTTATGGAAATTGATGAAGACGATGACGAAGTTGGAAAGCCCATCAGATCCAGAACTGGAGTGGATAAGTAAAAAATAAATAGAGATATGAGGATTTTTGTATTTTGAAGTACAAATATGTGAAGGAGACTATTTAGTACCTGAAACTTGAATGGTTCCTGGCATTTACAGGGGATGTGTTGATTTTGATTTGATTAGCTTGTGGTTTCTCGAGTGGATTGGTGCAAAAATGATGGGGAGATCTGTATAGTATATGTGTGCGTGTGTGTGTGTGTGTGTGAGAGAGAGAGAGACGAATTTGGCTGGGAGTTATGCATGTGGTGGTCATTGGTCAAGACGGAAGTGGCATTACGGTGGGGTCCACCAACCTTCAAATGGTGAAATAACGACCTCAGACTTGGAATATTCTGCATTTGAGCTGGCATCAGAATCTGATCCTGGTTAGCTTCTGATACTAACACCGACACATCTTAATATGGTGGGATAGCTCCCGGTTCCATGAGATGAGCAGACTGACGACCAGTTCGGATGTTGAAAAACAGTTTATTTCAGTTAAAATCAGGATGTTACCTTACCTAGGGAGGAACGGTTTATTTCAGTTAAAATCAGGATGACTTGTGATTGGATTTTTTATTTTTATTTTTTATTAAAAGATAGAAAGCTTTATTAATAACTGTAAAAAAAATTTACAATGGTCATTCTTATGGCTAGATTAGACCCGGCTAATCCTAGAGAATAAAAAGAATAAGTTTACAAAACCAAGACTAACATTCATCCAAATTGTTGTTACTTGACATTCTATAAGCCACTTTCCATTATGAGATTGATTTAAAAACATAGGTTTTTTTTTTTTGATAGAAGGTAGAAATTTTTATTTCTGAAAAGTAAAAATAGGTATACAAAGATACTAAATCATAATGAGATTGGACCCTGCCAAGTCCAAAATAACAAAAACAAATTAGCTCAAAACAATTCCAACAACCTCCGGCTCCGAAGGGGCTGGGTGTCGAACAATTGCAAAGCTTTGAAAGTCTTGGGGAAAATCTTTTGCTTTCTGAACATTTGAAAATCCTCCAATAGTCCTTTGCTTTGTGGGCAATTTGAGTTGGATGTAATTGGTAATTGTCAAAGAGTAATTTGTTCCGTGAATCCTAAATAGCCCATGATATCATGGTCCACACTTCCAAATCCTTCTTTAAGGCATGAGCGGCATAGTCTAGCATGATTTGGATAAAATCCATATCCTCCAAAGTTGACATTTTCTGAACTCTTTCATTTTGCAACGCCTATACATTACGAGCCATTGGACAAGCCCACAACGCATGAGTCACTGTCTCAAAATGATAGAAACATATGCAACAAGTTTTCTCCGTATGAACTCCTCACCTGGCCCAAGTTATCCATTTTTGGCAAGGAATTTGAACAAGCTCTCCATATAAAGTGCTTGCATTTGCTCAGAATTCCTAGCCCCCAAATTCTCTTCCACAATCTCCTAGTACCTGCCGCATTCGACCCCTCAACTCTAACTTCTCTATTATTTTCATCAAACTCCCAAATGGCTAGATGATAAGCTGATCTTATTGAGAAAATACTAGATTTTCCAGGTTGCCACATAATCTTGTCTGTATCAGTAATATTGCTCAATGTTATAGCCTTAATCATGACTACCTCTGGTACTTCAAAGGCTTGATCAATATGAGGACCATTCCACAACTTATTAATGGGATCCACAAGCTCCCCAACCCATGTCAAATAGGCAACCTCGGGGTGATAAGAGATAGGACTTGGGGTCCATTTATCTCCCCAAATATTAATCCGATTTCCATTTCCCACTTTCCACATCGATCCTTTCTGGATGAGTCTCTGAGTTGACATAATGCTTGTCCAAATATAGCTTGGCTTTGATCCCAATTTTGCATTAAGAAATTAATCATTAGGAAAATACTTAGCTTTAAAAACACGGTAGAAAAGGGAATGCTCATTGTGAAGAAGTCTCCACCCTTGTTTAGCTAATAACGCTGAATTGAAGGATTGAAGATCCCGAAATCCTATTCCACATTTTTCCTTCACCTTACACATCTTCGACCATTTTACCTAATGAATTTTATGTTCCGAATTTGATTGGCCCCACCAAAATTTCGACATAGCCAAGTGAATCTCTGGGCACCATGATTTAGGGATTTTGAAGCATGACATGGTGTAAGCAGGAATGGCTTGGGCCACTGCTTTGATCAAAATTTCTCGACCCCCTTTTGACAAAGTCTTCTCTTTCCAGCCACCAATTTCCTTCAGAATCCTCTCTTTTAAATTACTAAAAGAGCGAATTTTTGACCTCCCCACCATAACTGGAAGGCCCAGGTATTTCTCACCAAGCCTTGAGATGTTAACCCCAATGATATCTTTTATCTCCAGTTGTACCTCATTCAAAGTATTTGGGCTGAAATAAATTGAGGTTATTTATTTATTTATTTTTTGCCCCGATGCTTGCTCATATAATTCTAGGACTTTGAGAATATAGCGACATTCCTTGACTGTTGCATGAGACATAAGCAAGCTATCATCAGCAAAAAATAAATGTGAGATTTTTGGGCCATACCTACTAGCTGAGATACCATGTAAGTCCCCTTGTCTCTCTAACTCCCTTAATAGGGCAAACAGGCCTTCTACACATATTAAAAATAAATATGGTGATAATGGGTCACCCTGTCTCAGCCCTCAATTAGGTTTAATGAATCCTTGTGGTGAGCCATTTACTAACACCGAATATGTTGTTGTGGAGACACATCCCATGATCAGATTTACCCATCTTTCTTCCAACCCCAATCTACTCATGACATCCTTCAGAAAACTCCATTAGACCCTGTCATAAGCTTTGCTCATATCAAGCTTCATTGCCATCCACCCCATCTTGCCTTTTCTCTTTTCTTTCATTGAGTGCATTAACTCATATGCTACTGTCACATTATCTGATATAAGTCTTCCCGGGAGAAATGCACTTTGCGAGTCTGAAATGATACTCGATAAAACAATTTGCATTCTATTAGCAAGGACCTTTGACATAATTTTTTAAAGCACATTACATAGGCTAATTGGTCTAAAATCAGACATGCATTGTGGGCTTTTTTATCTTCGGGATCAAAGCAATATGAGTGAAATTTATTTTTGAGACCATATGGCCAGAGTTTAAATAAGATAAGACTGCTGTTGTAATTTGGCTTCCCACAATGTGCCAATATCGTTGATAGAAAAAACATGACATACCATCTGGGCCAGGAGCCTTTGATGGGTGCATTTGAAAAGTAGCTTTTTTGACCTTGTCCGCAACGAAAGGGCGTAGGAGATTTCTATTTTGATCCGAGTTAATCACACAATCCATAGCTCCTATAGTTCGGCCAATGAGATGGGGGTTACTTGAATTGAATAAATCTTGAAAATAGGAAGTAGCTACTGCCCCAATCCCTTCTTCATCCTCAATCCATCTATCATTTTCATCCTTCAAGCCCACAATACCATTCTTTCGTTTGCGTTGAGAGGCTCTTTGATGAAAAAATTTCGTATTTTTATCACCCACTAATAACCACACAGCTCTCGATCTCTGCTTCTAGTACACTTCCTCTTTATGTAAAAGACTATTTATTTCCTCATTGATCTAATGAATAGCAGCCTGGTTCCTCCCCTCCTTATTGACTGTCATTAGTTCTTCTAAATCTTTTCTTTTTTCAACCAACACTTTCCTATCTTTTCCAAACACAGCGCACCTCCATTGAACAAGTTTATTACGGCATAGTTTAATTTTTTCAATTACTTGAAAAATAGGACTTCCATCTTGAATTTCATTCTCCCAAACACTCCTAATTATTTCTTCACACTTAGGTTTAGAGGCCCATATCTCTTCAAATCGATGAATTTTCTTCTTATGTCTTGGTACACTATTTTTCCCCACCTCAACAAGGAGAAAGACATGATCTGAGGTAGTTGAAGGGATATGATGCACACCAGACCCATCAAAACAATTCAACCAACTCGTTGTAGCCACTACTCTATCCAGTCTCTCTTGAATATTTGCCTCTTTTTCCCTCATATTATTCCAAGTGAAGTCAACTCCCCTGTAGCCCATATCCAGTAACTGGCATTCTGAAAGAGTTTCACGAAATTCCTCCATTCTTTGCTGAGGCTTTCCCTGTCCTCCCTGTTTTTCTTCAAGAGATAAAATTTCATTAAAATCTCTCATACAAATCCACGGATTTCTGTTCGACCCAACATTTTTAATAAAGACTATGACTCCTTTCTTTTACTTGAGTCCTGATTATCATAAAATCCTGTGAGTCTCCATTCCTGATCACTTCCACTATTAATGTATGCATCAACATGGAATTGTGAATAATTTTGAATCCTTAAATCAATAACTTTCTTCCACAGTAGTGAGAGCCCACCACTCTTACCAATACTAGGTACCACCATAGCATGTTTAAACCCAAGTTTGAATTTAATTGTTAACATTCTTTGGGTATCCAATTTCGTTTCCATAAGAAACAAAATGGAGGGATCTTTTTCCTTCACTATATTATGAAGGGCTCGAATTGCATGGGGATTCCCAAGCCCCTAGCAATTCCAACTTAAAAGCCTCATAATGATTGGTGGGGTTGCTCTGCAACTCCCGCCTTATCCATAGTAACAATAGTGTTCAAATCATTACCTTTCTTTTTCTTTGGTCCTTCTTCCTCTTCATTCAGTCGAGTCCCAATCTGTAGCCCCCTTTTTGTTCCAACTTGTGGTAGATCTAGATTTTCCATGTCCGTTTGCATAGGTTCTGGTCTGGCTACCTTCTTCCATTTGGACAATTCATTTGTCTTTGCCATTATGTTTTCTAATTGATTAACATAGGGTGTATGGGACTGTTGAAAGTTTGTTATGGCTTGATTTTCTTCAGTATATGCCATAGCTAATCCTCCCTCAATCCCGTCCACCATAGTCTCCTTGGATGATACCTCACGTGGCCCATCTTCCCTTCTAACTGTTCGGAGTCCCCTCTATAATATTTCATTACTTGAAAGTTGCCTTATTTGACTCCTCATTCTTTGAATGCTTATCCCCAAAAGGAAGGAGATTCTTTCTTAAAGTATTTTCAATATCTATCACCTTAACCACTCTATCCCCCTTTGGAATGTTTTTAAAACCTGAAATAGCCCCCTTATCACTTGCCATTTTTTGAATTGATTCCTTAATTGTCTCCGCCATACCAGATCGCGTACAAGTCACTGGTGGGTGTTTGATAACCGTTGTGTTGACCTCCGACAGTGCACTATCCTCCGGCAAGATGTGACAACTTCCCCATTCAGCTCCTGCCAGCTCCTGCTGAGTTGCTTGTGGTGATTTCGGCCGGATCCCACTTCTCTGAGGTCTCCGAGCCATTGAAAAACTATCCATTGAACCCTTCAACCATTCCCCATACGGAAATTATCCTCTTCTTTGTGAGCAACCGGCTTAACTGAGCAAATGGGAACTTTATGACCAAGATGACCACATCTATAACAGATAATGGGAAGTCTTCGTACCGGTAATCAACCCACTCCCTACTACCATCAAGATTTTTGATATAACCTCCTCGACGAAGAGGTTTGTCTATAGACATTTCAACCTGAACACGAAGAAAACTTGCATTTTCCGTTGCCTGAGAGTGATCATCCACCTTTATGAACTGACCTATTTTCCTCCCAATATCCTCCCCTACATCTTCTGCCATTAGTTCGAACTGGACCCCCCAAATCTACACCCAGAATGGAGTATGCATAAATTTTATTCTATTTGCTGAGAGGCCGGGTTCCCATCGCCGGAGAAGAAGAACATGGTTATCAAAATTCCACGGGGCATGATCTTCAACCCATTTCATTTGGAATTCTGTTGAAAATTTAAATTGCAGAACCCCATATCCTACCTCTTTAATTTGGACTTCATCTCCTATTCTCCATGCCATTCTCATTGTATTCTTTACCGCTCTAACATTGATCGTCTTAGTCGTTAAAAATTTGCCCAGTAGACTGAGGGAACAAGACTCCATTACGACTTTTCTATCCACCTTTGAAATGACTATTTCCTCTTCTTCTTCGCTAGTCAGTCTAACATTTAGAAGCCCTTTAGCAAGCTCCTCAGCCTCCATTTCCTTGTTATGTGAAAAATACAGGTATTTGATTTTAAAGAGGATGAAGATTAGTCTATGTTGATATTCAATAGAGAAGAGAACTCACGTTCGAGAGAAAGGCTCCTACGGGAGAGGAGAGTCCTCAATGATCCGCACACATGGATTCTTGTGATTGGATTTTGATCTGGGTGAAGAGGTCCTATATGGTAATTGGAATCACCTGTCTGATTTTTGTTGAGGGATTCTCAAGTACTTGGTCATCCATCAATAGAGTTCAAGCCCAAACCCGACCCATCGCCATCCCCTCACTGATTTTGAATGTGAAGATATGAGGGGTGATGCACCTGCCATATGATGTGCTCCATCCAAATCTCCCTTTCCTGTGATTGGCGATTATCTGACGATCAAAACCATCCGATTATTGCGGTGCTGCTCCATAAGAAAACTTTACATTACAGTGTTGGAAGTTGTCATGAATTCAATTTGGGTCCATGATGATCCATTTGGCGACCCGGATGACCCGAATATTGACCTAACCCGTTTTGAGTATTTTACCCATATTGTCTTTATGTTGTAACCCTAATTATATGAGCTGTTTTTAGGGTTTATTTCGGGGTGTAATGGGAAGAGGGTTTTCTGAGTGAGAGCATTGTAAAATCTTCAGTTGAACACTACTGCCCGTGGACGTAGGCATATTGCCAAACCACGTAAATCGTGTCTCTCTGTTTAGTTTGTTTTCTCTATTTCGTTTATTTGATTTGCTGTTTTTGGATTTGTTTCACTTTTATTTGCACACTTTTGCACAACATACCTATATCATCTTATAAATTATAACAACAGAGTAGGCAGATTTCAGCAATTCCCGCTCCCGACATTTTTGAAACATGCTATAGTATGTATAACACTGAACGGAAATCATATAAAATTTTATCTGCCTCACGGCCTGGGCACCTTGGATGTTTCTTCTTCAAATGACCCTTTTTATTGTGGTGTCATAATTCTCGCCAAGCTCTGCAACTGAAGAAGCAATGTCGGATTACAGAAGTCCTGATGCAGGTAAAAATAGGCATTCTTCATATTTCATCTACAATGCAAACTCATGGGAAAAGAGGGCAAAGCCTCTGAATATCCCATAAAAACAAAATATACATTTCATGTCATGGAAAACACTAGACAAAGAAGCCCAAACTAAGTAATCTCAAAATTTGACCAGAATAGAGATTAATCAGTTTAGATACTTGGGATGGCTTTTGCTCGAATAAACTGTTTGAGAATGGCCTTCTCTTCATCAAATTGTTTCTTCTCTTCAGAATCCTTGGGTTTGCCTTTTCTCTTCTCTTCCAATATCCACTTGTAAAGCTCACGCTGCTGATCCTCAGGAATGGGTTGTCGCACCTTCACAGGCTCCGTGATGGCTGGAGAGTGTAATGGTTTTTCAGGAACTGGAGTAGTTGAACTCGCAATTGGAGTAGAGGGAACATCTGCAGCAGCTTCACCATCCTTAACGCCTGTATCTTTCTTCTTTTCCCTCACAAACAGGTAAGCTACAGAGAGACTCAGTTAATAATAGGTGCATTAAGATCCCAAGCCACCATTCAAATTATTTGTTAAGCAGTCAAGTCAAAAGCTGCAAGTTTTTGTTTTATTCCATTGTGTAGACAAATAGATCATAAAGTTATAGAAGGGAAAGGGTACAAAGTTGGGAATGAAACAAAATATTAATGCCTCACATACAAATAAAGCTGTAAACAGAGCGAATTGAATTCAAAGTGGATAGTGGAATGTCGCAATTTGTATCCCATTCCATATCCGACTATCCAAATTCAGTTAAATATCCGACGGATGGTGAAATAGAGTATTCGTATTTGACTTCAATTTTGAATTTGGATAACATCCGAATTATCTGATTACTTTAATACAAATTTATAAGAAAAAAAAGTCAAAATTGCCTAAAAAAGTTTAGAAAATCAAAAATTACTATTTTATCCTCAGTTATATTTTATATATATATATATAATGTCTTAAAATAATGTAAAAGTATATATTAATAAAGTATTTTAGTCTTATGAACTTAGAAATTATGTATATATATAGTAACATATTATATAATTGGTCGCATATATATTGAATTGGATATATCAATAACTGAATTCGTATCCCATTATAAACGGATTGTGAATGCATGATTCGAATTTGCTCTGTCGGATATCTATTCAGATAATTATCCGAGCAAACGAATTCGGATACGAATTTAATACAAATAATAACCATATCCGTTAACACCCCTACAATCTACATACAGATGTGATAAAGTTAATTGCCAAAAAAAAACTATCAAAAAACCTCTTGATTACTGATGATGAACAACAATATTAATCAGCATCCAAGAGAAACCTGGATGCCCGCTAATGATGAAACAGTACAAAATAGATTTATTTCTAACCCTCTAGTCCCATGTCGTTATCACAGTAACCATCTGTGAAATCATCCATGAAGTGAATTATTATAAAGATTTCCGACCTCAATACTGGTGAATATGGTTATCATCCCTTCTTCAATAATTACCAGGTGTTTCTTTAACCTTAATTTTCTCGGCCCAAACATGATCATTATCCAAAAGACATCATGAAGAACTTAAAGAAGATCCCAAATTTGGTACTTCTAATTGCATTATACAAAGTCTGTTCAGCAAACTTGTCAGTGTGATGGGTGGAGAAAGTAAGATCTCCTCACAATCAAGAAATCAATACTGCCAGTTGGCCAATGAGACAGATGTCTCATGCTGTAGTACTTGGTGCTGTAGTATTGATGAGAAATACTGAACAGTCATAGAGTGTATTTAACACTCCCAAGGGGATTACTTGCTTCAAGAATAAATTTGTAAAACTACTAACTCCAGAGCAACCCCACACATCACAACCTCCACAAGTATATGACAGCATCAACATGCTCCAATCTTTGTTGGGGTATATTGCTTCACATACAGCTAAAATCAGGAACGGCAAATCATTTTTGGATGGGTAGCAAAAATAAACTGTGGACCATCTCGTATGTGTTCGTCCACTGTATCAATATCTGATGAGATAGCATGAAGGGGGAGAACAACTTATATGATACAATGCCTCATTTAACATATAAATATATTTTTTAATATGTCTTGGTTGTTGGGGTGGATGATACATACTAAACATTGAAAGTACAATTCTGTTAAAGGAAAAAAACCAGAATAGAGAACATTTTGCAAAATTTGAGCTTGCTTGGAACTGGGAAGTGTACATGGTGGACCAGATGAGGGATTATTCGGGGAAGGAGTTTTCTAGACATACAAACATCTATGTCAATTCATTCGGGTCAACCTTGGTGAAGACATCACCAGATGTAGACGATGAATTTCATGCATCATATGAGTGGTAGAATCAGACTCTAGTTGCACCACAAGCAGTAAGACATGAACCGCCTTTCTTTTTCATTGCCAGACGTGAGTTTCCGTCACTCATATGTTGATTAAATTTATCTGATTTATTTGCAAAAGTACACGTCGTATCCATGTGTTGTGAAGCAAAGAAAGACGTGAAGTTGTGAACCACCTTTTCAATTGCTAAGCAGGTGGGGCAAGCTCTTCTATTCTGGTTCATGGTTTCTCGGATTGTGTGTAGTTTCTTCTTCTCTTTTTAGGGTTACCTAGGTCATCCCTAGGGAGGTAGGGGTCATCTTAATTTCTCAGCTGGCTTGAAAGGGTTGTTGGAATAAGGGCAACATTATATGCGATATGTTTGACCATCTATAGATAAGAGGAACCAACCGGATGTTCGAGGGATTTGAAGTTTCGTTGCCTCATTAAGTTTCTTCCATTTGTTGGAGCATGTCTGGATGGACAACGTGAATCCAAGAGTTTTTGGCAGTTCAATTTTCAATATAGATCTTCATATTGTTTTTGATGACTCTTGATACTTTCTGTGGTGTTTTTTGCTCAGAATGTTTTCCCGGTTCTTGTGAATTATTTCCTCTATTAAAACAAGTATAGTCATTAAAAAAAAAAACACTTTTCTAAGCTTCCCACTTATCATATCAAAGATCTTCCATTTGTGATACTTTGATTCTCCCATCAGCATGCCCTAACTTTGACTTACCGCTAATAAGCATCATGCGGAATAGGACTGGAAGGAATTGTTACCATCTACTTGATTGTGATAATCTGCAACCCAGGATTCTTGTAATTATATAGGGGATAAAATTACTTCAGGCAGCATCGAATCTGATTTCAAAAGATTAGAATGGCAAAGCAGGATTCATGTCACCAACCCAACTATTTTGGGTTAACCGATAAGCCACTGATAAAGAGGAAGAATCAGTTCTGACATCAAAGATGGATGAATACATTCAGACTTGTGCAACACCCAGGTCATCTTGCTAACGATGTGGAGAGTGCAGACCCATCCAGTCCTAAGCAACCTCCTATTTCATCTCTATGTAGTCATAGAATTGCGAGAAAAACCATACAAAAGGAAACTTTACGAAATACAAGGCATGTGGGATCTACAAACATAAGGTGATTTTCAGTAGGATCATTAAGGCAGAAAATAACTAGGATGTTCGAATAATGAGAACCCTAGGAAAGCCATAATGGGTTGGATTGAAATGAGGATAGCTACAGTTTCTTAATTTTATGATTTAGTGGTACTTCAGAGCAATCAACTCTATCGTTAGTCCATCCTTTAGGTCCTCACGACGTCTACCTTTCTCCGCTTTGTTATGGATAAAATTATTGAAGTCACAATAAAATCTTTTCTTTCAGTGTCTACAGAAGGAGAGAGTAAATTTTTTCACCATGAATGACACAGAGATCTTTGACTGCATCTCAATGTATTGAAATTGTTATTTTTCGATCAGCAATGTATATGAGTACATCTATAGGAGAGCCAATTTGAACCATGGAATGTTGTGCAACTCCTCATATTGAAATTATTACACAAGATATATCTGTGGGAGAGCCTAGATGCTGCACATGCCTTCAACATTGCAACTTTTCACTCATCATGTCCAATGGGTCAACCAGCCCCAGGAATCAATTATCCCATAGAAACTTTCGTGATTACGTGTTGGATTAGCATTAAAAAGAGAGTTCATCCATGAGATCTTCCCAAATTCCCAATTACACTCAAATCCCCACACATTGCCTATTAATCGGGTCACTCGGGTTGCACACCGGGTCATCAAGGATCCGGGTAAGATCCATACCAACTTCCCAATAAAACATATACAGAATTTGAGCCAAAACTCACATATCATGCAAATCCGAGAAGAAAAACCACTCCTAAGGCAACTATTAACAAATTCTCTCCTCATTGATTGATCATGTAAATCCGAGAAGAAAAACTGCTCCTAAAGCAACTATCATTTGACTCACAAAAAAAATGAAGACCATCTCACTAAAGAATCGGACCAAAGCTCCATACCCTTTCATAAGGTACATTCAAAATCCCCTTATCACTGCCAACCAACATCTGAAAACCAAAAAAACAAACAAAAAGAGAAATACACCAAACTATAGATAACAATCAAAAAAATCATAAAATAAACCAAAAAAAAAAAAATCTACAATAAAAAGGGGTGGATAATCTAATAACTTCAAGGGATCTTCTTACAATATCCCGGGAATCAATTGACGGTTCAGGATAAACAGAAAAACATAATATTCGAATTTAAAAACTAACCATTCCAACACAGCAACATTAAGAAAGACAATTCAAATAATAGCAGTAGGAACCAAGATGTGAAACCTAAGGTTTCAGTTATTTAAGAGCAATAACAAGAGATTACGATCGATATATCGAGTTCAAGCACGTAAATAAATACCAAATCACAGAAGAAATAGAGAAGGGATTAACCTCCCAGAGCAAGATTTACAGTTAGAAGAAGTGGCCAGAAGAACTTGTAGCGTCGAGCAAATGAGTCCTTTGGAGGCTGAGGAGGTGGTGGAGATGAAGGAGCTTCCATTGATGGAGGTCGAGAGAAATCTGACGCTTTCTGTTGTTGCTTCAGCTGTGCTGCTCTCAGACCAGTAATCGATCAAAATATAACCCATTATTCAAGGAAAAAAAATTGATTTATTTATCTAAATTGTATAAATAAGAGAGGGAAAGAAACAAGCAAACAAGATTCTTCTTGTTTGTGGGGAAATCGTTAAACAGATAATTTTTTTTTAATTAAAATTTCTTACATTTTTTAGGATTGGTGGTGTAGACTGTAGAGTGTTGGACCATTGCTCATGGTTCTTCCAATCCCACCACCTCTTCCTATCTTCGCTTCCTACTCTTTCTCTCTTCCTAGGCATTTTCATTGACCTTCAAGACCACCAGCATACCCAACAAGGAACCATATCCTCTACGGTTATAACCGGAGGAGAGTCCGGTTACGCCCCTGAGGTCGCCACATGTCCCTTTTGAACCCCTTAACTGTAGTTAAGATTCACCTAATCCTCCTAGGGTTCACACACGGTTTTTAGAGAAAAAAACAATCAACATAGCTGTGTGAGTGTCAAATAATTAAAATTATGCCTTTATGATAGGGTAGTTGGGAAAATTTTCTAATATATATATATATATATATATAAATTTTTATGATGAAAATACTATCATGTAACACACGCTCTAAACTCACACACAGCCAGACCAGTAGCCGCTAAGGTGTCATAAGGGTTAGTTCAAGCAACCACTCCAAAACGGAATGTCTTAAGGAGGGTTGATGGCCCTTTATACACCCCTGCAAAGCAGTATTACCTAGGCATGTAGTACGGGTGTCAAGTGCCCAGGTGTCTAGGGGTATTCGACACGACAAACTCTTAAAATCACAATACAGATGGACAGACGTATAATTTTTCAAAAATAATTATATACACACACATATATATATATATGTATATATATATATATATATTAACTCAAAAATTTTAAATAACAATAGTAATAAAAAGAGGGGGATCACGAGTCTCTAATTTTTTGTAAATTATATTCATAAGTTATAAAAAATGCTCATATAAGAAGTAGAAATGAACAACAAGAGAGAGAAGAGGAGAGAGAGACGTAAATATTGATATTCATTTTCATTGCTCTTCTACTGAAATTTCGTCTAAGTCTAAAAAAAAAAAACAACACAATTTGACAAAAAGTTTCATTCAATTATATTTTGAAAATGACACGACATACTTGAAGCACTATTTGTCTAATCATAATGTTGATGTCACCATGACATGGTATAGGTACGTATCAAGGAGTATCGTGTCGTTCCATGGAATGTCGTGTCATGTCCAAATATCAGTATAACAAAATTTGAAAAAACTGAAGGACCTAAGCAATATTACTGCGAAGTCCAGTTAAAAACTTTTTCATGTAATTTCCAAACTACATGTCAGGAATAATTTTAGTTTGTCCGGTTTGTCATGTCCAAATGTCGGCACAACAAAATTTAGAAAAACTGAAAGACCTAGGCAATACTACTGCGATGTCCAGCTAAAAACTTTTCCATGTAATTTCCAAACTTTGGTCCGGTTTGCTCTTCACTATGGACAAGTAGCTATTCATACTTATATATAGTTTGAGATTGGCTATGGCCAAAGGTTCCTATTGAAGAGATAGCTAGACCAACCAAAAATTGTCTTTGACAAGGATATTTATTTATTTATTTTATTTTTTGCATTTTACTAGTCTGTTGGGGTTAAAATCTGTTCCTGGTGAGGAAATACCATGCTCGATCACCTCTCTTTCACGGGTTGAACCCCGGACCTCCTTCATAGTGAGGGGATACATCACCCCGTTGGGCTATTCCAGCAGGTGTAGGGGTGTAAACGAGCCGAGCTGGGCACTGCTCGGGCTCGGCTTGTTGGAATTTTACAGAAGCTCAGGCTTGACTTGGCTCGTCCACAAATCCTTGAGCTCGAGCTTGGCCCGATAATTTTTTTAAAAAAAAATACATTGATAAGCACTAAATTCTATAAAAAAAAAAATTTAAGGGCATTTTTTTTTTTTGGAATGTCATGTGACTCCCGTGAAAGCTTGAGTTAAAACTTAAACGGAAATAATTATGTTAATGTATACTAAATATATTTTACCAAAAAAAATGTATACTAAATATATAATATAAATTTAACTTTTAAAATGTATTATTATAAAATTAATCGAGCCGAGCCGAGCTGAGCTGAGCCACCTATCGTCCAAGCTCGGCTCGTTTATTTTTCGAGCTCACTTTTAAGGCTCGGCTCAACTCAACGAGCCCAAAGTAAAAGCTCAAGCTCGGTTTATTTCAAGTCGAAACGTGCTGGCTCGGCTCGTTGACACCCCTAAGCAAGTGTAACAGGGATATTTTAGAATTGAAGAAAAAAGGTTTAGTGGACAGAAATACTAATCTTTTATTTTTGTAATTATAAAACTATCTTTGACATTAAGATTTTGCTGATTTGCTTCAATTGTCTTTTGAACTGGAGCTCCTATCCTTGTCCTTTTGACTCATTGTCCTTTTGACTATACGCAAGTGAAAAACAAGTGAGTGGGTGGCATGCAACGGAGTCAGGGTGTATGGTGTAAGGCTGTAGAAGGATTGGATCAGGGTCCGGATCTAGTACTGGATCGATCCAAGGCAGATCTAGGAGCTAATATAGCGAATGTTGATCGCGAAAGTGAGGTATTTGGGGCAAAACATGATTCTGAGTTTAAATTGTATTGTTTTAACTGGTACCAATTTGATTATAGAAAGTCCAGATAATGTTTGACTAATATTACACTCTGCTCATAATTCGACCTGTCCATACGACACTTATGGTTACTTGGTCTGCTTCTCAGCAGGGTTAGATGAAGTGTAATTTTGAGGCATAGCCCGTGGAAATCCACCTTAACGAAATGATTGTCATTATGTGGCTGTTGAGGCTTTTTTTTCTTTCTTTCTTGGGTTCGAAGATAATATGACAAACAAATTAATTTGCAAAGGTTAAAGCATACAATACAAGATATATTCACAGGTGAAGATAATAAAAAATTTCTACCATATATGCAGAGATTACATGGTACAATGATTTCCACTCTCAAAAAATATTGAGAGATCGCTCTCTACTAGGATTTTCTGTGAGCATGCTCTTCTCATGAGCCTTTTGTTCTCCCAAGAGCTATCATTTTCTTTTTCAAGAGTCACCATTTTCATGAGAACTTCTTGCATGGCCCCCATGAGAGCAACTCGCTATTCCTGGAACCTCTAAACACTCACATCCTTAGCTTATCTAATGAGCCTACACTTTATGCTTATTTATAACATAAAATCAAATCCTAAACCAACTATGTTTTCTCAAAATTCTAATCCTAATAGATAACTCATAATAATAGAGTTTTACACAAATAGAATTCTAACAAATCCCAACACATTCCACCATTTTTGTTACAAAATTTGTGAGACCTTTGTACAGCTAATTCCCTCCCTCTGAAGCATCTTTTACATAGATAAAATGGTTTCTCAAAAAGAAATGTAAGAGTGTGGCACACTGAGGGCGACTTGAAACTCATTTCCAAACAGTCCATAACTATAGCTCAAAATTAGTAATTCCTATATCTTATAGTTAGGCTTAAATGTGCACGTACAGCCATGAAGGTGGCAAGAATCGTACAGAAGAAATTCAGTTTTTCCAAGCAGGTTTTTGGATTTGGAATACTAATTCACAAATGGAGAGTCGGCACTAATAAGATTTATTACACTAAGGGATAACTAATCAGAGAGTCTGCCTGGCCTGGTATGAATTAAAATCCGGTTGCAGTAATGTATTGCTTGGACCGCAGTTTCTGTTGTTCCATAGGGGTAAATTACCTGAAATCGCAATCCAAAAAATCTCCAGAAATACCTGCACTTAAAAACAGTTAGAAATTGGTAGCTCGTGTGAAGTGAGGCACGGATACTTCGCTTTCTTTAAGACATTTCGTGCCCCCTACAAATGCACTGGGTTGCCAGACACGATACCTCCAGGATACAACAGCTCCACACAAATCTATCCCTAACTATAAACGTGCATAACTTATAATCGCACACCTTACTCTGTTTCTTACCTAGCAATCTCTCAAAAGAAAATTCTCAAATATAAGAAAACATAATAGTTGAGAAAACCCATTTTCTAATCTTTTCTCTTACCAATGGAGGAGATATTACATAATATATATATATATATATATATATATATATATATATATATATATATATAGAAAACTAAATTGGTTTTTGGAATTCTAAAACTGTCACATTAGTGACTAATAATTTTGATAATAAACTTTTAAAACGTTTCCCACCATAAAAACCTTTAATGACTATTATAAAATTAAATAAATTAATATTTAATTTTTTTTGTTTAATTAATTTTGAATCACAATCACCCAAAGGTACAACAGTTTCACCCTGCCATATTGCTTTTCATGTAAAAGGTGGATGCCCCTTGACCCAGTAGATGATTATATTAATCCTAGCAAGGGCTTAGGTACACGTATCCCTGCATCCAAACACCACCTTTTAGGTTTGTATCAGTACTGATCATAAGTTCAACTAGAACATGTTCCTTCAGTTGCAAATTCTAGAAACTAACTAGACATGTACTACCATAATGAGCAAATCGAATAACAAAGTACATCATCATCATCTCTCTCTCCCTCTATCTCTCTTAAGACCAGTTGATGAAATATATGTTAATCTTTAATTTAGGTTATAACTCTTCTCCTTGTTGTAGTTGTTCTTCTTCTCTATCTACATTCCAAATAAGAGATTCAATTCTCACACCTGAGCTACATGAGTTTCAACAAGCTTATCTTATTAACTTCTCACCATCAAACTTAAAATTGATTTCCCAGTAATTAATTGTCTCTTTGAATTTCACACCATCATCAAATTAGGTTTGGTGCTCTTCAGGAAAAGTCCAGTACTGTAGGTCTTTTTACTAGTACTAGTTCAGATCTTTCAGTTCAAGTCTGAATTCCGACGACATCGTGAAAAGCAGTATTTCCCTATAGGAGTTTTTCTTTTAGAAATCAAAGGCTGCTTTCAAGTATAAACCATCAATTATCTACCCAGACAATGGAGTTTAATTTTCTAATAACCCAAGTCCAGACCTTTGATGAACCAGTTAGGTTATATCAGAAAGAGATAAATGGTGTTGCTTTTCTTTGGTACCACTTCCTCTAAGACTGAAACCCTTATTTGTTCATTACTGGAACCCTAATGATAAATGATCGACTGTGTTGGCACTGCCGGTAATAATACTACTATCATCATGCAACTTCAACCTCATGACATGGCTGGTGCAGCTTGTATTCCAAAAACTAGCTAGGATGTTCTAGTAATTATAATTTGCAGTACTTATCTTCGTTTATAGGAAGATCATCACAAATAAATTTAATTTTGCTTGAAATTTCTTGAAATGTGGACAACCCTAATCCTTCTTTCAAAGCAAAACAACAGAAAAGCTGATAAACTGAAAGGGAAAAACAGAAGTGCATGTACCAAGCAAGAGAGGTGCATATGACAAACCTTAGGTCTTTTATTAATTTTTCTATCATCAGAATTAGCTAATTGTTGACATGAAATCCTTATTCTGTTACCAATTACCTTCAAATCTACCACAAACTCATAGATCATCAAAATTTATTTCTTTTATTTATTTATTGATTTTTGGTACCTCACCTAATTTAAATGCCTCCTGATCTCACTCAATTCTCCCTCTAGTACTATTGCTGAAACAAGACAAGTTCCTAAGGATCAAGACAAAAAATGGAGGAATTCAACCGTGAACAAGACCACAAGATAGAGCCATTAGCAGGATCGCGGCTTCCTTTTCATCTTGTGGGAACACCCGGTGAAAAGCCGAATTCTTACTCAAATTAACAGTGAAGTCTTCGAAACAAAGCTTTTTTCTGCTACTAGCAGGAGGGGCAGTGAGTTTGCATCGTTTCTTGTATTGTGCAACACAGCCATTAGTTGATTTTTTCTCTTTGTTATGCACCTTAATCCTCATAGATGATGGGGTCGTAGCATGAATTGTGCTATTTGCTGCTGCTGCAGTTGCCGCCATGGCTCGCCTCGCCTTCCTTTGTCGAATCCCACAAGCGTTGCATAGTGACTGCACCTCGCCGTTAGAGCAGTTAGATGATTAAGTACTTGCTCTTTAATTAGATAGATCAATATGGGGATTTAGAGAAAGAGAAAGAGAGAGAGAGTGAATTACCTTGGGACCTTGAGGGCCGCCCCTCCAAAGAGGGGTCTTGGTTGTGTTGCAATCGGAACAGACTCTAATGGTGTTGTTGCTGTTGTTAGAGGAATTGTTGCTACTATTATCTGTGTCCAAAGCTGAGGATGATTGGTGCTGATCTTGAAACTTCTGTGTAGGCCTCACAGTCTTATGAGTACCGGATCGATCCGAGTTAATCATCTTCCTCATCAACCTCATCTTTGAAGACATCCATCTACCTGACTCATGATTCTCATCTTGATCCTCTTGTTTACAAACTGATAATTTGAGGTCATTTTTACTGTCATTCTCCACAGTTGGAAGTGAAGGAGATGGGAATAATTGATGATGACTCGAGCCATCCGAAACATATTTATCGGCCTAAGATCAAGAAAAAGATCAGATCACAAGATAATTAAGTTTTGAAAAAAAAAAATCAATTGCAAATACCCATTTGTGTTTACCTCTTGTTGGTTTTGTAGTGAATCTTTGTAGTAGTTTTCTCCTTGATCTTGAGTTGGGTTGAAGAAAAGAGGATATGAGAGAGAAGAAGAAGCTTTAGAGATTGGACTAAGGACTAGTTGACGGTGTGGATATTCATTGACCTCTAAAGAAGGAAAAGGAGAAGATGGTGGATCCAGGTAAATTGGAGTCATGGATCTAGAGAGAGATGAAGCAATGAACAGTAGTCTCTTTATTGTCCAGCAAAGATGGACGAGACGTGAGCTAGGAGGGTGAAAAGAAGACTAAAAAGACCTAACCAATAGATTGGCAAAACTCTTTTAAAGGTGAAGGCAAGGAGAGGCCTAGAAGACATTCACGTGATTTCATGACACCCAAACAAACAAGTTAAAAGGACAAACCAAAAGGAGGAGTGTAGATTGCTACTACTCGACCCAAAAATGACAAAACCCTATCTGCACAAAAAATTTCATCCCCTCACACACTAGTTGTAAGTACAACACAAATATAGAGCATATTAGATGATGAACTCTTAGAGCATTGATTATGATATACCCTACACATCATATACTGTTCATTTTGCCGCGATCGGACTGCCGCGAACATCCGATTTGGTAATGGGTCAGTCTTAACTTTTGAATTACACTCATCAAACTCATGATTTCATGGTTGCTCAGGTTGGTGTGGGGGCAGTACTTAAAGGGAGTACCACACTATGATGCTCCTAAGGAGCATTTTATGGTTTCTCATAGATAGATGGTGTTTGGAGGTTTGAAGAGGAATTTTAGGGGACTGTGCTGATGAGAAGAGATGGGTTAGATTTGCATGGGAGCATCTTCTCACCTTAGTATTGCCAAAAGGCATTGAATGAGTGTGCAGGCAAGGGACAGGGACAGCTCCCGGCCCCTCCCCTCACCTTTGCTATCAACCCTTCTTTTCTTTTTTCATCTTTTCCGTTTACTACCTTTTTTAATTGCAGGAGCTGCTCAGCTTTTTTATTTATTTTATTTTTGTCTCTCAGTCCATTTTATTTCTTCGATCTCCATGTTTCTTAGTAAAGGGAAAAACAAAATATAAGAAAGAAAACAGGAAAAAGTTTTCTCCAAAGTCAGTTATACTTTGCTCATGTTATTTGGAAAAAAAACACCAAAAGAAGCTAGGATTTTTACTGTTGGGAAATTTGAAACCCCACTTGGATTTTTGGAGTTTATTTCTCTTATACAGCTCTGTGTGACTAGCTCACATGAGCAAGCAATGATTGCTTAATCTGTAGAGAATTTATTTCACTCCCAGCAGATACATTTCTTCTTGTCTTTTTTTTTTTTTACATCTTCTTGTGCTTTCTTTCATTTCCTTTTTACCATGATCAATTATATGGGAAGCTAAGATCCAATGACTTACAATTAGCAGTTCCATTAAGAACTAAAATGCTATTAAGTATAAGTTGTCTAATTCAATTATGTGATTCACTTAAGCAGTCTTCTTAGTTCGCGAACGTTATGCGTGTTTCGTTCCTAGCTAGTTGAGGTTACTGGGATTTTAGGCCCACTGAAGTAGGGTTCTTTTAGTTTGCTGGAGGATCAAAATTTTCACTTTTACGAAAAATATTAGAAAAGCAAAGAGAATCTCTCTTTTGCTTAATTGCAACACTCGAGCAAAATATCTATATGCTAATTTATTTTTTTTAAATTAATACTTTATGCATAAAAAAGTCTATTTAAAATTATTTTAAAAAGTTAATATAATCGGATCGGATTTTAATCGGATAAGATCATCCTATATTCGGATCCAATCCGATTATAATCGGATTCCACCGATCCGATCCGATCCAAATCCTATCCGACGGATCACATATAGGGTCCAAAGTCTGGCTAGTCGGATCGGATCCGGATCATGATCCGATCCATTGACAGCCCTACTTCTAAGAAGCAAAAAGATAGCCGTTTGTAGGGTAGTTTAGTTTGAGCTAAATCCTTATAAAAATAAGATCATAGGAACTTCTGTTCATCTCATCAGATAATTATAATATCAGTCAACTGGAAATTTGCGCATAATTTTTACGATCACGAGGTAGGCTACGTATGCAGTCTATGAATCACTCCTATGCATGTTGAAGCTAGAGGTGTCGTGATAGAGACATTGTCACAATTTATCATGTATGCTGTCAATAATACAGTGTGTCCAAACACAGGTAGTTTTCAAAATGGTGATTGCAAATCTAAGGGGTCATGTCATTTGAGCTATATGACACTATCCTCGATGGCAGATGGTCCCATATGCTTTTTCTCCTGAGGAGATTATATTCGCAGACAATTTTATTTATTTTTGGATAAAGCTTCTGAGACGCCTTAGGGTCGAGATCACGGAGACCGTGCTCTATGTAGGAAAGTCTTTTTTTTAATTTGCGAAGAAGCTAGGGATATAGCCCACCTGAAATCTCGTACTCTTAGAACATAGTCTTGGCCTTAAGGGGACCTCAGTAGCCTTTTTTTTATTTGCGAGGAAGCTAGGGCTGTAGAGAGGACATATGGCATAATGCAGCACCTCATTAGGTATGTCGGGATAGGCCTCCTGTCACACTAATCAATTAGTTAGGAGAATTGAAGCAACGCCATTTCTTGGTTATGAACTGTGCAAGGATTTTACCAATACTTTCCAAAAGCTACGGCTGATTGGAGGCGTGCGATCAAATCTCTAATCTTATAGTTTAGGCAATTTAGTCAAGATCTCTCTGATCCCTTGGGCCACCTCACCTTAGTGGGCCCTATCTTGTAGGCCACCCTGCCTTGATGCAGAGACTTAACCAATACTCCCCAATAACCATGACTTTTAGGAAGTATTGGTTAAGTCCCTGCATCATGACCTTATGACCACAAATAGGTGGTCGATTAGTTGATGATCTAGATCTGGATGTGCTCAACAGTTGGTGCTATGGAACCAGATGGTGAAGGGCTGCATCTGGTATTCTGGTGCTCTATATTTACTGAAGGGATAAATGAAAACAATAAAAAAAGAATTGTGAAAGGGGAAGGGGAATAACATATGGTAGTCCCTTCACTTATGGTAATGAAAAATAATCCGCTCCTTGGTGAGTGAAGCAAGGAGCAGCATCTCTCCCCTCCTCTAATTGACACGTGTCTCCTTTTTAACTCTCTTTAACCATGGTAAAGATTTTCTAATCTTTAGGGTTAATATATTTAACCTTTGTTTTTAGAAAAAATCAAGGTTAAAAATATTAATCATAATTAAAGAGAGTTAACCACAGTTAAAGGAGTTAAAAGGGACACGTGTTGGGTTAAAGGGGAATGCTGCTCCTCGAGTGATTTATCCCTCTATGGTACTACGTATGCACGCTACTGTGTACATGTGCGCCACTGCAACTTAAACTTGGTAAACGAATAGCCTCTGCGGATCCCCCATCACAAGGGTGATAACATCCTCCCTTAAAGCTAGCTGTGCTAGGGATCCGGGTTGGGTACATTGGATCCCGGTTCCAACACTCTGGCATAGTTTAAACTTAAAATGTTGGAACTATGGATATCCATATCCGAACCTGTATTTGATCCACATGCCAGATCTGTTCAGATCTTTGGGTGAGATATGGATTTGAGCCTGACCCAGGTTCACCTTAAGCAGGAGTGGGATATAATTCAGAACTGCATCTATCCGAGCCCGAGCCCAAGCCCAATCCATTTCAATCTCTTGTATTCCTATATGATTTTTACTTTTTTAAAAAAAAGTAATGTTAGCTCCATTTTCTTTATAATCACTTTCTTTAAGGGAGTAACATATATTAGTACAAAACATGTGTCTTTCTCTTATGATCTGTTTGTTTTGATGTAAAATAGGGGAAAAAAAATGAATTTCACGGAAAATATCATTTTTCGCACATAATTTCTTTAAGACAATTGATATTTTCCGTGAAATTCATTTGTTTTTCCCTATTTTAATGGAAAAGAATAACATGTCAAAAATGAATTTAAAAAAAAATGAAGATATTTTTTTAGTGTAAGTATGTTTGTCCTCCTCAAGGTAATCCAAAATCCCTGTTTTATTTTTACAAAATGAAATAGTAATTGTGCATAAGTATGAATGTAGAAACTTTTTTCTTTTTATTTATTTATTGTGAGAGTATATAATGAGAATCAGACACCCGTGTGTTGCACGTGGGCTAAGTTAGAGTCAGCCCAGACTTGCTCTACATGGGCTGAAATGAATTAGGATCCAGCCCAAATGATAGTAGCATTTTGGTACTACAGATGCCCTTTTAGTTAAGATGGCCAAGGTGAACTCTACTCCTCATTTGAGGGTGGCCATAAAATCGAATTCCAAAGAAAAACTTTAAATAAATTGATAAAAGTTTTTCTTGAGATTATGGGTAAGGATGACTTCCTCACCCCAGTCCAATGTGGAGAGTAGAATTTGATTTTGGGTATCATGTAGTAAAACCATGTAGATATTGTTCTTGCAAGATGACTCAATTGTATTTGGGGGGGGGGGGGGGATTTTTCTAGCCGGACAAATGATGATTGATTGATAATATTAATAATTAGTGATAAATTTGTAGAAAATGATTAGTTGGGTAAAAAATATTATGTGCTCAAGGGAGTGAGGGGTGTAGCACCCCCTCCCCCCCTTTTTCTAGGATTAAGTTTATGGGTCATCTCATGTGTGTACGTTTCGTACATATCTTTCGAGTATTTCCTCCTTGTTCAACTGCTCCCCTTACGCCATGACATATTCATGACTACATGTCTAGTTAGCCATGACTATATGTCTAGTTAGATAATTAAATAACATAGTTTAAAAGTTTTTTCCCCCCAAAAGTTTAGTATGACTATGCTTGTTAAAAAATTAAATAACATAATATAATTTTTTCTTTTCTTTTCAAAAGTTAGGGGACAGTTGTCACCTAGGCGATTCATAAGTTGACCCAGGCGATTATTTCCCCCTAAATAATCGCATCCTGTGTTTTACAGATAAGTAAGCAATAAGGATTTAGGCCGGCTAACATCGTCCAATCAGGACATTTTCCAGGCATTTCCTCTTACATGAAGGAAAATGCTTAGCTACTGGCGATTGCTTTTATGTAACGAAATTTGGTCCACATCCCATTTAATCCTAATTGACTTTAATTTAATTAAAAACTTATTCAGAATTAAAGGAGGGTTAAAAGGGATAGAGGACACGACGGTAACTTAAGTAACGGACCCACGGGTTTGCTAATCACTGCTCTTACAGGGAATGATTTAACACCTCATAGACCGATGAGGATATGGGTCCGACACAGTTCCAAGGAGTTGGTGTATGGTTGTCATCAAAAGCCATGTTGACTATGAGGCAAAGCAGAGCCCATCAGATAACAAAGATAAGTAACGATCTCTTCTTCTATCCTTTCCAACGCCAATAAGATAACGATGATCCGACGTTATAACTTACACGGCTAGAAATGTGGCTGATATAGTGATAGAAGTATATCATGGTCCCACCAAATCAATCAAGTGTCATCCTCAAACTCCATCTCCTTGGAACTTAGTCAGATTAAGATTAATTTAAACATGAATGATCTGTGTTGGGATTTGTGTTGGGATTCTATTCGATTTGTTCAATTTCATTATTTTATTGTTACCTTTTGAAATTAAAATTTAATTTTTTAAAATTAGTTTAGAGTTTTGGATTTTGCTAGCCCAATAGCAAATCTTCCGAAGATGCAAATGGGGCGCTACAAATATCCAACATTTTACCTTGCATAATTTAATTTAATTTAATTTCAATTAAATAAATATTTATTTATCTCGTACATACTCCGGAGGAGGATCATCTCTTAAAAAAACAAAGTTGACAAAAACTGAAAGAGGATTGTGAAGGATTTCTTTGAAGGCCCATTGAACCTCTAATTGCGCTCTAAATTTTGTGAGTCGGTTAATAAAGCTTAACTCGACCGTGCCACAAATAGTTCTCAATCAGTCACTTGATATCTTCCATCACGGAAAAAACTTCTTGAGGAAGGACTGAGACACCCTTCAGAAAATCGATTGATTCTTTTGAATCAGATTCAAGAACCATCTGATTCCATACATTCCTCAGTGCGGTTTGAAGACCCAACCAGATAGCCTCCACTTCCACAATTAGGCTATTGCCTTCCTAAAGAGGACACCTAACTGGGTGATGGTATCTCTGTTGGAAGAATGTGACTTTGAGACATGAGTTTTTCTAATGTTTGAGTTCTAATTTATGTAGGTCCCACACAACTTTTTAGGTTGGACCAAGTGGGAATGTGTTCACATGCATGTAGACTTTAATCTCATGTATTTGATTAATCAAAGTCATTAATAGGTGAAAAAGAAATTATATTCAAAGTGGGTCATTTGAACATGATATTAAGTAGTTGGTAACAATGAATAATCTTACATCGGATAAATATGAATCATTTGTGTGGTATAAATAATCAAGGATTAGATCTTTATGTTGGGCCATTGGGTACCCAAAATTTGAGAAAAAGTGAGCCCATGCTCCATGGTTGAACCATTACACACGCGCGCCGCCAAGCTTGGGCTTAAATGGGTCTGCTTATTTTTTGGAGAAAATTTATTTAAATTTTAAATTAATTTTTCGATTAATTTATTGTTACTGTTGGGCGATTCAAATTAGTGAACCGGTTCAGTCTCACTTGTTCCGAAAATGTGTCTCTTCACTTGTTACGAAAAAGTATGAATTTGCCTTTAAATACAAATCCTCCTCCAGTTGTTTAAAAATAGAAAAATCGCGGTCTGTGCATTCTACTCCTCATTATACATTACAAAGTCTGTTCAGAGAGATATATTACATAGTTTTTGATTCGCTGAACAGTCAAATTGCAGTGCTTCTTCTGACTGTGTTAAGATCATTTTATCCTAAGAGATAGACGTCCGAAATTCGTAAGCACCAGTGCAAGAGATGAAATCTGTCTTAAGGAAAGAGTTTTACTCGACTTGATCTACTATTTTCATAAATTCTGAAACTAGTAAGTTAATATTTGTTCTATTTCTTTAAGTAATTCCTATTACAGAAATAATTAATTGCTCTTTTAGAAATTTTAGTAAATAAACATAAGATTGATTACATATATATATCTAAGAATCCTGATTAACTGAGAATCTTGGATAATAATCTCTATTGACAATCTGATTGAATTGAATAGCTTGGATGATTACATATACACCCATAATTTTTTGGGAATTTCATATGAAGTATAAATTTTTTTAAAATTTCATAATATATAAATTTTGTATATAGTGCCCCCACCCCAAAAAAAATATATTGTAATTTTTTTTATATGTATAATATAAAGGGATTGATTTATTATGTGTTCCTTTTAACCCTAGTTAAGATTTATTATCTTTGGAGTTATTTTTTTTAATATATACCAAGGGTGAGTGATCAATAAACCTTAAGGGTGAGTGAAACTTAACCACAGTTAACGAGTGTCAAAATGAACATGTGTCAAATGCTTTTCCATTTCATCCCCTTTAACCATGGTTAAGTGTAACCAACTTATCTCCGATTATTATTATTTTTTCTAAAACCCAAGGTTAAATGGATGAACCCTAAGGTGAATCTTAACCACAATTAATGGGTATTGAAAAAGTGGCTAGGAATCAATGAGGATTGACCCATGTTTTTCACTTATTTTTTGGTACTGAACCCATATTTGGAGTGCAACATTAACAAATTTTCTGACCATGATGGACCCATTGCTTAAAATAAAAATTTCTCGAGGACGTACCCCCGAACCCCCAAGGCCCCATACCCCGATCCTATTAATTTCCTTGATATATGTAGTTCGTCCCCCAAGAAAAAATTCTTGACTCCGCCCTTGTAGAGACCCAAGTGGGTTTATATAAATATTACATCGTCTCAAAATAGAAAATTCTATCAAATTTAATCCTAATCAAATCAAAGCAATTGATCCTACTCTTTTTCACATTTCAAATTCAAATCTACTTTGAGATAAAGAGTTATTACACCACTTTTCTCTAAACTATCTCTAATAATCTCCTAGATGATTCCTTGCAACATCCCCGCCTGGCGGCTAGACCACTAGGGAGTGCAGCTCCATCAACATCGATTTAGATTAAGTTTTATTTAGGACTCATACAATTTGGTCTAGGGCTATGATACATTAGTACTCTGCAGAATACTAACCCTTCTTTTGGCATGGAACTGTCTCTAGTAGATGTCAGAAATTGGGTCTCGGGCTTCCACACATCATCCTGCATATGATGATAAAAAGGGGGAGAGATATCAATTGGGGAGGAGTCAAAGACATGGGGAGAAAATGAAATGACTTCTTCCCTTTTTATGGCCACATGTTGGATGATGTGTGGAAGCCGTGCTTCTGCCAGAGACAATCCCATGCCCTTCTTTCACAACTGAGGGAGGTGGTTGGTGAGGACTACTTAAATGCAGGAAAGTCCAAGACTTGGGATGGAGTTCGAGAGTGTTTTAAGTGGTAGTAGTGGCTAAACTAATCAAGTGGTAGTTTCAAGGTCAATGTAAGTTGTGCTGGACATGGCTAAGAAAAGATTAAAAAAATGTAGCTCAGGAAACCATGATATTTAACTTAGAAATCAAGAGAGTTAGTTAAGCATTCAACATGTGTTAGGCATTAATTAAGATGGATGATGTTGTTGATACATCATGATCTTTATAAAGAAAAATCTACTTTTTTTTTTGCAGTAATGAAGAAACTGGGAGTCCAAGGGCAGTGCCAGTGACAGGTTCAACGGCGATGGGGACAGTGAATAACTGAGTTTCGTTGTCTGAGATGGTCCCGTGGAGACGGATTAGCCAGAGCTCAACGTCATTATTGTTGATCCCCAATCTAACTCCATTCCCATAAAAACATAATGTTATATATGTTAAAAATAAAGATGAAATCAAATCAATCACACACTCACAAAAAAAACATAGGATTTTACATGGTTCATTACAATGTGGGCTAGCTGCTATTTCCAGAGACAATCCTCTTTCTTCATTAGTCACAAGGATTCTCTCCTCTCTCAATTCTCATGAATCAACATTAATCTTTCTTAAAATCCTAGGCCGAATATAAAAATACAAACATATATTGAAATGTTATAATTCACTTAATGTGTGAACTTATTAACCTTTACTAGACTTTTTTCACTTCAATGTATAAAATACTATTCTATTAAATGTAAGGGTAAAAATGTAATGTTTTGGTGATCGTTACCAAGTTCAACCATTGAGTAAACGTTAACAACACTCATATAAATGTACTAGCAAAGACCCC
Source organism: Tetracentron sinense (assembly GCA_015143295.1). Classification (NCBI taxonomy): domain Eukaryota; kingdom Viridiplantae; phylum Streptophyta; class Magnoliopsida; order Trochodendrales; family Trochodendraceae; genus Tetracentron; species Tetracentron sinense. Next base: position 36,631,596 of record CM026565.1, read on the forward strand.
GTGCAATGCACGGGATGACGAAAGACATGAAAATTTTTAAAAAATATTTTATCAGTAGCTCCATTACAACTTGTGAAGAAGCATATAAACAATATATCAATAAATAAATTTAATAAACAGAGATGCAAGAAAAACCCACCAAGAATTCGACTATAGATAAAAGGGGAAAAATCATCGGATATGATGTAGATTATATTATTCAGAACAGTTTTGAGAATTTACTAACAATGAAATCAATGAGAAAGATAGGGTATAACCAAGAAATTGAGGAGGCATTTGCAGTAATGCATCTACCCACAAATCATACCTCGAATACACCTCCTCCCTGTCAACCAATATTATAGTGTACAACTCAAACCTTTTTATGTTCTCTCAAGGGCATCATTCTCATTCCTTGCCTCCTCCATCCTTGCCCCAAAAGCATGAATTTTGCGTCAACTTAAAAGCATGCAGGGAAAGAAGAGGTTTTCAAACTAATGATTAATTGGAAACAAAAACAATAATAGTAACAAATTGGTAGATTATCTTTATTGCTAAGTTGCTCTCCCGAAACCAAATAAAGAAGTAAAAATAGTATGATCATATCTCTCTTCTAGATCTCTCTTTATATGAGAAGACTAAAACCTATGAGGAGTAGTGTGAAGGCTACCACAACCAATATTGCATTCATTATCTTTGAAACTCATGAGATCCCTTCATAATTGAAAAGCTTGAGATTTTCTCTCTCAAAATAAAAGAAAACGTAGAGAGGTATTTAAGGGGGGTAAATCAAGGCCACCATATGTCCACGCACATGCACATGCACATGCACATGCACATGTTTCATTAGTAGTAATTAATAAAAATTAAAGTAAAGGAGGAGTGTATGAGACTCTTGATTTGCTCAGTCAAAATATAATTTATTTTGGAGATTCATTAAAGGGACCACAATTTGACCCATTACTTGGATTAATAAGTGGTGATGTGGCATCAACTTATTGGTTCAACTAAGGGTAGTATGTTATATTAGCAGACACATGGCATTAACTTGAAGCAAGAATCAAGAAATTTTAGTCATGCCATGTGGCATCAACCAGCATATAGTATTGGTGTAGATAGATAGAATAGATAGATAGATACAGTCCAATACATACTAAAAATTATACCCTCAGTACAATATGAATTTCCTTTAAAAAATCACAGATATAAAAAATATATCCCAAGTACAATATGAATTTCTTTAAAAAAATCACGGATAATAGAGTCTGGATGATAACAATGGTGAAGTCTTAACTCAAACCGAATACAAGACACCTCTGCACACCAATATATCTCATTTCTTAATAAAAGTAATTATAGTAGGTTTTACCAATGTATTCATCATCTGGGTAGTAGGTAAAGTTCATGCTAGAAAGTTGAAACCAAATGAAAAGCTACTACACACTAATGGGATTAGGGTTGAGGCAGATGGGGTGAGGTATGCCACTCCAAGTAATCGTAGATTAGAATCCTAGACAATCATGCCGTTCAATGCAGTCATTATGAATAATTTATTTGAGGTAATACATTACCATGTGTCTGTTTTCCATTATATATAGAAAAAAGGTCAGACATCATCATACATTTAAAGACAATCTGATTGCCGTCTAGACTCTTATGGTGTTCTCTGAGTGCATGCAAGCTCTTAATACCTTTTTTCTTTTCCATTAATGGATTGGTTGGGTCTAATCAACAGAGATTCCATGTTGGTGTTTTTCTCAGGAGGATTACAATTATTGGGTTGGGCTACCAATTGGGCTGGGCCCTATTTGGTCTCAGTTCAAAATCAGTCAGTACACTTACCGGGCCGGAGATTAAGCCCAACCCGGATCTCCTCCCATTGGAATGAAGCTCTAGCTATATATGGTTGTTGATTTGGTTCAAGTAGTTGATCAGATTGGCCCACTGATGCAATAGTTGATTTGGGTCAAGTAGTTGATCTGGTCGGTCGCGTTAGCGCAATTACACGGGTAGGTCTAATTGTGCTTAAGTGGGCCAATATCACGAATTCAGATGGGCAACAGCGCTTGCTGTTGCGCTGTTGCCCCTTGTGTCTAAAAAAATAGTTCCTGCATTCAATAAGGGTAGCCACCACATCAACCATGAGTGGGGCCTTCATTTTTTCAGACACAAGGAGGTCAACAGCGAAACAGCAAGCGCTGTTGCCCATCCGAACTCCAATATCAGTGATCAAACATATGCCACATTATAATTCATAATTAAGCTGTTATGTGTAAATGAGAGACCCCAATTTTAATTAGATACTTTGGGGCCCACTAAACCAAATATGGGTTGCCAATCAAGAGCCTTGTTGAATATATGGCAGAGTCATCGATAACAAAGGTGTTTATGCCGTATGAAAACAATGGGAGATTGTCTTTTTCATTAAAGAGAAACGACTTAGTGTCACTTACCTAGCTGATTTTTCATCCTCAACTTACACTTGATGGAACTTGTATGGGATTCTAGAAAAAAAAAATACATAAAATATAGTAATAAGTTGAGAAAATAAAACTTATTGATTTAGGAGAATGCCGAGGCGCAACAAACGTTATTGGGCTTGAAATCTTTGAGTGTAAAGGCTACCCAAGCAACTGGTCTTCAGGTTACAACGATTGTTTTTTGCTTTTCTTAAGTGCACTTTAAAATAAACGGATTCAAACCACTTCACAATCTAACCCAAACAAAAATAAAAAGATTGTAAAATAGTAGTTATTTATAAGAGAAATAGTCATATGTGTGTTTAAAAACCTTGTGAAGAATGGAGGGGATGTTTTTATATATACACAATCACAGCTCCTTTACAAAGAATATAAATATTGAAACTCTAATGATTCCTAAAATATGCAACCTTAAAAAAAAAATTGAAAACTTAATGTTTCCTAAAAGTCGTGACAAAAACTTTATTTAAAGACGCAACTCTTGAAATTTTTGGATCATAATATTCAAAGGCTAACATAAGTTAGTAAATAAAAATTAGAAATAAAATTGAAAAATTCTTGTGTGGGTGTGAATAGGAGAAAGGGGGGTTTGGAATCCCAAAGTTGAGGCATAGGAATAATCCAGAGGGGGATTGAAGCCAACAGAAAAAACCTTACAACGTGCCCTTCTAAGGACATCTCTAGAGTGAAAAGATCCCATAGCTGATGAATCAAAGTCTCTCTCTATATATATACCCCCATTTTTTTCTTCTATTGTCACTATCCAAGAGAAGAGAATAGATAAAATGTTAGGGCTATCAAATCAGGTCTGTTGATGGGAACAAATTGATAAGTAGGTCTCACCCTTACAGGGTGTACTTTTTTTTTGTTTGGTAGGTCTTAAATAATTTATTTATCTATGTTAGGGGTTAGCACTAATGGTGGGCACTCAACAACCACACCAAGACTCGAAAAGGAGTCACACCTCCCAAAGGAGACACACAACTACTGTGTCCTTACAGGGTGTACATGTGGTTGTTGAGGTTAATTGATATTAATTACTTGAGGAGCTAGGAACCTTGTACTACTAAAAGAAAGATGAGTTTGGGTAGTCTGTTGGGGCATTACTCAATGAGTGGACCACATATGTAAAAGCCTTAAATCTCTGAGCTGTTTGAAGATTTAATAGGTAACAATACACTAGAAGTTGAGTGTAGCAGTTTGAATTATTTAATTTCTTTGTTTAGGTCTAGTAAATAATGAACAAAACATGCCCTTCAGCTTTAAAATTGAACTTAATTAATTTAATAAACCCACTCGGTAGATCCTAAAGATGGTCAAGAATAGGTATAATCCTAGGCGTGACACAAATGCAGGAGTTTGAGACCCGTCGGTAGAGGTGGAAATGGGCTGGATATGGGATTGAATTTTAGTGATTTTTGAATAGGCCCAGCCCAAAATCCAACATTAATACATAGGCATTGAAGCCCGAACTTGGCCCGGTTGTCACCCCTACCCGTCGGACTGTAGATGCAGCTAAACTGTCGAAAAAATGATCCATGGATAGATCCGACTGTTAAGAGCAGCTAAATGGTTCTAACTCTTTGGCTATAAGATCTCCCAGGTGGAACTCATTGAAGGAGGAGGCCATCCTCTACATGTACACTAATGTAATTCTCTGTCATTGCTAGACCTTCCTTATGGCACACTGAATTTCCTCACAAAAAATTAATAAAACAAATAGGGTAGAAAAGGGGTAGGAGTTCCATTTTTTTTGTCTTTAATGCTCATGAAAGTTAATTTGAGGAAATCAAGAGTGATTTTTGAGGATCACTTGCTTAACTTGGCTTATGCAAAGTCTCTCTTAAAGCAAATTCTTTTTTTTTTTTTTGCCGTTAACAATCAAAATAAAGCAATTTTGAAATTTGATGTATCATAATCACTTTTGAGAATCAAACATGTCATTATCATGGTACAGAAAAGATTAAGAAACTTTAATCATATGTCGAAGAAATTAGGTATTGAAGGTGGTGTTGTAAATGCCAATTAGTAGGTGGGGTCAACAGAGTGATTGGAGTCAACAGTCCTATGTCCATGGATAAGTTGTTGGAAGTGTAGAACCCATCATCTCTCACAGAAATTAAATCCCCTAATCAAATAACAAATTTCGATTAGTATATGGCGGAATTACAATTTGTAGTTGATAGAGAATTGAGTAGGATAATAAAGTGTGATGAAATATACTGAATCTCATCACAAGGTAATTCAAATTCAATTCACCTTGTAATGAAATACAGTGTATTTCATCACACTTTATTATCTTACTCCATTCTCTATCAATAATCACAATATCGCATAGATGATGGGATAATCCTAATCGTCTTTTTTTTCCATCTGGACGGTCGAGAAAATGTAGTCTCTTGGTGGGATGGTTCCAATTTTCCAAATCTTGATTTATATTTTTAACCTAGAAATATCTTACTTTTTTTTTTTGGAGTGCCCCACAAGAACCGGATATCATTTATCTACGTCAGTAGAGTCAGCCGGTCAGAAGTTAGCTGGGGCAGTGGAGCTCTTGCAACTCTTACCCTTGGGGGGGGGTGATTAGATCCCAGCCCGTCAATAGAAATATCTTACTTGTACCCTTTAAAATATGGTGGATATTAAGCTTCTTAACACTTGCATGTGATCCAAGTCTGCTTCTATTTTGTTTTACTCGTGGTCCAGATTTTCCCATTTTTAAACATGGACTGTGATTAAAAATAGTGCCCTGACTCATGGACTATCGTGGTCTTGTGCTTGGTGACTAGTGTTGTCAAGGATTCGCCATCCTGTTCGGGCTAGTGGGTGGCACGTGTGATGCACGTGAGAGAGGGGAAGGGAAGAAGACCGGAAAAAGGCCCCTCGTGAGGGCATTTGAAAAAAAAATTAGGAATATTTTGGTTATAGAAATTTGAGGGACATTTTGGATATCCCCAATAAAAAAAATTGTAAATGACACATTGGTTATAGAAATGTGACGTGTGATATTTTGAGACTCAAAAAGCTTTAAAGACATTTTGGGAATAGCAAAGAAATGGGGTGGGTGGGGCCTTGGTGAGACCTTCTTTTGGAGCGTTTTGCTAAGAGAGCAATGAGTCGGATTATGCCACTAGGGTCATCATGTGTCCCTTTTAACACTCCTTAATTGTGGTTAAGATTCATCCATCCCTAAAGTTCACCTACTTATCCTTGGTTTTTAGGAAAAAAAATTTAACCCTACGATTTATTGAATTTTAATCAGGATTTTAAAAAATTATTTTTTTTCTAAAAACTAAGGATAAGTGGATGAACTTCAGGGTCGGGTAAATTCTAACCACAATTGGAGTCCGGTTACACCCTTGAGGTTTCCATGTGTCTCTTTTGACACCCCTTAACTATGGTTAAGATTTACCCACCCGTAATGTTCACCTACCTATCCTTGGTTTTTTTTTAAAAAAATATTTAAAAAAAGTTAACCATAGAAGTTAGTAAATTTTAACCGGTGTTTAATTTTTTTTATCTTTCTAAAAACCAAGAATAATGGGTGAACCCTAGGGGTTCCATGTGTCTCTTTTGACACCCCTTAACTGTGGTTAAAATTCTTCTACCCCTAGAGTTCACCCACTTATCCTTAGTTTTTAGGAAAAAAAATATTAATTTTTTTAAAACCTTTGGTTAAAATTGACTAACTTTTAGGGCTAATTTTTTTTTCTAAAAACCAAGGATAAGTGAGTGAACCTTAAGAGTGAGTGAATCTTAATCACAGTTAAGGAGTATATAACCGTAAAGAATTTCAAGTCTACTATATAGATGAGTAAGGGGTAGTATGAGAATTAAACACACATTCAATGAAAATGTTGTCTTGTATACAGAATTATGATAAGGGTAATTTGAGAATTTAGAGAAAAAAGTCTACGTTTTTAATGGGAACATTAGGATAATAATTATATAAAAGTCAAATGGTATTTTTAGAATTAACACAAATATCAATCAACTTTTTGCAAAAAAGGAACTCGCTTTATATTAGTAGAAATCTATCAAGAGTCATACCTTTGGTTAGATCACGTGTCATCAAATTTATTTTCCTCACTTTTTATCCACATTCTCTAGACATTTAAGACACTTATAAATGTTTCAACTTACACCGACTTACTCATTATCATTATTTTATTATTGTTTTTTTTTTAAAAATCATATTGTTATCTTGTAAACTCCTTTTTTAAGTATATATAAGCCTTCTCTCTTTCTCTCTTAAAGATTTTTTTTCCCAGTGATCCACTTGGAGTATTTATATATGGTTAGTTGTTGTTGTGAGTTGATGAATATATCTACTTTAATGAATTATAATGTAACTGTTGATATCTCCACTTTTTAGTCAGTTTCAAATATTAGGTCTCTCCCACTAACCAAGTTTTTTTTTTGGTTAAGACATTAACCAATATTTGTGATACTAAAAAAAGTTCTTCTTCCTTGCCTAGTACACACAGTGCATAAATTCATCTTTTTCTAAGAAATGCTTTTTGGCTGCTTTAGAACTTCTCTTTTTTTATTATTTGTTTTCCTTTTTAAAGAGGTAAAGAATAGGAGCTCTACACAAAGATCTAAGTATGTTTATATATAATATAGAGAGACAGAGTTAACAGCTATGTATGTTTGACTTTCGAGTTAGTGTTCAGACTGATACACAGTAGTTCTCTTGAACAATCACTTAAAAATAATAATGATAACTTTTTATTTGGGATCACATATTGAAATTATTATATATTGGTAAATCTAAAATTGAGTTGAGAATAAGACAAAAGAAAACCTACAAAATGAGACTGGTAAGTGCTGTTAATGATGCATGTGGGAGTGAGGGCATGCAAGCTTTTCTTGGCTTTGTTTATTGGACTCTTAACTCAATTACAAAAAGATTATTTATGCCCGGCAAGTAAACCATATGAGACCAAATCGTGCAAGTAAACCATATGAGACCAAATCCTCTACGGTGAACCCCAAAGGAGTGGACCGTGGTTCATGGGTCTTTCCCCAAGTGGGAGGTCCTGGGTTTCATTTCTCACTCTCCCTTTGGGGCCATCTTTGCATAGGTTTACCCGGACTTACCTAGTGTGGTGGGTTGCAGGCTCATGTCACACCCTTGGGGATTAGTCTTGACTCAAAGGGTTGGGGACCTCCCAAGTTCCCCAAAAAAAATCCTCTACAAATCCAGTTATCATCCTTGAGGTCGCCATATGTCCATTTTGACATACCTTAACTGTGGTTAAGATTCACCCACCCCAAGGATTCACCCACCCATCCTTTCAAACCATATACACATTCCTTTTTTTTTCCTGCTGTGATATACATATTCCTTTTTGATTTCTGAAAGTAAAAGGTTCTCCATTTCTCATATTGCTCTAAAGTTGGCACCATGGACCATTCATTATTGAGAGAGGGGGAATGCAAGCCCCACTCTCCTCAATTGTACTCTCTTCTTTTTTCATTCACGAAATTTATTTTATGGTGGGCCTCACAAGAACCTTACACATGACTCTTGTCTTTTTACAGGTCACATGTCGGTTCCTTATCCGCCACCGGCCATGTTATCGCATTGAGGGAGTCCATTTTGTGTGTAACTCGGCATAGAGATCTTGTATGTGCTGCATGCTAATAAAATTATAAGTTGCAGGGGTATTGACTTCGTTTCGAGTAATTATTTGGGAAATGGAAAACGGACCCTGGGGTCAGCTTAGAAGCTGACCTTACTGACCTCATTGGTCCAACCCCCTTTTTTACCATTCATCAATTATGGTTAGCCCCTTAGAGTTAAGCAATTTAACCATGGTTTAAAAAAAAACAAAAACAAAAATACTTATTTTAATTTAATTAAGCTTAATCATGGTCAAACATGAATTAAAAGGGACACAGGGACACTGCGGTCAGCTTAGAAGAGGACCCTAGGGTCCTCTTCTCAGTCCTCTGATTTTACTAAAATGCCCACAATTTGTGTCCGTGGCGCTCTAATAATCGGGAGCACACAAAAGTTGGAGTTCGGATGGGCAACAACGCTGACTGTTACGCTCTTGCCCGGTTGTGTCTACAAAAACATAGACCCGTCTTTGCTTTGTTGTTTGGGGCATACCCTAGTGAATGTAGGCCCATGTTTTTGCAAACACAACCCGGGCAACAGCTAGCGCTGTTGCCCATCCGAACTCCAAAAGTTGCGACTCAAAAGGGTCTCCTATTGAGGACATGCATTCCTCATATTCTTTGGGTTAGTGGATTCCTCATAATTAGTTTAGTTGGGGTGATGAAATAAATGATGGGGCGAGGTTATGATTGGACCACCAATGGACCAAACTATAACAATTGCTGTTGCAATATGGTATTAAAATTTCAAGCATCTCAACTCAACTGCCCTTAGACAGAGACTCAACACTAGGATCCATAGAAACCTCAAATAAACTACCATAGTTATGTTGTTTCCGTAAATAAAACTGTTTAAAAACTATTGATAATAGGTATTACCGAGAGCTGGGCCGTTAGATTAAAAATCCAACAGCCCCAAGGCACACGGGCATTATATGGCATGTCCCGCTTGATGTTTGGCACCGTTGGATTTTCAATCGGGTCGAACTCTCAATAATACATAGTACCTACTATCGTGTTTGAATTCAGTTCCCTTCCATAAACTAGAGCCATCAGCCCATCACCCTCTTTGTTGCAAAGTTTGATCAACCAGGTTTAGCTGTATTTTTTTAATATACAATTAGTAGGTGGTTAGTAGTTAAGTTACTAACAGAGTGGTTTTGTGCTTGCCATATTAAAATCTTCCCTCTCTTAAGAGAATCATTATTTTTAATTACTTAATAAGGATTTTGCTAGTCTCACTCTCCACAAATTCTCATCTAGTAGCCTAATACTCCCCACATTTTCTTATGTGGATATCGTTCTTATCGTAATTTGTGGTAAACAATGGAAGAGTGGAGCTCTTGCAAGTGGTCACATATTAGGAATGGATCCCAAGACCTCTCTCACAAGTGAGGCCACACCCAATCATTGGAGCAAGTAGCAAGGTGCTTAATATTTCCCATATATGTATGTATGTATATATAAGGCAGATTAGTTACATATGAGTTAAGTTAGTATCAAAGGCAGGTCTCTCAACGCCACCGTGAATCAAAACCGAGTCTTCAGGCTCCCAAAAGGGATACACACTCTCACTACCCTAAGCTTGTCATATTGGTAAGTGTATCTCCCCACACAAAGGTAGGTTTGGGTTCGATCGGAGGGGTGTGTGATGATTGTATCCACCCTTAGACATGCTTCAAATGCTAGACATTAACTTACTAACCTTTGGAACAAATAATAACTCAGTTGACCCAAAGTTGAGATTAAAAAAACACTTAAGTGGCGTTTGATAAATAGGTAGAGCTTATTTAAAAATTGAGTTTAGTTAGACTTTAGATTGTTAAATTGAAGGTTAATTGGATGTCTAGATCTTTTTGAAATAGACGTTTTACCTCAAAAGTAATAAGGAGATATAAGTTACTTTTTTCTTTAGAGGTAAATTCTCTCATTCAAAAAGATCTAGACATTCAATTAATCTTTTAACTTTATAATTTAAAGTCTAAATAAACTCAATTTTCAAATAAGCTCTACCTATGTAAATTAGTGTTACCAAACACCACCTTATGATGTTTCCCCTACATATAATATCGATCAATCTCCTCTATATCTATCTATTTATACTATAATATAAAGAAATAAGTGTCTACCTTTGATCCCCAAACTCCAATCCTTCAAATCCTATAAGTTCTAGTTTAGAGATACCATGTAGTTTTTCTCATTAATCCTAATTGTTCAACTCTAATCATTGGAATGCTAGATTTTAAATGAGAAATTTTTATGAGAATTATAATAAGAGAGATAGAAAGAGAATGTATAGATATATTGATAATTAAAGAGATTTTAAGAGATTGTGATAAGAGAGACATAGAGTATTAATTCATGAGAAGATTTTAGGGGATTGTGATAATTAAGAAGGATATAGAGGATTTTAGGGGATTGTGATAATTAAGAAGGTCTATGCTAGTATGTGCTTATGCTTACATAAGCCCAAGTATATCAAGACACAAAAGTCTCCATCTTCGTACCAAAGAGGCAAAGAAGGGGAGAGTAAAATAGGAGAGTGGGGCTATCATTCCCATTCACTAAATAAGACAGGGATTTGAGAGGATAATCTTTTTCTTAAGAACAAGAACAAAGGTAAATGCATTATAGACGTCTTAGAGTAAGCTTTGATAGTTGATTCTTATAAACTTACAAGGTTTTAAAAATGAACATACCAAATACAAGCCTAAACATAAGGATATTAGCACACGCTTGGCTTTGTCCCAGTGAATCTCCCTTTAGGGAGGAGTGACTTGTGTTCGAATCACCGTTGAACGCCCACCCTTGAGTATTTTAAAATATATTAAATTATATACAAGATTACATTTCTTTTATTTTTTACATTTCACAAAGGATAAAGCTTTGAGACCCCTTAGGGTTGAGACCACCGAATTTCAGGTGGAACCTACCATGTGAAATGGGTCCATCTAAAATCCTATGCTCTTAAAACATGGTCTTGGTGGTCTCCGTAGCAAAATCCTTTTTCACAAAAGAACTTGGCTACTAAGACCTCATTAGGAGCATTGATTTCGGGTGGGGCCAATTTCACATGGTAAGCCCTACCTGAAATTCCATGCTCTTAGGGCAGTCTTGGTGGTTTCGGCCTTAAGGGTGCGTTTGGATTTATGGAATTGAAGAACGGAATTGTCAACTCTATGAGACAATTCTAATTTCATCGTTTGGGACACATTATAAATAGGTAGGAATTAAAATTTTCTAATTCCATAGAGAATTCAAGCAGTGATTTTAAAGACAAATTTATAAGATTCAATTCCACAGTAAAATGGTCTTATTTGACAAATCCACACTGCTGTGGAATTTAAAAACCAAAAAGAAGCTTGATGGTTTCATTTCTTTAGAAATTTAATAGTGCATCCAAACGATAGAATTTTGAATTTCGTGGAATTTAATTCAGTATGTTTTAATTCCATGGAATTCAATTCTTTGGCTCAATTCCAATTCCATAAATCCAAACGCACCCTTTCAGAAGCTTTATCCTTCACAAAACCCTGTTTCTAAGGTTGTGTTGAGGAGCTCCGGATGTCTTTTGAACCGGAGCCCTTGTTCATGTTCAACCTATTCCTTAAACGGCCAAACGGGACTCTTGTCTTAAGAATATTTTTACCTAAAACAGTGGGTCCCACTCTCATCACCATTTCAAACCCCATCAATCTTCTTTGTTTAAAGCCAAGTGCAGAGCTGCATATTTGCAAACCAACCCACCATTAATTACACTCACTCTGTAACTCTCTCTTTCTCTCTCTCTCTAAAGAAGGAGAACAAAGTGACAAAAGAGAGAAGAAAAACACAACAGCTGTTCTTCTCTGTAAAGGAAAAGAAAAAAAATAAAGTGAAAAGAGAAAGAGCAAAAGAAAAGGTCATTTCTTTCAGAAGCAGAAGATCATGGGTTCGAGACTTGTAATGAGGAATTTCTTGGGAACCAAAACGTTGTTGTTGTTGGTATTCTTGGTGTTTTCATGGTTTTCGTTTGTTACAGCTTCTGTGTCTTACGACAATAAGGCTATTATCATTAATGGGCAGCGAAGGATCCTCATTTCGGGATCCATTCACTACCCACGAAGCACTCCTGAGGTATTTTCACAAATGTGCTTCATGGGTATCTCTGTTTTCCTCTTTTCGATTTCCTTTTTTTTTTGTTGAAATTTTCGAGGTTGATTTTTTGGGGGTTTGGTTGCAGATGTGGCCGGATCTTATACAGAAGGCCAAAGATGGAGGTTTGGATGTCATCCAGACCTATGTTTTCTGGAATGGGCACGAGCCTTCTCAGGGCAAAGTAATGGAAATGCTCCTATTTTTATTAATTTTTTTCATTTTTCTTAATTATCATTGGAGATATTTAATGGGGTTTTTTTCTTTTTTTCTTTTTTGTAGTATTATTTTGAGAATAGGTATGATTTGGTTTGGTTTATCAAGCTGGTGAAGCAAGCAGGGCTCTATGTTCATCTCAGGATTGGTCCCTATGTTTGTGCTGAATGGAACTATGGGTAATTATAGTTACAAAAACGAAAAGGAAAAAAAAAATCTAGATGTTTGCTTTCCTTTATTTATATATATTTTTATTTGAATGCAATTAGTGTTTAGAATGCTAATTTGCTAACCAATATGTTCTGTTTTCTATTCAGGGGTTTCCCTGTTTGGCTTAAATACATTCCGGGAATGAGTTTCAGAACAGACAATGAGCCTTTCAAGGTTGGGGAATTGATTAATTCTTACTTCCTGAAATTGATATTTATCTCCTTCTCTTTTCCTATTCCATTGATGAATTTCTCTTTATTTTTAAATAATTTTTATTTCAAAATGACTATAATGAAGGCCGCGATGAAAGGATTTACTGAGAAGATTGTGAATATGATGAAAGAAGAAAGATTGTTTGAATCTCAAGGTGGTCCCATTATTCTGTCCCAGGTATGCGAAAATAGTACACTCTCCTAATTCTTCTCATGTTTCCAGTAAAGAGTTTCAACTAATTGTTGATTCTACGGTTGAATGTCTCTTAAATTTGATGATCGCACAATCAAATGAGGAAGTAAATTGAGAAACTGATATGTCTATATCTGTAAATGCATATCACAGATAGAGAATGAATATGGGCCTATGGAGTATGAGATCGGTGCTCCTGGTCGAGCTTATACGGAATGGGCGGCACAAATGGCTGTTGATCTTGGAACTGGAGTCCCATGGGTCATGTGCAAGCAAGATGACGCCCCTGATCCGATGGTAACTGCCTCTGCACTTTTCTGACGCTTTCATTTCGCCTTTTCTTGTCATTTCTTTATAACCATTCTTGGTGCCTCTTAGTGTACCCACTCCTTTAGTGGGGCTACTACTTAACAGTATATTATCTGTGTGGGTTATCATGAATGGAAATAATTTTTATCTCATCTCCACATGGCTTAGTTTTTCTCTTTCTTAGTCATATCTATCTCTATGTAATTTCCTTTGGCCTTTTCAGTTTGGTTACTATAGAAATACTGGCCATGTCTCCTTGTTATTTCATAATCACATTTGTTTCAATCTCTCTGAGATATGGCTGGAGTCTTTATTCGGCTGAAATTTTCAGTTATTGAAAGTGTATAATCTTCGACTCGTTGTCATGTTGTGTTAGGTTACTGGAGCTTCCAAATGTGTGTGTTCCTTAAACTGTTTGCTTCTCCTTTCTTTTAACTTATACTCTCTGATTTTGCAACAGATAAACACCTGCAATGGTTTCTATTGCGACTATTTCTCTCCTAACAAAGCTTATAAACCCAAAATGTGGACGGAAGCCTGGACTGGCTGGTAAATTACGTGCTTGTCTCCGATATTGGGCATGAATTTTCTGTTTCTCTATCACTTACCTGAGAAGTTACAACTTTGTAGTAAATTTCTAAGAGGTCTTTCCTAACAGATTATCCTTTTTCTTCTCTTCACTTGCAGGTTTACTGAGTTTGGAGGTCCTGTTCCTCATAGACCAGCTGAAGACTTGGCATTCTCAATTGCGAGGTTTATTCAGAAGGGGGGATCTTTTGTTAACTATTACATGGTAACATAATACTTATTTCTATTTACCAAGTGAATCCCATCCATAGTAACTAACTTCCCCAATTTTTTGAAAAAGTCCCAATTTTTTCATCACACTATTAATTCACCAAGTATTCGCAATTTAAAAAAATATGTCTTTTTCAAAAAGTCGTGAATTATTCATTCAATTTTTTAAAAAATCGCAAATAAATGCCCAATATATGAAATATATTTCTTTGTAATTATTTGAAAACTACTAATCTTATTTCTTCTTGTTTTTATCTTTCCCGACATTTTTACGATTTTTTCAGAATTTTATGAATGTTGCCTAATTGTTCCCTAGCTGAATAATTCCCGAACTCAAAGTTAGTGACTATTATCCCATGAGATGGTGTATGGTGATCCTGTATGAATTCAAGTTCAACTGAAGTTGTTTCCTTTCAACTTTTCTGCTCCAGTACCATGGCGGAACAAATTTCGGTCGGACAGCTGGTGGTCCTTTCATTGCCACTAGCTATGACTATGATGCTCCACTTGATGAATATGGTATGCACATTAATCGTATTGCTACTGATCAATATGTGTGTGTGTGCGTGCGTGCGCACAGAAATAGCATTGTGTGTGTGTATGTTTTGCACCAGAATGAGCATCTTACCTGGAGTTGTTTATCCAGTGTATGAGCGCGTGTGCACAGAATTAGCATTGTGTGTGTGTGTGTGTTGTGCACACAGAATTAGCATCTTACCTGGAGTTGTTTATCCAATGTATGATCTGTAGTCTGCGTATTATAGATCATAACTATAAATTACTGAATATCAAGTGTCATACTCGTACAAAATTTGCACATGCAGAATGGATTATCGTTCAATAGGTAATACCTTAGATCTTGCAGGCAAAAGGTGGAGCAAAAGATGATGGCAACCATCCTATCTATTGAACGTTTTTAGGACAGATTGTCTATTTTTTCTGGCTTTCTGTAATATATGAAAGAATGATCAAGCTTACATGATTACATCTTAGTAGCTGATGGCATTTTAGTGCAGGAGATTTCTCATGGAGTGTTGGGTCCTGCCCCCTCTTTAACTGCTTGATGTGTAGGTTATTACTGTTATAGAATGTTTCTATATCTGTACTATTGAAACTTTAGATTTCCACTTATCTGACAGTTTTGCTGCCTTCCACATTGCTATTACTTTACTCTCTGCCAAAGTTGTGAATAAACTACTGGTTGTTAAGTTCCCCTCTTTACCTGCTTGATGTGTTGAGTATTACATTTGTAAAATGTTTCTATTGTCTGTACCACTGAAACTTTAGATTTCCACTTGTCTAACACTTTTCATGCCTTCCATGTTGCTATTACTTTATGTAAAACTAGTGAATAAATTTCCTGTTGTTAAGTTCTGCAAAGCATTACATGTTTCACGTTGTTCTTACTGCACTATTTGTACTATGTCTAGGACTACTAAGGCAACCAAAATGGGGTCATTTGAAAGATCTGCATAGAGCTATCAAGCTATGCGAATCGGCTTTAGTCTCTGCAGAACCCACTGTGACGCCACTTGGGAATTATCAAGAGGTTAGATTCATTTCAGCTTGCTAGGAACTATCCATCTTGTCTCAAATTAGTGTTGGACTGACACCCCTTCCCTTCCCTCTCTCCTCTTTTCATCATCACTGTCCAGGCTCATGTGTTCAAGGCAAAGTCTGGAGCTTGTGCTACATTCCTTGCGAACTACGACCCAAAATCTTTTGCAAAAGTGGCCTTCGGGAATATGCATTACAACCTGCCTCCTTGGTCCATCAGCATCCTTCCTGACTGCAAGAATACGGTTTTCAACACCGCAAGGGTGAGGGAAATAATATTGACTGATTGAGATTCTTCTGTTTATTTCTGCTTGGATGTTTGTAAGAATTTAATGCTTGCCTAAATCATTTCCACATATGTCTACATTGTTTTTTGAATATTGTGATTTTTTTTTTGAAATTCTCAAGAGATGAAAAAGACCTCAATTTCTCTCAAATTTTTGGTGAAAAAAAATCTCACAACATTATAGTGGTGTTTTCACAAGATATTCTGGTTTATAATTTAATGAAGAAAACATTGAAGTTTTTTGACTTCTTACACACACACACACACACACATATATACACACATATATATATTTAATTTCCTTGTTTTTATGTCCCTTGAGAATTTCCCCTGTTGTAAGAATCCCACAACCTAGGGTGTTGACATTAAACTAAATTCTCTGTATAGGTTGGCGCCCAAAGCGCACAGATGAAGATGACAGTTATAAATAGTGAAGGGTTCTCTTGGCAGTCATACAATGATGAGACTGCCTCCTATGATGACAATTCAATTACAATGGTTGGGTTGTTGGAGCAAATAAATACCACAAGAGATGCCTCGGATTACTTGTGGTACATGACAGAGTGAGTAGTTTATAACTAATTATGGTTGTGCCTTCTTTGAGAATTTTTAAACAAAAGAATTTCACCATCTAAAGTCACTTTAGTATTGATGATGTTGATTTATCGTTGTTACTTATCTTTCATCTATTTTCTATCATTGTCCAGTGTTAATATAAACCCTGATGAAGGATTTTTAAAGTGATTGATGATGTTGATTTATCGTTGTTACTTATCTTTCATCTATTTTCTATCATTGTCCAGCGTTAATATAAACCCTGATGCAGGATTTTTAAAGTGATTGATGATGTTGATTTAACTTTGTTACTTATCTTTCATCTATTTTCTATCATTGTCCAGCGTTAATATAAACCCTGATGAAGGATTTTTGACGAATGGACAGTATCCTATCCTCACAGTCTTATCAGCAGGCCATGCTTTGCATGTCTTCGTCAACAGTCAATTATCAGGTAGGCCCAGAGTATTGTGGCATTTTATGGAAATAGACAAACTGTTTTTATGAGATAATCCAAGTTTAGATCTTCATTTATTTTATTTACCTTTTTCTTTAAAAAAAATACTTGTTCTCTTTTTTCTTCCGTCAGGAACTGTGTATGGGAGTTTAGAGAACCCAAAACTAACGTTTAGTGATAACGTGAAGCTGATAGCTGGCATTAACAAGATTTCCCTATTAAGCATTGCTGTTGGCCTCCCGGTTTGTTCTTTCTCCCACTCTCTCTCTCTCTTATCTGATATGTTTGTGCTCTTTGAAACATATGGCAGGCAAATTTGATTTGGTACTTTTTCTACTGTCTGTGATTGAGTTCAGAATGTTGGCCCACATTTTGAGACATGGAATGCGGGGGTTCTTGGTCCAGTAACGTTGAATGGTCTCAATGAGGGGAGAAGAGACTTGTCATGGCAGAACTGGTCTTACAAGGTCGGTCTTCTAAATATTTTCTACTCTGGTCTCTCAATTGCCACCACACTAGAGAATCACTTGTTTGCATGTTCCTGAGCAGATTGGTCTAGAAGGCGAAGCTTTGAGTCTTCATTCACTCAGTGGAAGTACTTCCGTTGAGTGGGTAGACGGATCATTAATGGCTCAAAAGCAGCCCCTCACATGGTACAAGGTGAGAATCCCAATCCTCACTAATGCTTCTGTTTTACTCTTCTGAAATTCCATGGAGAAATATGTAAGCTCTATAATTAACTTTAGTTTTTTTAATAAGCCTTGATGAAAAATCCTTATGTTATGATATTTCCAGACTACTTTCAATGCACCAGATGAGAATGACCCATTGGCTTTAGATATGGATAGCATGGGAAAAGGTCAAATATGGATAAATGGGCAGAGCATTGGGCGCTACTGGCCTGCATACAAAGCATATGGTACTTGTGGTAACTGTAGTTATGCCGGATTGTACGATGAGACGAAATGCCTGAGTAATTGTGGAGAGGCCTCCCAAAGATGGTGAGACAAGTCTTACTTGATTCGAGAACATAGATTGTGCAGGTTAGAGCATTCATGCTGAACGGACTTATGGCTATTAATTTCAGGTATCACGTCCCTCGTTCATGGTTGAATCCAACCGGGAACCTATTGGTAGTGTTCGAAGAATGGGGTGGTAACCCAACTGGGATTTCTTTGGTCAGAAGAACAACAGAAAGCGTTTGTGCAGATATTTTTGAATGGCAGCCATCACTGAGGAATTGGCAGATGCAAACCACTGGCAAAGTCGATAGACCCATGAGACCCAAAGCCCATCTATGGTGTGCACCTGGACAGAAAATATCATCAATAAAATTTGCAAGCTTTGGAACGCCAGAAGGGGTATGTGGAAGCTTCCGCGAGGGGAGCTGTCATGCCCACAAGTCGTACAACGCTTTTGAAAGGGTAATACTAAAATTTTGTTTAACTTGTATAGTTATACCATGTCTTTTTGGTAATTGGGAAACTGATGAGTCCAATGCTGACTCAGCTCCGTTGAACCCTTTTTAGGTCTGCTGAGTCTGAGTGGAAAGACAGGCTAACTCAGCTTAGTCTATGAAGTGCCCTGAGTTTTCCCAAGTTTTTGCATGATCTATTACTCATCCAAGTCAACAAAGATAATTGCTCCTTGTATTTCTTAAATACGTTGGATTAAATGCACAACTTGCCTGAGTCACCAAATAGACTTGCCCAAGTCAAGTTTATA
Organism: Tetracentron sinense; assembly: GCA_015143295.1. Classification (NCBI taxonomy): domain Eukaryota; kingdom Viridiplantae; phylum Streptophyta; class Magnoliopsida; order Trochodendrales; family Trochodendraceae; genus Tetracentron; species Tetracentron sinense. Next base: position 36,650,335 of record CM026565.1, read on the forward strand.
TAGCCGATCTATACCAGTGACGAGTTTCCAACCCTTAAGGATACTGATGGAAAGTTAACATCAAAGTCCAGCAAATCTGTTTCTCCTAGTCTGGCTCAAATGTTGTGCTTTGTACTTGCATTTTTTTCTTCTGATGTCTTCCATAAAAATTAACGTTGAAGGGTCTCTTGCAGAATTGCATTGGGCAGCAATCATGCTCAGTAACTGTAGCTCCTGGGGTTTTTGGAGGAGATCCATGCCCAAATATCATGAAGAAGCTCTCTGTCGAGGCCATCTGCAGCTGATGACCAGCAAGATCCAAATTAAATCAAATAAAGAAGCAGGTTCCAGATTAATTCTTCTTTGGGATGCAACACTTCAATACAGTTCTTCAAATTTTCTTTTGGCATTTTTTAATGTACCCATCCAAGGTTGCCAAGGCCATTGGTTTGGTTCTAACACAGAGGTGAAGTTATACACACATATAACACATCCCAATGCCCATATAGATTGTGAAGAGGAGTTCGAAGAAGCTTAGTACAAGTACATTGAGACAACAGATTTTGAGTCCATGTACAAAAGATTCAGTCCTTAGAAATTGTTAGGGGTATTCTGTTGGCTTGCAGGAATTTCAATTTCTTATGTACTGTAACTTCCTTTCATGGGGGAGCAATTATTTTGTTGCTTTGTCCTTGTAAGAACAAGATGACATAGTAATAAATTTGACCTGATCAAAAGGTGTTTGTATTGTCAATTTTACAGAAAAATCTTTTAGTGTTAGATTGTTTGATCTCATAATTAAGTGAATTGTCATTACTAAGTTGGATTCATGTCCAAGTTTATAGCTGAGCTTGATTGTATTTGTCTGTCATGTCTTGTGATTTCAACCTATTGCCTCCATTATTCCTCTCCTGTGGAATTTACTCACATATGTGCACTCATTTGCTTGACATTTTGTATGCAAGGAACATTCCATACACTTGTCTGAACAACTTTGTGGAATAACTGGAATTAATTGGTTGTTCATTTAAGACCAGCAAACTTTTAAATGATCTTGAAAACTTTTCCCAGAGATGAGTAACACACAATAGCCCTGCCAACCCATTGTTGAAAAAGTCTTGAGTGGTGGGATTGTTTGATTGTACACGGTACGAAAATTAATCAGATAGATTTGTGATTTATAACATTGATATATATTTGAACTGGTTTCCTAATAACTTGGCAAGTTGATTGGTGAAAAGTGCTTCAATCAGCTTCAACTAGTTTAGTCTGCAAGACTAAACAAAGCTGTCAAGCCTTCTTATACTAAAATGATGTTTGTCTTTCTTATGTTCATTTTAGGTATGAACTCCACCGCTGACTGGGCATAGTCACAGTAAGGAAAAAGGGATTAGGCCTAATTACCTTCCTTTCAAAATGTTCAGAGTGGAGAGTGTAGATTACTATTTGAATCTGAGTTTCAAAATGCTATTGTAAGTTCCATATTGTACTATTAGGGGGATAACTGAATTCTAACTCCTAATCTCTGCAAACCAAACAATGGGTAGTTCTGATCCTGAATTTGGTCTGTCCAGGATGCAGTTATTCCTGCAACAACACACCCTCAAACTCATTTTTTTTTTGGTCAAGGTAACAATACCAAAAGGCAAAGCTACAGGTAATAGAAGGGAAAACACACTCATTCACTTCGGACTTATCATCCTCTCAATAAATTAAATATTCACGATGATGTAATTTAGAGGCAGTATAAGTTTATCGTCGCCTAGTTCAAAGAAAGTACATTACATCCACTACTATATAAAGGCCTAGTTCAAAGAAGGATCATTACACCCACGGCCATATAAATATAATACTAAGAATATCAAGCGATTAGATTTCGGAAGGGCACGTAGCGCCATATATTTGTTTACTTGTACATTTTTAAGTGAAAACTCTCCTAATGAGTCCATTAGGAAAAACAGGTTACAAAAATTCTGAGTGTGGAGAGGAAATGAATCATCAAATTGGGTTGACTTTTTCTTAGTGGCACCGTCATTATACACTGGTAGATTGTTACCCCCCTTTTAATATACTCAAATAAAGGTAGATTATAACTCATTTATGTATGTAATTATGATTAAGTCATACAGTTTGACGGTCAATAGTCCAAGAAATGTCATTAGATAAGATCGTCATAATTCAATTAACTTTGACATAGATGATATCATTTATTTTTATTCATCGGAAGACACATGGACCTATAGGCTACACAATGAGCTACAATAAACCCCCTGATATAGGTTGGATTGGATCCAGGTCTCTGGTACAACATCAAGAGACTGGCCTTGGCTTGTCTCTGGCGAAGCCAGAAACTCCTCTCGGGGTTTCATACATTGTGCGACAGTTGGCAAAAATATGGGGAGAAGTCATTTTATTTTCTCCCAATTTTTTTGACTTCTCCCCATATGATATCTCTTCCCTTTATTCTTACACACTTATCGCCACATGTCTTATTATAAATGAAGAAGTCAAAATCATGGGCCCCATGATTTTGACTTCTCCACAACTTGTCACCTATTCTATGGAACCCCGGGATAAGCCCTTTCTGGCTTCAGAGACAATCCCAGGCCCAAGAGACTTTACCAACTAAACTATGACACCTACATAGATGATATCATTTTGACGACACACTCAAGAGTCAAGGTTATAACCTTATACTATGGTAGTCTTTATTTTTTTGGGAACTTGGGATGTCCCCAATCCGAGGGGTCAGGACGAATCCCCGAGGGTGCAACGTGAGTCCACAACCCGCCACACCAGGTAAGTCTGGGTAAACCCGTGCGGGCTGGCCCCAAAGGGAGAGTGAGAAATGAAACCCTGGGCCTCCCACTTGGGGAAAGGCCCAGGAACCACTGGTTCACTCCTATGGTAGTCTTGCCCAAATGGGTTGATGATGAAAGAAATCTAGACTCTAGACCTCTCATTTGGTGGTTCACCTCTGATCTTCCTCTATCTTGCATATCATACCGATGGAGCGATCTTGTTGGTACGATTGAAAGCTGAACTTTGACATCTAAAAGAGAGGTGTAGTGCAATATATTTCCTCAAAAAAACACTAACCCACCTTAGAATTTCTCATACAAAAAAGATACTGAGTCTGATCCAAAGCCCAAAAGCTTGGACTGTGTAGTGTTTTCCTCCTTAGCACAAGCATTCCAAAAACTATTCATAGAATACTAGTGCAGACAAACAAATAGGGACACTTTTGCTTTTAGAATAGAACCTTCAAAGCCATAAGGAGTTACACACTACTCTCACTTTCCTCTGCTTTTCTCCTCCTAGTGTCTCTTGTGTGTAAATGACGCGTTTCCATGGCGACGGAAACGCCCTCCTTATCATCTTTTCTTTTCAGTTCTTCATCTCTAATGGAGTATGAACCACAACTACAACAACCCATGTTGCCCCTTCTGTTTTTCGTTCTCTCTCTTGTCTTTCTTTGCTTTCTTTTCATATCTCTGTATAAGAGACTGAGAATAACAAAGGAAGAAGATGAGAAATCGACCCAAAACGCCCTCTCAATGTTCCAGTGTTCGCTTCCGGAAAGTATCAATAAAATTCATCAAATCCATGAACCCCATCAGATCCCTGTAACCCATCCCCTTTTTGTAGAGATCCTAACTTCAAATTCCCCCAAATGGGTACCTCTCATTTCCTCTTTTGGTTCCCATTTGTCGGTCAGCGTTGATGGGGATATCGAGCTGAGTAATGGGTCGGACTTAGTTGCAGACGGCGTCGATTCGGTAGGAGACAATGGTGGGAAGAGTGGAGATCAGAGAGGGAAGAAGAAAAAGAAGAGGTCCAAGAAGAAAAGGCAAAATTTTGGAGCCGAAGATGAGGGTCTTGAGAACCAGGTCTGGGTCACACCAGATAAGCATGATTTGGTTTGTTTGTATCCATTTACATCTTCATCAAGTGCTACACAGAGGAAGATCAAACAGCAGTATGATCAGCTTAAGAAATCCCATGACTCCAAGGCATTGACATTGGCTCAGGTTTTATTTCCTAGACTAAACATGTTTACATTTTCTGAGTTTTTGAAGAAATGTTACGGTTTGACTAAGCTATTCCTTTTATTTTTGTAGCTAATATAAAGAATTGTGCTTGTTATCCAGTCTGTTATTGGTAATCTAGTTGTGGACCTTGTGGTATATAAATATAATTAGTTTTTTTCAAATTATTTTGGTTACTGTACTGATCCATCCTCCTGCCTATAATAAAGGACTTAATGGTGGAAAGAGAATTTCTGACTGGAATCTTACTCAATTAGGAAAATCTAGCTTTTTCTCTTTGTGCTAGTTTGAGAATTCAAATATGTTTTTTTCCCTCCTTGTTACCCCTTCACCTCTAAAAAACAGATATTCTTTCGAAGGGTGAGAAAGTAGTTGAGTTTGTTTTCCTGACTTTTTATTTATTTATTGGCATTACTATTTCGAGATTTCCAAAGGTTGAAAGTAATTTAAGTTCAAAAATATGGTTGAAGGTCTCCTTGATCTCCAAGACGTAAGAGACTCTTATTGAGTGTAAACATCAATTTTCAAGAAACCTTTTAATCACTAAACTTCACCCCCTGTATATTTACTTTTTTGTTACATTTTTTTGGGGTGGGATGGGTATATTTCCCAATGGATTTACCAACTTAGCAAGCTGGCATTTTCAAAAGTTCTACATGTTATGCATCTAGGTCATGCTTTTGCAATGATTGTGTTCATGGTAGTGGTACACAAAAATCCTAAGAGGGTAGAACACCACTAAATTTACATCGAACCAAATTCCTAAGGGGGCTTGTTTTTTGGGCATCCTTTAATACGCTGGTTAAAAGCCACTACATTGTCTCCATATGGTGGAAAATCAACTATTAAATGAAATTGCATTCTTTCCACATCATCGTAATTCTAGGTCTATACCAGGGTGGCAGGGCCTCTGCTACCATGTACCTAAAGACCATATATTTAGTGAATTATTGGAATAAAGACAAAGGAAATTAAGCACAAAAGTGATATATAGTTCAGGAAGCATGTAAGTTTGACTACTCTTGATGTTGGCAAAGGAATCCATGTTTATATGATGTATATACAGTTATAAGTTTCCATGTAGTTGATATTGGTCAAAGCAAAAAAAAGTAAATTTAGTGACATGGGAAGTGCATGCAACCCAAAATTGCGAGTAACTTGGTTTTCTTGATCATTAGCTTTTCAGTTAAGAAATTTTCTGGTGACATATTGTTTCTCCATTCGGAATTTGTGGGTTCAATGCTATGTATTGAGAGAGAAGGGAGTTGTTGGCATATTGCTATTGTATATCCATATTTTTTCTGCAGATAAAAATGCAAATCAATTTCTTATTTGGTTCAGAAGCCTTTGTTTCCTTGTTGGCATTACAAATTTGGGATAAGACCAGTCCACTTAGGCTTCTCATATCGATATTTGAGGGTCTTCCAAGATTTGTTTAGGCAGGTATCAGAATACCCTTTGCTGTATCAAACATCATATTGAAGTGACTTGCTAGATATAAACAATTCAAAGTATTTTACCAATAGATAACAAAGGTTATCTTATGGGTCGAATGGGGTTCAGTGTTAGGTGGAGGGAGTGGATGAAGGTATGTTATGCTTCAGTCTCCTTCGCAATCTTAATTAACGGGAGCCCTGCAGGGTGTTTTAAGAGCTCCTGGGGTTTAAGGCAGGGGGATCCCTTGCCCCCATTTCTTTTTATTTTGGTCATCGAGGCCTTATGCAGAATGATATCCAGAGTGGAGGGGAAGGTAATTGAAGGGTTTGGAGTGGGGCCAATGGGTATAGCTATCTCCTACCTTCAGTTTGCAGGCAAGACTCTAATCTTGTGCAATGGTTCTTGTAGACAGGTGGCCCACCTACGCTGTGTTCTTAGGTGATTCAAAGTGATGTCAGGCCTGAAAATTAACTTGGCCAAGAGTGAAATAGTAAATGTTGGGGAAGTGCCAAATTAGAACAACTGGTAGCTTGTCTTGGGTGTTGGATAGGCGTCGTCCCTTCTAAATACCTGGGGATGCCCCTTGGAGTGGGGTATAAATCTAAGGCGGTTTGGATCAAAGTAATCAGCCGGTTTTTCAGTAGATTAGCAGGTTGGAAATCTTCTTTCCTCTCCAAAGGAGGCAAGTTGACACTAGTTAAGAATTAAAAGTACCATGAGTAGCCTTACCACCTTCTTTTTATCATTGTTGACAATACCAAGTTTGGTAGCTCATAGGCTAGAGAGATTTCTTATAAAATGAGAAAGTGGATAAGAAGAATTATCATTAAGTATCTTGGGAGCAGGTGTGTATTCCCCAGAAGGTGGGTGGGTTGAACCTGAAACTGCTGGTGGAGGTGAATAAGGTTTTATTCATAAAATGACTTTGGAGATTTGGGGTAGAGAGGGAGAGTCTTTGGAGGAAAGTGGTAGTGGCCAAATGTGGGGCGATATCATGTTGGGAGTTGAGAGGTGAAAGTTTCCTACTGTCTAAGGCTACCGGGCTATGAAAAAGGTATCATGAGGTGGTCTTTAGTGTTTTCGGAGAATATTAGGTTCTCTGTGGGTGGGTGGGTGAGTTTTTGGGAGGATTTTTGATGTGGTCAATGGGAAGGAGGTTAGTTTCTAGGAGGATTTTTGATGTGGCCAATCACGCTTGAAAGAAGAGTTTTGGAACCTCTTTTTGTTAGCAATGGATCAATTCGCTATAGTTGCAGTCTTTGATTGTCCAAAGAATTTTATTCGTAGAAAACAGGAGGAGTTACCAAATGACATTCTTATAAACAAAGATTTTTTTCCATTCCAATATTGGCCAAAAAATCAGGCTTTGGTTGGCACACCTTGTATCTAACTATAGTAGATGTTAACCCCACAGGCCTAGTCACTCATGTGACCCAAAGCATTAGCTAATTATTGAAGGAACCGTTGAATTCTTTGACAATCCTAGGCTCAAACTAAAAAGGTCTTTTCCACCTCTAAAAATTCTGATAGTGATGAATCTTGCATGTGCCTCTGATTTGTTAGAGTCTTCAATCCAATATTCCAATGAGACTGGAAAACACTTTTGAAGCTGCTCTGTTATTTTCTCTAATCCATGCTAGACCAAAATTACCAATAGAGTATCCATCAAATTTGGGAATAATCCTCCCAATTTCTAGCTTAGTCCTTGAGGACTCGACTATCTCCTTCTTCCTCATTTGAAGATGGCAACCCACTTGTTTGAAGTCCAAGTTCCTTGTTCCAGTCAAGTCCTTCTGTCCGGAGGCCTACTTGATTGCGTCTTAAATATTTTCTTTATTGAACTTTTGCCTTGAAAAGTTGGATTATACCTTCACTTCTAAACTCCGCCACAAAGGTAAATGAAAGTATTTCTTGGAGAATCTCCCTAGTCCCACGCTCCAAGAAACCAAGTACTGAAATTTTTTATCATCTACATCAAGGGTCCCACCCTATGACCCTAATTCAATTAGAGAGAGAATGTTGTACTAAAGATCTCCAGTTAGATCATAGATGAATAGTTTCTCGTCTTTCTTGCACGCGAAACACAATTTTGGGATAGATTTAGTGTTATGGATAATCAATTGTGGGATCATAAGTGATTGGCTATATCAAATGTGGCTACACTATGATCCTTGGAACAAATCCTCCGCACGCTTATAACACCCCAAACTCACAAGTTCGATCTCCACCACAACGTCTCCAGTTCCTCATTGGCCAAGACTTCTCAAAGGTTACACAAGTCCACTATCCAATCAATCGACAGTATTTGATCGTCTTCGAGCTCCCAACTTTCGTTCTTGATTAATGAAAACATCCTTGGCAAATGCTTTGCCAGTAGTTCGTCTTTCATAAATCCAAGATTTCACCTCTGACATGGGCTCATGCCCTTGGTTTTGTAGCAATCGCCACGCCCTCCTACTCATCAGGGCCTGACAATTGCCCTGACGGCCGGGTATAGGTTGCGTGCTTTAGCGCCATCCATTTTCTGGGTTAGTTGATTCGACACACTCCTTAGCGGATTTCGACTTCCATGACTACCATCCTACTATCTTAATCAACTAGCCTCTCTTTGTCATGTTGCATTAGGTGTCTCGATCATGTAAGCGTGAGTCATCAGCTCGTGTTGATTACGTCCCTGCCCACCCCGAACCCATCGGCTGTCAGTGGACTACTCAAGGTGCTCCCGCAGCGAGAGAGGTTCGCTGCGTGCTGCCTGGGGGACGGACTGGGACGGCTCCTTCAGGGGCTTTCCCCAGGTGTCGAACAATTGATTCAAAATTGGTACAGACAAGGGGAATCTGACTTTTTAATTAAAACAAAGCATTGCGATGGTCCCTGTGGATGTTCACACATATAAATCCTTGTAATTTCAATTACAACTTCCATTGCAATGTACTGGAAAGGTGAAAATTGCTCTTTAAAATGAAGTAATATAGGAGCATAGGCATAAATGTGTAGAAATGACAGGCAAGATATACATGATTCATTTTTAGGATCCATTGATAGAGATACTCCAATGACTAGAAGGATTGCAGTCAAATCTAGACTGAGCTTTTGAAAGGTGTAGTTTGCTTGCTTATTTCCCGAGTAACAATTTTTGGAGATAGAAAAACTTTTCTTATCCCATTGGTGGTTATATAACATGCTAACAATCAGAATACTTGGGAGGGAAATATTTATCATTTGAATATATAGATCTTTAAAAATTAAAAAATAAATTCATTATGCAGACTCGAAAGAAGTTTTCTTTTTCTTGAGAAAATGGTGGAAGGAATTTTATTTTCGATAGGGATTCTTATGTCTCCCTTATTTACATGGACCACCATTATTTAAGAACCAACCCTTGGAGTTTTAAAGGATTAATGAGTGGTTTGCTTTCGTCATGCTTAATATCATTTAGAAATGTTGTCTAGAGCATAGTTGCAAGGAAAGCGAAAACCTTGCTTCCCGGAAAGCACGTTTGGGAAGAGAGTTCGATTTGGTTTCCCCATTTTCTGTGAAGCACCTGGTAAACGATTGGGAAGCGCCTAAAAAACGAACAAGAATTGATTGTGAAGCGATTTTAATGTCATGATTTTTGGTTACTTGAATAATATTATTTTTAGGTAATTTTTAGTGTATTGTAGTTGTACCTATTATGCCATATTAATAATCACTTATTAAACTATGATTTCAATTTCATTTCTTAGTCACATTTTTTTCCCCAATATTTGAAATCGCTTCTAACTTGCTTCCTAGTTTCCCGATCGCTTCTCCAATCATTGCTTTCGCTTCCTCGGTTGCTTCTTGTTTCTCAATTCTTGTTTTCCAAAGATTTTAGGAACCTCGCTTCCTGGTTCTTGCTTTCATTTCGCTTCTCGCTCTGGTAACTATGGTCCAAAGATCTTCTGGAAGCTGATCTTAGGAGGGTCACTACTGTTTACATCTCAATGGTAAACTCCTTGGCAGTAAATCAGTAACGCAGATAAGTACTTACAAGTTTTAATGTAGCTGAACATTTACTGCACGACAGTGTTCAAGGACTTGTAGAGCTGATTTGAACTTGACCTTGTTTCCTTGGTTTTAACCTGAACCAAGCACAAGTTTTCAAAATCTGGATAAGTATATAGATTTTTCCAGAACCTCAAGAGCCAATCAGTAGTCATAAAAAATTCGACCAAATTGATGATTAACTCAGCAAGGTTTTTGAAAAAACTGGGTGAATTTTGTAAGGGGCTTTTCTACCATTATTTGTAGCTATGTTTTAACTCTGCCAGTACCTGTTTGACACAGCCAAATAAAGTGATCCAGATCTCTGGGATTTTCTCGTTGAGAAGATGTGGAGCTTATGTTACAATTTACAAGTGTTAATGGAACAGGGTAGTGTTAAATATTGTTCAGCTGGTTCGAATTTGACTAGGCAAAGTGCAAAATTTAATCCACCAATATTATGTGTAAATGTTGGAATGATGACTAACATGTTACCTTCTCTTAGAAGTGGGTCATAGGAAAAAAAAAACAAGCTTGATTTGAATCAATGCCACCTGAATTGTTGAATTAACCCTCCCCATTTGCTCATACTGCAGGTCAGTCAGTTTGTGAATTGCTTGATTGAGGCTAGGAATGAATTACAACACAAGTATGTTCCTAAATACTTCTGTTCTTTTTAATGATTTAACTCTTCCACTTCTTCATTCTAATATAATATGATCTCCTTTCCTGTTCTCTTACAGGTCTGAGGTCATACATCGAAAGTTCACAATAACAAAGGCTCTACTAGTCAAGGCAGACAGATCATCATTTGACCGCATTTGTCAACAGGTTATATATCTAGTATATTAGGCTGCTGGCCTGTTGAAGCTAGTAGTTTTGATAAGTCCTCTTCATCATCTCTGGAAGTAGGTTTAATGCATTGACATCTGCAGATATACAAGCTAGAGGCAGAGCAAAAGAGATTAGAGGAGGATGCAGCTGTTTATAATCTTCTCCAACAACAGCTTAAGCTCTCGCCAGCATACAAGAAGGTATTGTTGCAGTCCTATTTATGTAATTTAGTAGTTAAGTCGAGCTAGGTGCAACTTGGCTGACTCTTCCTGGTTCCCAAGGGTGCTGATTCATGTTCATCATACAAATAACTCATAGTTGGTGTGGTTTGGAGCTTCTTTCTCTCCCGTTTGGGTATGGAGTGGGTCTTCCCCTCTTCCTTTCTTAACTTCTTATCTTGCTGGGATTGGGCTAGTGAGGATGGATCCAAGAGGGCTATTTGGCGGGTCTTGCCGGGTGCTATAGCATGGTCCTTATGGAAAGAGAGGAACAAGAGAGTCTTTGACAACTTGCACTCATCTATTCATAGTATCCGTTCTCGTATTGTGGCAATGGTTTTGGAGTGGGTATCTCTTAGCCAGGAGGGAGTGAATATGGATTTTCTTCTAGCATGATTTAGGGGCAGCAGTGTAGTCCCTGAGTCAGGGTTTCTATGTTTTCCTTGTTGCTTTTCCTGTTCTCCTTTGTTGGTTCACGATCTTGTGAACTTGTGTTTATTGCCATGTAGCTCGTCTTGTTTTTCCTTTATATATATTTTGCTTGGATTACCGATTAAAAAAAAAAAAGATTCATCCCCGTGTTGTACCAGTTTTGGTGTTGGTCACGCACCGAAACCAAGTAATCAATTAGTTATATTGGCCGAGTCACGTGCCAAAACTGAATCTTTGTCCTGCTTGACTGGGATTCAACCTAATCCTCTCTCTTGTTTTTGAAGATGCTTGAAATTGGTGCTCGCATGGAGTTGAAGGCCAAATCTGGTCAGCCGGTGGAAAGCACAGATACTGAATTTGCCAATATCTCATTTGAGGAGTTATTAGCACAGGAAAAGAAAGATTCATTTTGGTAGGTTTCTAATCTTAAACATCAAGCTCATTTTTTCTGTTTTCTTGCTGCATTGCACTAACCATATTTTTATATCCTGTGGCAGGCAAAGAAACGGAAAGCTGAGATCGTGCACAAGCTAATGGCCATGTCCGTTTGCTGACTGATACTCATCCTATGGGTTTCACTCTTACCAGTATGTATATCTAACACCCCAAAGTTCTGCACCATTGCAGGATTTTTTTTTTGGCTGCATGTGCTACTTTGGGTTGTTTTTTGGCCATACCGTTTTCTTCTATTTCTTGTAGGTTTTTCCTCTTGAAGCTGGCCCCCTGTACTGGCCACCACTTTGGTGTTGCTGATTGGCATAGGATGAAAACTAAGCTTTGGAGAAATGTATAGCACATTCTGCAGAGATTTGACCTCTTTTACTAACAAAGAAACATAGATTTAAATGCATCCTTCACAGGTTGAACTTTAAGCAGCTGCACTGGCAACCCTAAGTATATGGCTTCCTATAATTGAATAATATACATGCTTTGTTGACAGAAATGTGGGCTAAGCATTTTTCCCCCATTTCTTTTCCCTTCCTATTCATTTTTTTGGTCAGGAAAGAAAAGAACTACTTGAGCAAAGAACAAAGTCTAAAGCTTGAACACCCTGTATGATCATCATGTATAGCACCCTCTATAAATCTATAATTATTAGTCCAAGCTTGCTCATGTGAGTATGTGACGACTATGACCTAAAATTTGCTGCTGCCTTAGCTTGCTTCTCTACATGCTTGGTTTGTCTTGAAGTTACAAAGTTCTTATTTTGTGATGTGCCTAATGTCATGCAAAAACATCTATGCTCTATAAGGTTGCTGACCGCCTTTTTTTAGGTGGTCCGACATGATCTTTTGAGTCTCCCCCATCCATAGGTAGTCATTCCTTCTTGCTTTGCTAGAGCTACGCCCATTCTAAGCATCTGCACTTCTCCTAGAAGCATAGTAACAAAGTTGATGCAGGACCAACTAACCTAAGATGACCTGATTGAGAGATCAAAAAATTTAATTGCAGCAATAAGGAAAATCATTAAACTACCTAGATTCCACAATTAAAACAAAGGAAGTATTAATATCCTAGGGTAAGTAACAATCCCACAGTGAAGAACTTTTAAACTAGGTGATTGTAATGGAAGTGAGAATTTCCACTAACTTAGGGATGTAAATCAATAGCCAATTGTAATTAGCTTGCTCAATTGAGGATTTCAAGAAGTATGGAATTGAAAACAAAGAAAACCAAATATGTGGGGGGGATAGTGCAGGGAGTTAGGAATAAGATGCGGCAGACCGCGGGGGGGGGGAAGGCAGGAATGGCTTGCGGCCGAGGCTGGATAACTCAAGGGAGACAGGCGGCATGCAGGGAAAACATGGGGGAGGCTGTCGGCTACAATGAGAAGGGTAGGGAAGGCTGTAACAGTAATGACAATGGGGATCTAGGGTTTGTTAAATTAGGGTTTTGCAAGAAAATGAAGTAGATCACAATAGAGGAGAAAAGAAGAAGATAACATGGTTCACACCATCCCTTTGCAGGAAATTCCAAAAACAAAAAAGCTTTCATATTTCGTTCATAAAAATTATGTAAATTATTAAATCCTATGTTTGGTTGCCAAGAAAATTAGTAAAAACATGGAAAAGAAAAGAAAATTGGACAAAACACAACTAAAAATTGTATTAGAAATCCAAAATGTTCTTTTCTTTTCTATGTTTTCACCTATTTTCTCGGCAACCAAACATAGCGTATATTTAGAAGAAAAGAATAAATCATAAGTCTAACTAATTACTAAAACATCATTGCTACAAGTTTCTTTCTAATTCAACAAGGGCGAAGCGCCCGTTTGAAGTGGCGAAGGTTAGACCTGAAAAAGTACATTAAGGTTACATAGTCGAACTATAAATTAATTCTTCTATCATCTAAATAAGAAAAATAAAAAGAATTTCATGTTCCTTTCTAACGTATGTTCTAAATAATTACTAAATGGCATGATTAAAAAAAATCTCAAATACTAACAAACCAAAACAAAAATAAATAAACTAAGATAATTAATAAGGGGGTCGGCCATCTATGATGGGCCACATCATCCTATAGACTAATCGTAACCCTCAAATCCTTCTGCGACAGCGAATCTCCTTCCACATCACAATCTAACGGTAGGTCTCTATCACAGACATGATCCAATGATGTCTCTCCATCGAAAACATGGTCTAAGCCCCTGATCTCCGCATCTAATGAAGTTCTCCGATTTTTCAAAAAGTCTTGAATAATACCTGACTTATTCATTGAACGATTAATTTACGAAACATTCGCAACTTTTGGAAAAAAGCGTGACTTTTTCAAAAAGTCGCGAATTAAACCAAGATTATTCACGACTTTTTAAAAAAGTTCCAATTAAATATATACTATATGAAATATATATTTATAATTTTCATAATTAGTAATCATATTTTCTATTTTTTTTCATATTTTACCCGACATTTTCCCGAGTTATTTCCAAATTTTTTGAATTTGCCCATTTGCCGAAACTTTTCCTAGACAAATAATTCTCGAACCCTGACTTGGTAAAAAAAAAACTATGCCTAGAAGGATGTATTCATCAAACAGAGGTTGCATCATGTCCAATAGGTTTTTACCCATTTAGTTTCTTAAAATGCTACCACAGCAGTGCGCCAGTGCTCCCATCCTAATACACCGAGCTGTCGAAGTTAACCTCCTCCATGGATTAGTACTTGTGGTATCCACCCTATAGATGACCATGCCGTCTTACTTCCCTTATAACTGTACAACCTGAAAATTCAAGAGTTTCATACTTCCATTAGCTTTTTTGGGCTCACAAAAGTAGGTGGTTTCCTTTTTAATTTTTTGGAAACGAATGTCTGATATGCTCCCAAGATCATCTTGTCTCCAGTCCCTCAAATTTGTCACAGGGTGGAGCTGTTTTTTTTTTTTTTGTCAGTCCATTCGTGAAATGCCTCCGGTCATTGATTTTCCCATTTGGGATTACATCCTGCCAATCTGATACAGAAATTTCAACCTGTACAAGTGACTCAAAATAACTGACCAAATGAGCAGCACAACATGTAAACTTCTCTTCATTGTTCTATCCGTGTAGTTGTAACTGAATCATTTTTCCATCTAACGAATATTCTGATTACCGACCGATAATATATATATTCTGATTACCGATAAAAAAAAAAAAAAAAAAAGAGCGGCATAACATCATCAAATGCTTTGTGATTTCCCCTTACTGGTCACAATGTGGACATTTCTCTGGGATCATTAATCCTCTGTTGAAAAGGATGTACTTAGTCAGTAATCAATCCTTAAAGCTGCTGGAGAAAGGTTTTGATTTGGGGAGGACAATTAAGTTCCATGTCCAGTTCAGTACAATTTCCTTGGGTGCCTTGGCTCTGCCAAGCCACTCCTCACTAACCACGTGGCTGGTTTTAACTGAAAAGTTACCATGAGATGAACAACCACAACATGGAGTATCATTCATTCAGTTGACAGGAATGAGGATGTTCTTACTGCTGCTGTAAATCTCTTCGGATAAAATGTGTCACATCGTCCATTTTTTCCCACTATCTATGCATTTATATTGAGATGGATTTAGTTTATTCTGTTTCTAGGAATAAGGTAAGTCATGATCTATTCAGAACCCATCCATCTGGATTCTGGCCTAGATAAAACATTTTTACCTCTTCCTATCACTCCTTGGATTCAGTTTCTGGGGTTATGAAAATTTCGTTACACCTACCCCTTGGTGTGTTTGGATATCCCAATGAGGTGTTCTGGTCATTTCTGCGGGGAGCCATTGCTTGGTGGCCTCGGATTGTCTCTGGCGAAGCCAGAAACTGGTCTCGGGGTTCCATACATTGTGCGACATTTGGCATAAAAATGGGGAGAAGTCATTTCATTTTCTCCCCATGATTTTGACTTCTCCCCGATATCTCTCCCCCTTATTCTCACACTTATCGCCACATGTCTTATGATGTGTGGAGAAGTCAAAATCATGAGCCCCATGATTTTGACTTCTTCACCATTTGTCCTCTATTCTATGGAACCCCAAGACAAGCCCTTTCTGGCTTCGCCAGAGACAATCCAAGGCCTTGCTTGGTACATTTGGAAGGAGAGAAACTTGAGAGTTTTTTTTTTAATCTTTAATGGAATCTTTATTCACCGATAAAAAAACGAAAGATAGGATGGTGATGGTGATGGTGTTGTGTGCCCATCATTTGAGGGAGGAACTCGGCTCTGAGTCCCAGGGGAAGGAACTCCCAATGAATTACTATGGCATGACTCACCCCACTTACTAAAACTAGCAACATCTGAATATTCCTGTACCTGAAAGTTTGGATTAAAACCTTGGTGGTGACACTTTCTATTAATCTGTTTTTTTTCTTTCCTCGTTATTTTAGGTGCTAAGTTACCCATCAACATTAGCCATTGCTACATAGAATTCTGTTTGAAGTGTTTGAGTTGAAGATACCTCAGATTCTCTGTACCAAGAACACAACTAAGCAATACATCTTTGTACAATTACCTGTAATCCAACTAACGAATCTGGCATCCACTCATATTTTTGTTTTCTACTTGTAGTTTCTTTTACTGATTTAACCCACCAGGGCATATCTAAGATGATGTTTGTTTGAATTGTAATGGATCAAGGACAGATCTAAAACAAAATATGGTGTTTTGAATTATAATGGATGTCACTGTCTGTAGGTAGAAGATACTTCCAAAGAAGCATGAGTTTGGGGAGGCTTCCAAGGCCTAGTAATCTATGAGTAGACCTCTAGATTCCTTTACCCAGATCTGGAAACATGCTATTGGTTCTTTTCTTTACAGCCACTGCTTTCATTAAAGGCATTTTAAAAGCAATGTTTCTAAATGATAACATAGTAAAATCAGTAAGCTTCTCTTGTTTGAAATCCATTGGTTTTGTGAGGAGAGTGAAATTATTCTCATTTGTGAGAATAAAGCAAGCTACCCCTGATGGATATGGTTAGCCCCTTCATCCAAGCAATTGCTTGTTTAAGATGGACCATAATATAAGCTAAGTGGTATATTTGTTATTAAAAAAAATGGTCATGTGAGATGCAAGGTTCTTCTAGAATTGCAGATTAAATACTCTGAAAATGGTTCCTGAAACAGAGATGACACTGACAATAATTATTTGAAATATATGGGGGTGATAATGATGATTGTCAATAATTTTTTTTTTAGAAAGGGAAAAAAGAGGGTCAAGTAATGTAATATTCTTGTTGGATAGGGAAAGCAGTAGGTGGGGTGGGGAATGGAGATTCTCATTTGTTTGTTTATGATAAATTGCTGAATCAGAAAAGGACATGGTGACAGATTGGTTTGTGATATGCATAATCATCAAAGTGTGATTGAAACCCAGAAGAGAAAAAGGGGGACAGCAAGTGGGCCACACCAGTGGTTTGAAGGGGCATCTATGTTTGCTAAACAAACAATAACAGTCTTCATGAACAGCTCTTGTGAGTTGACTAGTCAGTGCCCCAAACAGAGAGAAAAATTCAATTAAAAGAAGAGTAGTAGATCTGAGTTTCACTAAACTTGTGCCATGAATCATGAAATTGTTGTTGGTTAATTGGTTTAAGGGACTTAGTTGTGATGGGGGTCAATCAGGAGATATCAGATCATCTAGATCCCTCCCAAGATTTATTACTTAGAAGGAAAGTCCAAAAGTGGTTTGACATTTCCCTGCGTAAGCACTCTCCTACTTAGAAAATATCTTGTGTACGGTATTCTAGATTGACAGGGCCTGTGCTAGTCGGTACTGATATTGTGCTCTGTGGACAATTCGTTTTGTCTATAGTATTCAGGAGTATAGATTTGGTCTGGAGAGATATATATGGCTCCAAATGGGTAGGCCATAAGTACTGTCTACAAGCAGCCCAGCAGTGTATGTCTTGTATATGCAAGGAGTGGGACCTGTCATTGTAGAGTGATTGGAGCTCCCATGTCTAACTGTAACTGGGGGGTACCTTAGATCCCATTAGTGATAGTGGTTAGGGTGTACTTGGGATAATAACACAATCTCATGGGCTGTAGCAAGCAATACTGTAAAGAAGGAACTGAAGAAGCAAGCTGGAAAGAGCCTGGTTGATGGGTTCCTGTCCACTGAACAAAACAAAAGAAACAACAAGAGAGAGAGAGAGAGTGAGAGAGAGAGGGATCCAAAGCTTTCTACTCTTATCTTTCAAATATTCAAGGCCAAGCATAATCTCAACCAGTTCACAGATCAAACAGAGATGAGAAAAGAACTCACAAAAAAAGATGAAATAGGAAAAATAAAAGAGAAAAGAGAAAAACTTCTTTAACTACATCTATAATTGTAACCCTCTCTCTTTCTCTCATCCCTTCTAGTACTCTCTTTCACTCTAACTACTTCCATAGAGAACATTTCAAGGAGATGAAGGTATCTAGAGGAATATGATCAGAGAGCGATAGAGAGGTTCAAAGGTTCTAGTGTTCTAATGATGCAACAGCTCTGAAAAACCACCACAGTGATAGTGTTGAAGAAGCCTATTGGCTTCTCTTAAACCACTAAAATAAGCTCCATGAGTAGTAGAATAATGTGTTCTATGAGTTGCTTCCCCTGCAAATAGAATTTGAAGAGGAGAAGCAACACATCCACAATTGCTGCTTTTCGGCAATGGCTCGGCCATCATATCCAAATCATCTCCGCTCGAGCCGACTGCTACATAACTGTAAGATCCCAAGAACAATGGATCAGTTCCCCATTGGCTCTTCAAAATCCTTGTGAATTTTAGTTCTTGGCCATGAATGCTCTGTACTGAATTTCCATTCCCATTGATGAATTTGTGTGAACAAACGGGCTTAAAGGACCGCGAATCAGATAAAAAGCTTGAGATTGTCATCGAGACTCCAGTCATAATCTCTTCATCAGTAAGCGTTTCGAGCTCGAGAGCTTCTTTCCCTGCAAACCATGAGAGTAGGACACTAGAAGTGTCGTAGATTGGGCAGAGAGATTCTGTTCTCCTCATCCACCATGGAATTTTCTGGTTCCTTGTTTCTGAATCCAATCGATGAAAAACCATTTGTAAGTATGGAAACTTGTTGAAATTCTTGATTTCTTGATCATGGGTTGGACTCAATTGCAGAAACAACTTATTAACCACACCGAATCCAAGCTTCGATATTGCTTCAGTCTTGAAAGAGGGAAGTGGAGGATTGAACATACTAGAATTTTCCCGAATTCCGGCTTTAAGAACCCCCAATGAAACTGTAACTATAACATGATCAGCATAAATGATTGAACCATCATAAAAATGTAGCTTCACAGGCTTAGTAGCATAACCATTCTCCATCTCTTTCGGCCGAGGATCTTCAGGCTGCCACTCAATTTTCGTAACCTTCCTACCCAATTGGATTGAACCAGCTGGTAGAACAGAAGCTAACGATTCAATTATGCTCAAGTATCCCTTAGCAATGGTGATCTCTTCATTGGGAAATTGACGGTACTCGCTCTCTGCATTATAGTCCAGAGTTAACAGATCTCCAGCTGAAGTATAAGTCCTTTCAGTGTTCTCATGAATGGCAAAAACTGCCTCCTCGAGCAATTTCCGGCTCCAATTACCGTAACCTTTGATCTCCCCTCGCTCTTTTGCTGAATCCCAATAAACATCGAGGCCTTGTCGAAGAAAAGAACCAACACCGAGCTTTCCAGAGGCGCCATTGCTTGTACAAATCTTGAAAGCTTTAGCTGCAAGACTATAATAATCAACTTCCTCTTTGCTCTCACTTTCTTGAATCAGCTTCCCCTGAGCAAAGTCCATTAATTTCTTATAAAGACTAGATACTGGCTCCATGATGGATGGATCCAACTCGAACCCACCTTCAGCCATGGTAACCAAGTCTTCCGAGGATCCGGGCATACACTCCCATGGCTTCTCAGACTCTAAGGAGTGGATTTCTTCAGCAATTTTGTGAATTGGACTCCCTCCGATGCCGTGAATCCATGTTGCACCCATCTCAATTCGGTCACTGCCGAACTCCGAAGTGCGAATTCTCCCACCAATTCTAGTCCCACCTTCGACGACACATAGCTCGAAGAGCTCTTTCGAGGCTGTGGAAGTGTAGAGCTTATTAGCAGCTGTAAGGCCTGCCATTCCTGCTCCAATTATCACAATTCTTGGCTTCATGGCCACCCTTGTTACTAGCTTCACTTGCACACACAGAGGGGCATAAAAAAAAAAATAGTGAGTGAAGAACTAAGGAGATGAGAGGTTTAATGAAGGATTTATAAGGAGTATTTGGTATTAGAAAAACTTAGGAGACACTCATTTTTTTCTCTTTATTTTTCGAACGAATAAAGACGAAGCTCTCCTTTTCTTGAAGTCTACTAGTAATGTATTTAGGCTACTTAGCTCATACACAATAGCTCTCTTCTCCCCAAATCCTCTCCCTCGTCCCTGCCCACATTTCAAGCTATGTTGCTATACTTGAAGATGAAAGATATGGTGATGCCAAGAACAATCAAGGTTGATCATCCGACACTTCGCGAGCGGCCGGTCATAATCAATCGGCAACACCGTAATTGTAACGATCAAATATTCCTAACTATTCCATTTTCGGACTTCTATAGATTGCAATATGGTTATTAAGAAATTTTGGGGGAAAAAAAAGGACTCTAGCCCTCCTGAACTACCGAGAAAAAATATATTATTTACAAACTGAGACAAACAAATATGATGACCCATGAACTTGGCCCTTACAAAAAAAAAAATTCTTGTTACCCCTGCAAGAGAATCCTGGCTCTGCCCCCTCACCATGACAGATTAAAATCATTGACCGTTAAGATTGATGCTTCGATGGGACACGTGTACGATGTGAGATGAATGCACCCATGAAGTATGGTGGCAGTGGGTACCATGATAGTGTTTGCTACTGTAGAATTCCTTATCAAACACAATCTTATGCATATATTATCTGTCATTTTCAAAGGTGTAGATCATTTTATAATACTCGAACCTTTATCTCAATCTTCATCAAAGGCAGTGCAGATATGTTGTGTGTCATAGCTGAATTGAAAATGAAAGGCTTTAATATACTTAAGAAGGGGTTACAGGTTTCTCTCCACAAGTTACTTTTTAGTTTTTACACTTATCCCTTCTACAGTTTTGGGTTTTCTCACAAAAAAAAAGATCAACCTATAACACAGTTTTTATTTTTGTTGTTGGGTACAATCCAAACCTATATCACATACGTTTGCAAGTTTCCTATCTTTGTATTTGTATGTTCAATGACATTTATGGGCAAAAAATCCCCCGTATATTTACTTTTTTTTTTTGGTAATCAGCTATATCATTTATCTATCTATGGCAGGTGAGGGGGTTAGGTGGGTTAGAACTCAAGAGTGGGCAATCGACGGCCACACCTGGACTCGAACAGGAGTCACTCCTCCCCAAAGGGAGATACACTACCAACTGGGACAAACCCAGGCGTGTCACACATATTTACTCACACTATAATAATAAGGGGAATTATCTCCTGCATCAACTCAAATTGAATTACACCTTTAGCTGACCTTGTATTAGTGAGCATTTTGAGCATTTTATGATATTAATTAGGTCAAATTGTTAGTGGATCCACCTGAGACCAACAACAGCACCACTTCCCATTTATCTTTTTTGGGTCCTCTAATCTTCTTTACTATTATAATGGGAGAAGCAGGCATAGCATGAATTTTCTGAAATTCTTAAACTACCCGTATATAAAACAAAACTTTAATTTAATGTTTTACTTTAATTCCCAAACTACCCTCATCTATCTGTTTAAAGAATAGAATCACAGTCAATTGCGATTGAACTCAGGGAGAGTTCTCGCACCCGCTGGTTAACACGTGTTCCTTTTAACTCCTATTAATTGTGGTTAACTCCTTCCCCTCGCTCTCATGTGCATCGCACGTGCCACCCGCTAGTAATAATAATATGAGATGTTATATATAATTCATGCCTCTAGGAACTTGGTAATATTTACGACTTTTTTTTATCTAACATAATGGTTATGTTCTTGGGATGCAAATATGTTTTGATCATTTTGATAGAAAAGAGAAAAAAATAGTTAATCAAGAAGTATTTAGCAGTAACCTTGATTCTCTCCCACTTTTTCCTAAATTTCATAACTCGGGGTGTCCCCAACCCTTAGTGCCAGGACTAATCCCCGAGGATGTGACGTGAGCTTTTGAATTCGTAGCTCGCTCAATTGATCACACTCCAATGCCAAAACTGAATTAATGATCAAGCGGCATCTTAAGATCACCAATGATTCAACAAGAAGTGTGTGATCAGTGTGAATTATCAAGATTAGATCCAGCCCAAGAAAGGGATCATCCACCCCAAAATGGTATTCCTTTCATAGTATATATGTTAATTACCAGTTGATCATTTAGATAATACAAATAATTTGCATTTAATATACAAAGTCAAATCCTAAGTTCCTAAAATCACTCCATTATCTTCTCTCAAGACCATTTTTCTTGAGCACCCAATAACTCCTTCTTTCTATTCACCTCTTTTTGAGAGCCTTGAAACCCTAAATATTTTGTCAACATCCATAGCCATGGGGTTATCTGCCTGCAGAAACTACAGCTATTGTTTTTTTTTTTTCTCTGAGTCTGCCCTTTTGCTTTTCTTTGACAGGAACAAATGAAATGGAAATGATGGGATGGGCAAAAGCAGTGATTGATATCTTTTTATATTATTGTTGTTGGTTACTACAAAATATTCCTTACGTCACCCTTTCTTTCCACATAAAGGTTGTGAAAATAGATACAATTCAGACTTTTGCTTCTAACAGGTAAGGAGATTGTAGGGCTGAGTGTGTGTTGTGTGTGATTGAGTTATCAAAAAAAAAAGTAAGGAACTACTGTTTAAAGAGGCTTTAGAGCTAGGGTTAGGGTTAGCATTAGGGTTCTTGAGCCACAAACATTTCTCTTTACACTTTATAGCACTACAGAGTTGGTGGGTGCCTCTTCATTTGGTGGGTGGGTTCTTTTGTAATTCTGTAGGGATTGTTTGGACTCAGTGTTCAGGTTTAACTGGCTAGGACTAACCCAGTAATATAGGGCCATTACAAATACCATCCTGTTTGGCTATCATCAATACGAAGGGTTTGAAGAATCCTAGATAGGGTTTGATGATATCCGAAGGGTTTGGAGAGCTTGTGGTTATGAGGCTGAAGAAAGGAGTTCGCATGTATCACATTCTGAAGCACATAAAGGAGCAGAAGAAGATATTGAACTAGGGAATTCAGCTGTGTAGATTTCTGGGTTTAGTTATTATTATTATTTATTTATTTATTGTAATGGAGGGTGTCCCAACCCCTTCGAGGCAAGGACTTGTCCATTCGGGTGTTCATACTAACCCACTCGAAATTTTCCCTAAAGATACCAGGGTAAGTCGAGGAGTAAGAGTTGAATACAACCACAAGGAGCAAACCTGGGTTGATAGCCTGGGTTTAGTTATTATTATTTTAGATTTTTGGCTAATAAGATATCTATTAAAGAGAGAGTAGGGAAATTTTCTCTTTGCTTATTCTAGAAAACCCTAAAAGGTGATGTTCAACCAAGGTTACTTGTCCATCCATTCTGATTTTTGTCCAATCCATTACTAAAGTCATTTTCAAAAAAATTAACATCCGTTAGCTTGCTTTTGGATAGAAGGGTGGATTTGCAAAAGTTTTAAAATTTAGTAGGAGCATAATACAAAATCACAAAACACAAGGGAGTATTTATAAATAACTGAAAACATAGGAGGTTTTTTAAAAAAAAAACAAAGAAAATAAATGTAGGATGATAAAATGATGGAGGAAGAGAAAGATCAATTGATTGAGAGGAATGCTAAACCTACTCCATTCTATATAAGAGTGTTTAATCATTGTAATTTTAACAAGTGGTTATGGAGGGTAAGAGTAAGGCTAGCAATCTTCAATCATTGATTAGATAATACGAATACGAATTGTTCATATATTCGTTCCGTCAATTTCTCATCAAAGTTGATATATGAACTTTCCGTAGAAGCTACCTCAACCAACTTTCTGGGTAAATTGATATTTTTACTTCACTAGTTTCTACTTTCTTGGAAAGTTAAAACCAACCTGGCAAATCAAACATTTAAGTGGTCAACTTTTGACTTCCCAGAATTAGAAATTCCTAGAAGTTACTGGGAAAGTCAATCCAAACGCCACCTAAGGGTAGGACTGCCACAGGAAGGACAACAAACGCCTGCAACCCCACTGGTCTAATTCTAATAATTGGAAGGAACATCTAAAACTCATAAACAACCCGTGGGAAGCAAGACAATGAGCAAAAGAATTAGTTGATCTAGGGAAGTAGAACTATATAGGATAAACTAAAGAGCTTTACAAACCAAAGGCTGGACCTCCCCCTCTTAAATACTCACTAGAGTGAGGTGGATTTCCCAATGAACCACGATGGTTCCATCACGAATCGAATGGACTAATTTACACGTGTCCCTTTTAAAATCCTTTAACAGTAGTTAATATTATCTAATCCTTAGGATTAAACAATTTAACCTTGGTTAAAAAAAATATATTAATCCTAAGAGTTTAAACTTGTTAATCAGAGTTAAAAGGGCAATTAAGTTGGCTTTTTGTGGACGATTGAACTCTCCCGAGTTCAATTGTGATCGGACAGGATCCGAACTCGGGCTTTGGTCTTTGCTAAAAGCGTAGCACAACGCAGAGATCGGATCACAGCCAATGAATTCAAGTAAATTCAATTGCATATGTGTCACATGTGGATTGAAAAAGAATAAAAATTGAATTAGAATTTTCTGCATTTGTTTCTCCTCCAATCCACATATGACACATGCTGTGATTGGATCTCTGCAACGAAAAGCCACAGCCCTCAAGCCTCTGGATTTAGTTGGAAACATAATTTATAGCGATCCATTCGCATGGTTTTTTTACACTTGTACCATCTGCATGATCATGTATGATGTAACTATCAAAAATATTGCCACTTCTCGGGCTTGGGCTAATTTAAAGGCCCGCAAAAAATTGGGATTATCAAGGACAACTTTAATGTGTGGCCTTGGCCCGGGTTTGCGTAGCTTCATAATATGTCAGTGCCTTCCTGAATAGAGCAGTATCTGGTTATAGATTTCATTCCTGAAAGCTCTTTGAGAGCTTGAGGAAGATTCAAATGAGTGTAGATAAAGACATGTAAATGTCGAGCTTAATGGCTTATAACGGGTGGATTTGAAGAGTAAGTTTGCATCAGATGAAGGATGTTATAACTACCAATTTTGAAGGTAGATCCATACACCCAAAATAGACAACAATGGGCTTAAAATGACCATTTAAAAAAGAGGAATGCTAGCCCTACTCTAAGTCAACAACCCATACTCTCACTCTCTACCAATCACCTATCATTTTTTTTATATGAAAAAGTGTTTTAATCACTACAGAATAGACAAGTGGTTGGTGGAGGATGAGTGTAGAGTTTGACCAAGAGTAGGGCTAGCATTCAAAAAAAGTGTATCTTCTCCCATAAGTTCCTTAGTGAAGGCTGATTTGTTTCCAAACCCTAAGACTCCAAGTAAGGCTGTTACACGATCCTAAACTGATTGTGAATAGCTCGAGATTGACTCATTAAAAGCTCTTTCATAAGCTTGAGCTTGATTTTTGAGCTCGATTAGGTAACAAGCTGAGCTCGAGTATGCTTGTTTTCGGGTCTTTGAATGTATATATATAACTCGACTAATTAAAATTTATTCATATAATAAACAAGTATGAGTTCAAGCGCATATATGTGCTCGACTCATTACTTGCACACTATCTATATTATAATATAAAGAAATAAGACACTACATGGTATTTTTTTTTTTCTTTTTTGGTTAAAACATGGCATCCCTCTTTGAGCCCCAATTTTTAATCTCAATGATAGTATGAGTTCTATTTTAGAGACGTCATGTGACTTTCCTCTATAATCTCATTCAGGTTATTTTATAAATTATCAAACAAAACATCATTAACAACGGTCTCAAATAAAACAATGTTCAACCTCTTCGTAAATATTCTCTCATGCATCTCTATCTATCTCCCGAACGATATATGATCTTACTCTCGTCTCCCTATATCTTCCTCCAACGACACAAGTTCTTCTCTAATATCTTTCCAACACATTGTCATATTCTCTCTTTCTCAAGTACTCTCATTCCCTCTTTCTCAATTCATCGACAACGTTCAGCCCAAAGGATTCATCTGGATTCGTCTTGAAAATAATATTTGGATTCACTGAAATTGTAGTTATGTTTTATTTTTCCTGATCTAATTCTTTTAATCTTCATCAATGTCGATCAAATTTAGCATCTACTCTTTATAATCCTCAACAACTGGAACAGGATGTGTCAAGTTCTTTAATTAAACAAAAATTCTCTAATGTTTATAAATCTTGGAATGGGATGCGTAAATTGTTCTTTAATTAAAAATATATATCTAATCTTTATAATCAATGACCATACAAATTGGGGTGTATCAAGATCTTCCATTAAATTTTGTTTTGAATTTTTTTATACTATTTACATACGATTACTCAATCGCCAGTTACCTGTTTAAAAATCGAACGAGATATATAGTGTCATTATCATCTGACAATTCTAACGTGGCAAATAACGACCATCTTGGTAGCCTTTTGGCTGGTGAAACTGTCACTTACACAAAGGGCTCTAAATTAAATTTTGAAGAAGACGAAGAAAAGTGTTGGGTTTTGGATTAGTCAAACCGAAACGTACCCATATCCATTTACTCAAACCATATATATAGCTCGTATTTAAACCGGTGCATCACAAGGGGTTTCCCCTACTATATATATAAAATAGTGGCATGTTGTACTGAAAAGAGTTTTAGGATTAGGCTTAGGGTTTTCATCTTTATAATTTAAATGCTAGGACTTTGCTACTAAGACCCCATTAGGGCAGAGACCATGCTCTAAGAGCATTGGATTTCAGGTGGGTCTCATTTCACATGATAGGCCTTACCTGAAATCCCAAGCTCTTAGAGCATAGTCTTGATGGTCTGGCCCTAAGGGGGTCT
The DNA here is from genome assembly GCA_015143295.1 of Tetracentron sinense. Lineage (NCBI taxonomy): Eukaryota > Viridiplantae > Streptophyta > Magnoliopsida > Trochodendrales > Trochodendraceae > Tetracentron > Tetracentron sinense. The sequence continues at coordinate 36,676,832 of CM026565.1, forward strand.
CAGAAGCTTTATCCTTAACGTTAACCCCTTAGAATTTACACTACTCCATAAATTTTACAAAATACCAACATGACACCACAAAACAAGTTAGGGTTAGGGCTTGGAACCTTTTGCAGCCTTCTTTTTCAGCCTCCCTTTTGCGCTGTTCTTCCCAAGCAAGCACCATGTCACATGGCGACGCTAGTGGATACTCCCATCGCCTAGAACCGAATATGTCCTAATAACATGTACAATTTGGCTACATCCTATATGGACGTATGTTAGATATTGGGTTTTGCTAGCCCCACTCCCCTAGATCTTTATACGTAGGGACGCAGGGGTGTAAACGAGCCGAGCCAAGCTGAGCTGGGCACTGCTCGGGCTCAGCTTGTTGGAATTTTACAGATGCTCAGTCTCGGCTCGGTTCGTTGGAATTTTATAGAAGCTCCGGCTCAGCTCGTCCACAAATCGTTGAGCTCGTAGCGGTATAAACGAGCAGAGCTGGGCACTGCTCAGGCTCGGCTCGTTGGAATCTTACAGATGCTCAGGCTCGGCTCGGCTTGGCTCATTGGAATTTTACAGAAGCTCTTGCTCAGCTTGTCCACAAATCGTTGAGCTGGAGCTCAGCTCGACTCGATAAAGTTTTTTTTTAAATACATTAATAGCACTAAATTCAATTTAAAAAAAATTTAAAAGGGCTTTTTTTTTAGGATGTCATGTGACTCACCTGAAAACTTGAGTTAAAACTTAAACAAAAATAATTATGTTAATGTATACTAAATATATTTTATCAAAAAAAAGTTATACTAAATATATAATATAAATTTAACTTTTAAAGGGTATTATTATAAAATTAATTGAGTTGAGCTCAGCTTAACTGAGCCACCTGTTGTTCAGGCTCGGCTCGTTTATTTTTCGAGCTCACTTTTAAGGCTCGGCTCGGCTCAACGAGCCAAATGTAAAAGCTCAAGCTTGGTTTATTTCAAGTCGAGCTGAGTTGGCTCGGCTCCTTGACACCCCTAGTAGGGAGGCCGTATTGATGACTCGACGTGATGGACCAGCTAAAGCGGGCCTCGGATTGTCTCTAAGAAAGGGCTTGTCTCGAGCAACCATAGAATAGGGGACAAACGGTGGAGAAATCAAAATCATGGGCCCCATGATTTTGACTTCTCCACACACTATATGACACATGGTGATAAGGTGTTGAGATAAAAGGGAAAGAGATATCAAGTGGGGAGAAGTCAAAATCATGGGAAGAAAATGAAATGACTTCTCCCTTTTATACGCCACATGTCCTTTATTCTATGGTTGCCCAAGAGTCCTTTCTTGCTTCGTCGGAGACAATCTGAGGCCACCAATGCGTGGTCAGATATCTGGTACGATATGGGCTAAATTAAATGGCCTTGGATTGTCTCTGGATTGCCCCTCAAGGGCATCTGTGTGCCACGTGGCATTAAAAATGGGACAAGTCATTTCAATTTCTCTCTTGATTTATGACTTCTCCAACTTGATTTCTCTTTCCCTTTTTTTTCACAATTTATGACCATATGTTAAAGATGTGTGGAGAAGTCAAAAATCAAGGGGATAATGATTTGACTTCTCTCACCACATAACACACAATGTATGGATATCCTTAGGGGCATTCTGGCTTCCCCATATACAATCCGGAGGAAAGTTAAATCAATATCTTCCCTAGCGTGGATGCAAGAGGTTGTACTTGTACAGACTAAAGCCTAAACAGGGATGGGACCCATTGAAATGGTTGGTGGGCTCCACACACACTGCATTTCTGGTCTTTACTGTCTACATTTAAGCTCAGCACTTCTGTACTCTAATGTCTATCTATTTCCACCCGCAGATGCCCGATTATTACACTAGGATATTCAGTAGACGAGTGCAAAGGGCTTTCACTAAGGAGGTGATAGCTTGAAAAGGATCGATTTCCTCTGGCAGATCCCGAGAACTACACTTGGACCGTTGGACATTAGCCTCTTCAGCCAGTGTCGGTAAAGGTCTATCACTAAGGAGGTGATAACACGCATCGCAAATGATCCGCTGTATGTGCACATTACCCCCAACTCGTCATATCTCCTCTTTGACACCTATTAATTTTAGTTATGATTTACTCATCTTTAAGGTTAAATAATTTAACCATGATTTTTAGTTAAAAATATTTTTTACAAAAACCTAACCGCATGAGTGAGTGAATTATAACCAAGGTTAATATTTTATGGTTAGATTATTTAACCCAGGGGTGACTTTTTCTTGGCAATAGTTAATGGGTGTCCTCGCATGCAGGTGCATGCTATCATCCTTATTTAAACAACTTCCTACGCGTCATGAGAGGCTATGCCCGACTATTTCTAGCATCTGCCAGTTGCAATAAGAATAACTTCCTATAAAGATCACAGATAGCAACCTTACTTATCGTGAAGATTCCGGATTTGCCTCCGCCTAAGCCAGAGAGATATCTTTCTGGCTTTCATACCCTTGCGCCCTTTTATTAACTTTTTTTAAAAATCTTAATTGAATAAATATTGAAAATAGGGATTGCAAGACTCCTATCCTGTTCCCGTCCCAAACCTAGGGTGGGGTGGGGTGGGCCGATTCCAATTTATCAAAACCCATCTTAAATCCCTTCTCGTCCCATTAAGCACTAATCGGGACGGGTCAGACTATATTTCATATCATATGTAAGATAATAAAGTAATTTTTGAATTAATTTAAAAGCAAAATGGGCATATAAATTATAAACAGGGTGGCATAAATCCATCCCAGCCTGAATCCAGGTCAGGTTTGCCAATCATTATCCATCCCACCCAGACCCCGTTTATGAACATCCCAAACCCATCCTGATAGGGGCGGGTCGGGGCGGGTTACCCGTTTAACCCAGCCTGTTGTCATCTCTAATTGAAAAAGGTTGTTGAACCAACTAGGGTTAATGGGGCAGGTAGGGCATGAAAGCCGTAGAAACATTGTCCGGAATGTGGGTGAGGAAACCCCATGTGTATCCTGAATCCCTTAAAAGAATATAAAGCTTTTAAAATAGAGTAAGGTTTGGGTAAGAGTGAGTAAGACTCTTTACCTTCCCTTCCTTGTTTACAGTTTCTTATAGATTAAATTTTCCGTTCTTTTCTCCATGGAGGATGTCATTTACATACGAGCACAGGGTTAGTGGTTATTGGAGATTGGAAGTCTTACTACTCATCATCTTGGGAGGATTAATGGATCCCGAACCCTCTCATATGAGAGAGGCCACACCCCACCATTAGCGCAAGAGGCGAGTATAAGTTTTCCGTTGATTTTCAATTGCCTAATGAGAATAAGGTAATTGTAGAAAATACTCACCTCAATATTTTATGGATAATATTGGGTTAATTTTCCTTCTTATTCACGTTTTTTAAACAAGAACAAAAAAAAAAAATTTGATAAGTAAACAAGCTAAGCTAGAAAACCGTTCAAACTTAGGTTCGTTAAAAAGCTCGAACTTGTTCGTTTATTTAGTAAAAAGTTAAGCTTAAGCTTGATTTTCAAGTTTGTTTAGCCAACGAGCCAAACTTGAACACACCCCTACCCAACTCATTAAAAGCTTGGCTCGATTATACATATAATTAATCTACTAAAATGTCTAAATATACTTACTTCATTTAAAATTTAAAATTAAGTATATTTATTATGCTAGTAAAGATTAATAATGTATAATGTACTTTACATAATAAGAATATCATTTATACAATTATAAATTTTATTTTAAATTATTGGTAACACTATAATTTTACCTACACGGGGATAAGAAAGTAAAAGTTAAACCTAACAAATAGTTATATCTAATAAACAAGCTGTTCGTGTATTATTAAGGTCGACACAAGCTCATGTGTTAAAGCTCGAGCTCATTTATTTAATAAACAAGCTAAGCTGAAGCTGAAGCTTGATTTTCGAGCTCGGATACTTAATAAACAAACTTGAGCATCCCACTACTCGGCAGACTCAGCTCCATAACACCTGTAATGATTGGCCTAAATTTTAAATGCTTTAAAGTAAATCATCTATTAGATAATTACACAAATAGTAGGTAATAGGTTAATATTGTTGGATATTTTAAAGAAAAATAAACCATAAGTTTTTTGTTTTGAAAACAAAGTGTGTTTTTTGAAAGTTGCTTTTTCAAAGCAAAAGTTTAGTCCCACATTGGAAAACTACCAATACTTTGACAAGTATATATAAGATAGTGTTGGAAGAAGGCTTGGGCCTTCAAGGGGCATTCAAATTTGTTACTCGTACCCACTATGTTAAATGTCAAACCATTATGCTAAACCACACACACGCGCGCGCGTGCCGTGCCGAGCCGAGTCGAGTCAAGCAGGGTTGGGTTGGGTTGGGTTATAAGATCTAAATGATTATTTTTTAATCAATTTTTGTTTAAAACGTTTTTTAATTAAAACCAAAACAATTTTAAATTTAAATCATAACTGTTTTATGACTGTTGGGTTAGTTAATGACTGTTGGCCTTTTTTCAAACCTTTGTGACTTTCCGAAAATGTGCCTTTAATTCTTTAAATAAGAATAATTTCCTTTCACAAAAAAAACTTAGTTTTTTACTCTCTGTCTCTGAGCAAATTCTGTAATTTCTGTGTTCTGGAACAGACTTAGTACAGGAAACTAATTCTGTAAAATAGCATTCAAAGCAGTGTCCGTTGTATCCTGAAAGTGGTTCGTTGTACCCTTTTGCTGACTCTGTTGTGGGGGCGAATACAGTTTAAAGAAAGTATAGCCTACGCCTCGGATTTGCTTGCTGTATTTCTGTGATTTCTGAAACCATTTTTCCAACAATTTTAAACTGTATTCTATGGCAACCAGAAATCAAGTACAACTTCATCCGAACCTTCCAAAGCTTGAGAACTTCGATGGAGCACACTTCAAACGATGGCAACAGAAGATTTACTTCTACCTTACTTCACTAAATGTTGTCTCTATTCTCACTACAGTTTGTCCTACCACAACTGATGATTCTACTATTGAAGACATTCGGAAGAAGCAAAAGTGGGAAGTAAACAATTATGCATGTCGTGGTCACATCCTCAATTACTTGGCTGATTCTCTGTTCGATGTGTACCAGTATACAAAGACTGCAAAAGAACTTTGGGAGGCCCTGGAAAAGAAATACAATACTGAGGATGAAGGATATCGATCCTATCTTGTAAGTCAATTTTTAAATTATAAGATAACTGATGGAAAACTCATTCTTGAACAGGTTCATGAGTTCCAGGTTATCATAAATAACCTCATTGCAGAAAGAGCCATCTTCAAGGAATTCTTTCTTGTGAAAGCAGTAGTTGCAAAATTACCACTTTCATGGAAAGAATACCGGAAAACCCTTAAACATACTGTCGCGCCCCAAAATACCCCATAGGAGTTAAGGAATACTTTAGAGGTGACTACGTGTACCTGTCAAACCATCCTGTAATGCAAGAGGCTAAACATAATATAATACAATGATAATTAGAGCGCGGAAACTAAACATAAGTGCAGAAGCATAAGCCAACTTTTTCTTTTCTTCTATAACTCCAAATAGTATTCCAAGTTAACATATACCAAATACAATCAAAGTAAAGGTGGACATGCCCACCTATCAAAATACAAAAAGGAACTCTCTAACCCTCTCCTCTCAACAGTAGTCGAGGTATGGCCACACATCCAAGTCCTTATCCTCCTGAGACTGCCATGGGATAGGTGGCTCCCTCTCCTCTACATACTCCTCCTCGACCCAAGGCTCGGGGTCGAGGACATCCACAGTACCTGCCGACATAAAAGTACGGCTGAGCATGGAATACTCATCGAGTACAAACTACTTGCTAACCATAACAATAGCGAAAGCATAACAACAGTGAGCAATACAAGATATTAATTTAAAGCAATAGTAAAAGCATAAGATACATAGCCATATCTTGACATGCGTGTATGAATGCAAAAACCTCGGTAAAACTCATGTCTCGGAAACCTTTTTCGTGTCTCGGTCAAATCATGTATGTGTGTCGTGTCTTGTCTTGTATTTCATGTCTTGATTTGTTCTTGACTTGTATACTTGTGAGCCAGAGGCTAGCACCCTTCCTTAGGCTACCAACCTCCTTGTCATGTTCTTGTTCCATTTCTCTTGTGAGCCAGAGGCTAGCACCCTTCCTTGGGCTACCAACCTCCTTGTCATGTTCTTGTTCCATTTCTCTTGTGAGCCAGAGGCTAGCACCCTTCCTTGGGCTACCAACCTTCTTGTCATGTTCTTGTTTTGTTGTTGATTCATCATGTATAAATACAATCTTGGAAAACCCGGTTTCATGCATGCATGCGTACTCGTGTGCATGTCAATAGTGACAATCATGGGGACACGTGTAACAAGAGGGATATCGCATCATATTTCAATTCATAGTATAACATGTAAGCATTTAGGTGATCAATATGACATTTGGTCAAGTCATCATTTACAAGAATAATTACATAAAGCTTACATCCATTTCCTTTATCAATTTCATTTATTCTTGGTTTAGCCATATTATCAAACATCCGGTGTGCAACATTTTAGTAGTTTTATTTCCCATTTTTAGTGCATAAATTTTCAACACAACATCCAAGTATGTTCATTATTCATAGAGTGCCCTTCCACCATTTTCCATACCCACATTTCACCACGTCCAACGGCATCCAATCGCTTCTACATCCACCATTCATACATACAACCCCACATTCACATTTATCTTGTTTAGGTTTAGGAAGTATAGCACATTTCAAGTAAGGGAAGATACAAGACCAACATCATAATGTCAAAGGGGAAACTAGATTATTGCTAAAGAAAGTTAGTAGAGTGTACTAACCTTAGATCAAGGCTTGATCCTTGGTAAAAACCTTGATTGAAGCTCCAACTTGAAAGAAGAACACCTTTGCTTGAAGGAGATTCGAGTTAGGGAAGAAACCCCTTTCAAAAACGTGCTTGGGTTGCTGCCCTAGCTTGGAGAATGGTTCACACACGAGCTTGAGCCTCGATTTTGAAGCAACTCGAGTTGGGGTGAGCTATGGTTCTTAAACCCCCTTTGATTTCCTTCTCAAAACCAAACCCTAGGTTAGAGCTTTCTCCTCTTCTCTCTCTATCTCTCAAAATCTCTCAATGTTGTAAGTGAGGCCTCAAAGGGTCGAGCAAACTCTTATGGGTAAGGGTTTAACACCCAAAAGATGAAAACGCCATTATTGAAATTTCTGCAAAAACGCGAAGACCGAGCGATCGGTGGTTATGACCGATCGATCGATTGCCTACCGATCGATCGTTGTTATTGACCGATCGACCGGTCAAAAACTCACTCTCTGGAAAATTTCCCCATACAAAATTTCTGACCGTGCGATAGCTACCGATCGATCGGTTTTGGACCGATCGATCGCTCCATGGACCGAGCGATCGGTGTTCTGCTGGTCCCGACTGTTTTGGCCATATCTTTTGACTCGCTCGTCCGATTTCGACGATTCAACTTGCGTTGGATTCGTCTCTCGAAAACGCACATTTCTGACATTTCAGAATTTCTGATTTCTCCCTTATTTATTAATTAAACTACGAAACGGCCAATTAGCTACGAGAGTGCCATTCATTAAAGATGAAAAAGTCCGGGGTGCTATACATACTAAGGAAGAAATGGCTATGGATGATCTCCTCAAGCATCTTCGAATTGAGGAAGAGTCAAGGTTGAGGGATAAACTAGAGGAACAAACTGAATTGGTCTCCAAAGCAAACCTGGTTGAGAATGAAGAACCTGATAAGAAAAAGCAGAAATTCAAACACTACTTCCAACAAAAAGACAAGAAAGACAAGAAGAAGAACACTAAGGACAAGAAACCCAAAAAGGGGGCTTGCTACCATTGTGGGAAGCCCGGACACTTTGAAAGGGATTGTCGACATTTCAAGAAAAGTCAAGCAAATGTAGTTGAAGAAAAATTTACTGCAATGTTTTCTGAAGTGAACCTTTTAGGAGATGAAAGGGAATAGTGGTTTGACATAGGTGCAACTAAACATGTGTGCAAAAACCAATCCATGTTTTCTTCTTATGAAAAGGTAACAGAAGAAAATCAAGTTCTCTACATGGGAAATTCTTTTACGGCAAAGATTGAAGGACATGGAAAGGTGAAAATGGACTTCACTTCCGGAAAGACAGTTACTCTTAATAATGTCTTACATGTACCCGAAGTCAGGAAGAATCTTGTGTCAGTAAGCCTATTAGGAAAACATGGCTTTAAGTTAGTGTTTGAGTCTGATAAATGTATCTTGTATAGGAAAAGAAAATTTGTTGGTAAAGGCTATGCCTTGGGAGAATTGTTCAAAGCCAGTATTGGCTATGATGAAATGAATGAAATTTCTGATTTTACTTATATGGTTGATTCTTTTAATTTATGGCATGCTAGATTAGGACACATAAATTTTAGATATATGAAATCTATGTCAAAATTAAACTTGATTCCTTCACTTGAAAACTCAAATGTAGACAAATGTGAAATATTCACTAAGACTAAATTAACTAGAAAGTCATTTAAGAATGTAGTAAGAAAATCTAATGTTTTAGAATTAATACATTCTGATTTATATGATTTCTCTAAAATTACTACAAGAGGAGGAAAAAGATATTTTATAACATTTATCGATGATTTTTCTAGATTCACTCAAGTATATTTAATACAAAATAAAAGTGAAGCTTTAGATAAGTTTAAAACTTTTAAAGCATATGTAGAAAATCAATTAGATATTAAAATAAAAGGATTAAGATTCGATAGGGGAGGAGAATATATTTCTAATGAATTTAATGTTTTTTGTGAAAGCCAAGGTATTAGACATGAATTTACAGCCCCTTATACTCCTCAACAAAATGGTATTGCAGAAAGAAAAAATAGAACTCTAGTTGAAATGATAAATACTATGCTATGCAATTCAAATCTTGGTTTAGATTTATGGGGTGAAACAATTTTAACTGCTGTCCATGTACTAAACAGAATTCCATATAAGAATTTGGATAAAACCCCATTTGAAATAATGATGGGAAGAGCACCTAGTCTACACTATTTAAAGTGTAGGGGGTGTAGAGCATTGGTAAGATTGCCAAATCCTAAAAGACCAAAGCTTGGTCTAAGGGCCATTGAATGTGTATTCATTGGATATGGACAGAATAACATAACATATAGATTTATGGTTATTGAAAATAATCAAGTAATAAATAAATATTCTATCATTGAATCTAGAGATGCTGTTTTTTATGAAACTTCATTTATAACAAAACCAAGTCAAGAACATTGTAATCATAGTATAAATAGAAATGTAACATAAATTTCAGAAATTCCAATTATGGAAAATACTCAAAATGAAGAAATTGAAGAACTAGCACAAGATCAAGATCAAAATCCTAATCCAATCCCAGAACTTAGAAGAAGTAAAAGGGCTAGAAAAGAAACTAATTTAAGAAATGATTATTTTCTATACTTAGTAGAAGGGGATCAAAATGATTTTGTTCATGAATTTCTATATTGTCTAAACATAGATAGTGATCCATTAACATTTCAAGAAGCTATTAATTCAAGAGATGTAGATTTTTGGAAGGAAGCTATAAATGATTAAATGAATTCATTAATGACAAATCAAACTTGGGAACTTGTTAATTTACCTAAAGGATCTAAAACCATTGGTAATAAATGGATATTCAAGAGAAAATTAAGAACCGACGGTTCTATTGAAAAATTTAAAGCAAGATTAGTTGCTAAAGGTTATAGACAAAAGGAAGGAATAGATTTCTTTGATACTTTTGCACCTGTAACACGTCTTACTACAATAAGATGTTTAATAGCTTTAGCTACAATTCATAAATTAATAATTCATCAAATGGATGTAAAAACAGCTTTTCTAAAAGAAAATTTAGAAGAAGAAATATATATGGATCAACCTGAAGGATTTGTTTTACCAAGAAATGAAAACAAAGTATGTAAATTAAATAAATCTTTATATGATTTAAAACAAGCTCCTATACAATTACACAATAGATTTGATGAAGTTATTTTAAACTTTAGATTTAAAGTAAATGAATCTGATAAATGTGTTTATAGTAAATTTCATAATAATAACGGAATTATAATATGCTTATATGTGGATGATTTGTTATTATTTGGAACTAATATTAATGTGATAGAAGAGACTAAAAGTTTCTTGAAATCTGTCTTTAATATGAAAGATATGGGATTAGCAGATCTTATATTATGAATTAAGATAATAAGAACTGAAAATGAAATAATAATGTTTCAATCACATTATTTTGAAAAGATTCTTAAAAAGTATAACTACTTTGATATGGATTTAGCATCTACACCTTATGATACAAATGTGAAGCTAATTAAAAATGAAGGAAGATGCATCTCTGAACTTAAATATGCAAGTCAAATAGGAAGTCTTATGTATGCAATGCATTGTACTAGACCTGATATAGCATATGCTGTTGGAAAATTAAGTAGATTTACATCTAATCCTGGATATATGCATTGGAATGCTCTAACTCGTATTTTTAGATATTTAAAGTATTCAATGAATTATGCTTTACATTTTTCTGGTTTTCCAAATGTACTAGAAGGTTATTGTGATGCAAGTTGGAATTCTAATGATTTTAAATCCACAAGTGGGTGGATATTCACTATAGGTGGAGCCGCGATCTCATGGGGATCAAAGAAGCAAACTTGTTTAACTCATTCCACAATGGAATCTGAGTTTGTTGCATTAGCGGCTTGCAGCAAGGAGGCAGAGTGGCTAAGAAATTTAATGTTAGAAATTCCATTAATGGTAAAACCATTACCACCGGTTTCTATACACTGTGATAGTGAAGCCACACTATCAAAGGCCTATTGTAAAACATATAATGGAAAATCTAGACACATTGGTCTAAGGCATAGCTATGTAAGAGAATTACTCAAAAATAGAGTAATTTCTGTTTTAAGTATCAGGTATTTACAAAACTTGGCGGATCCGTTTACTAAAGGCTTGGGTCGAAATGGCGTATACAAGACATCGAGAGAAATGGGTTTGAAATCCATTAACTCATAGGAATCACTTATAGCAGAAACCCAACCTAACATTTATTAGGTTCAATGGAAAAAACAAGTTATAAATATGTGATTAAAAGTGTATTAACATATACTTTAGAACTGTAATAACAAAAGAGAGGTTGAGCAATGACTCTTAATAGGTCTATAACTAAGTGTTGAAGTGTACCATTTACAGTTACACTTTTAATAGATCTACCTATGTAGGTGTGGAAGTTTGGCCACTTCTAAAGTGAGAAACAACATTTTCATTAAACACTCACAGAAAACAGGATTATAGCACAGGGCCATAAAAGTGCTAACGTAAATGAATACTAGAACTTTTGAGAAAAAGTATGTATATACATAGTCCGGTCCACCATTAAGTGTAAGCAGTTCAAGACTAAGGTCACTGAAAACATTGGTGGATTTTGACTCTGTAAACTTAGGTGATGGTTAAAGTCCGGAAGACACCATTCACTGAAATATGACTTCTCCTAGTTTGCTCAGAAATTTCTTTATTCATTTTTTTTTTATTTAAAATTGTGGGGAATTGTTGGATATTTTAAAGAAAAATAAACCATAAGTTTTTTGTTTTGAAAACAAAGTGTGTTTTTTGAAAGTTACCTTTTCAAAGCAAAAGTTTAGTCCCACATTGGAAAACTACCAATACTTTGACAAGTATATATAAGATAGTGTTGGAAGAAGACTTGTGCCTTCAAGGGGCATTCAAATTTGTTACTCATACCCACTATGCTAAATGTCAAACGATTATGCTAAACCACACGCACACGCGCGCGCGCGCGTGCGTGCCGTGCCGTGCCGAGCCAAGCCGAGTCGAGTCGAGTCGAGTTGAGTCGGGCAGGCGGGCCGAGCTGGGTTGGGTTGGGTTATAAGATCTAAATGATTATTTTTTAATCAATTTTTGTTTAAACGTTTTTTAATTAAAACCAAAACAGTTTTAAATTTAAATCATAACTGTTTTATGACTGTTGGGTTAGTTTATGACTGTTGGGTTAGTTAATGACTGTTGGCCTTTTGTTAAACCTTTGTGACTTTCCGAAAAGGTGCCTTTAATTCTTTAAATAAGAATAATTTCCTTTCACAAAAAAACTTAGTTTTTTACTCCCTGTCTCTGAGCAAATTCTGTGTTCTGGAACAGACTTAGTACAACAAACTAATTCTGTAAAACAGCATCCAAAGCAATGTCCGTTGTATCCTGGAACTGGTTCGTTGTACCCTTTTGCTGACTCTGTTGTGGGGGCGAATACAGTTTAAAGAAAGTATAGTCTACGCCTCGGATTCGCTTGCTGTATTTCTGTGATTTCTGAAACCATTTTTCCAATAAATATCTAATAAATTTATGTTAAATAAAATATATTACATATACTTATCACATTTCATTTTCATTCATCGCTAAATTATGGCATATATATGTGTGTGTATGTGCGTGAGAGAGAGAGAGAGAGAGAAAATTGAGAATTTGAAAAGGTTGGATAAAAATTTATTTTATCCATTCTTAAGCTATGTTTGGTTGTCGAGAAAATTGATGAAAACATGAAAAAGAAAAGAAAATTTTAGATTTTTAATATAATTTTTAGTTCTGTTTTGTCTAATATTTTTCTTTCTTGTTTTTACTTATTTTTTAGACAACCAAAACACAGGGTAATGGAATAAGAAATCCAAGAACTTATCTACTAAGTTGAGTAAGATATCCCAAAAAAAATGTTAAAGTAAGATAAGATGGTAATCCAGTAATGATTAACCATTGACAAACATAGTTAGAAAAGGGTATTTTGGTCAATCAGGTAACTACTTTGTTTTTACACGAGGTCTGGCCTTTATTTGGAGCGAGACTAATACCTGCAGATGCAGTGATGGCCCGCAAATCACAGGTATCATTTTTAGTCGGGGATTCTAATCCGAACTCACTTCGGTAGGTCCCATACCCACGACTCAAACCAATGATCATCACACACCATTTATCTACATTTGTACGGTTAATACGTCATAGGCCTTGGCTTGTCTTTGGCGAAGCCAGAAACTACACTCGGGGTTCCATACATTGGGCGACAGTTGGCAAAAATATGGGGAGAAGTCATTTTATTTTCTCCTCAATTTTTTGACTTCTCCCCGTATGATATCTCTCCCCTTTATTCTCAGACACTTCTCGCCACGTCTTATAATAGGTGGAGAAGTCAAAATCATGGGCCCATGATTTTGACTTCCCCACCACTTGTCACCTATTCTACGGAACCCCGAGATAAGCCCTTTCTGGCTTCGCCAGAGACAATCCGAGGCCTACGTCATATGTTAGCTTGGTCCTAGTGCTCTTGCAACTCATAGGGATTGAATTCCCCCCCCCCCCCACCCCCCCCAATCGAAGGCCACATCCACACCACTCAGGTAAGAGGTGAGGTGTCCCTTCCCTTTTCTATACAACCCTCAAAAGCTTATAGGGAAATAGGTTGGACCTTAGTGGTCCATGCTCCTCTCTTAAATACCCACCATAGTTGATGGTATTAAAGGGGAAGGGAGGGGAGGGCATGAACCAATGAGGACAGCCTTACATTTTAAAATCCACTTCGAAGGTATGCCTATCACTGCTCAAGCTTATACCGGAAAATAAAATAAAATAAAAATTTTAAGGTTCAACCATTCAAAATTGGGAAGTGATTTGAAACTCTCCATAATACACCTATTATTTGGACAGTTGGATTCAATGGACCAATGAGGACAGCCTTACATTTTGAAAACCATTTCGAAGGTATGCCTATCACTGCTCAAGCTTATATTGGAAAATAAAATAAAATAAAATTTTAAAGGTTCAACCAATCAAAATTGGGAAGTGATTTAAAACTCTCCATAATATACCTATTATTTGGACAGTTGGATTCAATGGACCAATGAGGACAACCGTATATTTTAAAAACCATTTCGAAAGTATGCCTATCACTGCTCAAGCTTTTATTGGAAAATAAAATAAAATAAAATTTTAAAGGTTCAACCATTCAAAACTGGGAAGTGATTTAAAACTCTCCATAATATACCTATTATTGGACAGTTGGATTCAAGATCTAATGGTTTCATGCATTTGGTGGGGCCTCAGTTAAAGTACGTGAAGAAATGGAATCATTGGATATTAAATTCAATGGTTCAGATCTCGATAGTATAATAGGTATTACTGAATGGCTTCGGATTCTCTCTGGCCCGTGCCAGAGAGATACTCTCGGGCCACCACATTGAAGTGACAAGTGAAGGGAGAAGTCATTTCATTTCTCCCCTGATTTTTGACTTCTCTCCATTTGGCATATCTCCCCCCTTTATCTCACAATTTTATCACCAAGTATCAAATAAAGGGTAGAAGTCAAAATCATAGGCTCATGAAATGACTTCTCCCTCCACTTGTCGCTTTATTTGTGGTGGCCGAGAGCATCTCTCTGGCACGGGCCAGAGAGAATCCAAAGCCTTATTGAATTTATCATCACTTTCCTTCAAAATCATACAAAACTTTCAATAAAAAAATAATAATCAGAGAATGAAAGTACAAGCTCACGTCTTTAATGCGCGTCCCCAGCACACCAATACCCGGCATGACACGTAGGAAGCTGGGTACTGTTGGTACAGTTTTCTCCTTAAAAAGTCGCAGAAGGTCCAGCGATGTGCTAGTCACGGCACGCGTAGTAAATGCGCTTTGACACTAGCAGTTCCCTTAAAAGAAGAAATCTCTTTTACGAAAAAAAAGTTGCAGGGAAGAAAATAGAAGGGAAATCACTGTACTATATCATTTCTCTTCTTACTTTTCAAGTTTTCACGAAATTAACCCACACATAATAGCCAAAAAGACAAACAGCTCCTCTTCTTCTCTTGTTTTTTCCCTGTACTCTTAAGTATAAACAGTATTAAACCTTCACAAAACCGGTAAAACCGTAAATCCCAAAACCCAAGAAGACCCATTGACGTCTATTCAATGGGGACCCCACCGAGAAACCTTTCAAGCCTCTCATCATCACTATCGCCACCATCACAGTCGCCGGGAACCTCCCCAACTTCCGGCCATAACCATTCTTTCTCCTCCTCCAATACCCATGAACCATTTTCCGTCGCCGGAAAATCCACCGTCCCACCGGAAGCATCCTCAGTGGGTCCCATTAGATACGAAATGCTAATACCACCCATGTCAATACTCGCCATTACAGTAGACGCTGAGTCGGAAAACGAAGGCCCACAGCTCTCTTCGTTTCCGTTGATGGTAACAAACGACGAAGCTAACGGAAACATCACCGGAGAAGAAGATGGGTTGGTGCTGGTTGTTGCAGGGTAACTTATCTCCTCCTCTAACGCCTTCATCACCTCCTCTACTCTCTCTTCTTCGATGAAAACCCCAGAAAAGAAATCATCGTCGTCAGAAATCGCCGGAGCTCTTGGGCGTTTTCCGATCACCTCGCCGGAGTCGTCGTGTCCCGGCCTCTTTCGACTCTCATCCATTTTTTTTCAGACGAATGAGTAAAGGAGAGAAGAAGAGATGTATATAGATAGAAGAATCAAGAGGGAGGAGGTGTCGGTGTGACAGGTGGAGATTGCCACGTAGGACAAAGGCGAGTGGTGGATGACGTGGCTGGCAGTATTCTGTCAAGGTGGCAGAAATGGCACCCGTATAGTAAGGCCTTGGCTTGTCTCTGGCGAAGCCAGAAACTCCTCTCGGGGTTCCATACATTGTGTGACAGCAGGCAAAAATGTGGGGGAAGTCATTTTATTTTCTCCCCATTTTTTTGACTTCTCCCCATATGATATCTCTCCCCTTTATTCTCACACACTTATCGCCACATATCTTATTATAAGTGAAGAAGTCAAAATGGCCTCATGATTTTGACTTCTCCACCACATGTCACCTATTCTATGGAACCCGAGATAAGCCCTTTCTGGCTTCGCCAGAGACGATCCGAGGCCGTATAGTAAACGGGGAGTACAGACGAAATTTCCATAGCCTTTTCGGGAAAATTAAATCTGCATCGAGTAACGCCTTTCTTTGATAAGTTTACGGTGATACCCTTAAACTAAAATGTTTCACCTGCTGGATCCTCATTACCAGCACATTGGTATCAGTTGCATGTGTATCATTGTTTGGGTGGATTGTGATTGATTTTCATTAAGATGCCCACAAAAATAGTGTTGATGAAGAAAATCAAAATAGTTGAGATCGTCTCATCAACGGCCTAAATATTACCTCTAATTTTAACAATAATTCAAAGGGAAATATTCTGTCCACTTTTCTTCTCATTTTTTTTTTTTTAAAGTAGGTTTTGACAATGATAAACCAATTCTGGAGGAATCTGAGAAAAACCTAAAAATAAACAGCTATTAAGATCTTCAGTTACTCGAATTATTTATGTGTGTGACCTGTTACAATGCTATAATTTGGTTGTGTTGTGTTGTGTTGTGACCCAATAATAATAATAATAACAATAATAATATTATTATTATTATTACACAGTGGAACGTTGTTATCTTTTATCTACAATTAGTCGTTAGTAGTGAGTGAACTATTACCTAAGGCTGTCAATTCGGCTTTCATATGAGGGTATTGTCCCAGCCCGCCCTCAAAAGCCTGCAAAATAAATGACTTTTTTCCATTAGAACGTCTGTAAGCCCAATTGGGCCCAAAAACCTAGGATTACTGGCATGAGGGCCAAGCTTGGGTAACATCTCTTAGAACTCGGCCCAAGCCCTCTTTATATATATAAATATGAATTAGTCTAGGGATACTCCCAAAGTGTACTCTCAAATATACTCCAAAATCCTAACAATTTATCTTAGTTATTAAACGGTTAGGATTAGAGCTGATGTGACATTAGAAAATTAAGACAAAATAAGCCAACTCAAATCCTATGACTTAGTGGTTGGTTATAAATGGTTACGATTAAGGAGTATATTTGGGAGTACCCATAGACCAACTCTGTATATGTGTGTATATATATATACATATATATATATATATGATAGTATTTTCACTACTATGTCCATCTGCTAAAAGATTACCCACCATTGAGAGACTTCTAATTTTAATTCTCTAATATATCTCCAATTTATTTTCTCTGTTACTCTCTTGCCTTTCTCATCACTCATCAACTGGGGGTTTATTTATTTATTTGATAAATATCATAATCAAAACGTTTTTTTTAATCTTCTTTTCAAGCCTAGGCCTAGCCTTACCTGAGAGTAGAGATTGGGCCTAGTAAGTTCATGTTGCAAGGGCTTGGGCCAGGCTTGAACCGAGCCCTTATGACTAAAAGTTGGGTCTGAACAGATCCCAACCCGACCTACGCCCGACCCATTGACAACCCTACTACTGCCATAGCAAGTGATGTTTTTTCATAATGGCAGGGTTGTTAGCTATCCGGTAATTATCTGTATCTGAATTTATTTACTCGGATAATTATTTGAATACATATCAAAGAGAGTGAATTCAAATTGTGATCTTACTATTCGTTTCCAATTAGATACGTATATAGATATTGGTATATCCAATTTGATAAATATCCGACTAATAATATAATACATTATTTTATATATTATTAATATATTACAAGGTTACTAAATTAAAATAATCTTATAAATAAATAAATAAATAAATAAATATATATATATATATATATATATATATATATAAATTTAATACATTAAATTATTATTTTTAATTTAAATGAATATAAATATAAAATTTTAAATTTTTTAAAAAAATTAGTACTTTTCTTTCTTTTAAATATTTTTAAAAAATAATTAGATAATTCTGATATTATTCAAATTTGAATATATTAAGGGGTTATTGCACATCAGCTGCCACATTCTTGCTAATAACAGTTTTGCAAAATAACTCATTGTTTTCCAACAGTTAAACAAAGAATCTCAATCATAGTTCCATTAAGACTTTCGTATGTAGTTGTTAATCAAATGACTATTATGCCTTTAAAAGATTTCATTACCTTACAAAGCCCCTTTAACTACTCTTGAACTATGGTTAGTAAATTTTAGCCCCTATAATTAAAATTTTTTAATCTTTCCATGAAACTCAAGGTTAGATGCTTTAAACTTAAGGGTTATTGAATCTTAACCATAGTTAGACGGAGTTCAAAGGAGACACAATAATTTTTAAAAATTTTGTTTCTAAAAGCCAAGGTTAGATGCTTTAACCCTAAAGATTAGTAAATCTTAACCACAGTTAAAAGGGGCACACTATTTTTTTCTCTAAAAACTAAGGTTAAATGCTTTAACCCTAAGGGTTAGTGAATCTTAACCACAGGTAAATTGAGTTAAAAGAAAGACGTTAATTTTTAAAAAAAAATTTCCCTAAAAACCAAGGTTAGATGCTTTAACCCTAAGGGTTAGTGAATCTTAATGAAAGTTAAAGATAGTTAAAAGGGGACACATTAATTTTTTTTAAATACCCAAGTTAGATTCTTTAACCTAAGGGTTAGTGAACCCTAATCACAGTTAAAGGTGTTAAAAGATATGTTAAATTTTTTTTCTAAAAACTAAGGTTAGATGCCTTAACCCTAAGGATTAGTTGATCTTAACCACTATTAAAAGGGAATTAAAAGAGGTCATATTAAATTCTTAATTTTTTTTAATCCAACGTTAGGTGCTTTAATCTTAAGGGTTAGTGAACCTTAACAATGGTTAAAAGCACGTTAATTTTTTTTTATTTTTTTCTAAAAACTAAAATTAGATGTTTTAACCTTAAGGGTGAGTA
The DNA here is from genome assembly GCA_015143295.1 of Tetracentron sinense. Classification (NCBI taxonomy): domain Eukaryota; kingdom Viridiplantae; phylum Streptophyta; class Magnoliopsida; order Trochodendrales; family Trochodendraceae; genus Tetracentron; species Tetracentron sinense. The sequence continues at coordinate 36,695,640 of CM026565.1, forward strand.
AATCTTAACCACAGTTAAAGGGAGTTAAAAAAAGGACAAGTTAATTTTTTTTCTCAAAACCAAGGTTAGATGCTTTAACCCTAATGGTTAATGAATCTTAACCACAATTAAAGGGAATTAAAAAGGGACATGTTAATTTTTAAAAAAAAACTAAGGTCAAATGTTTTATCCCTAAGAATGTGAATCTTAATCATAGTAAGAGAAAGTTAAAATGAGACAAATTAACCACAAGGGTTAAAACTTGTTAACCATAGTTTAAGGGTAGTGAAAGGCTTTGTGAGGTGATGAACTACCTATCTTAAGGGCGTAGTAGTCATTTTTCTAATAATAACGAACGAAAGTCTATCCAAACTAAGGGTTGAGGTTGATTGTTTAACGGTTGCAAAACCCTAAGTTAATTTATAAAACTGTTACACATGTAAACATAGCACCTGATATGCAAAAGCTCCATATATTAATTAGAGTCCGGTACAAATGGTATATTTCAATATCCGTCAAATATTTATTTAGATTCAAATAAGTCTGATATGTAAATAGATATTAATTCATATGTAAATATATATAAATTCATATATATATATATATATATATATCTCTCTCTCTCTCTCTCTCTCTCTCTCTCTCTCCACTCTGAATTCACTCGATTAATAGTCTTACGTTACCGTATTTCTTTTTCTTTATTTTTTCATTTCATGAGTTTTTATTTTCTTGGTAGGTAACATATGTAAGTGGGTTAGTAATCTCAGTACACAATGACTCGAGCACTGGTATTCTAAGGAATATACTACTTGGCCATCTAAACAGCTGGGCATTTGCCTTTTTATAAAATTATTGAATATGTAATGTAAGAGTGAGCAAAGCGATTGTAAATAAAATTGGTCTATGAATAATTCCAAAATGCACTCTCATATTTATTCCTAATTTTTAACCGTTTATCTCAATTATTAAATCAATTATTAAACGGTTAGGATTTGTACTGATGTGACATTAGAAAAGTTAAAATAAGTCAACTCAAATCCTGATCCTAGTGGTTATAAATATAAATGGCAATGAGGCGGGGCGGGACGGGATGGTTTTCTACCTCCCCGCCCCGACCTGATTTTAAAGTCGCCCCACCTCTGATTGAGGCTTATATATGGTGAAAAACCCCGCCCCGCCCCACCCCACCCCACCCCTCCCCTACTGCCTTTTATATATATATATATATATATATTCTATTTTTTTTAAAAAAATTATTAAAGTGGTTTCGGGGTGGAGGTGGGGTGGAGGTGGGGTAGGGCGGGACGGGGCACCGAAGCAGGGTATACTAAAACAGCCCTCCACCCCGAAACCGATTCGGGTCTTTATTTTTTATACCGCTGTCCCGATTTATTTGGAAAAAAACCGCCCCGGCAGGGGTGGGGTGGGCCGGGCCCTAAGGGAGTGGGTCATATTGTCATTCCTAGTTATAAACGGGTAAGATTAAGAGTATATTTGGGAATATATACGGGAGTACCATATGCTACTCAAGTACATATAGGCCATATAGCATAGGGGAATGCAAAGGTATATTGCAAAGTTTTGGCTACAAGACTAGGACACAGAAGGAATTAAAAGAAAAAGAGAGGAGCAAATGGGTCTCAAAAAGTAGCCAACTCTGTTTTAAAATAGAAAATATCCTGTCGTAAGTCAATAGTACGGACGGGTAGCAACCAACAAACAAACGATCTTCGCTTGTACGGACCTCCAGATATCCCTTTGGCGTTGGCGGCGACAATTGATGGAGGGGTTAGGTAAAAGTTGCCTGTCACATGCTCAAGTACCATCCCTAAATGGGGCCCACTTCGCACCATAACCCTTACCCTGTTCGACACGTGCACCGTGGTTAATTAGGGGATCTGCCGCTGCAGTTTCACGTGGTTGTCCTCCGGATTGGTTAGTTAGTAAATACGGTTAGCGGGTTAGGTGAAAGAAAGCATGGTTACTTACGCTGGACTCCACAACGAATTCTTAAGGTCTCGCGGACTGTAGATCAATTGATATATAAAAGCTTTGTGCAATGGTGACTGGTAAGTGAAGTCCTGTTTTTTTAGACTCGAAATTCTCTCATAACACGACTCCTTGAGTCCGGTTATGCCCATTGCCACGTATCCCTATACCTCCTAACTGTGGTTAAGATTTAATCACCCTTAGGGTTCACCCACCGATTCCTGAAGAAAAAAAATATTGAATTTTTTTGTAACCCTAATGCAATGTTTGATTGTCGAGAAAATAGGTGAAAATATAAAAATAAAAATAAAAAAAATTTAGATTTCTAGTACAATTCTTAGTTTTGTTTTGAGTTAGTAAATTTTAACCGAGGCTTAAAAAATTTGATAATTTTTTCTAAAACCAAGGATATGTAGGCAAATCCTAAGGGTGAATGAATCTTAATAACAATTTAGGGGTGTCAATAAGGACACATGACAACCTCAAGGGCATAACTGAAATCCAAAGAGTCTGGTTACAACTTGATCACCAAGGAATATATTATTTCTTCAAGATTTGATATGTAGTAGACCGTTCTACCTTATTAAGACCGTTCGGCCTTATTAATGTTTTTATTTGTTCAATTTGTTAAAAGTTAGAAGCCTAACATTTCAATTTAGGCCAAATGGTGGGTTTTTCAACAATCACACTAATTTGTGGGAATCGATCATAACTATCCAAATGAGGTAACAATTGGTAGGTATGGTCATAACTAGGATTACTCGATTCACGGCCTACTATGCCAAACCATGAACCGATTTGCAATACTACTCGTGAAAATTAGAGAATCCCATTATCATACACAATAACTCCATTTCAACAATTTTTTTATTTTTTATTTTGGGTTTTTGCAGGTTTTTTTTCTTTGAGTTCAACGAATTTACACTTGGGGTTCACTAAAATTTTCTTTTGTGTTGTGAACTACTTAGATTTTTCTATGGTTTTTAGAAAAGTATTTATAATTTATTTATTTATTTGCTTTTAATATATATTATAAAATAATTTTTTAACATGTTTAATTAAGCAAATCTCAAGTATGATGATAGTAAATGGTTACATGTATATATTATACTAGCAAAAACCCCGTGCAAATGCACGAGGTGTTGAAAGAAAATGAATAAACGAATAATATGATGAGAAAATTAAAAATACATAGTAAGAAAAGAATATAAAAATAAAATAGAAGAAAAATGATGATAGTTTAATTATCTCTTATGAGATTTTTTATATGTATCCTATTAAAAGTAGTTACTTTAATCATTTAAAAATTCATAATTTTATTATTATATATAAATTTTTATCTTATTATTATATAACTTCAAGAAAGTAAATTTGCATCATTATAAAAAAAAATTATCTCATCTCATCTAAAAATTTAACGTGTCAAAATTATTTAAAAGTTTTTAGAGATAATGATATTTCTTGTAAATAAATAAGTTCTTTAAATAATTATATTTAAATAATTAGTTATTACAAAGAATAGTAAGCATATATAGAAGAGAAAATGTTAATATCTTCCCATTCTTCAACCCAAAACAACATTTAATTAAAAAAATTTTCTAGTGGGACTCACTTTAACACTACCACTAATTTGCATAATATAACAAAATGCAAAATAAAAATCAAATAGAGATATCATGTCAAGAAACTCAATTTCGTATAGAGTATTTACTAATTAGAGTGTTAATATAATTAATTATAACCTAAGTAAATCAATATAATTTATATATATTTATATTTATTTATATATAAGGAGAGATTTAGGATAGACTATTATTTTAGGAAAGATTTCTTTCCTTCTTTTATTATTGTTAAATTTTTTTTACAATTAACTGAGAGCTGAAGAACTTTAGATGAAACCACTTGACACTTTAATACCAATGAATATCAAGAATAATTTGAATTTCATTTTTTACTCTTCATATCAATGATAGTGTGAATCTCATTAATTTCAGTGAGAATAATCTAAGCTATTTCAAATCGCTACTGCAAGAGAAAAATAGAAAATCTAAAATAGTGCCTAAAATGCACTAATACAATGTCAAAGCTCCATGTAGAGATCCATAAGTATAAAGATAAGTAATGCCAGAACCAGAACCTGACAGCTTCTAATAGCATCAAATTACCTAAAATATAGTACCCGAAAATGCACTCATGCCATAATGCACACAGACTTAAAGATTTCATATGAAAACAAACTTCTTAAGATTTTCACTCTAAATGTTCCAATATTTAAGAAAAACCTCTCTGCTGAACCATACTAACTAAAATGTAAAACATGTCAAATCTATTCATGTTTGAGAAAGAAAAGTATCTTGTGGATTTGTCTATTATTTATAGGAAATTAAGGAAAAGGTAGACCAAGAGTTAAAAAAATTGAGGGTGGTAGATGTTACAATTCAATAAATTGTAATTAAAGAATGAGAATGTAGAGGAAAGGAAAAAGAGATTCTTAGACTTTATATTTTTAATAATTTAAATGTTACAACTTAATGATTAGAATTAAATAGTAGAATTAGAAGAAAAAATAAATATTTTATAATTTAATTAATTGTAATTAAAAAAAATAGAATGTGAGTGTGTGAGGGTGAGAAATTAACTCATCACTTAATAAGGAAGGAAGAACAATAATTAGAAGAGTGATATGGCGTTTTCTTATTGGATCAATTAGAAGATATGTTGCATGAACCAAAATAGAAAATAGAGACCAATGAGATATACCACGTGGAACCAATCGGCATATAATATTAGTATTATTTTAGGAAAGATCTCTTTCCTTCTTTTATTATTGTTAAATTTTTTTTACAATTAATTGAGAGATGAAGAACTTTAGATGAAACTACGTGACACTTTAATACCAATGAATATCAAGAATAATTTGAATTTCATTTTTTACTCCTCATATCAATGATAGCGTGAATCTCATTAATTTCAGTGAGAATAATCTAAGCTACTTCAAATCACTACTGCAAGAGAAAAATAGAAAACCCAAAATAGTGCCTAAAATGCACTAATACTCTACCAAAGCTCCATGCAAAGATCCATAAGTATAAAGATAAGGTAATGCCAGAACCAAAACCTGACAACTTCTAATAGCATCAAATTACCTAAAATATAGTACTCAAAAATGCACTCATGCCATAATGCACCCAGACTTAAGAACTTCCTAATAGCTGCCGTGAAAACAAACTTTTTAAGATTTTCACTCTAAATGTTCCAATATTTAGGAAAAACCTCTCTACTGAACCATACTAACTAAAATGTAAAACATGTCAAATTCATACATGTTTGAGAATGAAAAGTGTCTTGTGGATTTGTCTACTATTTATAGGAGATTAGGGAAAAGGTAGACCAAAAGTTAAAAAACTTGAGGGTGGTAGATGTTACAATTCAATAAATTGTAATTAAAGAATGAGAATGTGGAGGAAAGGAAAAAGAGACTCTTAGACTTTATATTTTTAATAATTTAAATGTTACAACTTAATGATTACAATTAAATAGTAGAATTAGAAGAAAAAATAAATATTTTATAATTTAATTAATTATAATTAAAAAAAAATAGAATGTGAGTGGGTGAAGGTGAGCAACTAACCCATCACTTAATTAGGAAGGAAGAACAATAATTAGAAGAGTGATGTGGCGTTTTCTTATTGGGTCAATTAGAAGATATGTTGCATGAACCAGAATAGAAAATAGAGACTAATGAGATATACCACGTGGAACCAACCGGCATATAGTATTAGTATAGATAGATTTTCACATATTGAGTGGTCGTTAGCATTTCCTAAATATATATAATGAACCAAACTAAAGAACTTAAAGTGAATTAAGAAACGAATTGTCTCATGCTATCCCTAGCAAACCAAGTTCACTTTAGAGTGGCAAATTACAAACCGTGAACCCGAATTTGAAACGACAAACCAGGTAACATTGGTCATAACTGCAAATTGAGTTTCAAAAAAATCATATTTGTTCCTTTGAAATGCATTTGTGTAACATCTTTATTACATATAAATAGACCCTTCTCTATATTTCATGCCGAGATGAAAGTGTAAAAAAAATTACCAAAAAAGAGAAAAGATCCGGTCATAAATGGGCTTGGGAGTAGTGTCAATATGGAACACAACTTGAGATGATTTAGGCATGACCGACAAATACCAACCACAAAGTTGTGAGAGAGTGGGGCGAAAAACACTAGAATTTTTTTTAGTATTACAAGCTTTAACCAAATATAAGGCATAAAAGGGCTTTGTATGATAGAACAAGATTCATGTTCAAACCAAAATAAGTAGGATAAGATTTGAACAAAGAAGAAGAATTTTTTTTTTGGTACTAGAAGAAGAATGAAGATCAAGAAAGTTCAGCATGATAATACTGTGAAAATATCATAGTTTTAAAACTCGTCGAGTCGACTCAAAACTCGACTGAGTCGACTTGGCTCGGGTTTCGAGTCGAGTTTCAAAGAAAACTCGGTTTTGACAGAAACTCGCCCCGACTCGCCCCACTCGCTCCGACTCGTCCGAGTTTTTGCACTTTTTTTAAAAAACTAAAAATCAAGTAAACTGCCTACCCGATTGACTAAATTATGTTTTTTTTTCTTTTTTTTGACACACCCCACTCATTTTTAACTATAAATACAAAACAAAAGGAGGATGTTTAATATATATTGAATTATATATCTTATTTTAGGCATGTTTATCATTAATTTTGAATCTATACCATATATATTATTAGAAAAATATTATATATGTCCGAGTTTTAAGTGTCATTACTCGGACGACTTTTGCCCGAGTTTCCGAGTTGACTCTACTCGGCAAATTTCCGAGTCGAGTCGAGTTTTCGGATTTTAAAACACTGGAAAATATTAAAATACCACATATTAGACTTTGTCTACTGTGTTAGGACATCCATTAGGGTGTCAATAGGGCTGCATAAAGCCCGATTGGCCCGTTGGTGCGGCTCAGCTCAGCTCGGCCCGGTTCGGCCCGAGATCAGCCCAAAATTTTGGGCTCGAACTCAGCTCGGCTCGAAAATTATTTAAATAAATAAATAAATAAATAAATAAATAAATATATATATATATATATATATATATATATATTATTTATATATATCATTATTATATATATAAATAATATAAAATTTTATTTATAAAAAAAAGGATTCAAGCCAAGCTCGAGCCAAGCCAAGCCCGGCTTGAGCTTGAATCAATTCGGGCCGAGCCGGGCTTCAAGCCAAAAAACAAATTCGGGCCGCACGATCGAACCTTTTTTTTGGGCCGAGCCGGGCTTCGGGCCTCAAGCATCCTACTTCAAGCCGAGCCAGGCTTGGCCAAGCCCGGCCAAGCCCAGCCCGAATACAGCCCTAGGTGTCAATTGGGCCGGGCTTGAGCCTCAGTTTTTGTGATTTTTGAATAAAACCGGCCCATTTACAATAGGTTTTTGAGGCCCAATTCAGCCCTTTTGACACCCTAATTAAAACTTGGCTACAGAGAAGGGGAGGTGGCATAAACTCCCACCTGGGGGAGACCCATCCCGTCAGAAGGGGAATGCAAATCTATTGTGTCTAAAGAGGCTAACCAGCCTCTTTGTGTAAATCATGTTTAACTAAACCAGGCTGGTATCGAAACAGATGCCTCCCTTCTAAGTCTTATAGACCAACTTCAATTCTGTAGAGTAATGGACCATTCCTAGGGGCCCAGACCAGCCGATTAATTGGTCCCACAGCAATCACCACTACCCAATTATGACAATTGAATGAAATTATAAAATATTTATTTAAAAAAAAAAAAAACAGTCAACAACAAACTCTAGATTGTATGGTTACATTAGTTTAATCAAGAGACAGAGACAAGGGAACCCAGATGATAATAGCTGTGTAAATTTCTTGTGACTAAGAAAATGAAAATATAGTTCTTAAGAAAGGTGTAATTTGTAAATCAAACAAAAGGTTATAAGTAATAACAAAGATACAAGCAGGCCATGCACTACCATATGCAAAGTAACAAAGTTTTGGAGAGACTGTAGGAGAACTTTCTCATCTTCAGAATGTAACCTTATCCCGCAAAAGCTGAGACATGGGATCATTCTTCTCTTCTTTCTTCACTCTCAACTTCATCCACTCATTAATACTCAATGTTTCTTTCTTAATCTTCGCACTAGTCGATCTTAACAGAGGAGTAGATCTTCCGAACAAACCAGAAGCACGCATAGAATCCGATTGTTCCCGTCAAGACGAAGAATGCATATGACCCAATCAACATATACCCAAAGTACAGGATGCCTGATACAAACTTCGTAATTTCCAACTTGGTGAAGAAGTAGAAGACTGAGTAGAGGAAAAGGTATAAAGCAGAAGAGCCAGCAGTAAGGTAAGCCCTCCACCACCAATGGTAGTCTTCGCTGCACAGCTGGAAGTAGCAGAGCACGATCGTTATCTCAGCACAAGTGATGAGAAGGATCACAAAGACAATGAATAGGAAGCCGAAGATGTAGTAGAACTGGTTCAGCCATATGGAAGTCAAGATGAAGAAGAGTTCAATGAAGACGGCCCCAAAAGGAAGAATGCCTCCTATGAGTACAGAGAAGACCGGTTTCATGTACCATGCCTGCTCTGGGATCTGCCTTGGGATCTTGTTTGTCTTTACTGGATCCTCAAGGGCTGGCTTTTTGAAACCCAAGTAACTACCCACGAAAACCAGCGGAACTGATATGCCAAACCATAAGAAGACGAGAGCAAACATTGTTCCAAAGGGAATCGCACCTGAAGATTTCTCCCCCCAGATTAGCGCATTCAGCACAAAGAAGATGGCAAAAAGAATAGCTGGGAACATATACGCCGTTTTTAAGGTGTTCTTCTTCCATTCAGTGCCTTTGAACATCTTATACAAACGGGCTGAGGAGTAGCCTGCAAGTAAGCCCATGAAGACCCACAAGAGAACCATTGCAGTCATCAGCCCCCCTCGGTTGGAAGGTGAGAGGAAACCCAGCAATGCAAATATCATTGTGACTAGTGTCATTCCAAAGATCTGTACCCCAGTCCCAACATAGACACAGAGTAAACTGGAATTAATGGGTGACCTGAAAACATCCCCATGGACTAGTTTCCATCCTGTTTCTTCTTGTGCCTCGTCCTGGGAGTCCAACTGATTATAGTTGGCAATATCTCTGTACAGAGTCCTCATCATGATCATGGCCACCATGCCAGAAAGGAAGAGGACGATCATTAGAGAATTGATGATGGAGAACCAGTGGATCTGATCATCGTTCATGAGGAGATAGGTGTCCCAACGTGATGCCCATTTGATTTCACTGGCCTGAAAAAAAGAGGCAATAAAGTAAGAAACTGAAGTTACTGAATAATGGAGGAAAAAAAGGCAAGAGGGGGTACCTTGAAAGAAACATCATATGTGAATATGACTTCCTTATCTACATCAACCTCTTGTGGGACAGTGCTACCCTGAATTATATTTTTGGTACTTGGGTTGCAGGTTACCAACTGAGGATTCTTCTCATCCCAAACCTTGTACTCATGATTAATACTGTTTCCAAATTCCAAGAGCAAAGTGAGAAGACAGACAAGAAAGAAAACAAAGAGGCTATCAATCAAATAAACCAATGAAATGTGCCAAATATATATGCAAGAGAGCAGGGAATAATAACATTACAAGACGTGATATAAAGACTAAATTCAGATTTGTCCTAGAAGTGAGGTACTCACTATTGGATAGTAGATCAGCAAAATCTAGCTCTGGAGAGTAGATTGGAGAATTGAGAGTATGACAAAACCAATTATCTTAGATTACACATGCAAATGCGTAATACAAGCATGAAGAGATGGCAATTTCTACATATTATATAAGTCATTATAAAATCTAGACATGTATGAACTCCCAGTATGAATCATAGCACATTAAAACAAAGTTAACCCACAGTTTCCGCAGAAATATATTCATAAAACCCCACAAGGTGCATGTAAATAGGGTGACCAAATCATCTAATATGTAAACTGATAAAGAAACACAAGTCAAGACATGATAGTGATCCAAGCACATCAAACAAAATATTTTCCACCAATTGTTGTCTGACACTTGCAGGGAATAGAATTAATCTAATGATTATTAAGGAGAAATGTTATCTAGTTGATGAAATGGCAAGACTGTTTTTTTCCTTATTCTAGGAATTTTCTAAACCAAGACTAAGACAGATGAATTCAAAACATCAAAGTGGACTACATGTCTAAATGTGAGGAGACAAGTGAAAAGGCAAATAATGCTAAACCCTTTTCTCCCCCTGCTACACACACAGAGATAACACTCCTTAAATTGTCACATAGGACCGTCCTGAGGGAAAACCCCCCTTTCCAAAAGGAAAATATCTTCCAGGTTTCCTAAGATAAAGCATAATCTGTTTCTCTTTTCTGATTGCCCACATAGGTGAAAGGACTGTCCTCGAGGGAAAACCTCACTCTCCACAAGAAAAGACCATCCAGATTTCATAGGATAGAGCATAATCATTTTCTCATTTCTGATTGCCTTCCTCTATTGGCATTGGATAGTTTAGCCAATCACGGGCTGTAACTTACAATGTCAAAATCAGGAACTCTGCATTTCAATTAAACTTTGATATCTACGCTTAAAATACCAACCGCACACAAAAACGAACCCAAAAACTCCATCTTCTCCCTCTAAAATCATATTCACATTGTTCATTTTTAAATTTTGTCTGTGCTCCTCATTTTTAGGTTACTTCCTCATATTATGATGTAAAACCAAAAAGGTAACACTTCTCCTTCCATTACTGTTAGCAACTGTAAGATTGAAGATGAAGATGTCAGCTAGCCTATGTTGCATGGACTCTTTGAGACAGTAAGCGTGTTGCGTGTCCAGATATATGGAAACGTGACATGACACATGTTGCATCTTAGAACTACAACTATCCATACCTCTTTAAAATTAGTATAAGAAATTTAGGATATTATATGTTCATTACGCATTAGCTTCAATGCATGTCATATCTATATACTTTTTGATGAATTATAACACAAAATATTTTCTAAATAATATATTCATGTTTAATATTTGACAGACTAATCATGTAATATATTAATATTGTAGTTATTTGTTAAAACTTTATTCTATTTAACTTTTGAAAATAATATCTTCAATTATTAAGTTTTTATTTATTGCAATAATTTGTGCTCTCATATTTAATTCGTTTCCTGTGCAATCCCCCATAGCGTTCTTTATATAAAATTAAAGGTATAATATATTTTTCTAAATAAAAATATCTCCTGCGTCCTCCAATCCTATTTTTGCACTTCGCCACACCTGATCCATGCTAAATTCTGACACCCTTTTCCATGTCTGTGCCGCTTAGCAGCTAAGCTAAGTTTGTAAAGTTTACGAGTGTTGATGCCACAGACCTGGATTCAGAACCCATCATCACCCATTCACCTACAAAACACTAACTCACTGGCCTGCCACAAATGGGAAAAAAGAACTGACTAAAGACAACATAACAAACAAAGAGCTGCAGTGACCATAAGCATATATGCTACCAGAAAAATGCAAAATTTGATGGAAGGCAAAGTCTCAGATAAAATTACAGCACCTGTTTGAAGTAACCTCAAAACCAACAATGCGGGCAGAATCAGTCTTAGGATCCTCATGATACATCACTCTGAAGCTCAGGTGGTTATTGATAAAATATTTATCATCTTTGCTCTGCACAAGCAAGTTAATATGTGAATTAAAAGTAAAGGTCCGAGCAAGCATAATGCAAGAACAAGCACCTTGTGCAACTTACCCCAGCATAGTTTCCTTTGAACCCAACACGGAAACCATGTTCATAAGTTGTCGGCTGACTTCCATCCCTCCTTTGTCTAAGAACTGCAACGGGAAGGTTATCCAGAATCCTGTATGTCCATCACAAAGATATCAATGTAAAATAGGATACCATATTCTGGTAAAGCTTGTACATTAATGTCTTCAAGAGAAAGGAAAAAAAAAAGATATGAAATTATATTGCAGTTCGAAGACATTAAATAGCAATAAGAACTTCAGCAGTAGAACTCAATTGCTGCAACTATTCAAACAGATTCCACAACGAAGAAGGTAATGAATGGGGCATCATTTTGACTCAATACTTACATGTTCACTCGGTACTCATCATCGATTTTCTCCTTGAAATTCTTAGCAGATTCAGCATCAAGCTTTATTCGACAGCCTACTTTGCATGTTTGATCCTCTCTCATTTGAAACTGGGGTATAATTCATACATTTAGATATAGAAAAAGTAGTGAAACAAGTGTAAAATAATAAAGCAACATAGGTGTAAAGCATTTTTTGCTTTCCTCAACTTCGAAGTGAACAAAAGACTTTCCTACAACGAAAATAATCCAAAGAAGGAAAATAGAGGCTCACCGCATATACAGAATTCTCAATGCGGTCACCTCGAAGAACCTCTCCCAAGTTTTCTGCGCTGTTCATAATTTTCTTGGGCTTACAATAGTTTAGGAAATAGTAGTCATAAGGAAGTTGTGTCTTTGTAGATGAAAGCTTGTTCACTTTCACTGGAAGGGGATCGCCCTGTGTAAAAACAGGACATTTATGAGAGCAAAAAAAAATCAATAATAGAAAACTAATTAACTGAAATGGATAGAAAATAAATGTTCACAAAAGTGCTCAGTCAAATTCTTACACAAATAAGTAAACAAAAAAAGAGAGCATGTGGATATATTTAGAAGGCATACATCTTACCAATCAATTTCTTACTTTCTCAGTAAGATATCAGGTCCCCAAAGAAATATTCTTGCACTTTCCGACATTTTTTTAGGCACACAGTTAGGCCAGGTAACAGGGCTGCAGTTCAACTCAACTAAAACCGAAAACAAAGTTCTATGAATTGCTATGTTATCAATTATGGGAAACTCTTTTTACTAGCCTCGCACTTCTATCGTCTTGTTTCAACAACATTTGTCATTTTTCAAAAATAGAAGAAAACCCCCAAAGGGATCATGTAACAAATAAAAAAAGAAAACAACGCCTTTTTTTTTTTTTTGATTGATAAAGAAAACAACCCCTTCAGTCATAGAAAAGTAGAATGGAGTGCAGTAAATGTATTGCTACAAAGCTTCAAGTGTAGATCGACATAAGGGAACCTAGATCCTAGAACCTTTCTTGTAAATTGATTACTCATAATTCTACAGAATTTTTTTTGGGAAAAAAGGCCAGTTAAAGACCATGTACTCAATTACTCATACTGAAAAGGAGCTGCAAGCCTAAAACAGTTAATAACTTTCAGAAGCCACTGAATCTGAACAAATCTATATTCAGCAGAAAAACATATAAACCCATCAGCTAACCTGATTGAAATAACTGAGATTCCTCTTCTGTCAAATCATCAACACAACCCTTATACGTACGAGATCAGGTACTGAGGCACAATGTTACCTAGGCACGTGGTATGGCTGCCAAGTGTCTAGGTGTTGTGTAGAAGTGTTCGGCATGGCAAGCTTTGAAAATCCTAATACGGCGGCACAAACATACAAATTTTTAAAATGATTAAATACATATATATATATATATATATTGTAATTCAAATATTTTAAATTATAATAATAATAATAGAAAGAGAGGGGATCACCTGTCCCCAATTTTTTTTTAAAAAGTATATACCTAAGTTATAAAAAATACTCATAGAGAGTAGAAATCAGCAACAAGAAAGAAGAAAGAGAAGAGAGAGAGACGTACATATTGAACGTTGTGGTTGCCGCTGCTCTTCTAGTAAAATTTTCTCTATGTTTTCGAAAAAGCAACCCAGCTTGAAAAACAATTCCTAATAAATTGTATTTTTAAAATGGTACGACATACTTGAAGCACCGCATGCCTAATCATAATATTGACGTCACCATCAAGGTTCAAAAAAACGGTTTCGGACACCGTAACGGACACGGCCGAAACCGTTACATAACGCCGTACCGTAACAGTTTCGGCCTTTATGGCCTTTTTTTTTTTGCTTAAAAAAATCATAATAAATAGAAAAAAAAAAAATATATATATATACATATATATAAGGAAGAAGTAACAAGATTCTAAAGAGTTTTTTTCACTAAAAAATATTGTTTTACCTTCAGCAGATTGCCCGGGGGGGTGGCAGGGGGGTACCATTGCATCGAAAATAATATTTTTAGTGAAAAAAAAGATATTTTTTAATGAAAAAATATGTCGCAAAACATTACGGTATCTGTATGTAGCATAACGGTAACGAGTAACGGTGTTAACTGAAACCGTTACGTAACGGTTTCAGCGTTTTTTAAAACCATGGTCACCATAACACGGTATAGGCACATACTAAGCAGTGTCGTGTCGTGTCGTGCCATGGAGTGTCGTGTCATGTCCAAGTGTCGGCACGACAAAATTTAGGAGAACTGAAGTGCCTAGGTAACATGGTTGAGCCAGGCAAAGGGCTTTGGCCGCTATGAGGCACTTTATACTTCGCATGTGCGCATCGTAGCGGAGTCACCTCGGGAGTTGCTTCTCCTTTTGATTTTCATTAAGGCCGTCTATCAGATGGACACCCTTGATTGTGAGCTCATAGGGGCCACGTGTCCCCGCAGTCTGGTGATTTGTGATCCATGATTATCACAATTTCAGTAAACCCAGATCAGGCCTTGGATCAGAGTGGCCCTTCTGGTTCACCACCCAAGGGGTGAGTTAGGTGAGTGAGATGAACCTACTCGTTTCATTGTATGTGGCTCATGGGTCTGTGAGCTCATTAGAGAGGGACCAGACCCATTGGTCCTCTATATAAGAGGGGTCAGAGTTGATTCAACCACTTGAACCTGTAGAACCCAGGCCAAAACTCTGCTGGATTCGCACTAGACTAAGACCAGAGACTCGGTCCACAATTTTGAAGCAGAAGACCAAATTGCAGAGGTACAACAGCCATGGTTTGAAACTAGAACCAGTGACCAGACTCTGTCCGAATGCTGGGTCATTTTCCACGCCTGCAAGAACGCTGGGCCAGTGACCAGACTCTGTCTGACAAATTACCCTTGTAGGTCTGGGAAGTTGTTGGACCGGACCTAACAATCCAGACCACTTAGGGTTGACCCACCTGGATTGTCTTCATAGACAGACCTACAAGGGTAATTTGTCAGAAAATCAATAAGACTACCTAGTGACTAGTCTAACCGGACAGGTCTATCGCCTATCGGACCCATCCAATATGATGGACAGTTGTGACAGTCAGACTTGATCGTCAGGCTTGACCACAGTTTGGGCTCGTTAATTTCGGACCAATCCATAATGGACTAGTGCTGCGACTCGAAATCACAAAGATAATGAGGAAACTGTCAAATTCTTGACAGTTTTAGGTTACCATATATGATAATCTGGTTTGATAGTTTTTTCTAAGCCTGCCCCAATTAATTAAGGAAATCAATTTAATTTACAAACTGAATTAATTTGATACTTTGGCTTTATAAAATTAATTAGCCCCTTGCCCTATAAGGACATTATCTAGACCATGAGACATGACTCAAGGATTTATACTAAGGACTGATAATTCAATGTTGAATTGTACCACTCAATTCAGTCTGAATTATACTTTAAATTAATTATATAATCGGACTTCGATTTAATTGAATTAAATCAAACCATTCAATAATGTGGGACTAGACTAATTATAAGAATTTTTATTTTAAATTTAATTGGGCATTCAAAAGGAGGTTGGATATCGTCATGCAATGCAAGCTTGTAGGGAAAGATCGGGTGCAATGCAAGCTTGTAGGGAAAGATCGGATGAATACGAGATGAGTTGAATCCATTAGATAGACTTGCCTTATCCCTTGCACAATGGGAGGTTTCCATAATCTTGAAGAAAGACTTTTCGATTATATTCAAGCAAGACTTTGAGCGCCTCTCAGTTCATTGATTCATGATTAATAAATAAATTTATTTATGCAATTTTAATTCCTTTGTGATAGTAGCTAACTTGTGCATTTTTCTGGGTCAAATTTTATCTCCATTCAATTCCACAAATCCGGAAACACACAAATTAAAAAACCTAGAACCAAGAAGATCGGAAGATTAAGATAGATCAATACAATACCCAGAACTCGGATCCAAACCCATCTCAATCGAAGACACACACACCAAAAACCCAACAAAAAAATTGCAATAAATCATCAAATGGAGCAAGATCTGATGAAAAATTAAAACAAACAAGATTGATTTTCTCCAGTAATAAACAGAAGATCGTAATTAACATACCGTTTGAAAATCGCGAGGAGCGACACCTGGGAGATAAAACGAATGCCCATAAGGGATGAGAAGAAGTGCGAAAAAGAAGATGCCGATCCAAGCGGAGCTACCCATCTTCGATAGTTGCAGAGATCACTCTGAAGAAAAACAAGAAGATAGAAATTTTCCAGTCTTACTGTATATAAATTTCTTTAATTTTGAATTATTATCCATTAAACAGGACTAAAGCAGAAATAATAGAGTTTGGCGTCCAGTGATCCAGTATTTCTAATGTAGAGAAATGACTGACTACCCTGGACTCAGGGTTATGAGAAGATATTTACATTTGATCTGAACCGTTCCATTGGTGGACCTCCTCTTTGATAATTTGCTCAATCTGACATTTTTAAATCAGGGTTATGCTTCATTGAAGGTGGAGCCCCATATCAACTGGACGGTCCAGATTGATGGACCTAACGGAATGGGAGTGGGATTCATTGATTATTATGAACCTCAGATACATGCCATATTTCCTCCTATCAAGATTCAAGCCTCAACAAATTTAAAAAGAATATATCAGCTATTAGAAGTCATTCAATCACAAATTACAATTCGTACGATGCAGCTATGCATGATTGATTACACAGGTACACGTCCGTAACATGGATTATCAGGCTCCTCTGGGGCAACTACAAAATAGGGGACAAGTGGTTGGAGAAGTCATCCTGGGCCATAATTTTGATTTTTTCACGTATTATTTGACATATAACAATAAAATAATAAAATAAAAGAAGAGAGATGTCAAGTGGTGAGAAATCAAAATCATGAGGAGAAAATGGAATGATTTCTCCCCTTTTTTAACAGGCCTCGGCTTACCTCTGGCGAAGCCAGAAAGGGCTTATCTCGGGTTCCATAGAATAGGTGACATGTAGTGGAGAAGTCAAAATGATTTTGACTTCTTCATACACAAATGGACAAGTGGCGATAAGTGTGAGAATAAGGGGGAGAGATATCAAATGTGGAAAAGTCAAAAATCATGGGGAGAAAATAAATGACTTCTCCCCATTTTTCTGCTAGCTGCCGCACAATGTATGGAACCTGAGAACCCTTTTTGGCTTCACCAGAGACAATCCGAGGCCTTTTTAATGCCATATGTCTCTTATTTTATGGTTGCCCGGGACCACCTTTCTGGCTTCACCAGAGAGAATCCGAGGCTATGCATGCATGCTTTTTTTTTAATTAATTTTTTTTTTACAACACACTGAGACAAACACTATACACCCACACATCTCATTGCAACCATACAATCCTCTCAAAAAAGCGAGAGGTGGGATATAATGGCGCACACTCACAATGGAACCCGAACTAATGTGGGACTACATTTGATTGTTTTGATAACATAGCACACCCATGGCCCAATCTGTTGTGATATAAGTTGTAATAGCAAACAGCCCGTATGCACAGGAAAATAAAAAAAAATAAAAGTAAAATAAATTTTAAGATAGGATATGTTTATCTGATAAAATTACATAAATTATTTTCATCCAATTTTTTACATCACATTATTTATTTAATATGAAATTATATAAATATGTAGCCCATTCTCACATCAATCTCTATTATTGTAAAAATATAACAATATTAATTAATTATGATTAATAAGAGAGCTGCTATAATCAATAAGGGGGGGAAAAATGTTTGTAAAGAACATTGTCTTTAAAGAAAGAAATAATGAGAGAAATTTTAAAAAAGAAAAGAATTA
The DNA here is from genome assembly GCA_015143295.1 of Tetracentron sinense. Taxonomy (NCBI): domain Eukaryota; kingdom Viridiplantae; phylum Streptophyta; class Magnoliopsida; order Trochodendrales; family Trochodendraceae; genus Tetracentron; species Tetracentron sinense. The sequence continues at coordinate 36,713,654 of CM026565.1, forward strand.
AATGAAATTCATGATAGAAATTTTTGGGTCTTACCCATTGATTTTAGTTTAATGATGTGGTCTCAGAAATGAAGAAGAGTTGTACATGACATCAAGAGGAAGATATAAATGACATCCATAGAAACACTCTAAATATAGTAGTATTATATATATATGCATGCATTCTATATTACAGTGATTATTAGGTGTGACGGTTGAAATGCTCATAGCTTTTAATGACTAAAACACCTAATTATATAAGGTACCCATAAAAAAAATAAAAAATAAAAAATAAAATTGCATGCATGCCACACAAAAGCACATGGCTGACACGCTCTGTTGGTAAGTGTATCTCCCATGGGATGGGATTTGATCAGGCTCTCGCCGGATCAAAATCATCTGGCCTCCCCTTTTTGTCCCACATGTAGCGATAAAAAGGGAGAAGTCATTTCACTTCCCCCTATTTTTTTTGACTTCTCTCCATTTGATATCTTCTCCGCTTTTTATCACCACATGTCGCTCACAAAGAGGAGGCCAAATGATTTTGATCCGGCGAGAGCCGAATCAAATCCCATCCCATCTCTCATACATGGGTAGGTTCCGGGTTCAATAGCGAGGAGGGTGTGATCATTGTATCCCCTATCTTAGCCAAGCTTCAAAAACAATCGCCCCACACCCATTAATTCCAAGGAGAAATTCCTGGCTCCGCCCCTGCGTCTGCCTACACATACATCTGGGCATCTGGCCTGTCCAGGGTTACAACATAGCAGCAAGTGTTTTCTCACTTTCACGTATTTCTAATTCCACAAATTGATGAAATACTAAAAACAAAGAGAAATAAACTTTTCTCCTTTTCTCTCAAATCGACCCCCCCCCCCCAAAAAAAAAAAAAAAAAAAAACACTATACTATTCTTTTACTTTACTTATCTTCTATCTCACTCACTTACCCCCAACTAAACACACCAAAGGAAAAGGACAAACCATGTGGTCAACACTTTACAGTACAATTAGCATCTGTTTTGAGGAATGATGCACCCCTGAAGGTAAAAATTGGTTTTTCGTTTTTTCCTTGTACATCTTATCCCTCCATTATACCTGCAGCCAAAATATCCACATATACGCACCAGCACACAAGCAAGTCTGGACCCTATGAACTGAGGTTCTCAAACAATCTGCAACTCTAATTCCCTGACGGTGATAGCAAATTTAACACAGAGACTCCACAAATGAGAATACTTCGGTCTCATAGCGCATAATATTTGTAGAGGTTACAGAACATCAACCTAATTCAAGTGCTTGGTGATAGCAGCTAAATGTTTCACTTACTAAAACATCCTCACCATCTCTACTGATTACAAAAGAAAACAAAAAAGTAGAACACTGTAGAGTCGTGAACTTGCTGAAATGGAGATCAGTATTCATGGCTCCACAATTATCAGTATCAGAACGCAACATACAAGTGCATATATTCAAGACTTGGATGAACATGTGAGTATGTGAGATTTGAACTTCTCGAGCTCAGCCAGAACCTCCTCTTCTGGCCTGTAAATCAAATCACTCATGCGCCATATCTGCCAGAAAATTTTCATTAATTCAATGAAAAAATGCATCAAGCCTTGAATCTATGAGCATCCATAATGAACCAAGGAACTCTGAGGGCAGCAGTAGCCATTTTCTTTCTATAAACATTTGTAATAGTAAAAGGAAAAAAAAGAAAGCTCTATGTGTCAAACCAGACTCAAGTTTGTAAATAGTTTTAGCTAAGATCTTGACGAAACCTATCATTTTTAACATTGTTACAAATCTCCCGAGAAATAATAAATACTGATAAAAATATCTAAAATTTAAAACTTCGTTTTTATTGCAGTATTTTAAAAGTCTAGCGATAAATAAAATTCTCTTTTTATCATGTAAATATCCCGAGATTCAGCCGACATTTATAAAAATCACAAAAAATACCCAATGTTGCTAGTTTGAAGAATTTATAAGTTAGTGATATTTATTATTGTTTTCTGTAATTTTAATCATTACTGAGATTTTGGCAAAAAATACCCGAAAAAACTCCATATTTGAAAATCTCCCGAGAAAAACTTTGGTCGATAAAAACCCGAAAATGAGATTCATAACACTGTTTTCAATTTGGGCACAAATGACATCCATGTTCCACGTCAAAGAAGGGGAACACAATGTCAATGTAGTGGCAAGGGTATTACTTTCTACCCTTATGAGATGTCTCTACCTCACGGGTATCCTTGTCTGTATCTCTACACAATTGAATAAAAGATAGACAATTACTCTAATTTAGAAAATCCCCCAAAAAACTTCTAAAACGTATCTCTTCTCTAATCTGTTAGTACTTGCATAAGCAAATCTGAAAAATAAAGAGAGAAGCAAGGGCCAATAAGCTCCATTTACAGATTTTATTTTATTTTTTTGCTGGGGGTATCATTTACCTGCAGTTAGTGAAGCCTTTTGCAAATGGGGAAAATAGATTGAGTAATTACCTGTAGTGTCCCACCCCCACCAGTACTTTCACAATCATCAGATACACTAACAATCGTCCATGGATCTGATGCATTCCAGTGGAAGTCAACAACTTTGTCCCTACAAACACAACAAAAATTAGATATTTTATAAGAGAAAATTTGATAAAGGAAAGATGAAAAGGGAACGTAGCAGTCACCACTTAAAAGGCAATCCGATCAAACAGTAAAAAAAAGGGGATCAGCTCATCAACTCTCGTGTTAGATAAGCAGTAAGTACTCCATATTAATTTATCATTTATGAATGCTGGGTTGTGTGAAATTTCCATGGGAAATAAGCAATGTCAGTTATTAGAGGTCTCTCTATGCCAGTTCAACAAGGAAATTTTCTTTTGTCCCAGATTCTCCAAGTCTCTATGCTAGTCCAATATGAAAAAAGCATTGTGATATAAATTTCCATGCGCCTCATATAGAAACTTATATGCCATAATTCCTGCACAGCCTCTAATAGTACATATCTTAGTATGAGGAGTGTCAAAGAGTTTTAAACCAAAGACGTTAGAAACATTTAATAAACTTGTTTCAAAATTATTGTTTTGATTATGTGGTTTATAGCACTCAATTATTAGGCAAACTAATTTCCCTTAGTTTAGTAGTAATTGCAATAAATGTCATGGATAAGGAAACACATTTTGCATTCTATGGTTCTAAAAAAGACAAAATAAAAGGGACTCTTCAGATTTCCCTCAGTATGAAAGCAACTTCAAACTTTTTCTTTAAAAAATGAACTCTTAGACCCAAAAAAAATGAACTATTTGACCAAAAAAAAAAGGTTCACATACCCCCTGGCTCGATTCAATTCGAATTTATCTCCTGAAATATATTTGTCATAAGTTATACTTATGGTATGTCATCTCATCAATAAAATGCCTTCAAGATTCCAAGAGGCAAATCACATACATAAGTTCTAAGACATGCTATATCAGCAGTCATATCCCTTCAAATGTATTTGGCTCTATTTGTGCCGTCCACCATAACAAACCCAGCCAAGAAAACCAAACTCTCACTAAATAAGTGTATCCATTGGCTATCCTGTCACACAAAAGGATCACAGATATTATGATCTTGTGAGCAAACTTAAATATGTGTTGCGGGATTTCAAATTCTGCAAATGTATTGTTCTTCTTTATTTAACCTCCCTATAATCACCAATCGATCTTCAATAGTAGAATAGTGTCAAGAGTCCTGCCATTGTTCCTTTTCTTAATTTTGACCCTACGCAAGTCTCAAGACCACCAGAAAGAGTGATGTGGGGGTAGAACAGTTTCCTCTACAGGTGTGACGGCCAAAATTGAACAAAAGAACCAAGATATAACATAGGAGAAAAGAAAATCATGGGACATTCTCACATAAAAGAACCAGCCAGAGGAAAGTATCGAACTCAGCACCGCTGAGCCTCGATACATATACCGATTGTCCAAAGGACTAAACACCAGAGGATAGTACCCTACAAAAACCCAAACTCAATTTACTATCAGCAGAATGTCTTTTCTACCACTCACAGCCTGTACTTATGAACTAAATATGAAATTTCTAGAAATCCTACTTCCCCAACTCCTAGTATAATTAAGATTTCTCTAAACTTCATAACCAACCCTAATCTAAAAGAAAAAATTAAAGAAACAGAATAAACAAAATTAGTCCCACCATGTGCTGCATAGGTGTAGTTCAGGCTGTTCAGCCTTAAATCATTCAAATCATGTCTGAATTGAATAATCCCGGGTTCATTGGATACATAATTCAATGAATCGTCTAATGGTTGTCGAAGCATCAATCACTATACAAAACATGACCATATATGATGTACAATGATTATTCAATTCACCGATTCCTGTCAAGTCTAGCATAAGACATTCTATTAGTGGAGCATGCAATCAGGTGCACCATAATATAGTGCTCCATCTCATATAATTGGCCCATTTGGCCGCATCAAAGAGTTATACAGCAGAAAAAATCCAAAAATTTACACCACGAATTGCTTATCTACATCAACACCTTCTCTTCCTTTACCGATCCAAAAAAAAAACTTCTCTTCCTTCGGTTCCATTTTTCATGAATCATCTTGGTCTCTTATAATAAGCTGTCACCTTATAAAACATTTATACTTCTTTTTCTTCCACACAAGCTTTAAGCATTGGCAACCTTAGGTATCTTTTTTCGTTCCAGTATTTAGCTCCTACAAAACACTTCCTCTAACAAAAGTCCTTAATTGACCTCTTTACAAGTCAAAACAGAAAACGCCTTCTTCAGAAATTACTTCAGGAAGAGATTACCATACTCCCCTTGATAAAAACTCATCCATGGCAAACATATAATTATGCAGCATGCTGGATTAGATTATATAAGGGTTGAGGGATGTCAAATAACATATTCTACATCCTCACTCTTTCTTATCATATCCTTCTGCTCTTCTCTCTTATTTCTTCAATATCATTATATACCATTCAACTTTCAATAAATGTCACCCTTGCTTGGATAATTTTTCAGTTGACGGTGTTCACATCCTTAAATCTCAGTAGAACAAATACCACTTTCTATCAAGATCATAAGTCACAACTCACGACTAGGGCTGTCAATGGACCGGATCATGATCCGGATCCGGATCAGATCCGAATCCGATCCGATTAGCCGGACTTTGGACCCTATATGTGATCCGTCGGATCGGATTCGGATCGGATCGGTGGAATCCGATTATAATCGGATCGGATCTGGATATAGGGTGATCCGATCCGATTAAAATCCGATCCGATAATAATAATAATTTTTAATTATTTGAAATATATTATTTAGATTTTCTATGTATAAAATATTAATTTTTAAAAAAATTAACATTAATTAGTATTAATTAAGGTATTATTATATTTTTTATTATTAAAATAGATTTTTTTTTTTTTAAATAACCTTACTCGGATCGGATTCGGATCGGAGGATCGGACGATATATAATCGGATCGGATTCGGATCGGTTACTTCATGATCCGACGGATCTCGGATCGGATTCGGATCAGTCGGATTCTTAATCGGATCGGATTCGGATCTAGGCAGATCCGGTCCGAATCCGATCCGTTGACAGCCCTACTCACGACACATGCAAATATACTAAGTCGAAACATGTGTGAGAGTGCATATGCGTGCATGCTTCTCCAAAACTTTTCACTGAATGAGAGAAAAAACAACAAAAATTATGATAATTAAAACTATGATGATAAAACAAAGGGGGGACATAAAGATGGAGAGAGAGAGAGGAGGGAGGGAGGTACCCAAAATCACACCCATAAGCATTTGACTTGTTTCTTTTGTTCTTCCTTTTTTGTGTGTGTGTGTGTGTGTTGTGGGGGGGGGTTGCTTTCATTTTCATATTTCCGTTAAGAGAAGTCCACTTATTCGGGAACAAAATACAGATATAAGGTAGGCAGCTTCACACCTGTGCCCAGCATGTTGAAAGAATAAGCCTGGGGGAGAATTTGGCATTCTGGCTCCAACACGGTCATTCTTTTTACCAACCTGGAGCATATTTGGAACTTAGGTGTTAAGATTGTAAAACAAACTTCAAGAGAGAAGCATAAATCAGATATTTTATTCTATATACCGAGACACAATGTCTAAACATCAACAAGGGACATAATTTGAATAAAAAAATAGGCCTGTTAGATAAATTAAATTAGCAAGTAGGTTCTATCTTTATTGCTCTGATTCGCTAAATTAAATAGCATACTTTAACATACAACAAATAAAAAGAAAAATTATAGGAACAAAACAGAGTAGTAGTGGAAAAGGAGGGTGAAAAGTCAAAAACATACAAGACATCCATACTGTCACAAAATTGTTACTGTATTCCAGTAACAGCATTGAAAAAAAATGTGATCTCTAAGGCTCTAACGCCTACAATGCTAAAAATGAGAAAAGCTTAAAACCTATAATTCACTAATACAGTAATACTGAATATTGAACAATATGTCCACTATAACAACTTTTCCAATTGCATTCCAACCCTATTTGCAATCATTTGTGCTTACCCTGCGCACCCCTCAAACCAAAACCAAGTTCAATCTAGGGTGGTCTTGCCTGAAAATTTATAATAGCTCTTTTCTGTCATGGACAATGTTCTACATAACAATAATTTTTCCATAGGTTTTAATATATCAATAACTAAATGAATGAATCAAGTCATTACTCAGATCAAATATGGTAAACCGATCTTTCTAACAAGGCTTTATTAAAGAATCAAGTCACACAAGGTTTTAATATAGGTGTGCATGTGGTGATAAGAATGAGGTTGGCATGGAGATAAAGACAAGGCTCCGCACCTTCTCATGATCCCAAACATTTAAGAAACCATCCTCTGCAGAACTGCCAAAGACAGATGACTTGTCTGGAGACCACTGGAAAATTATCAAATGTTTATGTTAAAACAACAGAAGAGGAAAAAACACAGCCCTACCTACTACAAATAAAAAGTGTTATTTCCAAATAAAGATAAGCCAAGAAACGTATCCCATACCTGCACACAAAGAACAGCAGCCTTGTGACCTTCAAATTTATAGATAGGTGATCCAACGCCACCAGAAGTGAGGTTTCGGCGGTCAAACATACGAACAGAATTATCGGCCGACCTGAATAAAAAGAACAGAAAACAAAAAGAATCTAAATGGCCCACATAAACCCCCTATCTATGGGAATTGAAAGTCCAACAAGGTGCAGAAACAGAAAAATGTTAAACATCATTAGTGTGATGCTTATAATTGTGTACACTCTTTAGTTGACAAAACAGGTTAAATGCGACAAGGAAACATAGAACATACCCAGTTAGAATAAGGTTTTCATCATGGGGATTCCAATCAACACAATGGAGATCAGCATTATGAGCTTTCTCAACCTGGCCACCAAAGTCAAGACATGTAACGGAATGGGATTTATACAAAAGGGCTAGTGCCCATTAAGGTAAAAATCATAAGCACATTACAGCCACTCAGTAGGAAATAACCACATCAATATCATAAATACATAGTTCATGACTGAAAGTCTTGTGTGGCAATTAAACTTGCATTATCCATGAAAAAAATGACCCAAGGTCCCAAAACCATTTGCATCAAGCTGAATGTAAAGCTACTAATATGGAGAGATTATAAACTTAAATGTAACCTGTTCAATTCACAAATACCGGAATTTATACAATTAAGTTCATCATAACTTCATAAGTGCATGACTGTTGTACTTCCTAGTAAAGAAACTAACAATGACAAACAGGTAAGCCAGAATGCTAGGGCAAATGCTGGGAAGATAGAAATAAATTTACAAGCACAAAATGGATGTGAAGAATTGTTGGAGCGTGATAGGAGTTAGAATAGAAATAAGTTTTGATAGAAACAAGCAAATGTGTATGGATGTGGTTTTGGGTGCATAAGCTGGATCAAATCTGTGACTCAGGGTTTCAACATCGAGCAATGTCCAGAGTTACATGCATGATACTGAGAATGGGAATAGAAGTAACTTGGGAATCCAGGATTGCCGCAACAACTAGTATTCATTTAAGAACAGAGGAAAGTCCGTTGACTCTTCAAATGTGAGTCAACTTGAGCCTCAAATGAGTTTTAGCACATCCAAGCAAACATTGAGTTGACTCAATTCCTGGTGGAATTGAAAGTTGAAACGACTCACTCATTTTAAGTTGACTCAACCGGATCTAATACCAGCTTTTAATATTGTTGACCGATTGTAACTTGTAATACCATACCTGCACAATAATGTATTATCTTATTATTATTTTTTTGATCAGCAAAAGCAATTATATATAAAAAGGAAGATTCACAAAATATGAATCTCCAAGAGAAAATACAAAAACTACTCTAGAACATATAGGAAATACAAAAACCCCTCCCCGACTACACTAAAATAAAACCTCATCAAACCCTATCTCCGCCCCATCAAACTTAGCGGAAACCCAATCTCGCAACAGCGCACACGATCTCGCACACACTCTCTCCACCAGCAGCAAAACATTCTCAAACACCCTCCAGTTCCGCTCTTTCCACAATGACCAAGTGATCACTCCAGGGATAAAAGCCCAAATCCGATCCATCAGGCTATCTAGCGATGCTGCGAGCCAACTGGATAGCAAAGCCTGAATGGATGTAGGAAACACCCACGCGACCCCCAACTGCGCCAGAAAATACCCCCACAGCCTCCTAGCAAACGGGCAATGAAGAAGTAAATGATCAACCGATTCCTCCTCCACCAAACACAAACAACAACAATTAGGGAGACTCCAACCTCGCTTCCTTAAGTTGTCCAAGGTGAGGATCTTATCCAGAAAGGCCGACCAAAGGAAAATGGAAACCTTAGAAGGCAACCCATTGAACCACACCAACTGACGCGGGAAGTCTACAATGCCACCCGGATTTGCTACCTGCAGATAATCTTTCACATAAAACCGACCACTAGAATTAGTGACCCAAACCCGACGATCCCTAACTGACTCCACCAACTTCACCAACTCGAGCAGGGATAATAAAGATGCAAAATCACCAACTTCCCAATCATTTAGCGGACGGTTGAAGGAGAGGTTCCAAACCAGGACCCCCGCTCTCCTAGAGTACATGTCCGCAACTGACGCCGATTTGAATGGGGAGAGCAAGAAAAAAGACCTGTACCGATGTTCCAAAGAGCCAGACCCACACCAATGATCAGACCAAAATTTGATCAACGCCCCATCCCCCAACTCCAGACGAGTAAACTTGACAAACCCGGCCCAACCTGCTACGATACCTTTCCAAATGCCCACCCCATGAGGACCCCTAGGAAGCCTAGGTTCCCATCGATCTCTACTACCATGCCGAGCCACTATCACTCCTCTCCACAAACTATCAACTTCTAACCCAAAACGCCAAAGCCACTTTCCCAAAAGTGCCTCATTAACCGCCTTCATTGGCCATATACTGAGCCCTCCTCTCTCTTTAGGCCTACAAACTCATTTCCATTTCACCAAATGAAGCTTCTTGAGCACCACCTTCTCATTCCATAGAAAGTCCATTTGCAACCTTTCCAACTTAGCAGCGATTGGAGCCAAAATTCTAAATAGGGACAAAAAATATGTTGGAAGACTGCAAAGAACATTCTTCAACAGGATGAGCCTGCCACCCTGACAAGTGACAACCTCCTCTGAACTCGTTCCACGATCGGATTCCAAATCGACTTCACCTTGAACGAAGCCCCCAGAGGAAGACCCAAATACTTAGTAGGAAGAGAGCTGGTCTTGCAGTCAAGGCATTTAGCCAACGACTCCAGATTAGGCACCTGCCCGACTGCAAATATCAAACTTTGTTGGCAAGTTCCAATTATTTATCAACTTTCTATTGATCAAAAAATGATAATTGTTTATCAAGTTTCTCTTTTCTAATACTCTATCCCACCTGTACAACTAGAGCATGCAAATATTTACATACCCAGTTCATGCTGGTTAAATAATCATAATGTAACTGGGAGAGGGTGTTAATGAGTGATGCATGTTGGTGTATCAAACTTAGCGACTGACTGAGGAACTTAGAATTTCCGTCCTATTAGTTAATATCGCACATAAGAGCCTTTTCAAAGTTAGCCCTTAACATTAAACTATTAAAGTCACTGGTTTAGTAATATCACCACTCAAGTAGCTTTTGCAAAGGTGGAGAGTGAGGTCCTTTTGACTAGTGAGGTATCAATCCTAGAGTCCAAAGCAAGGAACCAGGATCAATGTGCCACAAGATCTATACAATAAAAATGAAGGGGGGTAGAAAGGAGGTTCACTGAATAGTGAACAATATGAAGCAATCTAAAACAAATATGAGGCTGAACAGAACTACCCATGCACAAAAAAGAAGATGAAGTGCCAAATTAATACAGAGAAGATGAAGTGACTTGGAACTTTATGAAGTACATGACTGGTAAAATGTGAATTCACATCAAATGGAAGAGGTAGATTTGTTTGTGCATTCATACTTGATCTTTGTCAGAGATTTTCCTACCAGTCTTCTCTTAAGGTCTAAGAGAAGGTGACGCTCATTCCCTTTGTCTTCCCATCATTGTTGTGGGTGCATTGAGTGAAGCTACCCAAATAGTGGAACTTTTGGGATCATACTTCAAGCTTATCAGATCCAACAAGCAATTTTCTAATAAAACCATAGTTGTTACGGGCGACGCCTGAGGCGGTCGCCTAGGTGGCCAGGCGGTCCAGCGCCCAGGTGGTCCATTTACGGGAAGGTGTATTTGAAGTTGGTTTTTGCAATTATAAACCCTAAAGCAATCTAATTGCTTATAAATCCTATAATAAGGACTGTTTTGTAATTATGTTAACTTACTAAATATTTTAATACTAAACTCTTAACTCTTTTTGTTTTTATCTAGGGTTATGGGTTCTTTAAATATTGTTATTGTCTTACTACAATTACGAAGGGAAGATAGAAATAGAATAGAAAAACACAAAGGGAAGAGGAACAGCCTGTTCGCCACCTCCCTTCATCCTTTCTTTGCAACAGTACCAACCCGTTCACCCAGACAAAACGATAAGGAAGCAGCCCCTGTTCGGCCACCTCCCTCCTCCATCCCCTGTTCATCGAACCAGGTAGCTCCTCTCTCTCTCTCTCTCTCATGGAACCAGCCCATGTTTTCTCTCTTCCAGTCCCTGTTAGCGCCTCTGCTCTCTCCTTCTCTCTGTTCTTCCGTTCTATCTCTCTCATGGAACCAGCCCATGTTTTCTCTCTTCCAGTCCCTGTTAGCACCTCTGTTCTCTCCTTCTATCTCAATACCATGTAATGGACAATGGAACAGGAACCAGGCCTGTTTTCTCTCTTCCAGTCCCCTGTTTTTTGCTCAACTTCACTGCACATTCCGGTAAACAGTAAATTTTTTGAATTCTATTGAAATTCAACCATAGGGACAGGGTGTTACGGTCACTAACACATTAAGTTAGTAACACACTAACACTGTATCTGAGATATTCTTGCTCTTGTCCTCACTAAGAGGACATAGTGTGGAAGAGGAACCAGCCCCTGTTTTCTCTTTACCGTAAGACTATAACAGCCCCATGTTTCAAAAAACATGGGGCTGGTTCTCTGCAATTCCTTCTCTTCTCTGTAATTACAGAATTATGATTGACCTGAACTGTATCTGAGAAATGAACATTTATGGGCTGTGGCCACTTAATAGAGTCTATAACAATAAGAGGACAAATTGTGGGAAGAGGAACCAACCCCTGTTTTCTCTTTACCGTAAGACTATAACAGCCCCATGTTTCAAAAAACATGGAGCTGGTTCTCTGCAATTCTTTCTCTTCTCTGTAATTCCTTCTCTTCTCTGTAATCACAGAATTACTAAAACCATTTATACTATATTGGCTTCCTTCTCTGCATCACAGTATATGCTGGCTTTCTCTTCTCTGTATCACTGTAATTACAAAATTACACTATATTGGCTTCCTTCACGTTTATATAGTTGAAAATGAAGCTAAATTTCATTTATGAGATTGACTTTTTAGTTATTTATTAATATATATGCGCATTTAATAGTCCTTTTGAGGTTTATATAACAATTAAAATGCATAACAACAATGAATAGAGGATGATACAAAATTGGAGTTCATATTAGGAGAGGAGGAAATGTTTGCAAAAAATTGTTCATCAGGCGACGCCTCAGGCACTCAGGGGGTCTACTGCCTTAGGTCGCCTAGTCGCCTAGTCGCCTTGACAACTATGGATAAAACCTTAAGAGTTGTGCAGAGGTCCATATACCGCAAAAAGATCCTTAGATGCAAACTCTGCTACTTTAAACAGTATTGGGTTCCAAATGATCTCTTATAAGTGAGTAACCCTTTGGGTAGTGGTGAGATTGAGAGAAGAATGTCTCTCCTAAGAGAGTTGAAGTAAACAGTAGGGAAGCTAGGATAAGTTATGCTCACGAGTTGAATCCAACTTAATTATCATAAGAACAAAACTCATGAGATAAGGAAGCAGGATTCAAACTATGTCATCCCATCACTTTAAATACTTAACTTGACCAAACCACTTCAACAATGGTCGGTTTTTAACGAGATCTTTTTTACAGACCTTTGGCCATGTACCTTTGCCCTCATATCCATCTAAGGTTGTTTGGTCCCCCTGTGTGCCATCGAAGGTATCTTTCTTCCTATGGTCCACATCTATGAATAAGATTCTTACAACTGATAATTTAAAGAGTAGAGAGTGGAGTATGACAAACCGTTGTTTTTTGTGCTTGATAAAGGAAGAGACAGTAGATCACTTGCTCTTGAATTGTTCAATTGTCTTCAAGTTTTGGGCATTTTTCTTCTCTCGATTAGGGGTCGATTGGGTCTTCCCACTCTCCTTTATGAGTTTCTTCTTATCAGGTTAACAATTGATGACACTAGTAGGTGTCAAGGAAGCTATTTGGACTATTTTGCCTAGAGTTATATTGTGGTCCATCTGAAAGAAAGGAATAGTCACATCTTTAACAAGTCCTCCTCTCCAAACTCCCGAATTCGAAGTCGTAATTGGTGCTTGATTGTGGAATGGGTGTCCCTCCGTCATTGGGGGTGAATGTGTGTGATATTTTGCTATGAGAAGTTAGATTTTGTATTTGTCACATGCTTCTATGTTTCCTATTTTTGCTCTCACCCCTATGCTTCTCAGTTTACTCCTCCGTAAACTGCTTGTATTTATTCTATTATTCTAATATACTCAATATTACCGATAAATAAAAAATGATCAAAAGACAAGAATGGGAAAAAATTAAAAATAAAAACTAAACCAATCATCTTGATCGTCAAAGAGGTTCCCAACTGTTCGGAGCCAGCAATAAGCAAATGAACTCAACAACACAATATTTTCATAACCAGCAGATTTTAAACACTTCTAGTTTATTCAGTAAAACTTTGTAAATGTTTTTAGATCCCGTGTTAAACTTTTGTTATAATCAATAAACACATCACCATTAGATTACAAAAGAAATACAGAGGTTAATGGTTTGGGTTAAGGAAACAATCACTTGATCAGTTACTACATTTTTCGATTGGTTAATTCAATACAACTTTCATATTTGCAAGTTTATCAACGATCCAGTATGCCCTTTTGTATGCATTGCACAATGAATTGTATTATCCAGCAACAAACGAAAGTCAAAGAGCTCTTAGATTGAAAAACAAGTGGAAGGCTTGTAACCTTGACAGCGGGACTAGAGCCAGTTCGTGCATCCCATAGTATAAGGCACGAATCATCACCCACGCTACAAAACTCCTGCGCACTTCAGCACAATTACAGAAGTGTCAGCAACAAAGAACAAACCAAAAATCAGATTGCACAAAATGGTTACAGTATACAAATGAGAGGAATTTTTTTTTTTTTGATCGGTAAATCAGATATATTATAAATGAGAGGAAAATTAAGGCAAAGTGGGAACAAAATTTACCCCCTCCCTAAGGAAAAGTGAGAATGGTAACTGATTGAAAAATGAGAGGAAAATTAAGGACAAGTGTGAACAAATTTTAATCCCTCCCTAAGGAAAAGTGAGAACAAATTTACTCCCTCTCTGAAATGTCTTCTTAGGAAGTATTCGGATAGGACCTGAAATGGTAAATTCAAGGATAGGTCCTTGAAAATTAGAAAGAATGTCTAATCTCAAAGAGAAGCTTGTGCTATATGAGGGACAAAACTCGTGGAGCCCTATATTATAAGCAATAGGGCAACCCGGAAATATTTGAAACTATCTTGCATGGCTATGTATTTGAATAAGATCATGGAAGTTACCTAGAGGGACAGAACTGAACATCTTCAACAGTATCATCATGCCCTTGGTAGATACCTCGCGGTCCAATAGAAGGGTTGTCTGCAGCTTTATCATTACCACCACCAACCTTAGAGCTATGTTTAATGCCTGAGCCCCCAGATCCCGGAGATTTTGTGGACCCTGGGTCTGCAGCTGAAGCCGAGATATGATCATGAATACTCCACAAAACCACTGACTTGTCTTTTCCTGCCACAAGGATCTCTATGGTTAAAAGCATATCCAAAGGAACAGTAAACCCTGAATGCTAAAACATGAAGAGAATCAATTCTAATAAGCACCATAAAGCACGAGAAGACTTTGGAACTTTGCAGAAATTCTTCATGAATATAATATTCAAGTAAACTAAGAACGTGCCATGATGTAATATCAAATCTCATAATCCATAAACGAGTTTATCACACTACTTATGTGATAATTATGATCTCAACTCAGATCATCAAGTAACTAAAAGTATGGCTTATCACACTACTTACGTGATAGTTCATATATTACGAAATATAACTTGGCATACTAAAAAACAATAGATTATTTTCATCTATTAATAATTCTACCATAAGGAGATCATGAAAGTCCATAATCATGGTTCAAAGTTTAAAATTTTGTAACAGTATCGACCAATACTGTTTAGACTTGTGAATAAAAAGGTACTAATTTGTGGGGTTGTAAAACAACCCCAAATCTCCTTTTCTCCCTCCCTCTCTTCCCTAATCCATTTTTAAGCAACAATCAACAACTCCATCGGCAATTTTTCCTTGGAAACGTAAAATTGAGTCTTTGATCTCGGATTTCCCCAAACTCTTAAAGATATGTCACATTTTATTTCTTTAGTGATTAGGAATGCTCAGTTCCACACATCTAGAGCTTATGGGTATAATGCTCAGTCGAAACCATCCAATGCGTACGGGTATGGCTAGAAGATAATTCCACAGTTCCTGGGCATGAAGCCAATTCGAATTGTTGATGTGTATGATGCTAATCAGTATGAGAGATACATGAGGGAGTACCAAGCACGGTACCACAATTAAATGACAAGGAAAATGCACAATACCTACAACCATGTTTGGTACACCTACAATTTTTTTTAGAAAAATGTACTCTTGAGTAGGGCTGCACAAAGCCCGATTGGCCCGTTGGTGCGGCTCGTCTCGGCCCGGTTCGGCCCGAAATTTTGGACTCGAACAAGCCAAGCCAAGCCTAAAAAAAAGCCCGAAAGCTAATTCAAGCCAAGCTCAAGCCCACCCCTGTGCGGCTCGGCCCGGCTTGAAGCCCGGCTCGATTGAGGTTCGGCCCGGCCCGAACTCAGCTCGGCTCGAATATTTTATATATATATTATTTATATATATCATTATTATATATATAAATAATATAAAATTTTATTATTTAAAAAAAAAAAAAGGATTCAAGCCGAGCTCGAGCCAAGCCAAGCTTGGCTTGAGCTTGAATCAATTCGGGCCGAGCCGGGCTTCAAGCCAAGTTTCATTTTTAGGGCCGAGCCGGGCTTCGGGCCTCGATCAAACTAATTCAAGCCGAGCCGGGCTTGGCCAAGCCCGGCCCGAATACAGCCCTACTCTTGAGGATGTACTAGACCTAGTGAGTTTGAAATGCCACATCTCAATGCGATATTGAATACTAGGTGTGACATTAATCCTAATAATAAACAATTACTATTTCATGAAATATGTAATGAAATAGTAATTGTATATTATTAGGATTAAGGTCTGTTTTTAATACTAATTTATGCTTGTAATTGCCTGAACGATAATGGTTCGTGTTTTGCCTATTTATAACTTAGAAATTTCTTATATCTCATATGAATTATTGTAAATATAGTTCTAGGGCTTTATTTAGTATGTGTTAACTTATCTTTGCATTAAAACAGGATTTAAGTAATGTATAAAGGCTCATTATAAATGTGTATCCACGTATATCTTAACATATTTTAAGCTTATTCATGCATATCCAAGCGCATCCACGACACATATCTTCATTTCAACTTACCAATATGTCCACCGATATCCATATTTTGAACCATCTCCCTAATAAATAAAAAGGAAATTACTGAAAAGCATAAACTTTCCAACCTCCAGAGAGCACAAAGGGTTCAGTTGGGCACATGGCAAGTGCAAATTCTGCATTATCTTGATGGCCAGTCAATATCTGCAAGATAATGAGTTTTACGTTAACTGGTGCCGTACCTTCAGGAAAAAGGAATTAAATGCAGCCATAGAAACTGACAATCCTCCAAATACAAATCAAACTATAACTCATTACAAGAGATTTAGGAAGGGCATTTAATTACTAATATCCTGTGTAGTTCCATATATACAAGAATCGCTTATGAATGAAATTATTTGGTCCACCTTTGGTCATGTGCCCATAAAGTGAAAAAGATTGAATGAAAACTAAGCTAATCGATTGCAAAAAAAAAAAAAACTAAGATCATGCAAACACATGAAAAACAAATATTTGGCACAAAACTCACTAAATCTGGACGAGAATCTGCAGCTCCCAGGACAGGATGGCGATTAGGTTGAGCCTCAACATCCCAAATGAGAACCTGTTTTAGAAGTCCAAAAAACCTAAGCCACATTAGTCTTTGCTAATATGATAAGCTCAGAAATCATAGAAACTCTTACAATGCCTTCCATTTGATAAACAAAGAAATCTCTAAGACACGGTACTATCTAAGAATGCTTACATCAGGACTGTCAGTATGTGTCGCTACTATCTTACTGTTCTGCGGGAGTTCCCTGATTCTGTTCACCTGCAAAGTCATAATCACAAATTACCATAAAGAGTATCAAGTCCTTCACTTGAAAGAGTACTGGAAGTAAAAAGATAGTCTATCTTTGGAGAACAATAAAGCACAGATTGTGAGGTGAGTTTCAATGAGCCTTATTGGAACACAAATATATAGATGTAATTAGACAGAGAATACAGAATCAGATCTGTACTCTGCATTTGGAGAAGGCCTGACCAGATAGATTCACTCAGATTTATTCTAAGAAAATCAATAAGTGCCTCATATCTCACTAGTGGAATATGATACAAAAATACATAAAAGTGATTCATACCTCACCAGGATGAATAATGGTTTTGAACTTCTTTACGAAGGGAGAACGTGCTTCCTCATTGAACTAAGAGATCAATCAATTAAAGCATATAATTAAGTATCGATTAATACAAGCATAATTTCATGAAATTAAGAGAGAGAGAGAAAAGAGAAGCACAAATATCACATAATGGTACCATTACCTGCGATATGTGCTCTGCAGCTGCAACCCGAGGCTTAACAATTTCACAATTTGCTATGACGAGAGTATTGGGAACACTACCATCAGTCTGGCATGAAGAAGAAAAAAAGGGATAATGTGTTTAATACCAACATCAAGAAAAGGATGCACTGGAATTATAGTTGCAGAACTCATATTACAACTAAAACTCATAAGGTTCCTTAACATGAGGCCAACACTTAGTCTGAGTACCTCTCCTTCACAAGGACGCTATAAAACATTAACATCAGCACCATTGAACATGCTCTGGTGACAGATTACTATGCTTCACTAAAACATCTAACAATATTTAAACGTGCACGCACAAAGCAAAATTGCAATTGAATTTAGAGCAAATTTTATAACTGATTTAAAAGGTCTAACAAACTTCTCAACTGGGCATTTGCATAAAACAGTTTACAGTTGAACTCAAAGCAAGCACTTAAATTTGGTTTAGGAATACTCTGTCCGTATCCATTCTTCGAGCAAACCTTTAATCCCAGCTGTTTACAACTGAAGTTAATTCATATACCTTCAACTCATGATCAATTGATTTCTATTGTGACTTTGTGAGCTTGAAAACTAGATTCCAAAAATGTGAAGCAAGAATCTAAAATGATAACCGTTATAAAAAAAATAAAAATAAAAAAGATTGATTTTAAATAATAATAGTAATAAAATTTTGATTTTTTTTCCAAAGCACAACAATGCCTCTATTGCCAGATAATACAAATCAAATACCAACGCAGATTGAAAACACTGGAGTAACGTATGAGCTAAAGAAAATTCACTTGCCTGTTCAGAAAGGTAGAGACGTTGGCGATTTTTGTAAGTCGCTTGCTCTAGCTGAGGACCCCATCTATTAATAAAAAGAATAAGGGAAAAATTAACAATGAATAGAATGATAAAAATGAAATCGAGAAACCATCAATCGATATCGAAAAATGAAATTAACAACTGTAGCTTCATCAATCAAGAATATAATCCACAAAAGATAGAAATTTGCATCATAGTGGCAAAAAAGAACGAATTATAGAGGCAGAATATGTAATCCGTCCAAACCCTACACTAAAACATGTAATTCACATCTGTCTTCAATCAGTTAGGAGCTGAACAAGGGTTTCGTGGATCATGTGAGTTTCAAAGTTCAACTTAAAATGAGAAAAGGAGTAAGAAGAAGACAAAACCCTAGAACAGTGGAAGTGATATGATGCAAAGAAAAGAAACCCTAGAGAGAGAGAGAGGAGAGACCGGCAAGAGAGAGAAGGCCAGACGAGGTTGTGATTGGCGAGCCAGTCGTAGAGGACGGGAACGAGAGACTTCCACTGAGTGTACCTCTCGTCGACCGATGGCTGTCCTCCTGTTTTCCCTCGCTCCTTCATTTTCTCTTCTTTTTTGCTTTCCCGCTTCCTACTCTCTCACTCACTCTTTCACTCTTTAGCTTCCAAGGCCAAAATCTCTGGGAGACTCGAGAGAGAGAAATGAAGTGTCTTAAAGGGCCTGAACTAGCCAGCCTAGCCCTGAGAGGACATGAAATAGCCAGGCCCAAGCCCTTTCTCTCAAATGTCAAGGTGGTAGGGTTAGGCCTAAAAGAATATTATATTTTATAAAAAAATCCACTATCATATATCAAAACCTCAAATCAACCCTTCTTTTTTTTTTTTTTTTTTTTTTTTTGCTTTGGATTATCTCTACCGGACGATTGAGGTGGTCCGCACATCATCCGACATGTGGCGATAAAGGGAAGAGATATCAAGTGGGGAGAAGTCAAAAACATGGCGAGAATCTGAAATGACTTCTCCCCCTTTTTAATGCCACATGTCAGATGGCGTGAGGATGCTCGCCCACCTCGGATGTCCACTAGAGGTAATCCGATGTCCTTCTTGTTTTATCCAACCTTGGAAGAGCATTACAATTGCTTGATATATTTTTATTAAGTTTAAAATAGCGCAATACATTTAAGATTGTTTTTATAATGAAATTATTTACAATTACTATATATTTTGTTGTGTATTTTTATTTTTGTAAATTAAATTTTGACGTAATACTAAAATTAAGAACATTTAAATTTTATACTAGTATATATTTGATTAAAGTGTCAACATAAGACATTTAAAAACTGACATAAGGCATAACACTAGCAACAGGATATATTTTTTATACAACATTGATATAAGCTATAGAATACCTAAATTTTGCAAAGTACTAATATAAAGGCATTTTTACATATTACTAATGTAAGGCGTAGTATTATGGGGCATTTCGATCGGATTTTTTGGCCAAAAATCAATTCTGTGAAATTTGATTGTGTAGAAATTAATGGTCAAATAATCATTTTTTCAAATAATAGTGTTCAGAGAATACGTAGGTGTCTCTCAACTTCGTATTCTCTGAACAATATTATTTGAAAAAATGATTATTTCATCATGAATTTTTGTACAATCAATTTCATCAGAATTGATTTTTAGCCAAAAAAATTCAATCCAAACTCTAAAGTATTACTATGCAAAATATATATAATTAATATCTGTATAAAATTAATCTTATATAATATACAATATTGTATTTGTAAATTATGGTACAGTGGAGCATGTGGAGAGCCAGATTGAGCCCGGGTAAGGAAAGGTCATAGCTCGTCATCATGTTAGAAGCTTCTGAATTCCAGCCATCTCCAACTGGCAAGCTTTTGGGGTTTAAAAAAGGGAAGTGATTTACTATCGATAGTAGGTACTATCGAGAGCCAAGGCCACAAGATTACATATCCAAAGGTGCAAACACTTGCTGTGGGGCCCACCATTTAAAGAATGTATAAATTGTGGCGCTTGGATTTTCAAGTGTGTGGTTGTGCTCTCGATAGTACCTACCATCGAGGGTTTTCCATCACTTTCCTTTAAAAAAAAGGGGAAAGGGAAAACAGACTCGGGCTCAGCTCTGAAGCTGATCCCGTTGATATCATCCATCCACGACCCTTTTTCACCATACATCAACTATGGTTAACCACCTAGGGTTAACCAAACTAACCATGGTTTTTAGAATAACAAAATTTATTATTTTAATTTAATTATGCTTAACCATGGTTAAAACGTAGAACCCCGAATCTCACTTTCATAGCCTGTGAATAATACTGTGATTAGTATGTAAATAGTGTATATAAAGGTCAAGGTATTCCATGTGAACTTGGTGTTGGTTGAATTGGGAATGAAGCATTTCATTTTAAAATGAGTGTTATGGTATTGATTTACCGTGAAACATAAGGAATGATGTATGTGTGTTTGGGACCCAAAATGAGAGTATGAAATACTCTAAGTGTCAAAGAAGGTGAATGTCCTAACCTACCCTCAATTTTAAGGAACTCTAGTTTCGTCATCGCTTATTGGAATCAAGTGATTCATGAGCCATTAGAAATGTATTGAAATCCTTTTAAATGTTCATATTCATTACTTTTCCAGATTAGGAGTAGAAGTTAAGTAAAATGTGAGTTTTCCGAAAGCGGGTCTGCTGTAAATTCAACAGTCAGTTTGGACTAGTCCACTTGTGGGTCCATTTGGACCATGAAAAACTCAGAACTGGGATTTGTGAAAAACATCAAGTTGTTCCCCTTTGAATAGAGAATCAAATCCAAGTTGAATCGTCAAAATCTGATCACCGAGTCAAAAGTTATGTCCGAAATGCCAAAACAGACAAACATGGCAGCATGACCAGTCGACCCCTCCACTACCGGTCGACCCCTTAACTCCCGGTCAACCACCGGGCGACCAGCGGTCAACCCCTCCACTACCGGTCGACCGGTCATCACACCGGTCAACCCCTACTTACACTTTTTGTATGGGGTTCAATTCCAGAAGCCCCAAAATCAACCGGTCGATCGATGGACACCTCGAGCTGACCCCTCCTGACCCTTTTAAGATATTTTGAGGGTATGAGAGTCTTTGGCAAACCCATTGAGCTATAAATACAAGTCAATTTCGTCGCTTAGGATTTACAATACCCTTAGAGAATATTTTGAGAGAAGAAAGAGAGAAGTTAGAGTTTTTGCAAGGGGTTTTGCATGTGCTTCTTCAAGAATCGCTAGGTGAAGCTTGTTCTTGTTTTCGAAGTCCGATCTTCACTTCCTCGAGCTTTCTCAAGCTTGGAATCTATTCAACAAGCTTCCTCAAAGTTTTTTCCCGCATTTACGGAGTATTCTAAAGCACGTAAACCGTAGGGAATTGGTTTTGGCAAGGTAGATACACTCTACTACCTACCTTGAGCTATTCTTTTTAAGAAAACATATTTAAAGTATGTTCTTGGGTTAATTGGATGATGATTTGTACATGAGATGTAAACTATCACTACTATTGAAATTCTATGAATATGATTCCATGTTTACAAATTTTCTAAGTCTATCATGATGTTCACAAGTACTATATGCACTCTATGTTCACAACTCTTGCATGATTCGAGAAATTCTATGAATATGATTCCATGTTTACAAGTTTTCTAAGTCTATCATGATGTTCACAAGTACTATATGCACTCTATGTTCACAACTCTTGCATGATTCGATGATTTCTTGCAAGAACGGTGTTTTATAAAGTTCGGACGCAAGGTTTTTGTAAAAGAAATCTCACAAATTCACAAGTATGGATAAGGCCAAATTATGGATTAGTAAGTGATAAGGCCAAACTTTGGGTTGGTGTTCTAAGATCTTTTCAAAGCTCATAAGGAATCCCACTATACATGGATTCACAAGAAGTCATGTCTCACAAGCTCACAAGAAAATCATGTTTACTTAGATCTCGCATGCTCACAAGGAATCCCAACTCTCGCAAGAATTCACAAGAACTCACAAGAACATGATTATCACATGATCTCACAAGATTTACTTGGTTTTGATTTCAGATGAATACTATTAAGAAAAGGGTTTTGGGAAACTACTTTCACGTATGTTATACTCTAAGTTTTTGCATATTCATGATATTATTCACTGTTAGTTAGTAGTTTGTATGTGACTAAGTATTCCATGTTCAGTCGAATTATTGACTTCGGCAGGTGCACGTGTCCCTTTCGACATATGTGGTTCGAAGCCTTGGATAGAGGAAGAGTACTACGAGTCGGAACCTACCATGGATCATTATCAGGACGAGGGAGCACTAGATAGGCGGCTCGATTTCGATTTTTGCTGAACGAGCCAGGAAGAGAGATTTTGTGTAGGTTAAGAGTGGGAATTGTCCACTCCATCTTTTGGATATGTTTTGTTGGTTCAAACTTGAACCTAATGATAGGAATGTTTGATTATAAATTGTTTCCGCTTTATTTCTGCTATGTGTATAACTTGTGCACTCCGACAAGTTGGTATATATGTCTTATGTGTCATACAAGATGGTATGATACGGCGGTCACGGGCTAAGGTATCCCTAATTCCTAGGGGGTATTTTGGGTTGCAACATAAAAAGTATTAAAAGGGACACGGAGACACTGTACTCTCATTTTTACCCATGGGAATGGACATTTTTTTGGGGGGGTAATGGCAACGGACATTCATTTATGTGTTGATTCAGGTATCTTGAGGAGTGCTAGCCCCAATCGCATTTACTCCAAATTTTTCCACAGATATAAGAATAAGCATAACACGTGGAGATTTTTGTTATTTTAATAGATTAAAAAAACAACAATCAGGAAATGTTTGACATTCGTAGTCACCGAGTTACGTGTATGGAAAATTTGCGACTGGGGCTAGCATTTTTGTCTTAAGAATGTTCTACCATCGTTTCGCTAGAGCACATAGGATCCTCCATCATCCTTATAATTGGTCGCACCTAATCACTGTCTAGATAAAGTAATCATAACCATCGAATTATGTGACGTGGGGAGGGCATCTCGGGGCCCTTTTTCTGTCACATGTCCCATATTTGTCCCATATTAAGTTCTCTCTAACTGTGGCTAAGATTCACTCACCTCTAGGGTTCACCCATTTATCTTTAGTTTTTGAGGAAAAAAAATTTAACCCTAAGGATTAAAAAAAATTAATTGAAAGGCTTTGTGAGAGCGAGAAGAAATAGTGCGCTGTTCACTCCTCGTGGAGCAAACCATTGCTCTTGATTCAAAGTGTGGGAGAGTTTGCCCATGATTTCCTTATTAACCTTTTCTCGGTTAAGGCAACAATATATGGAGGATTTCACTCAAATATAAAGCAACCTTAGTTTTAAGGATTTTGCTAGCCCCCGTCGCAAATCTTCCAAAGAGGTAATGTCCTACACTCTCTCACTTTTACTTTAAAAATTGTTAAAATAATGAAACATCTCCACTTGTTAAGCCCATCTTGTGCCAATGGAAAAATTTGGAATAAATGGGGATGGGCTAGCACTCCTCTAGATTTAATTTTTTGTTTTAATGATTCAGTTACAAAAATATCCACTTTTAAGTGATTAAAATGGATTTAGAAACAAACAAGTGGCTTTTCGGGTTGAAAAAAATAACATTTCAATAGAGCTCCTGAGTTTTTTGTTCAATCCTGTGGTGACATTAAACAATAATCATTGAAAAAATTAAAAATAAGAATAGTATTTAATGTAAGAGCAATAGCCCCTCGTCGGCTGAGGAGGAGACTATCCCTCCTTGCTCTCACATAGCCGACCTTCAACTCCTATTAACTAGGGTTAGTTTTTTTTAAACCCTTTAGTTAATTATTTTTTCTTTCTAAGAACCAAGGGTAGATGGGTGAACCCTAAGGGTGGACGAATTTTAACCACAATTAAATGGGGTTAGAAGGGGGGCACATGGCAAGAAAATGGGAGCTGAGACGCCCCTCCTCGCGTCACTGACGGAGGAGGTGATTAATTTCCTTAATGTAATTGCACTCAATTGAGATTTCAAAATTAGAGATAGCAGTCAATCAGGACACATCTATCCTGATTCAACTCGCCCAGCAATCACACCAATTTATGGAATTTCAAGCTCTTCAGCCAGTCGATGGAGGTAAGTGTATTAGTATGTTGAGGGCGTGGGTGTGGTAGAGTGGTAATGCGTGCGCAGACGTATCATGTTCATGTGCCAAATGCCAGAAAACAAACCAGTAATGTGATAATAAAGGGTTGCCCCACTTCAATAACTAAGCACAAGTTTTATAATGTAAAAAAAAATCCTCTTTCACGCAAAACTGAACCTGCTTGCTAAATATCGTGTCCAAAGTAGGTAAAAATCAAACATAAACACCAGTAGCAAGTAACAAGAACAGAGATCCAAAACCCTGCAACAAGCATATTAACATTCAGTTAGCAAAGGACTAAATTTGTAAGCTACAAATTAAACTTTAATGAAATGTGATGAAACACAAGTACTAGCCAACAATATACCAAGAAAATAGATGCCACTGCTCCGGTTATAAGCTCCTTCACTTTACTGCGGTTACGCTTAGATGAGGTAGCTTCGTAGCTGCAAATAAGATGGATGATATACTGATATTAGGAACCAACATGGAAACAGAGAGAAAAAAACGAGAGAACATCTTTTAGGCTCCGTTTTTTTTGTAGAACTTTTAAAGTCTACAACTTCCATTGTTTCATGCATAATTTTACTTAATGTCTAGCACTATATTATTTCATAGAGTGCAAAAGTTCTACAAATATGGAACTTTTAAGTTCCACAAAATAATGAATTTTTTAAGTTTTATGGATATGGAACTTCTAATTAATTTGAACTCCATAAATCTGAGACATGTAAGAGGGTTAAACACCCTCTCCCCTCTCATCCCATACTCTTGCCTCTTGTTCCAAAATATTAATGTTCCGGACTTTTAAATATTCCACCAAAAGAACGGAGCCTTAAAGACTTTCAGTGATGGAGGTGTAGATTTGGGTCAGGTGTTGGGTTGAAGGCAATCAAAGTATAGGTCGGGAATCCAAAGAAGTGGGAGATATTGTTATAATGTTCTAGTTTACGCCATTGTAAACTCTTTTCTACATTATAGTTCCTCTTGTAATCTCATTTTGATTAATATACCTGTAAGCACCCAATTTTTACACCCCATTGTTAACCATGGTTAGCTGCCCTAGGCTTACCTTAGAACCAACCCTGGCCTAACCCTAGAGTCCTAAACCGTAGCTAGCCCTAACCTAGCCCTAGGTCTAACTCTAGGCCTAGCTTAAACCTAGACCAAATAAGCCAAGCCCATGGCCCAAGTCTTGCCCTAAGAGCTTAAAGCCCAAGTCCTATGGCCCAATCCTAGGCCATTTCTCTAAAACCCATGCCCATTAACCATAGACCAAAAACCTAACACAGCTCAAGGCCCGAATGCATTGCCTTGACACACACATGTGTTGTCTTTGAGAGATGATAGCATGCAACTAGTTAAACTCCCTATACACTAATGCAGATTTTTGGGGCAAGTTAGCATATGACCACTCATTAAACTCACGCACTCACATTCAGATTTTTGGAAAATGGCTAGCATGTGACCTAGCACCCATTAAGTTCTCACCCGCATATGCCTAAGACCCTTTTCCTATTTGGTGTATAGCCCAGCAGCAGCAGGTATTCCTGAGCAAAGATAGACCACCTGCAACTCCCTCCTTTGACCTCCAATGGCCTCCTTTTGACTCACCTAACTACCCTCATATTACAAATATGCCACCACCCCTCAACTCTACAGATAGCAGGCCCATATCAAAAAAAAAAGAAAAAAACCTAATCTCTGATGAGCTGAGCTGCAAACCTCACTCCCTTTCCACTTCTCCTCTGTTCTTGGTAACAGGAAGGAGAGTTCTTCTCTCTCCCTGTTTCAGCACCACCTGTACATAGAAAAGAAGAAGAAAGAAGAGAAGAAGTGAAAAAAAACTCACTCACCTGGTTCGACTTCATCACCACCTATTTACTAGTACCAGTCCATGACCAACCCGCGACATCAGTCCCCACTTCCGATCATCGTCACCATCTTAGATCAGCGCCACAATCACGTCCAGTTGTCAGTAGCAAGAAAGAGCCCTCCCCCTATTTCTCGCCACTGTTTGCATCACCTCCGGTGAGCATCATCGCCGGCGACAGCAATCCTCCATCATCCCCTATGCTCGCACCTTAGATTGCCAAGCCATCTCCATCTCTGTCCTCAGTAGCAGACCCATTCGTCTCAAGCAAGCCACCACACCTCCAATCAGCAACCATATCCATCACCTAGATCTGGCCATCTCCAGCAGTACCTCCAGTGGAAATATCTCTAGCCAACAGCTTCTTGTTTCAGATCTGATTCATCTCTGGCCAGGACGTCACTTTGTCATGCCTAGATCAGCCGCCGTGCAAGTATACTTTCTGCAAACT
This sequence comes from Tetracentron sinense, assembly GCA_015143295.1. Taxonomy (NCBI): domain Eukaryota; kingdom Viridiplantae; phylum Streptophyta; class Magnoliopsida; order Trochodendrales; family Trochodendraceae; genus Tetracentron; species Tetracentron sinense. Next base: position 36,740,550 of record CM026565.1, read on the forward strand.
CTCCATTTGAAAATCTATTCCATCATTATTTCATGTGAATCCCTAGCCTTCGGGCTCAACCCATGGCCTCCGGGCCCATTCCTTGGCCTCGGAGCCCAAACCTTAGCCTCCAAGCTTAAACCCTAGCCACTATGGTGCACTTGACCTCCTCGGTCAATCAACCCTAGCCCCCGGGTTAACCCTAAGCCACCTTGGTGCACACATATAGACTCCCCTTAACCCCGGCACGGGTCCATGTGCCAAAACTACGCTCGGTCTGATCTCACCCTGGTGAGTACATAGGTAACCCAACTCGGGTTCGATCCTAGCCTAGCCTTCTCTTTTTCTTGGATTAACATTATCTAAATGTTTAGGCATTTTCATTAATCTTGACTTTAATTTGGCTTAAACCTAGGGAGTAAGTAACCGTCTTAGATGGGGGTCCGAGGTGCCTAACACCTTCCACGGGACTTAATCAAACCACTTACCCTAACTCTAATCGAGACTATCGACCTTAATTTAAACTCGGGACCTATCCATCAAAATAAATAGGTGGCGACTCTCAGTCAAACGAGTGAGTAAAATCAGTGCTCACGATACCCACCTGGTTATCAATCAAAAAACAAGACTTCTAGTGCAGATTTCTTCGAAATGACACTATCAAGTATCATGTCCTTCTAAATGTCCATAGCTTGTCAATTTTTAACCATGCAGAAGAATTAGCAATATATGGACGCTCACTATAGTTCATGTCATGTTCCATGAGAAGAATAACATTGGATATTAATTAGTTGGCAATCAAGGCAACAGCAGGTTTTATGGTTTGTCCGATTACTACCCAAACATCGCTCAAAGAGAAAATTACTCCCTTAAATTTAAATCGTATACTTGGATGACTGCTTTCAGCATTGATGCCAATAAATTACTTGCATGTAAAGACAGGGAAGAAAAAAGGGAAATGATCTTGTGAGTGTAAGCCATTATCGACCTCTTATTGGTCAGCGTCCTCTTTTGGTCAACATCAACTACTGAATACAAATCCTATTGTAAAGAGAACAGAATTATTGCAAACTGCCTTTTCCACCAATAAGTAACATTCACAATTACAACTTCTATCAGGGGCTCATAATTCATAGTACATCATTGTGTTCTCTTCAACTGTTATCACCATCTTATACCATATATACTTCAGAAACATGTGAGATTTTAGCAACCTAATTGGGCGTTGAGTTTGTGTTCCCTGGAATTTAAGAGATAAATGACTGTATCAGGAAAAAAGGTCCTAGATGTGATGCAAAATGTACAAAACTGTAATATTTTTTTCTTTCATTTTATATTTTTTGGCAAGTACAAATTTTATTGTAGAGGGGAATGAAGAACAAAATCTCCATATGCGATCCATCCTTCCTATAAGAAACCCACCAGATGAAACTTCCAGAGTCTCCTTCCACTTTGACAGGACCAAAGAAACAAGGCATGAAAATGTACATAAAGATTCATGTATTGGAGACAACAAACATATAATTGTTTACCAACAAAGAACCAGAGATGGGATATGTGATTCAGCATCAAAGCTTCAATATATCATATATGTGCACTTCTAACTCGGCCCATCACCACTAATGTACTTTAGGCTGTTAAATCAGAGTTTCTGAGAACTGGCTGTTAAGAGAACCACTTCTTTTTATACCAGTTATTCTTGGTTGGGTTACTTCTTAAAAGATAATGTTTGGTTGACACTGTAAAACAATCGGGCTGGTCTTTTTCCTCCTGCAGAGAGAGATTAGTATATGGTCTTCAATTTCTGCTTCAGGGCTTTCAACTAAAGGCTGAAGATGGTCCTTGCTGATCCTGAAAAGGTAGAGGTCCACCAAACCTCTAATGAAACATCCCTAAAACCAAGATGGTCTAACCACATGTTTTCAAACCTCAAAGACCAAGGACCATCACCATTTTTAGATGTATCCAAAATAAGAGGGATACGATCAGAAGTTGGCTGAGGGAGGGCTGCTAGTCAAACATTAGGAAACATTTCTTCCCACCCATCACAAATTAAAAATCCGTCGAGTTTGCTCAGAATTGTGTTCTCTTTTTTATTTGACAAAGTAAATTGAGCTCCTTTAAGGGGACAATCAATGAGGCTGTGATGGAAAATGAACTCCTGAAAATCTCGTATTTTGGATGATATGGGACAGTCTCCCAACTTCTCATGAGATACACACACAATTAAAATCGCCTCTCAAACACCACGGTTCATCCCACCTTACACTAACATCTAACTCTTGCCAAAACTCCATGGAATCAGAGTTACTAAACTGACTAGTGACTATAAATGCCAGTGAAAATCCAAGAGAAACCATCCGCTAAAGAGAAGCAAAGAATGGAGATTGAATAAGCTCCCTTTTCAGAGTTCAATACTTCCACTACCTCCCTTTCCCATACAACTAAGAGGCCTCAATGGATGGGATTGCCACCCATTCTGAAGTCTGAACATGATATATCCCATAACTCCTTAACCATCAAATCACTGATCTGCTCGATTTTAATTTCTTGCACACATAGGACAACTGGTTTCCTTGATCTATCTAACTGTTTAATGGCCAATCTTTTATCCCCATGACCCAAATCCCAAAAATTCCAAGAGATTACTCTTAGGCTGTGTTCTTTTGTCGGAATTTCAAAAGAGCGGAACTTTAAAAGGCTTAGGCTTTTCAAAATCTGAGTTTTTTAAATGCTTATCATCTGATTTCCTGTGTTCTTTAGTATCGGGACTTTGTGAGTGAATTTTCAGCCCAAACAACTCATCGGCTTGCCTCTTCTTTACATTCAAAAACATGTTACTGTTTAATTCCTACAGTAACAGAATAAAGAACAAAATTTCCAAAAGAGAAACCATCACCCACCACTAACAGAATCATACAAATTTCTTATATGATTAGAGAGGAAAATTAGGTTCTACATGAGCAAATTAAAACCTCAAAACATATATTGGTAGAATTAAATAGCAATTTCCATCTCCAAATTCCAAAAACAATAAAAATTACAAATCTGATCCTAAAAATATAAAACAAAAAGGGTAAAACAGAAACCCTAAATAAAACAAAGCTTAATTGAATTAAGAAGAAACCCAAAGAAGAGGAAAAGGGGAGAGAGAGAGAGAGAGAGAATCATCGGAGAAGGTTGATCAAGGTCTCTGGCTTCATCTCATCGGAGAAGGCTGATCAAGGTCTATGACTTCATCTCCAACTCTCAAGGCTTCAAGAACTCATTTGAAGATGAAAAAATTGGAAGAGAGAAGGAGGAGACGGCAGTGGAAGACGACGGGGAAGACGACGACGGATGCCGGAGATGGAGATGGCGACGACGACGGCGAAAATGGGATTGTAGGCTCCTTCGAGTGAACAACAAAGTGAAAGTGCGGTCACTTTTGCCGTTTGAGAAAAAAAGGGACTTTAGGTTTTTTTCGGGAGAGACCATGTTAAAGACTCACGGCCTGTGCATTCCAATGCACATGCCTTTTGGTTGGGTCTTTAAACACCCATTTTGGTGAGCTTTTAAAGTCTCATGGGTTTTTAAAGTTCCAAGGTTTTGAGTAAAAGAACAGCGTATGCATTTTAAAAACCCAAAACTTTAAAAAACACACCTCAAATACGCAAGAAAAGAACACAGCCTTAATGACACTGGTAATCCCTCTTTCCTTTTCTAGAACCACCTCAAAAATCCCTACCTGTAAGCACATCATAATTAGAGCTACAGTTCAATTTTTGAGTTCCTTCACCAATTGACTATTTACCTTTGATGCTGACCCTACCACATTCCACAGGCCAAATTCGATTCTACGATTTTCTAGACTTTGGAGTAAGATTTGAACTCTTTCTCATGACCCTCGTACCACAGCCCTAAACACTCCCTCCTGACCTGAAGACCTAGGAGACCCTGACTCTCCCCCCTCGAACTCTACCCGAGCCGATGAATTGCAGTTAAAAGACACCGACTTGGGTCTAAGTCTCTAAGAGCATTCACAGTGAGGTCCTTATCTATGACTACGCAAGGCAAGCAACCATTCCTTTCCTCTTTAACCTGTATTGCAACTCCAGAGAGAGGCAATATAGAGTCCGATTATACCTCGCACACTGAACATTCAGCACTTCTACCTTCCCTATTGATTAATCACGGAAATACTACACACACTATGGGCTTGTCCCAGTGGCAGTGTAGCTCCCACAAAGGAGGAAGGTTGCGGGATCGAGTCCCGAGGGGAGTGCTATGGTTGTAATATCTACCCTCTAAGCCAAACTTCAAATGATAGGCATTAACCTGTTAACAACAATAACTAATACTACTCATAGTAACAAAATTCTCCGAATGTTTGAAACAATCGCGAATTAATTGAGAAATTTAGTTGTGCCGAATTATTTGCAAATTTTAAGTTTACTGAATTATTCTTGAATTTCATGAATAATTTGTGAATTTCACTAAAATCCATTTAGTTCGACAGATTAAACTGCTTATTTTGTATATTATCTAATCATAATCAAATTGTTGGATATATTTTTACAATTATTATTTTTTTCCTACATTGTTCCCCATTTTTTCCAAACTTAAACTTTGCCGAATTATTCACTATGATACTACTAGCCGGGGTTGCAGCATAACCGTGTGATTTGTACCCAAAAAACAAAAAATCACGCAAATACTACAATCGATTTTAAAAAAAAATTAAACTTCAAACCTAAATTTAGAACTCATTGGAACAAAAAATGGGTGTTAATGCTTCAAAAGATTCAAGACAGAAACATCATGATAAAATTAAGTTATTAAAATTTCCTTTAAGAGGTGCCTTGAATCAGATCGCTTACATGAAGAACGAAGCAGTGACTACAAGGCCAGTGGCGAGCATGAGAACGGCTAAGGTTGGATACCACGCATCTGGGACGGGACTCGTGATAGGCTTAGCTGCCGGAGCCTTCAAATCAAAATCAGGAAAAACACCATTTCAGAGAAACCCTAGAAATCTAAGATGGATTTTCTGTTAAGAAATCGCTTACCATATCTAGTGGAGGCGATGGAGGACACGATCGATCTCCCTGGCGATTCTCTGGTTTGATCTTTTTTGCAACAAACAGTTCTAAATCAACCCTGTTTTGAGTCTTTGAGAGGGACGTGGTACTACTTCGACGCTTTACGAAATTTCATGCTTCCTCACCTCCTAGTTGGCGCCTACTTTGTGCTAGCCATCTGATTAATGGACCATCTTATTGCAAATTTTGAACCGTTGGATCTGGCTGATTTTTGGGTTCGGTTTATCAAACTTACGTGAACAAGTTGGTGGGTCCAGAATCAACTATTATCTAGGGTGTATCCGAACCAGGCTAGCTGCTCGGCTCGGCCCAATCAAGCCTGACTTGAGCTTGAAAAATAGGCTCGATCAAGCTACACTGAGCCGAGTCGAGATGAGCTATATTTTGAGTTTGAAAATGTATTCAAGCCGAGCTTGAGTTGAGGCCTGTTTGATTCGACTGGCTCAAAACTCGGCCGATGAAGCTTGGATCAGCTCGAGCTAGGTTTGGTTTGAATATTATATAAAAAAAATTATATTATATATAAATAATATAATCATCATATATATTTTTATATATATAATAAAAATATTATTGTTTTTACTTAAAATAATTTTTTAATAATTCAATCCGAACTCAAGCTAAGCCGAGCTTGAGACTAACTGAGTAGATTCGAGCTCAAGCATAGAAGAAAAAATTTCAAACCGAGCCGAACTCGAGCACAGACAAAAAAAATTTCAAACTGAGCCAAGCAAGGCCAAGTTCAGCTTAGCCCGACTCGAATACACCCTTAGCTGTGGAGATAGTCTTGTCCTAACCTTGACATGCATTCAGCCCTTAATACAGTTAAGGCTAAAATGTCACTTGTGTTTTTTTTTTTTTTTTTTATAAACGTGGATATCTTGAGCCTTAAGGACTTAGACTAGTTTCACGTGCTGTATAAGGAATACCTCCACTACATACAACTGATATTGAGGGGAGCTTAGGAATCGACCTTGAGACCTCCAGGTTTATGATTCAACATCATGGACTTATCCAAGTGGTCGTGTGTCTTCTCCTTTTGGGGTAGGTTATGGGAACAAGTCTCAAGGGGTGCAACAATTATAAAAGGATAGTGTTAGGTGCATCATAGTATTTAATGACTATACACCCCATTATTAAAATTATTTGCTAGGTATAATTAAATTTATAAAATTACTTGTAAACACCAAAAAAAAGAAAAAAATTATCAATAAATTTTGAAACTACACACAAATCACATGTTATAATCTCTTTGAATCAAACATTCAAACCTCATGTAATTTGCGATGAATTAAAAGGCCAAGAAGAAGTAGAAGATTCCTACGAAGAGGCATTCATATCCTTATTTTTAGGTCTGAAACTTATACAAAAGGATCAAATTCGTTGCTTACTCGCAACTATGTCTATTTGGACTGTGAACGGAATGATTTTGTGACTCTGAAAAGCACTGAAGCCTCTTGCACACCTGATTGGAAATTGGTATTCTCTACGTCAAAGAAATTAGATGGAGGAATGAGCCGGAGCGGAGGAAGAAGGAGAATAGAATGGCTTTCCCGCCAAGATTATGTTGGAGTGTGGCTATTAAAGTAGGTGAAAACTGAAAAGGAGAAATAAGGGTGTATTCATAAATAATGGGGGGCCTTGTAAAATGTATTCTCTACCAATCTTCAAATGCTAGGCATTAACCCACTAACCTAGAATAGATACTAACATTGCTAAATGGGTTGCAGCCTGACCACATGATTTAGTATTAACTAAGCGATTGAATTCTATGTGAATAGTGTTTTGACTTTTGTTTTTGAAGTGTGGTAGCTCTACTCTTCCTACTCTTAGTCAAAAATCAGTACTTGTTAAAGTAAGGACTCATGTTGGTTTTCGGCTTTAATGACCGATGTTGGTTTTTGGTTGAGAGTAGAAGAAGCTTGAGAATAGGGCTAGCACGGATCTTTCTTTCTTAGACAATGTACAATTGATAGGTCAGGTTGTCGCCTGTCGGGTTAGGGTTAGGGTTCATTGCTACCAAGAGAGGTTAGGCCTAGTGGAGTCATGCTAATGCTATAAATGGAAATATATTGAAGTGAATCTTAGCCATCTTAATTTTATTTCCAAAAGCGCAATATTATCTGTGTAATATATTTATTACCGTATCATGCTTGTGATTTAAGTCCCTCTATATATTACCCCCCCGGTTCTCTGCACTCCTCAACAGTTATGTTCAAGTTACAACTCTCATTTCTTACGATGTCTTGCTCTTTTACCCTCTCCGTACCCTTTAGCTTTGGATTCAAGACTATATTTTCTATCCCTCCTTATAGGTTGTTGCAATACCTTTTCTCTTATTCTCTCAATGTACATGTTGATTCCATAGCACCATTAAATGGTCGATCTGCCAGTTACATGGTTGGTTCAAGTCGCATTACAGCTGAGCATTAAAGTTGTATTTATAATATATCTAGATCTTGATGAGTTGCAGCTTGTGAAAATAGTTGATATTTACAACAGTTTTATTTCATTGTCTCCCTTCCTTTCTCTACTTTGTTCCCATAAAGCAGGGACTGCATCACAGTTTGAATTTTACATAAGCTTTTTAATATTACAGAGCTTGATGAGTTGCAACTAATGAAAATATTGATATTTACATCAGATTTATTTCATTATTCACGATATTAGCATTTTCCTATCTGCCCCACCGTGCCTCTTCTGTGACAACATCAGCTTCACCTACATGACAGTTAATTCAATTTTTAATGCACGAACATAGCATATCAAGATTTTACTATTTTGTGTTTGAGTGAGTAATGAAAGACCATCTTTGCATCTCCTTCATTTATACCAAAGATCAAACGGCAAAATGGTCTCTCTTGTGCCCAAAATCCTAACCCCACATCAGTTTTTTTAATGCCCCACGTCAATTTGAAGAGCAGTATTAAAGTGGTTTAAAGTCAGGAAGATGGTTGCTAGTGGAACAGTTGGATCTCGCTGATTTTTGGGTTCGGTTTATCAAGTTACTGTGAACAAGTTGGTGGGTCCAGAATCAAGATTGAATCTTGATCCGGATCCAATCTGAATCCGATCTGATTAAACGGGATCCTAATCTTATTATAGATCTGTCGGATCAGATCTGAGATATTTAATCTAATTATAATCGGATTAGATTTGGATTTATAGTGATCCGATCCGATTAGATTATATATAACAATAATAATATTTATATAATTTTATAAATATACTATAGTACTAATCATAAATTTTTTTATTAATTAAAATATTAGGTATATTAATATTAATCAAATCAGATTTAGATCTTGAATTAGTAATCAGATTCGGATTGGATAATTCATAATCCGACAGATCTCATATCAGATCCGGATATATCGAGTTCTTAGTTGGATCAAATTCGGATCTTGGCAAATCCAATCCAAATCCGATCTATTTACAGCCCTAGAATCAACCAATATCTCTATGCTTGTTTCACATGTCTTGCTCTAACCCTGACCTGCATTCAGCCCTTAATCAGGTTGAGGATAAAATGCCACTTGTGACTTGTAAGAGTTCCTATCAATTCTTATCTAGGATGGTCAATAATTGGTGGAACCTATATAGTATTCACCATGGACTTGTCCCAGCGGTCGGGTGTTTCCTACCTTTTGGGGTAGGTTATGTGAACAAGTATCAAGGAGTGCGACAATTATAATAGGGTAGTGCTAGGTGCATCATAATATTTAATGATTGTACGTCCCATTATTAAAATTATTTGTTACCTACTATTAAATTCATAAAATTACTTGTAAATGCTAGAAAAGCAAAAAAAAATTACCAATAAAATTTGGAACTACACACAAATCACATGTTATAATCTCTTTGGAATGAATCTCATGTCATTTACCATGAATTAAAAGGCCAAGAAGAAGCAGAATAATCCTAGGAAGAGGCTTATCTTTGGGCCTGAAGCTTGTACAAAAGGATCAAATCCGTCGCTTAGTTGCAACTATGTCTAGTTGGATTGCGAACAAAATGATCTTGTGACTCGAAAAGCAATGAAGCCTCTTTTACGCCTAATGGAGGATGGAGGAAGGAGCAGGAGTGGGAGCTGAGAAAGAAGGATAATAGAAAGGCTTTCCCACCAAGATTAGTCTAGAGTGCAGCTATTAGGGTGTGTTCGTTTAGCAAGAAAGTGAGGGAAAAGAAAAGAAAAGTGTATTTTCTTGCACTTTTCTTAAATTTGGTTTGCAAGAAACATACTTTTATTTTCTTGCACTTTCTCAATTATTACAAACTTTTTTCCAAAAACTTCATCCATCTTTTGATGGTTATTTTATGAGAAAATTTAAAATTCTTTTATTTTTCCTTTCCTTTCTTTTCTTTCGCCCACTTTCTCACCAACTGAACGCACCCTTAAAGTAGGTGAAAACTGAAAGGGATAAAAAAACAAATTGGGTGCATTCATAAATAATGGGGGGCACACGTATCACCACCCTTTTAATATCTACCCTTTACAAATGCTAGGCATTAATCTTCCTTCTGTGTTGTGTGGGTGTGGGTGTTTGGTGTGTGTTGTGTTGTATTGCATCTTTACTAAAAAAAAAAAATGCTAGGCGTTAACCTAGAATAGACACACTAACACTACTAATGGGTTGCAGCCTAACCATATGGCTTGTAAAAAAAAAGTGGTGGTTAAGTTAGTGTTATCTATGAGATAGATTTCTATATGAATAATGTTTGGACCAGGGTTACCTAATTCGTTGGAGACTATTACGAACCGCGAACCAGTTCGAAGCGAACCACTTCATGGTTCAGTTCAATTCGTTGGTTTGAGCGAACCAAGAGATTTTGTAGTTGGCTACGCTGCTGAATTGTAATTGAGTTAGGCGACGTGTGTAGAGGAGTTCCGTAAACCGAACGTCATAAGGAAGTGTATATGTGTAGAGGTGCACATGGGTAAGGGTCAAACCGTGAACCGGACCAAACCGAAAACCATATGAGAACTGAACCGACATGTGTAGGTTTGGTTCGGTTTTTTAAAGGAACAGTTTGGTTCTGGGTCCTACTTTACTTAAATCGATTTTCTGCGGTTCGGTCCTAGTTTGTTCCAATTTGAAACCGAACCGAACTTAGAACCGAATGTGGAACCGCGAACCGAACCGAACTAAGAACCGAATGTGGAGCCGAGAACCAAAAACCGTATGAGAACTAAATCGAATCGGTTTTGGGTCCAATAATGTTTTTTTTGGAACCTAACCCTAATATCCCTTCCGTTTCCACATTCATCTCTTTGTTCCAATTTAATATGTTTTAATTGGTGATTATTTTTGTTCATTGATGAGATTTGAGTTTTGATTTTAGTATATTGAGAATGTGAACTATTGGATTTATCGACATTAGGAGCAGATTATAAACCCGTGGGTAGAACCGAACCGAGGCTCTACGGTTTGGTCCTGAGTTGGTTTTTTTTCAAACGAGGCTCTAGGGTTCGGTTCTGGATTAGTTTTTTTAGAACCGAGGTTTATAGGTTCGGTCCCAAAAATTCTCAAAACCAAACCAAACCGAATTGTGTGCACCCCTATATATGTGCACAATTAGGGGGCATAATTGTCATTCCCATAAATTTATATAAGATATCATGAGAATGTGGGTGGGACTTGAGATTAGCACATGAAAATTTGAAAAGTAAGCAAAGTCAGTCTCTCAGTTTCGGAAAAGCCTCTGTCTCTCATTTTTAATATGGGGAATGCTTCGCTTACGTACCCGCAGAATTATGTAATGAAATGAATGCATAGCTTACACGGGAAACTCATCCTCATTGGTCCACGTCCCACTTTTTAACACTTAACATTGTGGTTAACATTCACTCACTCCTAGGGTTAAGTAATCCAACCTTCTTATTTAGAAGAAAAAAAATAAAAATCTTAACTTTAATTTAGCTAAGCTTAATCAGGGTTCAATGGTCATAACTTATATATACTAGTGGGCAGCACATGCGATGCACGTGAGAGAGAGAGAGAGGGGAAGGGGAGAGATACAGGGAAGAGGGATCCTAGTGAGGGCATTTTGAAGAATTGTTTTTAAATATTTTGGATATAGAAACTTGAGGGAGTTTTTAGATTAAAATAAAATTGTGAGGGACATGTTAGTATAAAAAGGAATAATTTGAGAACCAAAAAGCCCTACTTTATCTCTTGAAAAAGTAGTTACCACAAAGAGAGGGTGTGCCTCTTCGTTGAGAGAGACCAAGGAGGGAACATGGGAGAAGATAAGGATAAAGATTTAAGGAAATCGTGGGGATATAGAGGGATTATTGTTAGTTGTAGCTGATATTACTTCAATACTTCTACTAACTTTTCTCATGTAAAACAAGATAACATAATATCTTAATTTTTATAGACAATAGGAAAAATATAAAAAAAATTCACGTTCACAATAAGATACCATAAACTTAGGACTCATAAGGAATATTTTTAAAAAAATCAACCAATTTTTTAACCCCGCTTCTCTCATTATAATAGTAGAGATATAAGCGAATTCGGCTCACGAACCAAAGCAAACCAAACTAAAGAACCTAAGCAAACTGAAAAACGAATTATCTCATCCTACCCCTAACAAACCGAGTTCACTCTAAAGTGACAAATTGCGAACCTGAATTCAAACCGAGCAAACCAACAAACCAGGTAACATTAGTTTGGACTTTTCTTTTTGAGGTGTAGTAGATATACTCTTAATCATTTCCTACTCTTAGTCAAAAATCAGCATTTGTTAAAGTAAGGACTCATGTTGGTTTTTGGCTTATAACAATATCCGATGTTGGTTTTTGGTTGAAAGTAGAGGATGCCTGAGAGTAGGGCTAACATAAATCTTTCTTTCGTAACACAATGTTCAATTGATAAGTTGGGCTGTAGAGCTAGGGTTAGGGTTCATTGCTACTAGGATAGGTTGGGCCTGGTGGAGTCATGCGAATGCTATAAATGGAAATATATTTAAGTGCATCTCACCCACTTAATTTTATTTCCAAAAGCACAATATTACCTGTGTAATACATTAATTACCGTATCATGCCTGTGATTTAAGTCCCTCTATATATTACCCCCTGGTTCTATGCACTCCTCAACAGTTTTGTTCAAGTTACAAATCTTCATTTCTTACAATGTCCTGCTCTTTTATTCTCTCTGTACCCTTTAGCTTTGGATTCAAGACTATAATTTCTCTTCCTCCTTATAGGATCATTCAATACATTCTCTCTTATTCTCTCAATGTACCTGTTGATTTGATAGCTCCATCAAATGGTCAAACGGCGTTGGTATCGGATTAGCGAATTGTGTGGATGCTGAAGTTCCCTAGTTTTGTCGTCCCTAGCTACTGATCTTTATTTACTTTGGTATCTTTGCATGACTGTAAACCAGTGTATCTTGGTGTTATTGATAGTATGAGTTCTTGATAATATTCACACACACACACATATGTGTGTGTGGGTGAATATATTGTTCTAGAATACCAAACTCACCTTATATTGTTCTACATTCTCTAGATGTTAAGGCACATTGACAATTAAAAGCTCGAGAATCATCTCAATTGGGAATAACAAAAGTCAAGCCTTATTCAAAACTACACCTCAGTCTCATTGTCTAAGAATGTTTAACAACTTAGCTCATAAACCTTATTAGGAACAACAAAAGTCATCCTTAGATTGGGGATAAGGAGATTAGCTATGCAGAAGTAGAGGTTAGCCACCACCTTACACCTGCTATAGAGTGGTGATCTGAAATAAAATCAGATTGCAAAGAAGCATTTTGACGCCAAGGGGAGATGAGAGTCTCTCTAGTTTTGAAGGAAATAGCTGAGACTGGGAGAAGCTCAATTTGAATTACTGTTCATGTCATGAGATACCTTTGAATCAATGTGATACAAAAAATTTGTGCTTTTGGGGAAAAACAACTCGTCCGTTCTTTTTGGAAGATTACCAACAATAACATGTATATATGGCGCAGTGTATAAACATTTCTTCTGCAACAGTAAACTGTGACCTCAGGTCGCCCTACCTCTTAAGATTTGCAAAAGCATACTTTGTCACATCACATACTCGACACTCTGTGTAAATGCCCATTCCAGCCTAACAACCTGAACCCAGAAACCTAGTCCACTTATGTGTATATTGGGCCTTAAGGCCTGGTTGTAGATCCACTTAATTACGTACATCTTGGGAGAAAATCAGTACATATATACTAGAAATCGAGGACTGTGTTCACGTACCGCGACTTCATTTCGGCAATAGTGGAGCTAAAATTCACCCCCTCCACTTATGTACACACTAGCATGTTTTTCTTCAGATCCATTACAGTCCATTCTGAATGAGAAAAAACATTAATAATCTTTATTTAGAGACAGCCAGTAATTACAACTGCAAGAATCCCTATATCTATCTACTGCGAGGACTGAGACATACACTCCATCCTTATACTAATCAGAGAGAGAAAACCATATCCTATGCATACGATATCAGTAGAGATGACTTATTCAAGCGAAGCATATTGGACAAGTCTTTGTAAGCAAACGCTAATCACAAATCTCCAACCCTCATCTACAGTGTACAAGTGCGAACCAAGAAAGTTTACAAAGCACCAATTTGGGTACATATACGTAGGAAATGAATCATGCCCTCAGCATTTATATCTAACATACATCACCCATTATGTATAAGTTTTCTCTTTCATATCATCTTTTTTTTTTTTTGGTGTGTGTGTGTGGGGAGAGGCAAATATTATTGATTAGAGGAAAAGGATAGCTCATCGGGGGACGTTTGTACCTTAGCCCAAAACGAAAATGGTAGAAGATAATAAGATGCATGCAGGAAAGGATTATACTTAAACCTAACAAACCTTTGAATAATAAAGGATTATACATAGCCTTATATAAGGAAGACCATGTTGTTCCATACGAATTGAAGCTCGACTTTGATGTGGAAGTTGCTTACAAGCTATCAACATTGTTAAGCCACAATTCTAACTCGATTCGAGAAATCACAAAAACTGCAATATTTCACTACTTGTCATCTCAATGGTTTAATATTCTTCAGTTTATATTTGCACATCCTCTAAATTTTGAAGATCTGGTCCATAGTAACCCAAACCTCCCAACCTACTACTTGCTCCCGCTCTCAAACTTCGTTCTTACCTTGGGAGCCCGGTTTCAACTTTTGTGGAGCAAGGTTTGTGGTTTATAGAGAGCGTGGTTTGTATAAAGTTTCATTTTTATCCTCATTTTTCATATTAAGTGAGGTATATTTTGTCATTTTCCTTTGTAGAATATAAGATTCTTGTAAGGTTTACTAATTATTAGAGATTGAATTTGAGATGAATGATTTTATCAATATTATCATGTTTATTGTGACTACAAATTTGAATAAGGAATGTTTTAATTTAAGAAGGGAAAATGGTATATTTGCATTTAGAAGTAATGTTCAAGAACCATCAAGTATATATATATATATATATAGTGTAATAAGGTAGATGAGATATTTTGTATCATTACCAATGTATCTCATCACAAGTATCAAAGATTATGATCTTTAAGATTAGATTAGGATTATCCTTGAGAGATCGATCCATCTATATTAGGAATCTTAGTCAGTCTATATAAATCCTCTTTGGGTCCTTGTAAATCACTCAAGTTATTCAATAAAGTTTCAATTCATTTCATGGTATCATAGCGGAAGATCCACATGTTTTGATAATCTTCTCTTTCATCTCTCTTTTCCAGCGGGTGGCCGGCAATGCCACCTGCCGGATTCAAAGAATCTTAGTATTTTCAATTTGTTAGTTTCAATAATATTTTCTTTTCATTATTCTCATCTACACTGGGGAGTTATCGCTGCCATCTAATCTAGGGTGCTACTACTGTCATCTAATCGGGTTGTTTCTACCCCTCCATTTGTTATGAAATCTTGGTTATTATTCTTCAATGGAAAACAAATTAGAAAGATTTGCTTTCCAGACAAAGATCAATTAACTTTTCAGGTTGATCATCAACATAGCAAGGTAAAAAAATATCTTTCTACGAGTCAACCATGCTTGTGAAATCTTTGGCAGCTAACGTTTTTGTTTTTTGGTTTTTCTTTTTAAATTTTAAAACCATCTCTTTGTTTTCTCTCTTTCTATTGTTATGATAGAAGGAGACTTTGGATATTGCTATTGTGCATTTCACATACACATACCCAATCTAACATGTTATCTTTAATGGTTTTCTCTTTTCATCCTATATTTTACAAATACAAATACTATATTTTTGTAACGACCCCAAAATCCTACAAGGCTAAAATAGGACTTTGGAATCGTCACATTACTTAAACCTGCTTAAAGTTCATGCATACAAGGCTACTACACGAGTCTCCAAAAATAAGAGTAATAAAATTTCAATATATAAGCTATAACCAACTTGCACAAGTCTACGATCAATATCTATAACTCACTATAAACCAAAAGGTATGAAATACACAACTATAAAAAGTCTACTAAGCAACATCATCTGAAAGTCTAATACAAAACTCTCTTAACCAACGAAACATAAACTAAGATGTGTAGCCATCCAAGACTCCGGCTCCTTTCTCGATGGGCTCACCTTCTCCTCATTCTTCGATGAAAGTCTCCTCAACCCACGGCTCTGCCGTGTACTCCTGCTCTAAACCTGCCAAGACAAAAGTCCGGCTGAGTACAAAAGTACTCAGTGTATATAAAATCTAACAAACAATAATAATATACCTGCACTTAGTTAGAAACATATCCAATAGCATAATAACATAATCAAAGTATGGAAGAACGTGTGCGCATATACATCATATCATCACCATGACTCGTGTACTTGTGAGAATCTTTGACTTAGAAGACAATATACTTATGAACTGCTTATGCTTATGAGATCACGTGCTTGTGAGATGCTTATGCTTATGCACTTATTCAGATCATACAATGATGTGACATGCAATTTTTGGCGGATACGAACCATGTCTAAGAAATCATATGGTTGGCATGCCGTTCTTGGCGGATACGGACCATGCTTATGAATCAAATGTAATTGACATGCCGTTCTTGCCGGATACGGACCACGTCATGTTTATGCTTATTCAGAATGTCATACGTATGCTATGCTCATGCTTGTGGTCCACATGTGTGACTTGTGAGACTCTCTTCTTAACATACAAGTGCATCTGTGCTTAAGTGTCAAAATTAACATTCGAGTTGGTAATTGCTTAGATTCCGATCTCCCACCATGGAAACTCCACTATACTGTCCCATACCAAATAGTTAGAGAATTCCCGGTTTGAGAGATTTTCCTCTAAGTTCTTACCTTCCCGACTATCAATTTCCATGCAAGTAGTTAGACATACTTATCAAACCATCACATATACATATCTTATCATAATTCATATTACAATTCATAATCAATTTACCACCAATTCATAAGAGTATAATAGCATTTATCCTCTCAAGCATTTTCACAAACACCTTGAGTACGCATAATATGAATCCATTTCCCTTCTATATTTTTAAGCATTCATCAAACCATAATTCATCCATACAACCAATTCACAATTCACATCTCCATATTAATCCCATCCTCCATACATTTCCCATCCTCCATACATTCTATCCACATTCTAATCCACATTTTCATCCACATTTCCATCGATAATTAGCTTACTTCATAGAAAATTAGGGAAAATGCATCTAATCTCTATTCTATCATTCCTATAATATTAACATTCACAAAACATTAAAATAGAGTTGATTAGGATAGTATATCGACCTTAGGAATCATTCACTTGGATTCAAAACGCTCCCGAGGTGATTTGGGGAAGCTTTCCAAGCTCTCCTTGCACTATCCAAGCTATCACCTTCTTCCCCAAGAAAGCCCTTTCTCAAAACCCTAGGGTTTTCTCCCCATTTTTGCCAAATTGGGTTAGAAATAGGTAGAGTATTCTAATACCCCGAAATAGAATCCCTATTTATAGCCCCAAGGTCTAAGAACAAAAAGACCAAAAAGCCCTTACTAAAATTCTGCAAAAAATACGAAGGACCGAGCGATCGGTGGTTATGACCGATCGATCAGTGCTCTTGACTAGGCGATCGGTCAAAAAAGCACTCTCTGAAAATTTTTCCCATACAAAATTTTGGACTAGTCGATAGATACCGATCGATCGGTTTTGGACCGATCGATCGTTACTTCTGACCGAGCGATCGGTGCTTTGCAGATTTCGACTCATTTTACTGTTTCGGCTATAACTTTTGACTCGTTCGTCGGATTTCGACGACTCAACTTGCGTTGGATTCGTCTTCCGAAAACGAACATTTCTGGTATTTTAGAATTTTCAAATTCCCCTTTATTTATGGGCCAAATTGTCCCCAAAGTTGACTGATCTGCAATTCCATCAGACAAAATATCGGAAAACCCACTTTTGACTTAGCTTAGATTAAAAATAAGGGAAAACATTAAACATGAACCTCAAAGAGGGTTCCAATACCTTTCTAATGGTTCAAGAATCACTCAATTCCAATAAACGGTGCCAAAACTAGAGCTTCCTAAAGTTTAGGGTGTGTTATGACATCCCTCCGCTTACAAGTTTGATTAAGTCTTAATCACACTATACCAATTAGATATAAATACATAAATAGTAAAACATCACAAGGACTATAATATCCCTAATACTTGCAATAAAAACATGAAAAAGATTCGGGTCTCTACAATTTTACTATCCGTTTGATATTTATTCGAATCCGAATAATCGGATGTGTAAACAGATACAAATTCAGATATACATTTGTCCAACTCTGAATTCGCTCGTTGACAATCCTGAGAGTTGAGTCTAGAATATAGACCATCCACTACAAGAAATGTACCGAATAGTAACAGAATATTAGAGACGGAAAATATTTCCGTCTCTAATACATCACTTTTAAATACGGAAACTAGTTCCGTCACTAATGACCCGCCTCTAATATTAAAAGACTGTTATAGAAGGAAATATTTCGTCCCTAATAGTAAAAGACCATTAGAAACGGAATATTTCCATCTCTAATGCTTATTTTGACGTTTAAGTTTTTTTTTAAAAATAAATTCACCTTTAGAGACGGAAATATTTCTGTCTCTAATAGTAAAAACAGAATATTTCCATCTTTAATGCTTATTTTGAAATTTAATTTTTTTTAAAAAATAAATTCATCTTTAGAGACGGAAATATTTCCGTCTCTAATAGTAAAAGACCAGTAGAAACAGAAATATTTCCATCTCTAATAGTAAAAGACCATTAGAATGCTTATTTTGACATTTAATTTTTCTTAAAAATAAACTCATCTTTAGAGATGAAAATATTTCCGTCTCTAATAGTAAAAGACCATTAGAAACGGAAATATTTCCGTCACTAATGGTAGAAAACCAATTTCGAGTATTAATAGTGTTCTTTCCCCCAAAAAAATAGAGATTTCGATTTTTTACCCTCTTTCCCGCCATAGCGATTTTAGGGCTTTGAAGACCAACCGAGCAATCAATTCAAAGATCGATCTGCCTTCTCCAATTTGTTTTTTTTATTCCATGCATGATTAAATCACTTATTAATCCGCCTTCTCCTTCCTCTATGCTTTTCGAAGTTAATGATCTCCATTGCTTAAGAGTAGCTTTGACGATTTGTTGTTCTTCAAGGAGCCATTCTTGTACCCCAAAGCTCGAGCCTTTCAGCAGATCCAAGATCGATCAATGTATCAAAGAGCCTTCACTCATTCAAAAATCCAAAAATGAGCTTAGGTTTGTTGTTTCTTACTTTTTCCCCATCTTGGCGATTGAAAATACGTTATTTAGTTATGTTCTCCCTTGCCAAGATCAAGATATGTTGTTTTTTCATTGAGTAGATTGTTAAGATTTTTTTTTATTCATCTGTTCTTCACCTCTTCAGATTACTGTTCGACTCTTGAAGGTGATCCATCTTACAATTGTTGGAAAGCGTATTTCGAACTAAAAGATCTCGAAGTAAGGGTGTTCACCGACGAGAATCTGAGACTAGGATTTCTGGTGCAATTTTTTTCTTTTCCTTCTCTAGCGAGCTTCCATTATCGCCGGCGAGGTCTAATTTTTTTTTATTTTATTTTAAATAATCGGTTTTATAGACGGAAATATTTTCGTCCCTAAAAGTAAAATACTTCTAGAGACAAAAATAATCTGTCTCTAATACTCTGGACCATTAGTGATGAGAGCATTCGTCACGGAATAGAGACGGATAATATTTCAGTCTCTAATATTCTTAGTGACAGAAAAACGATTATTAGAGACGAAAATATTCTATTGTTGTTCAGTAAATTTCTTGTAGTGATCCGTGTATACCTGATGAAGGTAAGCTTATAAGCGCCTTTAAACTCCAACCAGATGCTTGATATGCGTGTCCATTTAGAGAATTTAGTACATTATAAGTATATTTTCATTTTTCTAACAGAAAGGTTACCTCGAAAGAGTAGATCAAGATTCTATATCTAAAATCCAAAGATTGATAGGAAGATATTTAACTTAAATTTCAGGCGAGAACAAGTCACAAACACATTTTAAGAAAGTTGAACGAAGTTGAAATAAACACACTTAGCTTAAATCAAACTTAGATAGCCGATAAATGATTGAGTGAACAAATTAATAAAGGAAAAAAACAAACTCATCCATCCAATAAGCCACTTTATTATTTTAAAATAAATATATCCAAAATGAAAATATATCTATTTAAGATAGTAATCCAAGGTGAAGTGTAAAGCATACCCTCACAAAGGAAATGGAAAACGGACCTCAGGGTCCTCTTCCAAACGAACCACCCACTTGCAAATTGACACATGGTAGTGAAAATGTTGTTTTATTTTTAACTTTTCTCTCTCCCCTCTCTTAATAATAAAATAATTTTTTTTTGTCAACTCCCTTGTGAGACACACAAGAAGTTATTAATTTTATTTTTAAAAAAATGGGTGGGGAGTATGCTTACCATTCCTCTAATTCAATGTAAGATTTAAAATTCCCCTCATCTTTTAATCAATCAAGATTTTGTGTCATTTCAGTTATCTTTAACTACCTCAATTTTTACATCCAGCTGCTTGCTCCAATGGTAGGGTGTGGCCTTTCTAATTAGAGAGGCCATGAGATCTATTGCCGGTGGGTGATGACTTGCAAGTGATCCATTCTTCACTACTAACCCCACTAATTAATGCTAATAACTTAGGTAAATGATATTGCCAACTGAAGAAAAAAAAAAAACCTCCATTATTTCTACTATAATCTAAGAGGAGTGTTTAGTTGCATTTCAAATCTACTTAGATAATATTGTTTTTTTTTTTTTTTTCTCATTCGGGCTAGGCAACATCTATTAATGGACTAGTAGTTAGTTATGAGGGGATTTACAAGATTGTCACATCGCTACACACTCTAGATGCTATTTGTCATTTGAGGGTTAAGGAGTGCTAGCCCTGTCAACCTTACTCTCAGTCAACTCTTACTCTCAGACTTCACCAACCACCTATCTATTTTTGCATGAGATCAAAGTGCTTTAATTATTTCAAAACGGACATGTGATTGGTGGAGGTTGAGAGTAGTGGTTGATTGAGAGTAGGGCTAACATTCCTCTTCGAGAGAATGTGATTGGTGGAGGTTGAGAGTAATGGTTGACTGAGAGTAGGGCTAACATTCCTCTTCGAGAGATATGCATTTACTATTCCATATTGTATGCTCTCTCACACATGAAAATCTTGTTATGGATAATAGACCTCAAGTTAGGGTTAGGGTTTGGATCGGAACTGTCAGACGCTAGGGTTAGGGTTCAAAGCTATGAGGACAAGTTGGGCTTGGTGGAGTCATGCTCATGCAATTGAATGCTATAAAGGGAAATATATTTAAGTGCACCTAACCCCTCTTCATCTTATTTTAAAAAATGCAATAATACCAATGCAATACATGAATTACCGTACCATACCTGTAATTCTATATATTACACCAGGTTCTCTTGCACGCCTCAACGGTTCTGTTCAATTTACAAATCTTCATTTCTTACAATGTCTTGTTCTTTCACTCTCTTCGCACCCTTCAGCTTTGGATTCAAGTCTATGCTTTCTCTCCCTCCTTATAGGATCATTCAATACCTTCTCTCTTATTTTCTCAATGTACATGTTGATTTGATAGCTCCATCAAATGGTCGAACGACGTTGGTATGGATTAGCGAATTGTGTGTTGATGCTGAAGTTCTCAAGTCTTGCTGTCCCTAAGAATTGAAGCTCGAATCTGATAATGCTCGCTCTGCAATATATCACTACTTGTCATCTCAATGGTTTAATCTTCAGTTTATATTTGCATTTGTACCTCTTAATTCTGAAGATCCGATCCCTTCTTTTTGAAGTCCTTGAAGTTATTCTCTGTTAGGCTGCATTCTATTTGGACGACAATGTTGAAATAATGGTGTCACTAATAGGAGCATGACATTGTTTGACCTATTGGCATCAAGAACTTGGTAACTAGAGGTGGCCATTTGTAGCTGCTGGAACTTGTTCTTCCTGTTTTTTAAAGTCCTTGATTGCATACTTCAACAGTACTGCTATTGGAAGCCACTCTATTTTTTTTATAGATCGAAGATGATATTTGTTAATTATAAAGAACAATAGGGGGCTTCAAGGAATTCCAAAAATTACTATATGATTCCAAACAACTAGATTTTGTTTTTATGGTCACACTAACGAGAATGGAAAAATCTTTGGAAAACGATGAGTGAAAAATGATATTTGGGCACATCACTCCCATTATATTAGTATGCACAAATATACATGAAATATGTGTGGAGAACTAAGTGACATATGTTCCATTCCAATGATATTAATTTGTTCAGGGCCCTAATATGTAGATCCGGATCTATCCTATCATGTTCCACATACACAACCTTCTTTAATCACCAAATGATAAATTCTAGAAGTGAGCTTCCTGGGAAATGACCATAGGAAACGACCTTTCCATCTTGTGCATAGCTTCCTACAATTGTGTTCCAAACCTAAGTAACCAGAGTATAGAGTGGGAGCGAGAGCGAGAGCATCCAATTTCAATTTAGGATAGGGTTGAGAGAGCCTCTAGAACGCCGATAGATATATATATATATATATATATATATACACACACACTTGATGTTCTTGAAAATTGTAGATGCGAATATATCTTTTTTACTTTCTAAGCTATAAGAAAGAATTAATAAAGTCATTCATCATTCAACTTTGTAGTGACAACAAACAAGATTACTTGATATATTAAATGTATAAGTCAAATTTGTGGTCACCAATAATTAACAAAAATTCTTCTATGGATCTTGTACCCTACAAAGAAAAATGACAAAATATACCCCACTTAACATGAAAAGTTTGGATAAAAATAAAAGTTTACACAAAAATTACACTCTCTAGGTGAGAGAGAGGTTTACAAAAGTTGAAACCGAGCTTCCAAGGTGACAGCGAGGTTTGAGAGCGAGAGCTGAGTAACAGGTTGGGTTACTAAGTTCCAAACCCTTATGACTTCAAACATGTTTAATATGCCAACAACTGTAAAATGATTTATTATATGGGAAGAATTGTACATGTAATCCTTAATTTATAAATGGCCTCAGACTTCATGCTTGTTTATGATTTAGCTCATGTCCTCGTCTTTTCCATTGAGAAGTAAAGAAAACACCCCAATTATTTGCCTAAGATGTTATGTTAAGAGCTTCTTCTCTCTTTTTTTATTTTAAACACAAAGTATAATATTTGATAGCGTCGGGCGTCAGGCGTCGGTTAGGGTTCAACGCAACAAGGATTGGTTGAGTTCAGATCATAATCAATCAAGATTGAACTTGGGAGGGTTCAATTGCACCCACAGGTCAACACGTATCCCTCTTAACCCTCATTAACCGTGGTTAAGATCCACTTACCCTTAGGGTTATTCAACAATCCAACCTTGGTTTTTAGGGGAAAAAAATACATTTTTTAACTATAAGGATTAAAACTTTTTAATTACAGTTAAAAAGGCAATTAAAGGGGTTTTGTGAGTGCGATTGAACTCTTCACAATTGGACAGGATCAATTCTTGGATAGGTTAGGCCTGATGGAGTCAAAGCAAATGCTATAAATGAAAATATATTTAAGTGCACCTTACCCATCATAATTTTATTTCCCAAAGCACAATATTACCTTTGTAATACATTTATCACCTTATGTGTGTTTAACTGATTAGTGTTTAAATCATGACTTTTTTTTTGCAAACGATTAAATCACGAAATATTTTCAATTTTTGAAAAAGTTACGAATTTCACGAATTAAATGCAAATTATTTGCGACTTTTTAAAAAAGTCATGAATAAATAATTAATATATGATTTGTTTATATTTTCATAATTAGTAATATAATTTTCTATATTCCCCTTTTTGTCTGAAACATTCAATCATGTCAATTTGTTTTCCTGAATTTTACCCTAGGCTCCCTAGTCAAATAATTTTACCAACATAGTCCCACATTGCTTGGCGATGTACACTCCCCGCGATTCATTAGATTACTTTCTCTATACCAAAGTTAATTAGGCCATTTTGTAGATAGAGAGGTCATGTTAAGTTCAGCCTCTTGAGTCCATGTGTGTGTGTTAGCCTAAGGTGTGTGTGTTTAGCTCTTTACCAAAAATTAAAAAAAAATATAAAATTCCAAACTCCAACTTAGTTACTATGGCTGCAGTAGTATTAATTTAACATTGTTCCCTATAGTTTACTTTCTCATATGGAGCATCTTTCGCGTTGTCTTAGATTTCAATCCTCCACAGAGTTCTTTTTTTTGTAGATGAAACTCAGATACAAGAAAACTAAGTAAGGAGGGAGAGTAGGAAGAAGAGGCCCCCCTACAATCTCCCTAATCCCTGGGTTAAACGGGATACACTGATGATGATCCGTGAACCAAACTGAAACCACCATCGTACTAGAAGAACGAAAACGACGAACTGCATGTTGAGCTTGAATATGAGCTGCAAGATTCGCCTGTCGGCGAATGAACACTACTCTTATTGAAGGGAGTAGGTGAAGGAAAGATGATATATCCTCATAAATTGGATGAATCTCTTGAACCGAAAGAGAAGAGCCATTGTTAATGGCGGTAACTATGAGTTGAGAGTCACATTCAATAATACACTGAGGCCATCTTTGCAGAGCTACCAATGCTAGACTCTCCCTTACCGCACATGCTTATGACATCAGGGAAGAGCTGGATTGAATGACCTTAGAGAGTCTGAACATCATCACTGCCTTATGATCACGAACCACAATTCCTATCCCAGCTGCCCCATTTGTTGCATTGAACCCTCCATCACAGTTTAGTTTAATAAAGCCATTATTGCTTAGACTATTGGTAACTGACTTTGTTGTAAGGCCTGAAAGAATTTGGCCGTTGACACCCCTAGGTGGAATTATTTTCTCCAAGATTTTGCTCTCTTTCTCCTCCTTTCTTCAATCTTCGTTTGATTGAAGTTCATATGAGTCTTTAAGTTTGAAAATCCTCAAATTAATTTTCTTTTCCTTGCATGTACCTGAAAGAGACAAAAACAACTGAGTATCGTAAAATAGTTTAAAAGAGAACTAAAGAACTAACAAGTTTAGTTTGAGGTGCATAAATGTGTAACAATTAGCACCGATCAAAGGGTATCAGGATCAGAAGGGAACCAACTGCTCCGAAGAGCGGCACAAAAATTAGCGGATGAGAACCCGTTTGGGGTGATCAACGAGAGTAATGCGGTTGCCGAGTTTTCTAGAATTGGATTAACGGTAAAAGGGTTGGAAAGTGTCTTTGGATCGACCGCACCGAAAGACAGGGAGAGGTTTAAGCTGAAGGAGAGCGAAGATGGAGAAAATTAATTCTGGTGATGCCGACGACGAAGCAAAAGAGGGAGAAGATGATAATCACGAGAGGAATGCGAGATGATGCAGGTTGTGGAGGGATGAAGATGAATCTCTTTAATTTTCGTCTTGGTAGTATTGGACAAGAGGAGAAGGTGATGAACGGTGGTGGGTGGACATAGTAAGGATATAAAGAGTTTGTGACATTGCCTAATACCCTTGTGGGAAAACAATGATAATTCGGGGAGTGTATCTCATCATTAAGAGAGAGGTTCTGTGATCAAGTTCTGTGAATGTGCATCTTAAAATCTCCATCATTTCTTTACTTAGAACAGATATTAACCATACTAATCAGAGAATACCAAAAAAAAAAAAAAATTCGGGTTTTCGATACAAAAATATCGCAACTCAATCAAGTGCTCAAAATAAAACAACAAATTTAAATGGTTCAACCAAATTAAAACAAAGGAAAAAAGATTGAAAATGAACAAGAAGAACATTCTAACCATAAATAAAAGGGTAAATTACACTAACCTTCCCTGAGGTTTCGTGAAATTTCAGAAACCTTCCCTCTTGTTTATAAAATTACACTGCCCTCCCTTGTCTGACTTGTTAGGTTGATGCCGTTAACAGGATATACTCTTTTACAAAATTACCCCCTTATTCAATCTCTATTCTCCGGTTCTTTCACCAGCAAGGTGTGTTTGAACCTTATTCTAAGCAGTTTCTGAAATGAATTGTCTTTCATCTCTCTCCTTCAAAGAGTCTTTGAATAGGAAAGAAAGAAGCCATGAACGTCTCCATTAGCAAGGACCGAGATGTTTACATCGTAATAGTGGGTGAGAAATCCATACCAGCAATACCGACAGCCAAGACATAGCCACTAAATGGGTTTTGGAGGTTCAAAGAGTCTACAGAAAGAAAGGTCGCAACTTCCTAGTTGGTTTTGCGCTGATCGCCGACTCAACTACACCAAAAGAGGCCTTGAAGACAACCCTTTTGATCAGCTCTTGCAGCTCTGCATTGGATCTCACTGTCTCCTCTTCGAATTACCCGATAGCGGTCATTGCGCCAGATGTTATGTAGATCCCCTCCAACATTAATACTGTGAACCCACGCCCAAAGCCGTCAGGAACTTGCTCTCTGATTTCCGCACGACCGTGGTAGGTGTTGGGATCGAGCGAGACGTGAAGAAACTTGAGAAGGAACAGGAGGTGCACGTCAAAAAGTCGGTGGAGCTGCTTGATTTGACCGAGAGGTGTTTGTCGAGAAGCGACATTGGTCTGTGTAGTTTGGAGAAGTTGGCGAAGTTGGTGTTGGGAGAAGAGATGGATATTCTGAAGCTTAGTAAGATGGACTGGTGGACAAGTGGTAATAGATGGGGTCTTTATGATGGTAAGTTGAAGTATGCAACTGTTGAAGCTTTTCTTGCTTATGAGATTGGGGTGAAGTTGGTTGGAGATCATCAACACTAAATTAGTCATCAAGACAATTCATAGACATCAAGACAATTCATAGACGTTGAGCATGACACATAATTTAATGTTGATCATTTTACACTTGATGAGAATAGCATTTACATGGATGAAATCCGGATCTTTAAAGGTGGAGCCACATGGGGCCCAAGGGGGCTGAAGCCCTCCTCCCCCGCCCCAAAAAAAAAAAAAAAAAAAAAAAAAAAACAAAATTTGGAGAAAATAATCCCTACGGGTGTAGTTTGGGAGAGGGGTGGAACCGGGGGACGAGAGGCCCTACCGCCCCCCTAATCCTCTGAGAAAAAATACACACAAACCAATACGATGACCCATTAACTTAGCCTTCAAAAAATAAAATAAAATGGGGACTATGCCCCCCGAACCCCCATTATTAGCCCCTCTGCAAGACAATTCTGGCTCCACCCCTAGGCACGTGCCCCAGGCCCCCCTTGGCTCTGCCCTACATGCGAATGCCATAAATATAAATACATTTAAATGCATCCAACCCCTCTTAATTTTATTTCCAAAAGCACAATATTACATGTGTAATACAATAATTACCGTATCATGCCTGTGATTTAAGCCACTCTATATATTACCCTGGTTCTGTGCACTCCTCATCGGTTTTGTTCAATTTACAAATTTTCATTTCTTACAATGTCTTGTTCTTTCACTCTCTTCGTACCATCTAACTTTGGATTCAAGACTATACTTTCTATCCCTCCTTATAGGTTGATCCAGTACCTACTGTCTTATTTTCTCAATGTACCCGTTGATTCGATTGCACCATTAAATGGTCGAGCTACTAGAGGTGGGTTCCGATGTATTAGCAACAAGGAGATTCCGGCAATGTTGAAGGAAGAACATGGTGACTTGGGGCAGGCATGGCAGAAATGACTTTTTTAATCATTTCGGCCTAAAATATTTTTTCTATCTCTTTTGTTTGGCCTGTGATTGTTGATGAGTAAAATTGATTTTCATTTAAATTATCTTAATTTTTAATTTTTTTGAGGGTTTGTGTTTGGCTTGTGATTGGTATAGTTTCTTATAATTGAATTTGGTATATTGTTTGTTATAATGGTTCAACCAAATAAAAACAATTACACATTCTTATAATTGAATTTGGTATATTGTTTGTTATAATGGTTCAACCAAATAAAAACAATTACACATTAGGGCTTTGTCCCAGTGGTAGTGTATCCCCTGCTTTGGGGGGAGGTGCCGGGTTCCATTCCTGAGAAGGTAAGAGTTTGTATATACTCTCCACCTACTCATTAACTGCACAGATACTAACACCTAACCGGCGTTGCGGCCTAAATGTATATCTCTAAAACAAACAAAAAAATATTGAAGATGCCTAAACGTATATCTCTAAAACAAACAAAAAAACAAAAAAATATTGAAGATGATCTTATTATCGAGTTTGGAGAGACATTTTCAACGAATTGAGAAAAGCTTCCATTGGTGATGTGATAGGTGACCAAACTCACCCTCACGCAAATGTGGCACCCCAAGGGGTGGGATCGGATTTGGTCTTGCTCTCGCAAGACCAAAATCGTCTTGCCTAGGTTCAACATCTAACATGAGGTGAAAAAATTGGAGAATTCATTTCATTCTCTCCTGTTTTTTTATTTCCTTCCATTTGATATCTTCTCTCCTTTATATCGCCACATGTTGAAAGCCCATCGAGAGCAAGACGGTTTTGGTCTTGCGAGAGCAAGACCAAATCCGTTCCCTTGTAACTCCAACATAATAATTATTAACTAGCTAACTAACCATGGTGATTACCAAAAAAAAGAGCATTCTCAAACTTAATATAGAATTATGATATTCCAAAATCACATAACAATGCAAAGAAAAATTTTCTCTATCCAAATAGGAAGCTCAATGAGAGAATCTTTCACTTATCAACAACGATTTTTTTCTTTCTTTTTAATACAAATCACAGAGAGAGATGGGGAAATCCATGGGCTCTTAAAACATTTGGGGGCAAAGACATCAACCTCGAGGCCCCCTTTATTATTATCAAGAAGAAGAAAAAAGTATAAAGAGCCCAATAAAAATGACAACTATAACAACAACAATACATTCCCCTCCAAAACAAACACCAAAAACACACTCTTCTAAGAGTCCGTTCTTTTGAAAGACTTGAAAAGTCTGACACTTTACAAGTTTTATCATCGGATAACACATTTTTTTTTCTTAGGGGTCCGTTCTTTTGAGAGACTTGAAAAGTTTGACAATTTGCAAGTTTTATTATTGGATAATACTCATTTTCTTTTGAGAACTAAATGTATTATGCTTTCCTTGTCTTGGGTTGCAATTCCCATAAGAGTTCAAATACTACAAAATAAATGATTTCAAATCTCATAAAAAATAATAAGATTTGAAATCTCTTAATGCTAAAAATTAATCTTGCTAGAAACCTTAACAAAGTAACTCAAATTTTCTATCAACTACCACGATAAAATGTAAAGTGCAAAGTGTTAAGTTTTATAAGTCTCAGCAAAAAAATGGACCCTAAAAAGTAAAATCAAACCCAAATTGCAAGCGACGACATCAATCCAGCCCCGAGGAAGAGCGCAATGTAGGATACTACTTGGAGTCGGACATTGCAGCTCATCCTCTTGCTCAGGAAATCAGCTGCTATCAAGTCCACCAATGCCATATAGACTAGAATGCTGGCCGAGACCGAGTCCAATATCCCTTCCACAACTAGCGCTCTTGGGCTATCCGGGTTGTAGAACGAGGAAAGCCCCGTCCCAATGCCAATCCCAGCCGGGGTGGTGATCACAAAGAAACAAGCCATTAAAGTGGTGGAAAGTGTCTTAAATTGGGCCTGGGAGATGCACCCTCCCAATGTGAACCCCTCGAAAGAACCCTTCGAAAAATTGATGAAAGGATAGTGCCGCAGTTAGTGGCCGAATGGTGCAGGGGCTCTGTGACACCCCTAGCGACAGCCCAATAATCACTGAGTGCGACACAATTCCAAGTTCCAGAATCTACAAAACAAAGTGCTCAATTAGTTAGGAAACTCTATAAAACTACTCTAAGGCAAAGCCAAGATTATTTTGTAGAGTGGCAAGGCGATTGTCGATTAAGAGTGTTAATAATTATTAAGGAAATGCTATTGAGACCATACCAAGATCGTGCATGTGATGAGTAGATTTCAAAAAAATAAAACTAAATTTATAAAAATTTTGAGATCCACTCATCACATGAGCTGTCTTGAAGTGGTCTCGGTCCTTTGCGATCTCAATAGCAAAGTCCTAATTATTAATGGATTTGTAGAGAATGATTAAACCACTATGAAATATTTTGTATCAAAGGGATATGGGTTCGGGCTTCATAGGCATAGTCTTTGGGTTTTTTTTCGAGGACCGAGTTAGTAAGTCATCTCGTACATATTCTACGAGTATTGTTTCTCATTGTTTAGGAAGACAGGTGCCCCTTGCCTCTGGCTATGTCCTTTATAGGCCGTCATGTGTCTTTGTAACACCCATTAACTATAGTTAAAATTCACTTACCCTTAAGATTTATTGATGTGACTTCAATTTTTTTTAAAATATTAGTCTTAAATTAGTTAAGCTTAACCACGAATATACCTTTCATACGTCAATAACAGAATATAGTTTTTGCCCATTTTCAAAAGTTTAAGGGGCGGCTGCCCCCCGGTCTCCACCCCTGAGACCAGTTCAAGTGCAACAGATCGTCATAGGGCCATTAGCTGTTTGTCTACAGCCAAATACGGGTAGAACCCATTGACCCGTGGTCCCGTCTTCCTGATAGGTCCATATGGGTACCAGACACACCATGACACTACTCGAAGGCATCAAAAGGACACCGCGAAAGTCCAACCATGAGATGAGATAACAGTGTTATCATAATTCATAACATCAAATACTTCGTCTAAGAAAACGACGGTTAAACGTACGCAGGGGGTTGTATGTTTCTTCAGCGCATTTTAGCCAAAAATTGATCACTAGTGTATAATTACGCCAAAAGACAACAAATTTACCTGAGAGACCACGACGCGCCTTATGCCACCCTCCTCGTCTACGTTAGCAAATCCATGTGAGTGCGAGTGATCCGACACGTGCCCTTCGCACGCTTTCTGCTCATGCAGATGACTGTGTCTATGATGCGCTGCATGGGCAGAAAGGGTACTCCTTAATGTGTGTAACCTGTCATGTGTCACGTTATTATGGACTACTCATTAGAGACCATTAGAGACTTTAATGAACATGACTCATTTGAATGCTACTTTCTCTCTTTCTATATATCGCACTCTATTAGGATTATTGTAATAAGGTAAATGAGATACATTGTATCATTACCAATGTATTTCATCACAATCTAGATTAGTATCAAAGATTATTATCTTTAAGACTAGATTAGGATTATCTTTGAGAGATTCATCTATATTAGGAATCTTAGGTTGTCTACATAATCTCTCCTTGGGTCCTTGTAAATCACTCAAGTTATTCATTAAATTTTCAATTCCTTTCATGGTATCTCCTTTTTCATCACACAAACCCAATGGTTATCCAAACCACACCATTTCAGCAAAAGGGCACTCCTTAAGATTATGAATGACACTCTCTTCCTTAGCCCCACATACTTCACAACTGGCATAAGTAACAATCCGCCTTCGTTTTAAGTTCAAATGCGCTGGAAGAATGTTGTTACATACCTTCCAAGCAAAGTGTGTAATCTTGGCCGGTACTCGAATCTTTCATAGCAGGTTCCAAATACTTTCTTTTTGGTCCCAACTTGAACTCGCTCCAAAATTTTTGTTTCTAGACGACATCCTATGTTCATATGCTAGGTTCCAAATACTTTCTTTTTGGTCCCCACTTGAACTCGCTCCAAAATTTTTGTTTCTAGACGACATCCTATGTTCATATGCTAGGTGATAAGCACTCTTGACAGTGAATATTCCTTATGAGTGATAACTCCAAATCAATTTGTCCTTAGGAAGTCTTTGGCTCAGAGGAAGGCGTAGAATCATATCAGCTTCATGTTGTAAAAATACATCATTAATCGAATGAACATCCCAACTCCTCGATCGAATCCTGATCTCCTGATCAATCAGATCAGCAACACGACCTCCTTATCCAGCAGCCTCACAGGGGAGATCACTTTAAAAGTTGTTGGTGTTGGCAACCACTTATCACCCCATTTTTTGACCAACCTTCCATCGCCTATTCTCCATGGGACTCCCTTCTCCAAGAGGGGTTTTGACTCCCAAATACTCCGCATGAGTAACTTGATTTATTTCCCAACTTAGCTTCCAAATAATTAGAGGAGGCAAACTACTTAGCTTGAAGAATTTTAAACACTAGAGACTCTGTGTTAGTAAGCAACCTCCATTGTTTTGCTAAAAGTGCCTTGTTGAAAGCAACCATATCTCGAAATCCTATCCCCCTGTTTTCCTTCGAGCCACAAAACTTATCCCAAGCCAGCTGTAAGCACCCAATTTTTACACTTTATTTAACCATGGTTAATCTCCGTTAACCGTGGTTATTCTTGGCCAAAACCTAGTAGCCCTAGGTAGATGATAATCCAAGCCCTAGTAGCCTTAGGTAGACCCTAATCTAAACCCTAGGTCTAACCCTAGTCTAATCCTAAGCCAAACCCTAGTTTAACCCTAGGTAGTGTCCTAAGCCCTAGTCTAACCCTAACTAAACCTTAGGACTAACCCTAGGTAAACCCTAGACCTAACCCTAGGTCTAACCCTAGCCTAGCCCTAGCCCGAGCCCTAGGCAAAGCCCCATGGGCTCAAGGCCCGTCTCAAGTCCAAAACTCCAAAAAAAAATTAATTAAAACCTTGTTTGGGCCCAAGCATGGGCCCACTTAGCCCAACCCAAGAGAGGCCCACTTGCTTTTTCAAAATTTGAATTTGGGAGTCAACTCCAAGTAGGGTAAAACTCTTTTTGCTTTACCCTACATAGGTGAGGGTAGACCCAAAAATATGAAAAACAAAAGTTAAAATTAAAAAAAAAAACAAAAAAAAACTCTTCCCAACAAGGAAAAAATGAAAGAAGGAAAAAAAAAGTGATGATAAGGGGTTTGATTGGGCACCAACCCCACATGGCAAGACCCACACACGGGTTGGGCCCAAGCAACCAATCAAAAAAAAAAAAAGGGTTGTTTAAAAAGAAAGAGGCCCGGCACTATTCATCATCTCCCTCACAGAGATGAGGACGCTGCCACACTCCTGCCTCTGCCCTGCCGCCTGTCCGCAGTGTTCCCCATGCCATCCCGTGATCTTCATCCCTTCGGCCATCCTTCCCCTCTTCTATTTAACACCACCACATCCGTTGTGTCAAAGGGGCTTCAAAAAAAAAAAAAAAAAAACACAGTAGCCTTCCCATTCAGCCCGTCCACTCACCTCTATTCCATTAACCCTTACATTAGGATACCCCTAAGCCATCACCATTCTCCTCATTCTTCCATTCTCCTCAAAAAAACTCTCATGATGCCCACTGTGCACTAAGACCCGATTTCAAAGCAAAAAAACGGTGCAAACTTCATACAACCAATCCCTCTCACCCCCCATCCTCATAACCACTCGGCCTTCATTGGATTAGGCCTTAGACCACTCCCAAATACCACCATTGCAACCACCTAACCTCACCATCCGCCACCACGACCACTGTTGAAATTTTATTTTATTTTTTGCAAAAATTACAGTGAACTTGTCCCCCTTGGGCCAGCCATCCACACCTCTCCAACCCTTGAAACTTCACATAATCAAACCATAGGCCGCCCCGGATCATCCTCGCGCATCTCCAAGCCTGCCTCCAACCGAGTTCAATTGCCACCGCAGCATATCGCCGAGCCTCCGCCACGAGTACATGACAGAGGGTATACCCCTTCTCATTTTTTGCTGCTATTTTTTTATTATTGTAAGGGACCCCTGGTCCCATTCCAGGAGGTCCCCATTCTATTTTTTTTTTAATTTTTAGTAGCTCAAAAAAAAAAAAACAGTAGGCGGGGGCAGGTTTTCCCTTTGGTGCGTGGCCACAAGCACCACCACCCCCCACCATGGTGATCTTCCACGGAGGTCTGGGGGGCCCTCAATCCATGAGGAAGCCCCCTGGACCTCACTGGTTCAAGCACAACAGCCCCAAACCAAGGTTTTTCAAAACAAAATTTCAGAAAAACCCAGTTCAGCTAGCCGCCTGTACCCCCGGTTTAACCCTAGTTAGACCCGGCCTTGGTGAAAACGGAGGCCATGGGTAGATTCACCATACTCCAGGCTATCCCCTTCCAATATTTCAGCCCCTAACTCGTACTCTAATCATAGTTAAATCGACCCCAAAGTGGGGTCAACAGTGTAAAACTCTGTGCGAGGAGGCAACTTTGGGCCTCTGTGAGGCCCACATCCGACCTCCCCTTGGGCCCCAAAAGGGCCCAAATTGTTCCTCTCATAGTAGGCTTCGCTACCATGGTCTCAGATCCCCCAGGGGTTGAGCCAATTAGCGGCAAAATTGCCGCAAAGTTTGGAAAAAAATCTGTTTTGGTGGAAATCGTCATTTTATGTGGTGTTTTTCAGGGCAACTTTGGGCCATTGTGGGGCCCACATACGGCATCCCCTTGGGTCCCACAAGGGCCCAAATTGTTCCTCACATAGCAGGATACCCAATGGTGGTCTCGGATTCCCGCGATTCCCCCGTTAACCATAGTTAAATTCATGTTAACTATGGTTAAAAATTTGACAGAAATTTGGAGTTGTTTGCAATTTCGGATATTTGTGGGGGCCCAGGCCGGGTAGGAGGCCAGTCTAGGCCCTGCCACGGACCTTGGGCCCACTTTTGCTTCAGTCGGCCCCTTAAACATGGTTAAACTCACCCGTGGTTAACATTTAACCATAGTTAAGCGGCCCATGACCTAGCAAAAATTCTGGAAAAATCATCAAAAAATCATAAATCTTACATGGAATCCAGAAATGTCTTCAATTACATTTTTTACTGTGGTTAAGACACTTAATCAGAGTCGACCCCATTTTTGACCCTTAACCACGGGTAAAAAATCCTGACCCGGAACAAATCTGGAAAAATGCTCAAAAAATCCAAAATATTAGGAGAAACCCAAAAATGGTCTCTTTGGACCATTTAACCATGGTTAAGACCCTTAACCATGGTGACCTCCCCTCCTTAACCGCGGTTAAGCACCTTTGACCGCCCGGAAAAATCTTAGAAAACCCCAAAAAATCAGAAAAATTCAAAAAGACCAAAAAATCTGAGATTAGACTTTTTTAACCATAGTTAGTACCTCTGACCAGGGTTAATCACCTTTCTTAACCTCAGTTAGCAACCCTAATCCTTGGTTAAGACACCCTGGGCCTACCGGGCCTCACTCCTTGGCCTACCGGGCCTAATCTCGACCTACCGGGCCAAACCCTAGCCTACCGGGCTCATCCTTTGCCTCTCGGGCCTCATCTCGGCCTACCGAGCCCAAACTAGCCTACCGGGCTTCACCCTTTGCCTACCGGGCCCAACCCTAGTCTATCGGACTTACCTTAGGCCTACCAGGCCCAATACCAAGCACTTGACTAACCCGGTCAACCACCCCTAGCCTTCCGGCTAGACCTTAAGCCACCCTTGGTGCACACACACACACCCCTAGCCTTGGCACGGGCTCATGTGCTAGAACTACGCTCGGTCTGATCTCACCCTTATGTGAGTACGTAGGCAGCCCAACCCGGGTTCGACCCTAGTCTACGATTTTCTCCTTCTTAGATTAGCATTTTCTTAAATACTTAAGGCATTCGATTAAAATTGAGATTAGTTTGGCTTAATCCTAGTAAGTAGGGAACCACTGAAAAGTGGAAATGCCGGGGTGCCTAACCCCTTCCCCGAACTTAACCGAACCTCTTACCCTGACCTCGGACCGCAGACCAAGACCTTATCCAAATCCCGGGGACTTATCCCCTCCGAATGAATAGGTGGCGACTCTATACTACCCCGTGAGATGCAAACCAGGGTTCCCCCGAAACCCGCGCTCACACCAGCCAATGAGTTCTTCGTTCACCACCCTTTTGTCCCTACCAAAAATTGCTCACCGTACCCTTAATATCATCACAAAGGGAGGTACGCAATTTAAAGCAACTCATGACAAAAGTTGGGATTGATTGAGCTACCGCCTTAATTAGAACTTCTTTACTTGCTTTAGAAAGAAGTTTTTCCTTCCACCCTTGAAGCCTTTTCCAAATTCTCTCATTTGTGAAATTGAATATCTCTTTTTCGACCTTCCAACCAAAGTAGGCATTCCTAAATATTTTTCATGACCATTGTAACGAACAAATTTCGACCGTCTCACTTTTTGTGTGAGGTGCTTGAACTTCGGTGTCAAATAACCTCCATTAATAGAGTTTATTATTTTATGTGGGGAAACTCTATTTCTGGCATAGGTAAACTCATGCCGTTAATTACACCATCTTGTAAGAAGGTCACCTCTGGTTAAGAAGAAGAGAGAAAGAGATAATGTACAGTAGCTTTCATTCATTGACGGGGGTGCCTAATGCCCCATTTGGGCTGTTACAGTTGCCTCAAAAGAGGTTTTTCAAAATGAAAGAGAAAGAGGGGAAGAAGGAAAGAGGGTATGCATTTTGGCCTACTTTGCTGCTTCCATATCTTAGATCTCTTACTTTGGCTTGAGTTCTC
This sequence comes from Tetracentron sinense, assembly GCA_015143295.1. Classification (NCBI taxonomy): domain Eukaryota; kingdom Viridiplantae; phylum Streptophyta; class Magnoliopsida; order Trochodendrales; family Trochodendraceae; genus Tetracentron; species Tetracentron sinense. The sequence goes on from CM026565.1 coordinate 36,776,638, forward strand.
CTCTTTTTTGAAGAGGGAAACCCCTTGTGGCTTTCATCTTCAAATCTCTGGCTTTGAGGAGTTATGGGAGGGAGTGGTTTGATAACCACTTTCTCTAACTATCCTCTTCATTGTGGAGATGACATATGTCCCATTAGTGGGAGAATGAGGAGTTATTCCCTACCCTCTTGTTGCTGATCGTGTGTGAAGAGATAGTAGTATATATTATATCCACTACTGAACTATCAACTGACAGTGAAGATGGTCAGAAGATGGCCTTTGGCCATCTTTGATCTAGGCAACAAGGCTTAACCATTGCTACCAAAGTGGGGTTGTCTAGCAAGCCCTTTTAATTTCATTTAGATTTGGGGCAGCAAAGATGTTCCTTGTTGCATCGTGGGGTTTATTAATGTCTTCTTTACATTGATTTCGATTTGGGGCAACAAGGGTGTTCTTTATTAGTTATGGTGGAGTCAATTAAAGACCCTTTTACTTTGATTTGGATTTGGGACAGTAAAGATGTTCTTTCCTACCAAGGTAGGGTCTATTAATGACCCATTTGATTTTAATTTAAATTTAGGGCAGTAAGAGTACTCCTTACTGCCATGGTGGGGGTTTATTAAAAACCCCTTTTATTTAATTTCAATTTGTAGCAGTAAGGGTACTCTTTGCTATCATGGTGGGGTCTATTAAAAACTAATTTAACTTGATTTCAATTTGGGGCAGCAAGGGTGCTCATTGCTGCCATGGTGGGGTCTGTTAAAGACCCCTCTTATTTAATTTCAATTTAGGGCAGCAAAGGTACTTCTTGCTGCTATGGTGGGGTCTATTAATGACCCCTCTTATTTAATTTCAATTTGAGGCATCAAGGGTGCTCCTTGCTATAATGGTGGGAGTATATTAAAGACCCCTTTAACTTGATTTCAAATTTGGGGCATCAAGGGTACTCCTTGCTGTTATGATGACGTCTGTTAAAGACCTCTCTTATTTAATTTCAATTTAAGGCAGCAAACGTGCTCCTTGTTGCCATGGTGAGGTTTATTAATGACTCCTCTTATTTAATTCCAATTTGAAACACTAAGGGTACTTCTTGCTACCATGGTGGGGTCTATTAAAGACCAATTTGACTTGATTTCAATTTAGGTTAGTAAGGGTGTTTTTTGTTGCCATAGTGAGATCTGTTAAAGACCCCTCTTATTTAATTTCAATTTAGAGCAGTAAGGGTGCTCCTTGTTGTCATGGTGGGGTCTATTAATGACCCATTTTATTTGATTTTAATTTGGAGCAGTAAGAGTTTTTCTTGCTGTCATGGTGGGGTCTATTAAAGACTCCTTTAACTTGATTTTAAATTTGAGGCAATAAGGGTACTCCTTGCTGTCATGGTGAGGTCTATTAAGGACCTCATTTGATTTTGTTTTACTTTGGGCAGCAAGGGTACTACTTGCTGCCTTAAGATTTATTAAAGATCCCGTTTGATTTGACTTCAATTTGGGGCAGCAAGGGTGTTTCTTGCTGCCATGGTAGGGTCTATTAAAGACCCCATTTGATTTTGTTTTACTTTGGGCAGTAAGGGTATTACTTGTTGCCATAAGGTTTATTAAATACCTCATTTGATTTGACTTCAATTTGGGACAGCAAGACTGTTCATTGTTACCATGGTGAGGTCTATTAAAGACCCCGTTTGATTTGACTTTAATTTGGAGCAGCAATAGTGTTCCTTGCTACTATGATGGGGTCTATTAAAGACCCCATTTGATTTTGTTTTACTTTGGGCAGCAAGAGTACTACTTGTTGCCATGGTGGGGTTTATTAAAGACTTCATTTGATTTGACTTCAATTTGTGGCAGTAAGGGTATTCCTTACTGCTATGGTGAGGTTTATTAAAGATCTCATTTGATTTCATTTTACTTTGGGGCAGTAAGGGTGTTCCTTGCTACCATGGTGGGTTCTATTAGAGACCATTTGATTTAATTTTACTTTGGGGTAGCAATGAGTATCCTTGCTATCTTGGTGGGGTCTATTAGAGACTATTTGATTTAATTTTACTTTGGGGTAGCAATGAGTATCCTTGCTGTCTTGGTGGGGTCTATTATAGACCCCATTTGATTTGATTTCAATTTGGGGCAGTAAGGGTGCTCCTTGCTATTATGGTGGAGTTTATTAAAGATCTCACTTGATTTGATTTATATTTGGGGCAGCAAGGGTACTCCATATTGCCATGATGGGGTGTATAAAAGACCCTATTTAATTTTATTTCAATTTTGGATAGCAAGGGTGTTCCTTATTGCCAAGGTGGGTGATTCATACGTCCATTACCTTTTTGATTAGTATTAAGTGCTAAGCACCACATCAATTTTTGTTTGGATTTGATGTGGGCACACTAAAATTGATTCGCTCTAATAGAATTAGTCGTGGAAATTTTGCGGCCTACAACCATTGCCGTGGTGGATTTCAAATAAATTCTGAATTTCCTCTTGAATTTTGCCACACGAATTCCTACTAGAAAATACCGAAGATTTTTCCATGTTAATCTATTGACCCCAAGCTTCCTCATGTTGCTTTATTATCTCCAAGAATTTCACAATTTCCTCCGCATTAGCTCGATCAAAAAGTAAACTATCATTTGCAAAAATAAATGCAAGACCCTTGGACTATTTTTGCACACTGAAATGCCACAGAGTGTTCACTCAGTGGTCCACGCCCCAATTTTAAATTCTCATCAATTGTGGTTAAGATTCACTCACCCTATGGTTAAGCAATCCAACCTTGGTTTATAAAAAATAAAAAAATCTTAACTTTGATTTATTTAAGGTTAACCAGAGTTAAAGAGATGTTAAAAGGGACACAAGGATATAGGGTAAGATAGGAAATAGACCCAGACCCACTAATCACGGCTCAAATTTTTTTTCAAAAGTTTAGGGAAGGCACCCACTTCCCTCTGCTACTGCATGCGAATACCATAAATAGAAATACATTTAAATGTACCTACTTTCCAAATGCACCTAACCCCTCTTAATTTTATTTCCAAAAGCACAATATTTCCAGTGTAATACATTAATTACCATATCATGTCTATGATTTAAGTCACTCTATATATTACCCTGATTCTCAACGGTTTTGTTCAATATTCATTTCTTACAATGTCTTGTTCTTTCACTCTCTCCGTACCATTTAGCTTTGGATTCAGGACTATGCTTTCTATCCCTCCTTATAGGTTGATCCAGTACCTATTCTCTTATTTTCTCAATGGACCTGTTGATTCGATAGCACCATTAAATGGTCGATCATCATTAACATACTAGAGGTGGATTCCGATGTAGTAGGGAGATTTCGGTAATGTTGAAGGAAGAACATGGTGACTTGGGGGCATGGCAGGAAGAACATATGGGCACACCTCCAAGGATGCGAGGGGATATAGATATTTGCTTATGTAAGTAAAAAAACAAGAAGAAAAAGAACGGGCTATATTAGCTCATTTTTCATATAGGTCGGATTAAGGTTTTGGATCCATGTCTTTGGTTTGTCATTCCAACCCGGTCTTAATTCCTAATTAATTTATACATATAAATATATTTGGGAATGCTAACCAAGCAGATGCGCAGCAGCCATGTTGTAGCCCATTGGACTACGGCAGGTAGGCTATTCGTCACTCTAATAAAAATATCATATCATCACTTTAAAAAAAATTATTAAAAATATGAGACTAATTTTGATCTAGAGCTCTGCCTCATGGTATTGAAGTGGAGCTCTCTTTTTATACTAGGAGGTGACACTTTTGGTAATTAGAGAGAGAGAGAGGGCAATTTTGCAATACACTTTATTTCTCCATAATTTAAAGATTGTCACCGCAATAGTGTACAAAGGGAGCTCCGCTTCATCGCCATGAAGCAGAGCTACGTTTTGGCATTTTAAACTATAGACATATTACATATTTTTAATTTTTTTATATATTATATTTAATAGATGTGGACCAATGATCTATGTAATGGATAAAATTCGCAAAATTGATTAAGTGTTGGAGAATGAGCTAGCTTGTGTTGCTTTGTTCACCAAAATGTGACACGTGGATCATGTGCTTAAAAGAGAGAGTTGTTCCGTTGTCTGATGAACAACGTTTCCGTTGTTTGATGCACAACGTACCCGTTGTCTTACACAACGAATCCGTTATCTTCGGATAACTAGACCAAACCTTATTTTAAGGCATATGCAACGGACTCGAGCTCAAGTCAACAACGAGACCAACTCGCAGGAGGAAGTGATCAGGAGGCGATCGTTTATTCTGACGAATAGGTGAAAAGCACTGTCTTGGCATTTAATGCAGGTCACTTCCGCGTGCTGTCAGAAACAAACCGACTGAACTAATAGTAGGCGTCTACGTGAGACACGTTAGGTGACATATTTATCTGACATATTTTGGTAATGAGTGTTGGGCACGTGGTATGGTCATCTATGGCCATACATGGCCATTCTGAGCTGAACCTATAAATACTCCGAGAATTTCAGTGTAAAAGGACCGAGAATATTTTCTACTCTCTTCTTTTATTTGCTTCTGTGCTTACTACTGTTCATCACCTTCTACATCTACTTACTTTGACATCGGAGTACAGGGTAGGGTATCATACCCTTCAACTCATACCTTCTACCAGTAAACCAAAGTTCGAGTAGCAGTTATTGACACGTGTCCTTCCCGGAATTTTCCCCCACAGTCTACAACAGGAGTTGTTGCTCATTTGCTTTCATTTTCCTCTTTCCATAAATAGTTACTTGTGAACCCTACTTTAAATAGGGAAAAAGCCGCCCATTACCCATATTTTAAGTCCTAGGGCTAGGATTAAGGTCGGGCTCAATTTTTTGGGGCTGCTCAGATCTGGACTACAGCTGAAGACATGGAGATGGGTCTCTTTGTCTTTGGAGTATTGGGCAGGAGGAGAAGGTGACAAACGATGGGTGGCCATAGGAAAGATATAAAGAGTTCGTGGCATTGCCCATTCCCTTGTGGAAAAACAAAGATAATTGGGGTAGTGTATCCCCTCACTAAGAGGGAGGTTCCGGGTCGAGTCCCGGAGGGTGTGTCGTGTTGAAATCTTCCCCCCTTTTCCAAACCTAGAACATATAGTACTAACTCTAAAGTACAAAAAAAGATGATTCAAGTTTTCAATACAAAAATATGGCAATTCCATCAAATGCTCAATTCTTAATCAAAATAAGGACTCTAATCAAATAAAAATAAAGAAAAAGAGATTGAAGATGAACAAGAACAACATTCTGATTATAAATCAAAATGAGAAGATAGGAGTTCTTTCTTCTTCATTAGAGAAATTCTTCAATGTTTTTGTTCAAAATGAAAGATGACATGAATACATACAACCCTCAACTTATATAGGCATAAGTTACAATCATTTATTAAAGAAATGCATGATAACTACATATAGAAAATGACCAAAATATATGTATTCTAATCAGGAGTCTAATCAACATATGTAAACTTAAACTTACCTAAGTTTAAAGGATTGAAACTTGACAACAACGATCTTTGATAAGTGTGCATATATGATGATATTTAAATATAAAAAAATAGATTTGACATTTTTAAAAAGTGTGCACCACATTAGCATATTATTATCCTTTGTAATCCTAAGCTGCAAAGAACATTATTGTTAAGTTTTACTCCATTTCAAGACAATTACCAACATCAAGCATAATGAAAAAAAAAACAGACAAACAATCAAACGTTGCCTCTGATTAGCAAGATGCATTAAAATTTGTAATTTAAATATGAGGCAGAGCTCTGCTCCAAGGCGGTTGAGCGGCGCTCCCTTTTTAGTATAAAGTCGGGGAGCAATCTTCTAATTATGAGGACAAAATCTTTACACAAATGTCCCCACCTCTAATCAATAATTTTACAAAAAAAATATCTCTTATGTCTGGCTACAAGTACAAAACTGCACCATCTACACATTGAAAAGGGGAGCTCAGCTCAATTGCCTTGAAGCAAAGCTCGCCTCATAATTAAACTCAATTTACAATCCAATGTTTTTTTTTTTTTGATAGTGGATAACTGATTACATCAACCAAGAACAAAATCAGAGTGAAGACTCCTGGAAGCCAAAATCTTCCTACAATTCCTAGGAGGTATGATCTAAGTCCTAAAATCATTATTCGCACCTGTCCCCATGCTAAATTTAGCAAGTTAATGAGCATAAGAATTGGCTATTCAGCTAATTTTGGTGATCCTGTGCTGCGGTATCTTCAATAAATCTATTCTTATATCTCCCATGATGAATCAATAGGTTTGGCTTGCATATCACATAATTCCAAGCCATACAAAAAGAAGACCGGTGATCTTCTCCAGTTGTAACCGGTTTGGGGCAAAACCGGTTACAACCCTGTGGTCACCACATGTTCCTTTTTACACCTCTTAACCGTGGTTAAGATTCACCTGCCCCTAAGGTTCACCCACTTATCTTTGGTTTTTTTAAAAAAATTAACCTTAAGAGTTGGTAAATTTTAACCACAGTTAATAAAAAAAATTATTATTTTTTCAAAAAACCAAAAATAAGTGAGTAAATCTTAACCATAGTTAAGAGGTGTCAAAAGAGACAAGTGGCCATCTCAAGGGCATAACCGGTTTTGGCAAAACCAGATATGACCGGAGAAGAATACGTCCCCAAAAAGAACTATATCTCAAGGTAGGAGGATGAAGATGTGCCTCACATTTGAGTATGATCTTATTACCCATTTCGGAGAGAAATTTCTCAATGAAATGAGAAAAGCTTCCGTTGGTTATGTGATAGGTGACCTAACCCACCCAAACCACACCCCCCCCCCCCCCCCCCCCCCCCCCCCAAGGTGACGGCCTCGGATTCTCTCCGGCTATGCCAGAAAATGATCTTGGGCTATACATTGTGCCGCATTTGGCATAAAAACAGGGGAGAAATCATTTCAATTTTTTCTCATGATTTGACTTCTTCCCACTTGATATCTCTTCCCCTTTTTTTCACACACTTTTATCATCACAATGTCTCATTATGTCCATGATTTTGACTTCTCTACCACATGTCCCCTATTCTATGGTTGCCCGGGACAAGCCCATTCTGGCATTGCCAGAGAGAATCCAAGGCCCAGGGTAACTCCAATGTAATAATTATTAACTAGCTAACTAACCATGATGATTACCAAAAAAAGGAAAAAAGAAAAAAGCATTCTCAGGCTTAAATATATAGAATCATGATATTTCAACATCACATATGGATGAGTCAATAAGAGAAAATTGTTCCCTATCCAAATAGGAAAGAAATAGGAAGCTCCATGAGAAATGAGAGAATCTTTCACTTCTTGTTTCACTTATCAACGACTTTTTTCTTTCTTTTTTATACAAACTAATAAGAAGCCCGTGTAATGCACGGAAATGTGAAAAAAAATGTATATAATCGTAATAAGGTTATTTTTTTATTTAAAAATTCAAAATTAAAGATTATTTATCTTTACTAAATCTGCCATCTATGATCTTACTATGTATGTAAAAGAAGATATATAGAGAGATGTAAATGGAAAGAGAGAAGCCGGACAACGTTTTCCATAAATAATATATATTATTGCGAGAGTTGAAAAATAAAAAGCTCAAATGACTTTCCTTATTTTGGCTTTTCAACATCCTACAGAACAAAAAAATGTTAACTCCTCTAATAGTGTAAAATAAATAAATAAACAGGAAAAAAACTGCTTATAAAAACTACTTTTAAAATCAACCGGTTCTAATTCATTCAATCTAAATTTTCAATTGCTCTAAATTGCTGGAGTAAACCCGGATGTCAGCTGAGCTATCTCCTTTCTCCATATCTCCATAATGTTGGGGTGATTGTTGGAGTGAATATTATTAGACCGATTCTCCACTGTGAAATCTTGTGAACATTGCAATGTTAACACCGACATTGCAAGTGGATTTAGCCTACTTTGGTTTCTTCTTTTGTTTACACCCAATGGATTTTGAAGAGTACAACAATTCAAGGTGGTGGCTGGCATTGACAAAAATGAGTCAAGACATAAAAAATGACGAAGATGACATAGACAAAGGAAACCAAAGAGACCAAGCCCGTCTCCCGTTCTCCAAAGCTTGCCCATGACGCGTGAGAGATGATGTGGTATGGATATAACTAAGATAAAAACTGGGTAATGACCAAAGAAATAGTGAGTAAGTAATGTAGTCGGGCTTTTATAGGCACCTATCTTTACCATTATAATGCGAGAGGCATGAGTAGATGATTTTCTCAAAATTTCCAAACTACCCTCATATAAACACAAAAGGTTATTTAATGTTTTACTTTAATTCTCGAATTATCATTTGCTTTTGATTTAATGTTTTACTTAATTTCCAAACTAACCCTTGCTCATCTATCTATTTAGAATCACAGCCAATTATGATTGAACTTGGGGAGAGTTCAATCGCCCTGTGTTACATGTGTCCCTTTTAACTCTTATTAATTGTGGTTAACTCCTTCCCCTCGCTCTCAAGTGCATCTCATATGCCACTAGCGAGTTCAATCGCACCTACGGGTTAACACGTATCCCTTTTAACTCCTATTAAAATTGTGGTTAACTCCTTCCCCATGCTCTCTTGCATCGCACGTGCCACTAGCGAGTTCAATCGTACCCACGGGCTAGCACGTGTCCCTTTTAACTCTTATTAACCGTGGTTAACTCCTTCCCCTTGCTCTCACGTGCATCGCACGTACCACCCACTAGTATCAATAAAAAGATTACGAATGAAAAGGAAAGAGACTAAAACAGATGTGCATTTTAAGTCATTTAAGTTATATTTTCAACCCATTCATATTCATATTGAAACGTTGTGCAATTTAAGTCATTTAAGTTATGTTTTCAATCCATCGTATTCATATTGAAACGTCTCAATGAAATGTTGTGCAATTTAAGTCATTTAAGTTATGTTTTCAACCCATTCATATTCATATCGAACCATTTTTCAATAACGTTTCAAAACCTTTCCTACAAAGCCTCTCAACCTTCTCATAACCACAAAACTTATTGGGTTCAGACGGTTACATCCAAGTTACTCTTAATGTAATTAAAATATTTTAAAAGTTTTCTATTGCTCTTAATGGAATTAAAATAGTTTGAAACTTTCTAGACCAGCCACATGCCCAAAACTTTGTCTAGAACCGCCATGTGTCCTTTCACGCACTTGCTTGGGTTTCATTGTAAGGGTGGAGTGTTGAATGAATGATAGAGTTAATGTGTGTGAAATTGGGTTTTGGTAGGAAAGTGGGCCCTACTTGTTGATTTTACTTTGCTGATGTGTCTTCATAAATGAAGAGTAGTCCTATGTATCACGAAAAGAAATGCATACGTGACATCCTTAAGAAGAATTAACTGTGTTTTATAGTAATAGTATAGATTCAAGAGAGAGAGAGGAGAGAGAGTCCATGGGCTCTTGAAACATTTGGGGGCATTGCATTATTATCGAGAAGAAGAAAAAATGTACAAAGAGCCCAATAAAAATAACTAACTATAACAACAATACATTCCCCTCCAAAACAAACACTAAAAGCACACTCTTCTAAGTTCCATTCTTTTGATGAGAGACTTGTAAAGTCTGACATTTTTATAAGTTTTATCATTAGATAATCATTAGATAATCCACATTTTCTTTTGAGAACTAATGTATTATGCTTTCCAACTCTTGCAATTCTCCCATAAGACTTCAAATACAACAAAATAAAAGATTTCAAATCTCATAAAAAAAAATAATAAGACTTGAAATCTCATTATGGTAAGAATTAATCTTGCTAGAAACCTTGACAAAGTAACTCAAGTTTTCTATGAACGACCACAATAAAGTGCAAAGTGTCAAAGCTTTATAAGTCTCAGCAAAAAAAGGGACTGTAAAAGGTAAAATCAAACCCAAATTGCAAGCGACGACATCAATCCGGCCCCGAGGAAGAGCGCAATGTAGGATACTACTTGGAGTCGGACGTTGCAGCTCATCCTCTTGCTTAGGAAATCAGCTGCTATCAAGTCCACCAATGCCATATAGACTAGAATGCCGGCTGAGACTGAGTCCAATATCCCTTCCACAACCAGCGCTCTTGGGCTATCCGGGTTGTAGAACAAGGAAAGCCCCGTCCCAATGCCAATCCCAGCCGGGGTGGTGATCACAAAGAAACAAGCCATTAAAGTGGTGGAAAGTGTCTTAAATTGGGCCTGGGAGATGCACCCTCCCAATGCGAACCCTTCGAAAAATTGATGAAAGGATAGTGCCACAGTTAGTGGCCGAATGGTGCAGGGGCTCTGTGACACCCCTAGCTATAGCCCGATAATCACTGAGTGAGACACAATTCCAAGTTCCAGAATCTGCAAAACAAAGTGCTCAATTAGTTAGGAAACTCTATAAAACTACTCAAAAGCAAAGCCAGAATTTTTTTGTCGATTAAAAATGTTAATAATTATTAATAGATTCGTAGCGAATGATCAAACCACTACGGAATATTCTGCATCTAAGGGGGTATGGGTTCAGACTTTAGAGGCATAGTCTTTGGAAGACAGGTGTCCCTTGCCTCATGGCTATGTCCTTTATAGGCCGTCATGCATCCTTTGTAACACTCACTAACTATAGTTAAAATTCACTCAACCTTAGGATTTATTCATCTTACCTTAATTTTTTTTTAGAGATAAGTACCGATTAGTCACCCTAAATCAAAAATATCACCTAAAAAGATATGGTTTGAAAAGTTTTACCAAATAAGGTATGTACTCTAATATTACCCATTTCCGTGTTGGGTTTTATATGCGTAGCTAAGGGGTTAATATGTCAAAAACATACCCTATTAGGTAATAAAAATACAAAGTATGCTTTTTTTTGATAAATATATTAAAAACATGCCCTTTTAGATAATAAAAATGCAAAGCATGACCTTTTAGGTGAATCGTCCTTTTTTTTAATATTAGTCTTAAATTAGTTAAGCTTAACCACGAATTTACCTTTCATAAGTAAATAGCAGAATATAGTTTTTTTCATTTTCAAAAGTTTAAGGGGCGGCTGCCCCCTGGTCTCCACCCCTGAGACCACTTCAAGTTCAAGTGCAACAGATCGTCTTAGGCCATTAGCTGTTTCACGTTTGTTTGGAGCCAAATACGGGTAGAACCCATTGACCCGTGGTCCCATCTTCCTAATAGGTCCATATGGGTACTAGACACACCCCGTGTCCTTACATGACACTACTAGTCGAAAGCATGAAAAGGACGCCGTGAAAGTGTCCTTAAATGACACTACTCGAAAAGAATCAATAGGACACCGCCAAAGTCCAAACATGAGATAACAGTGTATAAATTCGCTAAAAAGACAACAAATTTACCTGAGATACCACTACGTGCCTTATGCCACCCTCCTTGTCGCCGTCAGCAAATCCGCGCGAGTGCGAGTGCGAGTGCGAGTGCGAGTGCGACGACACGTGCCCATCGCACGCTTTCTGACCATGCGGATGACTGTGTCTATGATGCGCCGCATGCGCATGGATCCCCAAGATATGCATCCCACCTCCCTCCTCTTCCCCAAAAACATTCCCATTACGATCCTTTTCTTGTACTCTCTCTGCTGGAACGATTCCCATACTTGAGACTGTGTCCAACGACCCGTCTCGGCCGAGTTCATCACTCGCTCGTCTTCTCTCCAGTTTTCGCTCATAATACTGAGTTCCCACGAATTCAACGACTAGGGTTGCGAGCGAAGCCATCATCGCGATAAACCCAGAAAATGGAAACTTCGACCACGGCGTTTTGGGCAAGCACGGATCAGAAAGCGCCGACGAACCGCCTGGGAGCATGTGAACGAAGCCGGTGGCAAGAATTACGCCGGCAGCGAAGGCTTTAGCAGCGAAGAAGAGATTCCCATCGGTGCGTAAGAAACTGCGCTTCTTTCCGACGAGGGGAATTGCGATTCCAGCCACTCCAGCGGTGAGAATCGCAGCGATTCCGATCATCTTCAATTGCAGCGCAGCTGAGTCGTCTCGGCAGTCATCGAACTCGGTTTCACCGCAACTCGTTGTGGCCATGGATTCTGAAATTAGCTGCAAAAGGGTACCTTTTCACAACAACAAAAAAAAAAATCAGGATTTCCAAAATCCCATTTGATAAAAATTTTATTAAAAAAAACGTTTTTTTGTTTTGTTTTTGTTTAACCTGAGAAAATCTGAGCTTTCCCTTTGAGACGTTTGAGGTAGAGTAACGGCATGAATTCCTGCGAGAAGTGAAAATTTCTTCGATCAGAAAATCAAAAACTTAGAAGGAAAAACGAAAAAAAAAACCCAAATTTTATTTGCGTGGCTAATCGAGAAACTCGAACCTCGAAGAATACCATGGAAAGGGATTTTGGGGTTCTGGTTTCTGGGATTGCTAAAAACAGATATCGGACTACAGTAATGGTGGCGCAAGGCTGTTTTCTTGCGCACTGCGTGTACAGAAGAGAACATTGGAGAATGGTGTCGAGAGAACTGAAGATATATAAATATAAAATAAATGTCTGACATCTTTCTTTAACAAATCAAAGGGTTTGGATAGGCGCTTCGAGTTACAGGAACGACTTTTTGCAGGAGGATGAGCGCGAGTGTGTCGACATTTCTGATTTATTTATTACTATTTTTTTGGCACCTATTCCTCTCCAGTTGTAACCGGTTTTGCCAAAACCGGTTACACCCTTGAGGTGGCCACATGTCCCTTTTGATACCTCTTAACTACGGTTAAGATTCACTCACCCCTAAGGTTCATCCACCTATCCTTGGTTTTTAGAAAAAATATTAAAAAAATTTGTTAACCGTGATTAAAATTTATCAACTCCTAAGGTTAATTTATTTTTTCTAAAAACCAAATATAGGTGGGTGAACCCTAGGAGTAAGTGAATCTTAACCATAGTTAAGAGGTATGAAAAGGGACATGTGGTGACCACATGGGAGTAACCGGTTTTATCAAAAACCGGTTACAACTGGAGAAGATCACCAGTCTATTTTTTTAAGAGTTTAAATATCAGGCGGAGCTCCGCTTCAAGTCGTTTTGACGGAGCTCCTACTTCGTGAAAACATGTGACTGTTTTGTAAAGATTTTTTTTTTTATAGTTATAAAGCTGCCACTATTTAAGGTTACTTTGGAAAAGTTTTTATTTTTTATTCTCTTATATTAATTAAATATTAATTGAGTTTAAATATAAATAAGATGATCTTAGGTAGGGTTGGCTGGTGTAATCAAGCCGAGGTAGGGATTGCTCAGGCTCGGTTCGTTGGATTTTTGTGTTGCTTAGGCTAAGCTCGAGCTTGAAAAGGTGAGTTCGGGCTCGGCTCATCTACAAATCATCGAGCTTGAGCCGACTCGTTAAGCTCTAATTTTTTAAAAAAAATATAATGAGGACGATATTCTAATAATTAAGGAAGGTGGAGTACAAAAAAAAAATGGAAGATAAAATAGTATTTTCACTAACCTGAACATTAAATGCTCTTAATTTAAAAAATTTATTTCATTTTCTTATACTTTTTAATGTAAAACTTAATATTGGCAGGGGTAAAAGTATTCATTGAATTAGTCAAACTGAGCTGAGCTACTTCTTACTCGAGTTCGGCTCGTTATCTAAATGAGCTCACTCACTTGGCTTGGCTCGATGAACTTTTTAATCTTACTCAAGCTCGAAAGAGTTGGCTCGGCTCATTGATAGCCCTAGATGGTAATAATAGGGCGACATGGGTTTCAAAACCTTTGCAAATGTATTCGGGCTGTGCTTGCTAAAAAAATATCAAAATTCAAGCTCAAATTGGATCATGTGCCACTCCTAATAGTAGATATTACAAAAAAATAGAATAGATAGATTTTTTCCCCTTAGAAGCGGAGCTCCCATTTCTATAATTATTATATGGGAGAACAAAACTATCAGGATGGAGCCACATGGGGCCTAAGGCCCCCCCTAAATTTTGAAAAACATTTCTATAATTATTATGTGGGAGAACAAAACTATCAGGGACGGAGCGGAGCCACATGCCCCCCCCCCCCAAAAAAAAAATTTGAAATAAAATCATATAGTATTGACATAGTCGAGGAACAGGAGGGATGGCCTATGAACTGAGAAAAAATATATTCTTTACAACTGACACAAATAGATGCGATTGGCTCATGAACTTGACCCTAAAAAAGGGATGGGAGACCAAAATCATCTTGCTCTTGGTGGGCTTTAGACATGTGGCGATAAAAAGGGGAGAAGATATCAAAGGGAGAGAAGTCAAAAAACAGGGGAGAAAATGAAATGACTTCTCCCCTTTTTATTGCCACATGTCGAATGTTGTGCATAGGCAAGATGGTTTTGGTCTTGCTAGAGCAAGACCAAATCCGATGTCCTAAAAAACACATTCGAGGCAGGATGGGATTTGATCTAGCTTTCATCGGATCAAAATCATCTGGCCTCCCCTTTTTGAGCTACATGTAGTGATAAAAATGGTAGAAGATATCAAATGGAGAGAAGTCAAAAAATAGGGGGAAAATGAAATGACTTCTCCCCCTTTTTATCGCCATATGTTGGACAAAGGCCTTAGGCCAGATTATTTTGATCTCGCGAGAGCCAAATCAAATCCCATCCCATTCGCCAAATCAAATCAAATCCCATTCGAGGCCCACACCCTCAAACCCCATTGTCAGCCCTCTGAAGGAGAATCCCACTCCACACCTGAAACTACCAGTATCTTGTTTTGCAATTACAAAACTACCACCGACATTTTTATTGAAATTACGCATTGAAGCAGGCTCATATTTGAACACTTACCAAAAATACTTCAAGGTTCATTTTTAACCTCAGATTAATTAATAGGTTAAGCATGTTTGTGGACTTTATGATCCATTTTTAAACTCATATTAAGTATTAGGTTAAACATGTTTGACGACTTTGATCCATTTTTTTTTTAAAATCGAAAATCCTATTATTTTTAAACCCATATTAATTAATAAGTTAAGCCTGTCTTTTTTAGACAGAATTTTGAACTTTTTAGGGTACCCTTTGGTGAGTAGTGGTAGTATATGTTGTTAGATAAGTAACATTGAAAGGAGGGCTTATAGGTGAGCATTGAACCGCCACACCTACACTACACCTAATGAGAGTAGAACTCAAATCACCCCAATGGAATACACATTATCACTATCAAAGGAGGTAGGTGTATGACTTCGAACTTAAAAGCATGCATGTTTCACTAGTCTATGTCTTTTGTGTTTATTAGTTTAAGACGCTTTGGTTAAATTCAAAGAGACCAATTATAACATGGAGATTACATCAATTTAAAATTTTCTTCCATGTTAACATTAACACTAATTGCACACTAACCCTATGTTTGGTTGTCGAAAAAATAAGTAAAAACATAAAAAAGAAAAGAAAATTGGACAAAACACAACTAAAAATTATATTAAAAATTTAAAATTTTCTTTTCTTTTCCATGTTTTCATCAATTTTCTCGGCAACCAAACATATCATAAAGGAATGGACATATGTCATCTTTAGGTTATAAGTTGATAGAATTTGAAATCTTATTTTGAAAAGGTACTTAAGATCTTCTCCACTTGTTGTTAGCGATGAGACTGTCAAGAAAACACCATATACCTTTGTGTGCGTCAACCAAAATGTTATGTACGCAAACCAAAGGCCTCGGTTGATGCACACAGAATATGAGGCCCTAGTGGATACTGGTAGGCTTCTCCCAACAACAATGGGAGAGAATCCCGTGTTTTAAAGGGAGGATAACTAATCTCTAGCGGACTATTTTTGGAACTCATGGTGTAAGTGGGACCCGTTATTGACCATTTATATTGGACAAATTTAGTAATTATGGAAGGATTAGGATGTTAGTTGGTTTGATTCCATCTACAAAGCATTCCTCTTTTAGATTAGGGGTGTATATGGACTGATGCAACTTTTAATTTATCTTAGCCACGTGTCCTCGTAGGTCTGCGTCAAGAGACCTCAAAAAGGGAATCATACCGTACAACTCAAATTGTGTAGGCCTGATTTCCTTAGCATTTCTTAGGAATACCAATGAGCTGGGCCCAAAGTTGGCCCGATTAATGATCGGGCTGGGCTTTGAGCTAGCTCCCTTTTTTTTGGTAAGCACTACCAAAAAAATAAAAAGTCATTGTGGGCGTCAACAGCCATGCCAAGACTCAAACTTGAGTCATACCTCCCCCCAAAGGGAGATACACAACCACTGGGATAAGCCATCGTGTGTAGCTCCCATTCAAAGAAAGGGTACTTTTTATATATATATATATATTTATATTTTTCAGTAAACAGGCTTTTGAATTGGAGTGCCAAATATAGAATTTTGATGAATCACACTCCTTGCATTTGCTAAATGACTCATCCGTGATAAGAAAGCTATCCTTATATTAGAAGGGTTTAAAAAAAAAAATTTAATCCTTACATTAGCAAGTTGTGTTTCACTTAATTGTTGCAGCGTAACTGCCCAAGATATCATCATTTATGTGTTACGCTCGATATTTTGGTACACAACACAATTTTATTGGCCATTCCATTATGTTAAAAGTTATGGCTTTGCTTAACCTTTTTTTTTTTAATCTTCGATCATCTATACATTTTTGGTATTTTTCTCTCTATTTTAAAGCCTTCAACATGCAATAATTCACTCATTCTCTTTCAGTCCTTTGTAGTTTGTATGATTGTATCATACTTGATCTTTGCCGAATGTACCCAAACATTTTAAATAGCTCTCCTTTTTTTTTATTACTTAGTAGAGTTATTTTCGAATTCTCTCCGATACGCTCATTTATAATTCACAAAATTCTTGTAATTCAAGATGTAAGGTTCATATATATTAGAGTTGGCTCACTCAATTTTTGAAGCTATCGTAGTCTATAAAAAAAAATTATAAATGCCTCCGCTGGCTCAATGTCTTTTTTTGAATGAGAGAGACTTGTAATCCACTACCCAATAGATTTTATGGGTCTTATATATATTTGCACAAACATTTAGTATTACAATTATTCGTATCATGTATGTTGAACGAAACAGACTAGTTCTCAAGTGAACTTCTAGACATCCAGTGCAATTGGTCCCAAAAAAAAAAAAAGCTTAATAAATGAAATCAACTTTCTATAAGAAAATAAATCTAAATCAACTTCATACAAAGGTCTAGGCCATAAATTTGGTAGAACCTGATTTGACGATGGTTATTTTCTGTCTCAAGGCTGAATTTGGTTTCATTTTTCTACATAGACATTGTAAGAATCGCGCGCGACAATTTTCCTGTTTAGTAAACATGCACACATTCTTAGATCTTTTTCAATACCCTTGAAGAGCAGTTCATCGAAATATCTCTGAGTCATCTGCTGTGAAAGAGGATTCTATGTGTTAACCAGTATAGTAAAGGCATCAAATCCTCTCCGGTGATAATCGGATTTTGCAAATCCGGTTATCACCCCTAGAGGTCACCACGTGTCTCCTTTGACACCCCTTAACTGTGGGTAAGGTTCACCCAAACCTAGGGTTCACCCACCTATTTTTTTTTTTTTTTTAAATAATAATTCTTTTTTTTAAATTAAAAAACTGTTTTTAGAGTTTTTTTAATATTAAAAACAGTTTTTTAATTTTAAAAAAAGAATTATTATTTAAAAAAAAAAACCAAAAATAGGTGGTGAACCCTAGGGTTGGGTGAACCTTACCCACGATTAATGGGTGTCAAAGGAGACATGTGGTGACCTCTAGGGGTGATAACCGGATTTGCAAAATCCGGTTATCACCGGAGAGGATTTGCTGCCTATAGTAAAAGCATCCAGGCGACACTTAGGCGATAGGGGGTTTGGGTTTCTTAGGTGAGATGGTGCTTAGGCAATGTCTAGGGAACAAAATTTATGTTTTGGTTTGAATTATATCAGAATCAGTGATTGTATGCTTAGATCATGATATAGAGACAGGCCACCTTACTATACAAGCATGTGGCACACCATAGAGGTTGTCTAGCATGGCTGTCTCATGTCACGCAATTAGAGTTGCTTCATTTATTTTGACTTTAGAATAGCGTATGAAGAGAGAAAGAATCTAGGTGGTTGACGTATTCGACTAAAGTGAAAGAAAAAAAAAATTGAAAAGACTCCTCTTGTGCCCGTTTAGAGTACGGTTGGGCTTTCCGGACCCCAAGGGTCATAATACCTTCATTGATAAACTAGTGGGCAACACATACGATGCGATGAAGGGGGAGAGACCGAGAAGAGGATCCTAGTGAGGGTATTCTCATTAAAAAACTAAGGAATATTTGGGTATAGAAACTTAAAGGATATTTTAAGAAAAACAAATTATTAGAGACTTTTCTCATTGAAGTATGATGTTGAGACATATTAAGAACTAAAAAGCTTTAGACATTTTGGGTATAACAAAAAAAGTGGACGGGCAGGACTTTGACGAGACATTCTTCTTTCGGAGCATTTTACAAAAGAGAGCGATGAGTCCGGTTATGGCACTGAGGCCGTCATATCTCCCTTTTAATACTACTTAACTGTGATTAAGATTCACCCACACTATGATTCTCCTACTTATCATTGGTTTTGGGAAAAAAAATATGAAAAAAAAAAAAGAATTAATCCTTAGAGTTAGTGAATTTTAATCAAGATTTAAAATAAATTAATATTTTTTCCTAAAAATCAAGAATAAGTGATTGAATGAATCTTAACCATAGTTGGAGTCCCGTGCCTTGTGTCTCTTTTGACACCCTCTAATTGTGGTTAAGATTCATCTATCCCTAGAATTCACCCACCTATCATAGGTATTTAGAAAAAAAAAATTAATTTTTTAAACCCTAGTAAAAATTAACTGATTCCTAGGGTTTAATTTTTTTTTCTAAAGTCAAATGATAAGTGGGTGAACCTTAGGAGTGAGTGAATCTTAACCACAGTTAAAGAGTATTTAAAAGGACACATGACGACCTCAGTAGTGTAACCTGACTCCTCGCTCTTTTTTGCAAAATTTCATCATTTTTTCAAGAGCTCATTTTGTAAAGTATAGTTTTGGAATTACAAAAATTCAATCAATGTTTTGAACAAGAAGAATCTTTTTTATATATTACTAATGGGTGGCACGTGCGATGCACATGAGAACGAGGGGAAGGAGTTAACCACAGTTAACAGGATTTAAAAGGTATACATGTTAACTCGCAGGTGCGATTGAACTCTCCCTGAGTTCAATCGCAATTGGCTGTGATTCTATTCTTTAAATAGATAGATGAGTAAGGAGTAGTTTGAGAATTAAAGTAAAACATTAAATCAAAGTTTTGTTTTATATAAGAGTAGTTTGAGAATTTTGGAAAAATCAAGCTACGCCTGCCTCTCGTATTATAATAGTAAAGACTAGTGGACGGCGCGATGCACATGAAGGAGGAGGGAGGAGGGAGGAGGGAGGGGGGAGGGGGATTGAGAAGAGGAACTCTATTGAGGTCATTTTAAAATTTTAACTTAAAAAAATAGAGTTGTAGGTTGAAACTATATCGTAACACATGTTATTATTTTTTGCTCGATGGTGTGTTTGTTTGGGGTGAAAGTGAAGGAAAGTGAGGGAAAGTAGTGGAATGTGGGAGAAAGTGGTTGTTCGGTTTGAGGGAAAGTGAGAGAAAGTGAAACCTCAACTTTCTCAATTGTGTTTCACTTTCTCTCACTTTCACCCAAAATATATTCCATCTTTTTGAAGGAAAAGTGAGAGAAAGTGAAGTAAAAACCTCACTATTCCTATTCTACCATTTTATATGATTATATTCCTAAAAAGAGGAAGGGGTAATTTTAGAAAAATTTATACTTTCCCCTAACACTTTTCTCTCAAACCAAACACACCAAAGAAACTAAACTTTTCTTTTACTTTACTTCACTTCACTTTACTTTACTTTCTCCCACCCATTTATCCTCCAAACGAACACAGAGAGAGAATTGTGGAGATATTGAGGAATTATTGTTAGTTATAGTTAATATTACTTCAATACCCCTACTAACTTTCTTTTTTATGTAAAATAAGATAACATAATATCTTAATTTTTATTTTAAAAAATCATTCTTATACCATAAAATTGGGACTCATTAAGAATGTTCTAAAAAAAAATTAACTTACTTTTGAACATCGCTTCTTTCATTATAATATTAAAAATATATATATAGTACAGATATTATATAAACATTTATTTTATTTACAGTTTAATACAGACCGGAGCTCAGCTTCATCGTCTTGAAGCAGAGCTCCCTTTTTTACCTTATGTTGGTGGTGGCAATCTTATAATTTCGAAGACAAAAATTATAGGTAGTCCTACACGCACCTCAACATTTACTTACAAACACTATTTTCAAAAAATTACTAACTGAAACGCTCAAAAAAAATAAATTAAAAGACTAAAACATCCTCTTCTTCCTCACAAAAAAACCTTCAACTCGTCTACTCGTCTCTATCCGAGTCTTGTTTCTCACTCTCACGGTGATAATTGACCCCACCAGACTTGGAATGAGATCAAAGCATTCTAACTGCCCACTAATATCAAGTTCAGTTCTAATGATATGAGCATGGATTTCTTTCCCAGTTTTCAACTTCTCAAGATTGGCATGAGCTTATTAAAAACTAACTTAGGTGAAATTATTGGGGTTTTATATAGGATTCTTTCAACATTTTGGAGAAGAAAACCAATGCTTCAATATCAAATCCATCCTGATCGTTGCCTGCAATCATCGAGTTCCAAGAAGATAACATCCCATTCTAACATCTCATCGAAATGTGTAGAGTAAGATCAAGTTGGCCAGAAAACAGAGTTATTAATGGTTGACGTGATTAAGACTAAGCATATATCCCTTGGGATTATATGCAGCAAGCTAACAAGTAACAACTACAATTACATCAAACTTTAAGCAGAGCTGCAGCCTCTTCATGTTTTTGTTTCTAAACATAGTTAATGGAGCGAGGTCTGTTCTAGGAATTCCCATCTTTAGATCATCTGTCAAATTCAAGAAATCAAAAGTTCACTTGTTAAAGAAAAAACCCTAGAGAGTCAACCTTGATCGGGATTGGGCTTGCTGGTTAAGCACAATGTTCATATTGTTCAGGACAGACTGGGCTCTATTCCAAGATAGAAGTGTAACTATTTGTTCCCTAATTGTTAGCCTCAAGGAGCCATTGCACCCCGTCCTAGATCAGTACCCGGGGTGTCAACGACGGCCCAGAAGTAGGGCCGCAAAATCTTCTTGTCAACTATGCATTGTCGCCATTTTTTGTTAGTAACGAAGGCAAGGACTAGTCTCTTCGGGTGCTGCACCGACCCAATTGGAATTTTCCCTATGCAAACCAGGGTAAGTCAAGGAGTGGGAGTTGAACACAACCACATGAAGCAAACCTGAGATGCTTGCCAACTGCACTCGCCATATTTCAACATAAAAGAGAAACTTACCGCCTAAAAAGTATACAAGATGATTTCATGGTGAAAGTGTTATATATTTCAGTTACAAGATCCTTCTCTCTTTTTCTCTCAATACATAAAAAGGGGTCAGTGTTCAAAAAGACTTCTGGTATCCCCAATCTGTAACAATGAAAAGAAATTCAGTGGCTCCACGAAGAGGATGGGGGGGTTGTTCAAAACTAGACCGCCCCAACACTAGACGTATACTGAAGTTCTTCTGAACTGAGCCTCGTTGCGACAAGAAAAACAACAACAGATTGCTTCTTTCGCAGTTCCAAGCTTCAGTGAGGGCCATTCCTGATGAACTTTCCAAGTCACAATCACCCAAGCCTTTCTGACCTTGTATGTAATTGCATTTTACATCAGTTGGCATGCATCACAAATTTCTTGCTTCTGTTTATGAATAACTTCAAAATTGGAGGAAGAAGTTGTTCTTCTAAATGGGGCTTCAGGAAACTCAACGGGATCCTGGCCATAACCTGAATGCAACCCCATGATCGCTCATGCTGCCTCTTGACAAGCCTCTTACTCTCTGCCAGAACTGCTGCCTCCTTTCCATTCTCAGAGGACCTGAACTAGAGTGCCTCCTAAAAGACCCAGATGCCTGCCTCTCCAATCTTGGTGATGTACCCTGTATGTCCGACACTGATAGTGCCCTCTCGACATCAAGACTGGAACCATAGCCGGGCACCGGGAAATGGATTCGTGAAGGCTCTGGCAGCTGACTTGAACTGGTACTGATCATAGCTTCCATATCAATTGAGAAGTTCTCTTGGCTACAACTTCCTGATCCCGCTTCTTTCGTCTCATCACACTCATTACACACTAGCTTTAAGGCCTGAACAACCTCACCCATGAAAGGACGGTGTGAAACTTCTGGTTGTACACACATGGAAGCAATTGCCGCTACCTTGGCCACACTGTCGAATGGGAAATTAGACCCTAGAGCTGGGTCAACGATCATTTCTAACCCCTCCTTACTTGTGAGGTTAGGGCGAGCCCAAGCGACCAGATTCTCTTGACCTTGTGGTTTTGACATGTCCACTGGTTTTCTTCCTGTTAGTAGTTCAAGAAGTACTACACCATAGCTGTAAACGTCACTCTTCACAAGAAGATGCCCGGTCATTGCATACTCTGGAGCTACGTAACTGGATAACAAGAAATTATTAGGACGAGAAATGTTGGGTTTAAAAAGCACAACACAGCAGCCCAGAAAAAGAACCTGCGTAACCGTGGTGCGGAACAGGGATACATAATATTTTTACTAGTATTATATTTTTCTCATAGGCAAGTGAGGTGGTTAGGGGATGGGTGTTTGGGTTGGAACCCAGGTCGCAGTTTTGACACCCAACAACTTTTCCAACTAGCAAGTTACCCTTTTAAAATATATTTCATGTAAAAATTCAGGCATGATGGAGCTGTTATCTAACATGGATCCCATTACCCATACCCATGCTACCTTGGGTCAACATGTGTACTTTAAGGAGGATTTAGATGATTCCGATATAAGGGGAGAGAAGTTCATACCCAAACGTTCCCATAACGCGTGTTGAGATGTGTTTGTTTCCCTCATCCAAAGCACTTCTAGCCAAACCGAAATCAGACACTTTAGGAGTAAAATCATAGTCCAACAAAATATTGCTGGACTTGAAGTCCCGGTGTATAACGCGGGGACTCGAGTCTTCATGCAGATAGGCTAAACCTCGAGCAGAACCAAGAGCAATTTTCACTCGGGCATCCCAATCAAGTGCAGCAGTTTCCTTGTCCACTCCTGAGAGCATACAAAAAGAACACAATAAGACTTGTGAATTTCTAACACTTGAACAAAATATATGCAAAGAAACAAAAGTGAATAATTCTTTGCGCTCATTACTACCATGTAAATGGGACTCCAAACTGCTGTTTGGAATGAGCTCATAGACTAGGCAGCGGATATGGTCCTCTGTGCATATACCAATCAACTTGACCAAGTTTCTGTGATGCAGACGGCTAAGCATCTCAACCTCCGCCAAGAATTCCCGACCACCCTGATGATCATCTCTCTTAAGAACCTTGACAGCTACTTTCATTCCATTGTGAAGAATGCCGCTGTAGACAAGCCCAAAGCCACCTTCCCCGAGTATTCTTGAAGCAGCAAAATTATCAGTGGCTCTCTCTATCTCATTTGCACTGAAAGTCTTAGCGGATCCTGTATATGTTGCAATGCTAGAGCTGAATGACAGTGATGCAGAATTGGGGCCACTTCCAAACATCACAGACCCAGCAGCCCCTGGTGACATTTATATTTTCATTATTTAATTTCTGAGTTGAAAAGAAAAATAATTCGGGATGAACCCAATAGTCGGTGTATTACTACAGTCTTACCAGATGGTTTTGTAAGGGGAGATACTACAGCCTGTGGAGTTGATGAAGGTTGATGAATTCGATTTCCATGTTTCAACATCAAAACCCAAGCAGCCCCAATACATAAGACCACAGCTATCAAAGATGATAGGACTATAATAGCAATCACGCTGGGGCCAAGTCCATCTTTTCGTTTCCTCCGCACGTCAACCCCTATAGGATGTATTGTCCTTGCGTTATTGTCAATGCCAGGGTATGGCCCAGCATCTTTAGTAGCTATGCTTGAGGGTACTGAAGGTGGAGAGGGGGGAAGACCTGTAGAGATGCAAGAAAATCTAATAAATACCCAGATACAAGAAATAGAACACACAAGAGCCTAGAAATTGAGGATCAGCATGTCACCTGGATAACGCACATATAATACTTCATATTCACCAAAGAAGGAAGTCTTTATGACAATCTCTTTGTGCCAGAATTTCTCAAAAGCCCAAAATGCTGTAGTGTAATCAAAATTTTCTCCAAGTGGTACCAAGTTGATGAGGACAACAGTCTTCTCTGGCTGCTGGCTTGCTGCATTTGCTCCCATAACGCGAACTTGACTTTGGTTCATAAGAACCCCATTCGCAATTTCCATGGCCAGCTCTGAAACCAAAGGGAAGAAGGTGTATAGTGCAACACTAAGGCGCAGTCCAACTTGCATTGGCCATACACAGCCACAGGGTGATCCAGGAGGAGTATTTGTAAATGGTTCTGTGCATGTAACTGATGTACAATCTACAGATCAATCGAACTTTAACTGTTACTTTCTTGTGATAATGAAGAATTTGATAGGAACACCAACTAGAACTGAAATACTAACTAGATTAGAGTAAAGAGATCCCAGACCTTTATTAGGAGGTGGAGGCGGTAGTGCCTGAACTGGAGATGGCAGCGGCGCCTTCGTCTTCCTTGACGAAAAGCCTGAAGGAGAAATTTTAGGGTAAAGAATAGGCACTTGCAGACGCAAAACATGACCATTATATAGTATCCATCAATAATTACTGTAAACGAAATGGGACGTCAAGAATAAACCACTAGATACAAGTCTACCCATACTTTTGGTTTGACCAAATGGAACAGTTGGTGATGGTGAAGGTGCGGGATAACCCTTGCTCATTGATGGGGGAAAGGGAGATTGCAAGGGGGAGAGTGAAGGGCCTGCCATGTACGAACTGAGTTAGAAGATAAAGTAACCAGCCCAATTTACAGATGACACTGGCAGCATTTAATTGTTTTTTCGAGTACCTGGATTCAAGGGTGGAGGAGCATGGTGCCTTCTTTTACTCTTCTTTGGGAGTATCGTAGGAGGATATGAATGAGCTGAAGGGATGACTGGGCCTTTATAAGACAATTGGACAAAAAAGAATAAAAACAGAAAATGAGTTTGATCATCCACATGTTCAAGAACATAATATTAACTATCAATAGGTATTCTACCCCAAAAAAAATATCAGTAGTTATTTTGTTGAGACAATTTTTAGTTATCGGACCTTTCTGGTTGGAAGTGGCAGGAGGAACCAGATATGACAGTTCAGGAGTGGGACTGCTGTTGTTCCTTTGATGATTATGCTTATAAAATGAGATGGAAGGTGAAGATGCAGGACCACGAATCCATTTCTTTGCAGGAGATTTGGAAGATGACATAGAAGGCACAAGGGCATTATTAGAGCACCTGGTGGCTTTGCGTGGTGCAGGGGTTGTAACAGGAGAAGAACCTGCATAAAATGCTGACAGTGATGGGCATAGAAGTTAATTTTTCTATCTCACAATTTTTGGATAAACAGCTAGGCATGGTGTTCCAAAATACCTTTAGGTGGGGAATGGTTCACTGACAATGAATTGTTAGATGTTTCCTTTGGAGGTGCAGCAACTGGAATTCCATCTCTTTTCCTGCTGATGCTGGGGGGAGTTGATATAGGAGAGGCAGCAGAGTCTGTAACATCATATTGGTATAATACAATTTAACATCAATTACAAAACTATCTAGGTGTTGGACATGCTTGACCCCCTCCCCCAAACAAAAAATCCCGGGAGAAATTTTAAGGAATGAGATGCCAGAAGTTATTGGGAAAGGAAGATGTCAGCATGTTTCAATTGACCCAAGGAGTAACAAGGTCCTGCAGCAGGATAAAGGCTCCTTGAATGGATTTTACACTTTTTAAAAAAAGTTAATGCCACAAGGTGCACCTGATAAAATTGATGGAGGCACTCCTGGCATGATTGGGTGGATGTCTGGTGGTTTTCGTGTCAACTTCCTTGGCGGTGATGCAACTGGTACTGTATCAATAAAAAAATAAAAACCTACATCACGACCAATATAAACTGGAATCACTTGAGCGGATGGTTATATCAATAATTAATGTAAACCTGATAACGTAGATGGAGGTATTCCTAGCGTGATTGGGTGGAAGGCTAGTGGCCTTTGTGGCAATTTACTTGACGGTGATGCAAATGGTACTGTATCGTTAAAACACAAGGAGCTAGGTCAGGACCAATTTCAACAGGAAATCAAGTATTGGCACAACAAAGTCCTAATTAATTATGTACCTGGAGCAATTGGCACAGAGATAGGGATGTTATTATCTATTCCCATTCTATAAGGAGCACTTGGTGGCATGGATGATACAGGCCCACGAGTGGTATGGGATGGAGGTGCTGACTTATATGGAGGCAATGCTGTCAGTGTACTTGGTGGCAAAGATGGTACAAGTCCTTGGAAGGTTTGGGGCACATGGGCAGACTTAACGGGTGGCAAAACCAGAAGAGGTCGTAAAAATGATCCTGGATTCTCGAGTCATAAGCTATATCAAAAGATCCGAAAGTAAAATTAAATTATGTCAGGGTTAAGCACTGTTACCATTTGGAAGGGATGCCGGACTTGGCGCTCTGGTTCTCAGTGATTTTGCATCATTGCCGGGACCACGTGTTCCTTCTTCTATAGGAGGAAGCACAGAAAAGTCTGCTGGCGATGGGGATATATTGTTCCCTACAAGAGAATACAAAGCCAATAATTATCACTCAAGAACTCAAACACACCATAAACAACTTAATATTGTCTGTTAATCCCTGTACATCATCTAGAAGATCAGACCATTTGTATACGGATAAACTTAAAAGTGTCCACCTTATATTTTTTTTTGTCATTCTTGTTAGTTTCAAAATGCAAATTAAAAGGCAATTTCTTTGACACTTATCTGTGTAAATAGAACCTCCTTTATCAGAATTCTCTTCCCTAATTTTCTTAATAACTCAAATTTTTTATCCTTTACTTGTTACAAAAAGTGATTTTTTCCATGATTTCAAGAATAATTTACAGAACCAGGAGCTTATTTTAGGAGAATAAAGCTATGTGGACTATCGAAACAAGAACATTTAAGAGAATGTCTATTGTTTTATACTCACTACACTTCTATCATCATCACGATTCACGAATCTGAGTCACTCTTAATATGTATTTCAAATGAGCAAGGTAAGCACATGTTGGCAAGGGAAAGTGGGAAACTAACGAAGATGAAACATTAGCCACTATCACTCTAGCCATAAAAAGCATGCAGGACTTGAGCTCTATAAAACTTTTGGGGCAACCATTAAAAAATTCTTAATTTCAGATGACCTTCATCTTAATGAAAAGCATTGGGCAGATTCCATATTGTTTTTTGTTACTCATAAAAATCCTGCAACTGAATAGATGGAGCTCAATCACAGTAATCTTTAGACATTAAATAGGTTTCTGTAAAGAGATTACTAAGAAATGAGAATTTTTGACTTTCTGGATTAACTGAAATTAAGAACCCACAAGCTCCAACCCAGAGTATTAAAAAACTCTGCTTCTTAGATCAAATGGGAACCCGAAACAAAAGCGAATCCCGAACCAGTCCCCTTTTTTTATCAGTCCTCTTACATTACAAGAATCAATTAAACAGAACTCTGAGTATAACATTATTTATTCACATCTGTGCAGTTTCTCCTGATTATTAATTATAAAATAATAAATGACGAGAATCCAGGTCCACTTTATGTACTCCAAATAAAATAATAATCAAATCCAAATATTGAATTAATGAAATAATCAAATGGGTCAAATAAAAATCGATCTAAAACAATCTAAGAACACTGAAATTAAATTCAAGTTACCTGCAGATCCATGAACAACCGACGCAACGGCAAGGCCGCAGAGTTTCATCAGCAGGAGAATGATTTGGATCCCCATCCTCCTCCCAAAGAAGAAATAAGAGATCAAATCTCAAAATTTCTCACCCAATCACTCCAAGGACGAAGAAGAATACAAACAGAAAAAAATGGAATAAATCACTTAAGTGGAAAGAAGATGGGTAATCTTCAAACAAGAACAAAACGGAGCTTAGATTAAAGAATAAATCACTTAAGCATGAGAAAAGCAATGAGAAGGCAGTTTAGTGAAAACCCAGAAACGTGTTTCGTAAGAACAACCAAAGTAATGATTTTTCTGAAATTTGCAGAGCTTTGAGATTGCCATGTAACAGAGAACCGTTTTCCTGGCATGAGTTATTAAAAACAATTGAAAGTTGAAACTGACTAACAAAGGCGCTAAAGAGAACACTTACAGAGCCCAGTAAGTAACAGAACCTTTTGAGAGAGAGAGAGAGAGAGAGAGTATCCCAAAGTATTACAAAGTATTATAGTGGGATTTGGGAAGGTAAGATTGGACTAATTTTAAAGGGGTTGAAATTTGAGGTTTGTTTAATGGAATGGTTTTGACTTCTGATAATTTCAGTTGTGAGCCTTGAGAAATGTGTGATATGGTGGGTCAAATCGCATTAACATTTAACACAAACACACCCTCGTTTTTAATCCTAGATTAACAGTTGTGAAGACATGGAACCATTAGATATTAAATCCAACGATCCAGCTCTCGATAGTAGGTACTATGGAGAGTTTTTCATCACTTTCCTTTTGTTTTTAATACATCTTAGATTCCATGGTACTATATGGGTATATATATATATAGATTAACTATGACGGGGAATTCTCATAGTCCAACAATGGCCCACAATTCTCATCAACCACACATGGAGGGGAATTCAAGAGAATGGGTTCTACCATTTGATGGGCTTCCCTTAGATGGATCATGGCCCAAAATATAAACCAATTCAAAACTTTAAACCCTTCCAATGATTTGGGTTATTCCATCATGTGATGTATCTACTATCTGCTTAGTATCCACTGATTTTTTTTTTAGATAAACGTGGATATCCTGACCCTTAAAGATTTAGACTAGTCTCACGTGCTACATAAGGAGTACCCCCATCCCATACAACCGATATTGAGGGGAGCCCAGGAAACAACCTCTATACCTCCGGGTTTACGGTTCGTTCTCAAGCCACTGGGCTACACACCGAGGGTTCTAGTACCCACTGGCCACTGATGAATTGGTCTAAGATGGACGGAATCCTAAAACATAAATCCGATCAAAAAATTCAAACCGGCCACTCATTTGATAGTCGACAAGCTTGACTTATAGTTAATTCCATATAATTGTACCGGCGGATTCGATCAGTCAAACCGCTTTAGCTACAAAACGATTTCAGCCATTCGATGGTGTTATCTTTTGGGCCCATTTATGAGATGACCTTATACTACCCGTCTCAACTGTAAGCATGAGATGAGCAAGGGTTATGAAGTCTATACATGGGGAGGAAGAGAGATTAAAAGAATCCAAGGATTGATTCCTAAGACTTGACAGAATGAAACGTCGGCAGGTAGGCATGGAAGGAGGAGACACGTGTATGTTTAACAAAGGTTTATGAGAAAGCTACAGGATGCTCAAATGGAGCCTACTTTAGTCCACTTACCTAACTTATTGCCATTATCCCAACCAGTAGTTTTCCATACGGTGTGTGTGTCCCCATCAAACACCAACACCAGTTTTACATCATCATGATGTCTATGCAATGCAGCATACAGCTTTTAAATGTGATGCTTAATCCCGAGCATCATATTGGTTTTGCCCATAATCTTGCTGGAAAAGCCTTAGTTTTGAGCTCTTGAGCTCTGAGGGCTGTTTTAATGTTCGGCATTTATCTGTCATGGAATGTCATCACTTTATTGCTGAGCGGAGACCTAGACCCCCGTAGGGGTCGGTTCTGTTTTCTGGCTAGTTGGTTAAATGATATCTCACATTAAAAAAAAAAAAAAAAAGGAGCATTAATGGGTATACTTCCAGATGGCTTAAAGGAGAGTATGTCTCAATTTCTGACCCGACCCATCACACTTTTTCGACTCGTGGCGGCTTAAGTTCGGGTTGTTTATCTACCCATTTACAAACAGATTGGGTCCTGGACATGTGGGGTCCTAATACCTTAGTTAATTTATTACTAAATTATATACGGTTATGTAATCCTCCATATTAACTACTAATTTTATATCCAGATATAATTAGATTTATCCGTACTTAACTTATTCAAAACGGGTTGAGGGGTTCTTTATTGGGTTGGGTTCGGGTTTGCCTTTTTCAACACACATAAAAGAGCAATAGTCTCCTTCACACTGAAGAGGGGACTATTTTTCCTCACCCTCGTAAAGCCCTTCAAACAATAGTTAACAAGTTTTAACCTATGTAATTAATTTTTTTCTAAATCAAGATTAGATGCTTTAACCTTAAAGATTAGTGAATCTTAACCACAATTAAAGGGAGAAAAAGGGGGGGGAGGGGGGGCATGTGGCAAAAAAAAAAGATGAGACAGTAATTCACCCCCTCGGACTGAGGAGGTTAATATTTTCCCACATAAAAATGGGTTGTCTTGGATCAAGGATCCCCATGGAGGACCAAAACTCAACTCAACTCATGGTTAGGCGGGCCTTCATTATGATGGGGAGGAGTGAGTAGGATAGGAGTCATGGTGCTAGGTTGAGTTTCTCATCTAGAGGAGTGAGTAGGATAGGATTGTTTTCTTTTTTCCTTGCTTTCGTATTTCTTTGTTGCTCCTGCATCCATGCCTTTTTTATCTTTATATATATTTGCTTGATTACCGATCTAAAAAACACAATCAGACCCACCATATAGGCGAGCATTATTTTGTATAGAGTAGTAATTATCGAGTATTCGGGTGGACCCAAACCATGAGTATCCACTCAAAAACCAAGCAAGCAACCTCACTCGGGTTGAAATTTTTCGGACCTGCTTTAGATTCAGAATGGATTTCAGGAGCAACCTGTGTGATAAAAACTACACCAACTCAATCAACCAAGGCAAATTTTGGGTTGCTCCGGTTGACTGTTCAACCGGAGCTCTTGTTGATACTTCTCATAAAGTTACTCTTAAAAAGTAGAAAAAATAATGTTAATTATCAAACTAATAAAAGAACACCGTGATTTAAGCTTGAATCACGCTTTGAAAAAAAGGGGGAAAAACTCAGAAACAACTGAATGACTCAAGGTCACTGAACACAACTGAGTGGCGAGTCGACTCACCTAGTTCTACGTCTTCAAATTGATGATTCTGATCCATGACTTTTCCCCAATCAATGGACCTAAAAAGATTTTGTTCAAATGTCTACCCATAGCAAACAGAGGGTGACTATAGCACTAGTTATCATGTATGTTGATATAGGTTGATGATATATCCCTTTCCATGAACTCTGCATCAGCCAATCTCATCTTCATTAGACACATCATGCATCACACATGGGAAACATTATTTGGATGTAGACATGCCTAAAATCTCTTTCATGTAGAGTTTCTATTGGGGGTATACTACCTCTTCCCGACACACAAATCTCCATCCAAGGTTTGAGAACTGTTGGAAAGCATAAGCTCATCTTCCAAATCAGACACCTTAATTTCAACGCCCGTCTTAATTTCAGGGTATAAGTGACATTCCCAACCTTGTCCACGAGGAAGTCTTCTCTTCCTCGAGCTGAGATACTAGATTAAAACATTTAAGAACTTAAAAAAATTACAAAAATAAAAAATTAGAAAAAATAAACCCCAATTATTAATTAAAAAGAAACTCTACTTTTGCTGCATAATTATAGATAAACCTAGAGAGAGAGAGAGGGAGAGAGAGAAAGCACTTCAAGTTTGCCTGTCTTCTAACAACAAACCCCACATTTGCTTCCACACCAATTCATAGCTCAACAAGCCCCCATGGCATGTGCCAACTCCTTTTGTTGCAAATTATCAAACCCCACATATGCTTCCACTAATTCCTAGCTCAGCAAGTCCCTATGGCACATGATTCTGTGTTTCTTGCCATCTACTCCTCCTTTCTGTTTTCCCACTACTACTTTTTTTTGGGGGGGAGACTCACTTAGCTTCTTCAATCTTCACATACCCTATTTGTGTTTTTGTGCTGAACATAATTGATATAGGACGAATGAAGAATGATGCTAGATTATAATAAAGGAAATACAAAATTTAAAGAGAAATGAAATAAAAAGAAAGAAAGAAGAGAAGTAGAGTCTCACTACTTCTATGGAATACCTAGGATTAGAGTCTCACCAATTTAAGCGTTCAAAGATGGAATCACACCACCAATGCAAGGAGTCACACCTTACTTAAAGAAGAACTTTCATTCACTTCAATTCTATCATCCTTACATTGCCATAGGGTTTTCTATTTATAGGCATTTATAGAACATTCTACATGAAAACTAAGACATTAAGGTTTCAGGACCAATTAAGACTCTTGGACTTTCTAGACCCTTAGGCTTTCTAAAATATTGTAAATAACTCTTGACTATCTAGAGAATATTAAAGACTCTTAACTTTCTAGAAAACTCTTTAGACTTGACTTTCTAGAAAGTTCTTTACATTGTAGAAATTCCTTAATAACTTTTTTGACTTTCTAGAGTATTCTATCAACTTCCAAAAAGAATCTTGGTCTTTCTAGAAGACCCCTTTAATGTATGATTGGATTTGTAGATTTGTGGGCCCATTTTATGGGCTTTATGGATTATCATGAGTTTTCTTGAGCCTACGGTTATACACTAATGTCCACAGACCTGTTTTCATCAATTCCCCCTGTCTTGAAAAAACTTAGCTCTGACGAGTGAATGGTCTGGTAATACTCATACAAATCAGGATTTGTTTGCTGAAAATCCTCTGCAGTGATCTATGTGCAATCTGATAGAGGGCGATTCTTCCACTTAACTAAAAACTTTTGATATCCACCGCGCCTTGTAGACATAATTTGATCATCAAGCACATCTTCAATGTCCTCTACCTTTTGCTTGGGTGCTGGAGGGAGGTGGATAGCACACTCTTCAGTCTCTTCATGGTGCCCAAAATATGCTGTTAAGTCTTCAATGTTGAAGATAGGGCTAGATCAAACATCTGGTGGAAGCTCAAGAAAGTAAGTATTTTCCCCGAGTCGTTTCAAAACACGATAAGGTCCAACATTCTTTGAATGAACCCTATGATAGGTACCAGCTGAGAACCTTTCAGGCCTTAAATGGACCATCACTATATCACCCTCCTTGAATTGGGCAAACCGTCGATAGAGATCAGCTTTTTCTTTGTAACTCTCAGTTTTAATTGCAATCTTTCTACAAACCTCATCATGGATTTCCTTGATATGTTAGGAGAATGCTTTGGCATCTTTACTAGTGCGAGTAGATACTAGTAAAGGAATCAAGTCAATAGGCTGCCTAGAATTAATACCATTAGCAATCTCAAAAGAAGATCGTCTCGTCGTTCGATTAATAGAGCTATTATAAGCAAACTCCGATTGAGGAAGAATAAGATCTCATGTTGTAATTTTGTCACCAATTAAGCATTGTAACAAATTACCCACGCAAATTCACTTCTGTCTAGCCGTCTGTCTGTGGATGATAAGCACTAGAGTACTTAAGCTTTGTGCCCAATTTTGCCCACAATGTTTTCCAGAAGTAACTTACAAACTTGACATCTCAATCAGAAACAATGGTTTTTGACACCCCATGCAATCGAACAATATCCTGAAAGAATAATGTGACTATATAAGAAGCATCTGAAGCCTTCTTGCATGGAATAAAATGTGCAATTTTTGAGAATCGATCCACAACGACGAAAATAGAATCGAATCCTCTTTGAGTTTTTGGCAAACCCAATACGAAATCCATGCTTAAATCTTCCCATGGTGCTTCTAGAATAGGCAGTGGAGTGTACAACCCGATGTTTTTCTTTTGCCCTTTTCCCAACTGACAAGCTCGGCATTGCTTCAAAATCTTTCCCACATCACGCTTCAAGCTTGGCCAATAAAAACGATCTTCCACAAGTGCGATTGTTTTGTCACGTCCGAAATGTCCCCCTAAACCTCCGGAATGTAGCTCTCATACAACACGATCTCGAAGAGAAGTTCTTGGAAGGCACAACTGGTTCCCAAAAAATAGGTACCCGTCAAGTAATTAATACCGCGAGTACTCTGAATTAGGACCTACTAGTAAAGCCCTATATATCTTACCAAAATCTTCATCAGATGTGTAATCACGTTTAATCTCCTCAGATCCAACAACTGTTACTGCAATAGTTGATAAAATGTAGGACTTACGGCTTAACGCGTCTGCAACCTTATTGTCGATCTCTGCCTTGTGTTTCAAAAGGAAAGTGAACTCCTGTAGATATGCACTCCACTTAGCATGTCGAGCACTAAGTTTCTTTTGAGAATTAAGATATCGCAAGGCTTCATGATCTGAGAACAAAATGAACTCCCGATGGATAAGATAATGCCTCCAATGCTTCAGGGCTTGGACCATGGCATAGAACTCAACATTATAGGTAGAGTACATTTTTCGGGCATCGTTGAGTTTCTCGCTAAAATAAGCTACTGGATGTCCTTCTTGACTTAAGACGGCACCGATTCCCACATGTGAAGCATCACAAGCAACTTCGAACACCTTATCAAAGTCTGGGAGTCGTAAGACTGGGGCCTCAGTCATCTTCACTTTAATCTCCTCAAAAACTCGGGTGGCGGCCTTCGTCCATTCAAACTGTCCACCCTTCATGTATTCAGTAATAGGGGCATGGTACTGAAATTTCTAATAAATCGCCGATAGAAGGTAGCTAGCCCATGGAAGCTCCGTACTTCATGAATGTTAGAAGGAAGCTATCACTCAATGATTGCTCTAACCTTCTCAGGATCCGCCTCAACTCCCCTTGATATTACAACAAAGCCCAAGAAAACAACGCTTTGACTCATGAAAGAACTTTTTCAAGTTAATGTAGAGTTTTTCAGATCTTAAAACTCTCATTACTTGACGCAAATGCTCCTTATGGTCCTAATTAGATCGGCTATAGATAAGAATATCATCAAAGTAAACTACGACAAATCTTCCAATAAAAGGTCGAAGTACCTGTGTCATAATGCGCATGAATGTGCTTAGGGCATTAGTTAGTCCAAATGGCATGACTAACCACTCATACAAACCATCTTTAGTTTTGAAGGCTGTTTTCCATTCATTTCTTGGACGGATGTGAATTTGGTGGTATCCGCTACGAAGATCTATCTTAGAGAAGATCGTTGCACCTGCCATCATATCTAGCATGTCGTCAATTGGAAATTTGTATTTAATTGTGATCTTGTTGATAGCTCGACTATCAACACACATCCTCCAAGTTCCATCGCGCTTAGGAGTGAGGAGAGCAGGTACTGTACAGAGACTCATACTTTCTCTTATAAATCCCTTATCAAGGAAATCGTTTACTTGCCTTTTAAGTTCAGCATACTCTGTCGGGTTCATGCGATAGGCTGGCAAGTTGGGTAAAATAGCTCCAGGTACCAAATCAATTGCATGTTAGATATCTCTAATTAGGGGCAACTCTTTTGGTAGTTCTTCCAAAATGAGATCTGAAAAATCCGATAAAAGCTTTTGAATTTCAGGTGGCTACTCCTTCAGCATTTCCTTGGGTTCTTCAACATCACAACCCACTAATGCATAAATTAGCCCTTGATCTCAGCTGTCCTCTGTGAATTCTCGCATGATAAGCACATTGAGGTCTTCTTTTCCACCTTCACGGATAAGGTATCCTTCATGGGCTTAAGGATAGTCTAACGACCATTGTGTAAAAATGTCTAGGTATTGGCAAACCCATCATGTTGAACCTTACGATCATATAGTCATGGTCTTCCCAACAAGATGTTGCTAACTTTCATTGGGATAACATCACACCAAACTGAATCAGAATAATTTTGACTCAAAGAAAAATTAACTAAGCATCGAGTACTTACTGGTATTGATGTGTCATTTGCCCAAGCAACTCGATAAGGTCGTGGGTGTTTTTTCACCTTTAGATTTAACTTATCAACCAACTCCTGGGAAGCCACGTTCATGCTACTTCTTTCATCGATGATGACCTTGCAAACTTTTCCTTCACATGCTACATGAGTATGAAAAATATTGGTGTGACGTCAATCTTCTTTCTCATCTTTCTTAGGGATGGTCAAGATTCTTCGAACTATAAGAGTAGTCTTAGGGTGTCCTTCTAATTCTTTAATATTAGACTCTTTTAATGGTTCAACACCTTGATCATTAGCTAATTGATCTTCTTCAGTTTATTCTTCACAATAGTAAATGTTCTTTGTAGGGCACACAACTGCATAATGCCCTGCTCCACCACACTTGTAGCATTTTGCTTCACTATCACGGTGTGATTTACTATTCACATGAGTCTTGCCCTTGTTACTATCTCCACTAAATGGCTTCGGGCTGCTGAATTTGTTGATTAAAGGAGAGTTTGAAGTACTCACATTGCTACGGGAAACACTGGAAGCATTTTGAGAGGTAGAAAATCCTTCAACTACAACTCCAGTACGCTTTAGCGTTGAGTGCTTTAATTGAGCTTCAATCTTTAAGGTCAACTAGTAAGCTTCTTCAAGGCTTGTCAAGCGTACAGTCGTGAGTTCCTTCTTAATTTTCATCTTCAAACCCATCCGATACCACGATATAGCTTGTCACTCGTATTTTGTTATCCGGTTACGAATAGTCAATTCATTGAATTTCTCCGTGTATTCCTCTATACTAGAAGCTCATTGTCGAAGTTGAAATAACTCCTCAAAGATGGTTTCTTCATAATCAAGAGGAAGATACTTCTCTTTCAACTTCAATTTCATCTCCTCCCAATCACTGATAAGAGGTTGACCGAGTCTATAGAGTCGATCCTCTATACTATGCCACCATATACGAGCTTATCCATTGAGTTTCATTTTCACAAAATGGACCCGTCATTCTTCGGACATTTCGAATCAGTCAAAATAATCTTCTAAAGACATTAAGCAGTCTTGGAAGGCATGCAGATATAGCTTTCCGAAGAAATCAGCAACTTCAACTTTAACTCCCCTCGATCCATCATCAAATCGATTTTTATAATTATCACAACGCTCGAAGATTTGACGGAAATTGCCTTGTGGAATTCTAGCTTCAACACGATGTGGAGGTGGTTGATGCGAAGTAGAGTCATCGCGAATTGGAGTATGAGCTACTGATGCTTTGGGCTGATTGTTCCTCGTGTCCTCACCAATGCTACCTATGTCTTCATGCTCTTGAAAAACTTCATCAAAATTTGCGTCACCATTGTTGGGTTCTTGTTGAACTTCTTCCGACTGCTCCGGGAATATACGAGACCATAGGATGTCTATACATTGAGAGAGTTGTTGCACTTGTTGAACTAACTCCAAAAGAAGTTCATCTCGCTGAGATTGCGTGAGTTTAGGAGCATATGGTAGTCCACTTCGAGTAGACATTTTTTCACAAAATTGCCAAGAAGTCGGAACTTGCTCTGATACCAAAAATTGATGTAGGACGAATGAAAAATGATGCTAGATTATAATAAAGGGAATACGAAGTTTAAAGAGAAATGAAATAAAAAGAAAGAAATAAGAGAAGTAGAATCTCACTACTTCTATGGAATACCTAGGATTAGAGTCTCGCCAATTTAAGCGTCTAAAGATGGAATCACACCACCAATGCAAGGAGTCACACCTTACTTAAAGAAGAACTTTCATTCACTTCAATTCTGTCATCCTTACATTGTCATATGGTCTTCTATTTATAGACATTTATAGAACATTCTACATAAAATTTAAGACATTAAGGTTCTAGGAACAACTAAGACTCTTGGACTTTTTAGACCTTTAGGCTTTCTAAAATATTCTAAATGACTCTTGACTATCTAGAGAATATTAAAGACTCTTAACTTTCTAAAAAACTCTTTAGACTTGACTTTTTAGAAAGTTTTTGACATTGTAGAAATTCTTTAATAACTTTTTTGACTTTCTAGAGTATTATATCAGCTTTCAAAAAGAGTCTTGGTCTTTCTAGAAGACTCCTTTAATGCATGGCTAGATTTGCAGATTTGTGGGCCCATTTTATGAGCTTTATGGATTGTCATGAGTTTTCTTGGGCCTACAGTTGTACACTTTGAGGTCCACGGGTCTGTCTTCATCAATAATGATTTAACTTTTCAGTAACACAGTAACCATAAACTGAAGATGAAAGAAATTTGGGAACATCACAGAAAGGTTTTATTACTTCTTTAGAACCAAGTTCAGATATGCATAAATATAGTTCATCAACTCAAAGCAATTGGTTCTGTAGGAAGGCTGAGAAGTCCATTGTGAATATTCGCCAGATACTTCTATGGCCCCTACCAAACTTACCTCTCTGGGAACCTTTGACACCATATAGATAAACAATTTAATGACCTTAAGAGTTAGCCAAGTCACATGAGAGTGATCTAATTTTTTTTTGCCCCGGGGGGGGTATGTATATCCACATTCTCTTCTCTCTTTGTGGGAAATTGGAAAATGATTGAAATGTGCAAGTACAACAAAACTGAGGGCTTCATAACTGGTACCCTAATTTGGGATTCGCGGGCCTATTTGCACGGGCAATTAGAACCATTAATGAAAATAATCACTGCTATTCCTCACTTCTATCTCTGTTCTAAGCAATTTGCACAATGTACAAATTACAAGCCAGAAAGTAGGTATTGTAGTTCAAACATAATTTTCAACAAATGGTTTCTTCAGCCAATCTATTGGACCTGGGCTTTCAAGGTCCTGCATACACTTGGTCCAATAGACGAGCTGAGCCCAATTTTATCTCGGCTCGTTTAGATAGGGCTCTAGCAAACCCAATTAAGAGAACTAATTTTCCTTCAGACGTAGTACTGGTCCTCCCAGCAATTGGCTCAGATCATCACCCCCTCCTTCTAGGTTCAGAAAGAGGTAAAAGGAAATTCCGAAAAACTTTCAGATATGAACAGATGTGGGATACACACGAGGAATGCCTGAGAGTGGTGCGGGCAGGATCCCAAACAATTCCGACCCAACCATGTTGCAAGTCCATCGGAAGATCAGATCCACTCGGGAGGCCCTTATTCGTTGGAATAAACAAACTTTTGGTAATCTGTCTGAGCGAATCCACATTTTGAAGCATAAAATTGCGGATATCCATGATCATGATCACTCTGAGGAAGGAAAGCGTAGAGCCCAAATCCTGACTTCTGAGCTGGATAATGTTTACAACCAACAAGAAGCTTTCTGGCGTCAAAAGGCCAGAACTAATTGGCTGCATCTGGGCGATAAAAATACGAAGTGTTTCCAAACCTATGCTATTCAACAAAGGCAGTGGAATAGGATATGGGCGATAAAAGACAAGAATGGCCAGTGGCTCTCGTCTGAAACAGAGGTTGAACAACACATACTGGGCAATTTCCAGCAGCTCTATTCCTCATCCCATCTAAGTCATATCACAGATATTACATCTCTTATGATCCCATCGATTACGGAGGATATAAATAGGGAGCTGCTCCGAGAAGTGACTATGGATGAAATAAAACATGCTATTTTCGACATCGGCCCACTTAAGGCCCTAGGGCCAGGTAGATGTTGGGTCTCTTTTTCTAAAAACATTGGGATGTAGTGGGTCAAGATCTCAGTATGGCGGTTAAAAGTTTTTTCGATTGCTGGAGGATGACACAGGAGATCAATTTAACTCATATTGTGCTGATACCGATAGTTGGCCACCCCGAGACTCTCCACCAATACCGTCCGATCAGTCTATGCAACACTACTTATAAGGTAATAGCCAAAATTATGGGCAATCGCTTGTGAAACTGCTTGGATGAAGTAATCAATCCGGCACAGTCCACTTTCATAAAGGGATGCCAAATATCAGTTAACATTATGGTGGCCCATGAGATCAATCACTTTTTTAAGAAAAAATGGAGAGGTGATCAACGGAAAGTAGCAGTCAAACTCGACATGAATAGAGCATATGATCGTGTAGAGTGGGATTTTATTTTTGCTATGATGGGTAGCCTGGGTTTTGACAGTAAATGGAACCACCTTGTATCTCAATGCATCTCCACAGTCACCTTTTCGGTAATTATCAATGGGGAGCCCAAAGGTTCCATCACTTCGTCCAGAGGATTACGACAAGGGGATCCCTTGTCTCCCTATCTATTTTTGATATGTACTGAGGCTTTATCTCAACTCCTAATTCGAGCTTCTTTGCAGAAACGTTTGAGTGGAGTTTGCGTGTCTCGAGGAGCACCCAACATTTCGCATCTGCTCTTTGCGGATGATTGTGTGATTTTCATACAAGCAAATACGGAAGAACCATAGTTTCTTATGGATATCTTGGATAGCTATGGCAAGGCTTCGGGGCAAATGATCAATCTCCATAAATCTAGCCTGACCTTCTGTGCTAATACTCCCAGATGATTTCAAATAAAAATTGCCAGAATCTCAAAAATCAGATATCTTGAACCTCCCCAAAAATACCTTGGCTTGCCTGCTGATTTTAGTCAATCCAAGGCGTCCCTTTTCGACAACTTGAAAAACAGAATCTTGGGTAGACTGCAAGGATGGAAAGAGAAGTTATTATCTCAAGCAATGAGGGGTACTTTGATCAAATCAATAGTCCAAGCAGTTCTTGTGTTCACAATGAGTTGTTTCCGGCTTCCTAATAAATGGTTAAGGGAGGTTAATGCCGCCACAGCGAGATTCTGGTGGAGCCAAGATCAAGGCCGAAAGATTCATTGGCTGCGTTGGAATCTTCTGTGCAATGCGAAGGAGAAGGGAGGTTTAGGCCTAAGGGAATTGCAAGCTTTTAATATGGGTCTCTTGGCAAAACAGGGATGGAGACTCTTGACTCGTCCAGACTCTTTATGGGCCAAAGTGTTAAAAGCAATATACTATCCTCGGACATCTTTCTTAGAAGCGAAGCTAGGAGCAAGACCTTCATGGGTGTGGCGGAGCATTCTTTGTGGCAGAGAGGTTCTAAAACAAGGAATCAGATGGCAGATAGGGGATGGCTGTCGGGTGAGGATGGGGGAAGATCCCTGGATAGCAACGGCTCCTCAATTCAAACCATTCCCCCTCCCCGAGAGATCTTTGCAAAATTTACTCGTATCCTAATTGATTAATACTAAATCCAAGAGCGGGGACCTTCCCTACCTTTACCACCTAATGCACTGATCAACAGTGGAGGAGATACTTAAAATTCCAATCAGTACTCTAGAGGCCCCAGATAGACTTCAATGGCACTACTCAAATTTTGGGCAATTCCTTGTGAGTTCGGCTACTCATTTGGCTAAGACCATGCTTCAACTCCAAACACCTTCTTCTAGTTCTTCGCCACAATTGACAGAGGAGGTAGCTTGGAAGAAGATTTGGCAAATCCCTGTCCCACTGAAGATCCAGACTTTCATCTGGAGAGTCTGTCACAATGCCCTCGCGGTAGCCCCCAATTTGCGCAAAAGGAACATTCTAGTCGATGAGTTTTGTGTTCTTTGCAAGCTGCAGGTGGAAACCATCACCCACTTGTTCCTTGAATGCCCTTGCTCTCGCAGTATATGGTTTGACTCCTGGCTAAACCTTCATCTCCCTACTCTTTCTGATCGGCTTTTTAATTCGTGGTGGAGTCAGTGGACTCGTCATCCGGAGTTCAGCAAACAGGATAAATCTTTAGCGGTCCGGATATGCTCTACGTTGTGGTTCATCTGGAAGCTCCAGACTGAGGTTATTTTTCAAGGAGCCCACCGGAATCTGATAACCACTGTCCAAAGACTTGAACGGTTCATCCTCGAAATTTCAGCGTCTACTATGAATACTCAAGGGAAGTTCAAAAGCTCCAATACTCCTGCCGCAATCAATCGCCTGACCAGATGGGAACCCCCAGACAGTGGTTGGATCAAAATAAACGTCGATGGGGCGGCTTTGGCATGTCCAGTAGCAGCGGGAGCTGGTGTACTCGCACGGAACAGGGAGGGAGAAACGTTGCAGAGCCTTCAAAAGCCGATATAGCCTTCAAAAGCCGATATTTGGTGGAAGCAGCTGTATTGCTGAAGCCGAGGCTGTCCGGTTGGGACTCCAAATGGCAGTGGATAACGGATGGCCACATGTTATTCTCGAGTCAGATTCTCAGGACATCCTGGACTCAATCTCAGCAACTAACTCGCGACCTCATTGGGAGATCCATGCAATTGTTTCTGATATTCGAGCTCTTCGAGCTCAGTGCAGGTTGGTGGTTTTCCGTTTCACCTATCGGGAAGCAAACTCGGTAGCTCACTCTCTCGCCCAAGAGGCGCTCAATACTAGCCTTAGCAGGATGTCCGCTCTCTCTTTTCATTTCCAATGGGGGCCTCGCCCACCCGATGGCGGGGTGTCATCCAATGTACTCCATGCTATCTCTTGAATGAAATGATCATCTTTTAATCAAAAAAAATAGTTCAAACATAATAAACCTTGTGGAAGCATAGAATCAAAAACTATTCTAATACCTTGAGCTAAATAGATAGCTAGTGATCGATGTGCAGAAAATAGCTCAAGTATGCTGTAGCATCCCTCAGCCTGGGCTCCCTATGCAGAAATGCATGGCACCCATGGACAAGCTCGCATTTGTAACCACATTATGTGTCATGTCTGCAGGGTACATGACAAATGAAACACAAGGTGCCTAACACATTTCCTGCTCATTACTCGTGCTTTTAATAAGAGGGATTAATCCCTTCCCCGGGAGCGATAGCAAGTCATTGTGGTTCAGAGAGTGCTCAAGGAGGTCCCACCCTACATTCCAATTGGCATATATCAAAGGTATATTAATAAAATAATTCTTATGGGTTTTTCCCCTTTTTTTCCTAGGTATGGATGCATGTAATCACTATCACTCGCACTTCCACTCTTTTACGTCGTAGTTAAAGTTCCAAAATTCACTTAAACAATTGATTTGTGAGTGCCATTTATTATTAGTAAACAAGATGATACACTGTACATCTTCAAAGTAGTCATTAAAACCTATTCCTGGAAGAGGAGTTGCAAAGGGATCACTTTTGCAACACAAACTAGTGCTTGTTTAATGAACTTCCTGTCTAATGCAAGGCTTGAAATCACAACAGATGATAAACACAAGGTTAACAACAATACCTCATGTACCAGCTGTTGTGAAAATCAGCTAGTTGGATCGAATTCTTCAAACTGCTTCTTGAAACCTTCTACCATCTTTGTTTCATCTTCTTGGCTAAGCTTACAATTCCTCCAATCAGCCCTATCTGTCATGTTCAACAAGTCCGCCAGAACCTGCAAAAATGTTAAATAGAATATGACACTTCCCTCTAAGAGAGTCAATTGATTTTCTACAACCAGAGGCAATGCTAAGCATTGATTTGTGAGGTGAATTGAGGGGGACTTCAGAAAAGAACCCAATATGATTCATTCACTTGAGCATATATTATAACTACATCCTTCAAAAGGTCACAATAAAGTATAAATAATAAATAGTTACATCCACCTATCAATAAATAAAAATGTTACTTATTCAGTCACTCAATCAAAATGTTTAAGCATGCAAATCAGAAGCCCTAACAAAGCCCATCAAACAACTTTGAAACATTAAAATTTACAAAATAAAAATGTAACACAAGGAAACCCTAGGTACCCAACTTATAGACGAAAAAATTGTATACAAATGGCATAGCCATACATATGCCTATGCAGAGTGAGGAACCCCCCATTCTATCAACCACATTGGATGATTGTACATCATTAAATCAATCGCATTCTATGACTGACGATCCATTAAAAGAAATTATAAATTAGATGATTCTGGTTGAATGGATTTCTTACACAGTGGATCATGGTTGGTCCAACTCCTGCATGAGCGCCACGTGTACAGATAGTTAACTATGCCACTGGTAGACCACCTTTATGGTCTATCAGATGATGCCACAGATTTCCTCAGTCAAAATGGACTTGTCCTGATCCATTTTTGTGCAGGACCAACAAACAAGAATCTCGACAATCCATCACTGATTGCATAAATAGAAGAGAACACTTGACTTTAGACCAGATGCATTGGAAGTTGGGACGAGAGGTGAATAGTGATAGCGGGCTTAGTAGTTTGATGTTCAAGCTCGGTTCACTAAACTATATAGGTGTTCAAGCTCGGCACGAGCTCGACTCAAGCTTAGTCATCCTTGTTCAAACTCGGCTTGTGAAAATCACCCTGAGATCAAGATCGAGCCAAGCTTAAATAACTGTTCCCTGCAGCCGTTTCGAGAGAACTTTCTATAATGTTTGACTCCCACGCGCGCTTGCAGTATATAGAAAGATTTAAGGGAAATTTTTTGTTAAATATAAGAGATGCTGAGTTAAAAAAAGAGAGAATAAAAGATCCCGAATCAACTGAAACAATA
This sequence comes from Tetracentron sinense, assembly GCA_015143295.1. NCBI lineage: Eukaryota > Viridiplantae > Streptophyta > Magnoliopsida > Trochodendrales > Trochodendraceae > Tetracentron > Tetracentron sinense. The sequence continues at coordinate 36,821,108 of CM026565.1, forward strand.
GGAAATGGACTCTCAATCATCTCCAAACTGTTGTAACTCTCTCACTTTGTTCTTCCCCTCTCACCGTAGAGCGTTGACGGCTTTCTACGATCTCTTCTTCAAAATGCTCAATAGCCCATGAGAGAGAGAGAGACCTATAATCATGGCTGGCTGGGCCAAGAGAGAGAGAGAGGGAGAGAGAGGAGTCTTGTACCCAAGTCCCATATCTAAGCAAGTTTACTTTAAACTTTGAAGATAAAAGATTAAGATTGATTCTCTTTTAAACGATGGACCAAAACTAATTTTATATATATATATATATATATATATATATATATATAGTGTGTGTGCGTGTGTTTCTTTTATTTGTATGGGTGTATATCAAATCTTATATATATAATGTTTAGTTGAGTCAAGCTTTTAACGAGCCGAGTACATGCGTGTTCGGGCTCGGCTTGGTAATCAATCGAACTCGAGAATCATGCTCGAGCTTGGCTTGTTTATTAAATTATACGAGCTTGATCGATTTTTTAACAAGCCGAGCTTGAGCTGTTCACGAGCAGCTCAGTTCGTTGCTTAGCCCTAGTTGGGACCTGGGAGAACAGAGGATGTCAAGCTATCCATGTTAGGCTTATTGACAACTTTTGATAAGCCCATAGCAACAACATGGTGATTTCTTATGTCATGACCAAAAACGTGGATGACAATAGTAATAAAAAAAAGCCGGACAAAGATCATTAGAAAAATTCATTTTAAAATAAATAGGAACAAAATTGCTAATTTGGCCAAAATTGTTTTATTATAATTTTAGAACAATTAAACTATAGGTAAGCAGTGAATAGATACTCATTAACCAGATAGTTTCATTTATAAAAACCAGAGTTATTTTATTCTACCAATTCCCCCCACAAAATCCCAGGAACAGAAATTAAGGCATTTTCATATTCATTAATTGAAATTTAGTATTACGTACCTCACGTCCAAATTGGACTGGGAATTTCTCGTTCTCCTCAACAGGATGTGATAGTATTGTACCATCCGGGAGTTCCACATAAAAGAAGCTCAATTTTCTGTCAAACTGTGTCCTCAACAACTTTCTTCCTTCAGAATTACCATTGTCTGCAATCAAGAGAAATATTATAGGAACATCTGAGAAAAGGATGAAAATTACCCTGGGACAAGCTGTTTTTAAGCCAATTCAAATTAACAAGCTGTTTTCAGAATAAAGACTCAAGAATCTTTTATATAGAATTTAGCTTTGAGAAGCGTCGGGAAGGGGAGCAATGCAGGAGCTGGAGTAGAAACAAAAGCTGAAAA